>CM076672.1:206220252-206910252 GCA_038501925.1 Xenopus petersii | reverse complement strand
ATATATATATATATATATATATATATATATATATATATATATATATATATATATATATATATATATATATATATATATATATATATATATATATATATATATATATATATATAGTCATCAGTTTATGCAACGCTCAAATAGACTTCTTTTCATACTTCTTACCCACAATCCCTTTCTCAGTATGAGACCATTTAGAGCCCTCTTAAGCTTTCTTTGAAGGGTAAGAAGTAGTTGTGCAAATGTGTTCCTTTGTGGAGACAAATGTGTTCTCTGTCTGCCATTCACATATATTCAGTGTGTGGGACGATAACGTTGAGATTTAATGTCATAATGTAGCATGCGATTGACTCATTTTTTTTTTCCTATAGACATAGGTTGTGTAAGTGTAGAGAGACAAACAGACATATCCAGTTCCAGAGCTCGCTAACCGGTGCAATTCCTTCAGCAAATATGCAGCAGTCTCCCTTTCCCCCTCACATTGGGGTTGTTCCCCTTTGAGTTAACATTTAGTATGATGTAGAGAGTGAAATTCTGAGACAATTTGCGATTGATTTTCTTTTTTTATTATTTGTGGTTTTTGTTATTTATCTTTTTATTCAGTAGCTTTTCAGTTTGCAGTGTCTGTAATCTGGTTGCTAGGGTCCAAATTACCCTAGCAACCATGCATTGATTTGAATGAGAATATGGAATATTAATAGGGGAGGGTCGGAACACAAAGATTAGTAATAAAAAGTAGCGATAAATGTTTTGCTTTAGAGAGGATTTGTTTTTAGAGGGGGTCAGTGACCCCCTTTTGAAAGCTAGAAAGAGTCAGGAGGAGAAGGCAAATAATTAAAAAATAAAACTAAAATAAACAAATAATTGAAAAGTTGCTTAGAATTGGTCATTCTATAACATCCTAAAAGTTAACCTGAAGGTGAAACACCCCTTTAATTTTTTATCCGTCCTTATGTAGAACTAGACGTTTTCTCAGAATTTAAACAAAATATTAATTTGGGATGTAACTCCCAAAGTATTTTGCCTAATGAATTTGTAGTTCTGAGACAATTTACAATATACATTAGTTACACATGTAGTTTTATGGGCAGATTTAGCAAAGGTTGAATTTATGTGAATTTATTTTTACTCTTATACAAATATACTCACAACTGGATGGTTATTTAAGAAAAAATTTGAACGCCTAATATTCAATCAAATAGTCCCAGCCCGATTTTTAATCAAACGATGTCGGGTTTCCGGATAAGGGATCCTATACCTGTACAAATAACTTGAAAACCACTTATATGTTTTAATGTATTTACTGGAATGTTGTTTAGAATCAAATTTCCCTTTATTTGGCCGAAATGTATTTTTGGTTTTAAATCACCTTTAGGGTAAGGGCACACCTGCCGATTCGGGGAGATTTAGTCACCTGGCGACTAATTGCCTCGTCTTTGCGGCGACAAATCTCCCAGAACACCTTCCCTCTGCCTTGCGCAATCCATAATGAAAAGTCGCCTGTGGCATGGCACATGCGACGCTTTGTATTCCGAAGTTACCTCACGAGGAAACATCGTTCATCTTCGGAATACGAAGCGTCGCGTCAGGCTGCAGGCGACTTTTAATTATAGCCGGCGCAAGACAAAGGGAAGGCGTTCGGGGACATTTGTCGCAGCAAAGACGAGGCGATTAGTCGCCAGGCGACTAAATCTCCCCGAATCGCCAGGTGTGCCCTTACCCTTAAGTGATGAAAAGACCTGCTGCTACTTTGGCACTTTGCAAGCTTTGCGGTTCACCCCAGGACAGCTTTTGTTAAGTACAAATGTGCTCTTATGCATTTTTCTGGGTGATAATATGGGTCTTACAGGCAAGATCACCATGGCAGGGACAAAATTGGGGCACTGAGCAATTGGATAAAGCAGTAGGAGTGACATTTGACCCTCTAAAGTCGTGTGGTGTGATGAGCTAAAGGCCTTAGAGCCAAAACACTGTGCAATATTTCCACTCTAAAGCTATGATTTCTCCTGCGTGCGGAATATTTATGCTGTGCTATTTTTCTGTGTTTGGCAGATTATGTGATTATTTTTTTCCTTATTTCTACATTGCTAACCAATATTTCTGAATCTCCATGAACAGATTAGCTTTTTATTTTAAGTGATTAAACATGATATTGGCAGTATTTTTGATTGGGTTTCTGTTCTATTTCTCTTATTTTAGCCTCATGAATTTGACGAGTGCCGTTTTGACATCAGTGTTAATGACAGTGTGTGGTATATCCGTGCGCAAGACCCAGATCATCGGCAAAGATGGATAGATTCTATTGAACAACACAAGGTAAAGCTGAAATGTATCTGTGCTGTCTAGGGATGCACCGAATCCACTTTTTTGGATTCGGCCGAACCCCCGAATCCTTCGTGAAAGATTCGGCCGAATACCGAACCGAATCCAAACCCTAATTTGCATATGCAAATTAGGGGTGGGAAGGGGAAAACATTTTTTACTTTCTTGTTTTCTGACAAAAAGTCATGAACTTTCCCTCCCGCCCCTAATTTGCATATGCAAATT
Organism: Xenopus petersii; assembly: GCA_038501925.1. Classification (NCBI taxonomy): domain Eukaryota; kingdom Metazoa; phylum Chordata; class Amphibia; order Anura; family Pipidae; genus Xenopus; species Xenopus petersii. The sequence goes on along the minus strand of CM076672.1, from coordinate 206,907,708 downwards.
AGGATTCGGTTCGGCTGGGCAGAAGGATTCGGCCGAATCCGAATCCTGCTGAAAAAGGCCGAATCCCGAACCGAATCCTGGATTCGGTGCATCCCTAGTGCTGTCATGGGAAATATCTGATTGGGGGGGGCAAAAATAGTGTTTCTGATACGAACCAAGTACTTGTCACAGGGGAGGATGGTATGGTTGTTTTTGGATCTTTTCTTGGAGATGAATTTTTGGACACCTGGTGTATACCCCTATTAGAAAAGGTTTCTGGAGGTTGCTGTTACTATATACCCACTCATTATGTACCCACTTTTATGTCTTAAAAATGCATCCATATGCGTTATAAGGGAATACTTGGTAGTACATGGTGGCTAGGCTCTTCTCATTGATATAAAAAGCACACAAACTAGCGTATAAATTTTTCATCAATAAGCTGCTTTTTCAACCTATCATTTTCCTATTGCAAACAACCAAACCATGCTGTTTGTCAGTTGTGCTTTGCTGGAATCATCCAATTTAGGGTTCATACATGGGTGTTTTTTCCTGCGTTCCGCTTTATTCCGTTCAGCCGAAGGGGAGCGCATGAGTAAACACACTCAATTATTGTCAAGGGGCTGTACTCACACAGACACATGTAAGCACCAAACACAGGTGGGACGCAGTATCTTGTGTCGGCAACCCCCCTCAGAACTGCTTTAAAAGGTGAAAAATTACACTTTACACGTCAATATTAGAAAAACAGTCACACAGAAAATAGAAAGTAATTGGAAAAAGCTTTATTTCTGATAAACTATCTGAAACCAACTGAACTGAAAAAAGTGTTTGAAGCTGAACAACCCTTTTACCCAGATACAGGGGCTTTCCTTGGAACACAATGCCTAAAATCTTAAGGAGAAAAAAAAACATGAAAAAACCTCATATAATTTTGTCAAAGACATGGATTTATGCTTGGTGATTTATATGGTCTAGATGCTTTGAAACTGGTATTTATTTTCTGAATTATTTTGCTGTTTATTTAGCAGCCCACTTACAGGCTGCCAATTTCGGTGGACAACCCCTCCAGTCTGAAAACTGTAAAGACAATGAAGACAAGTTTAAAACTTTGCAAGACAAATATGGTTTAGAACATACTGAAAGTTAGCCTACAAGTGAACTATCCCTTTAAATGAGAACTAAAACCTAAACCTGAATATGGCTAAAAATGCCATATTATTATAGTTTCAGCTTGTCAATAGCAACAATGATCCAGGTCTTCAAACTTGTCATAGGGGGTCACCATCTTGGAAAGTGTCTGTGACACTCACATGCTCAGTGGGCTCTGAGCAGCTGTTGAGAAGCTATATTAAGGGATTGTTGCAAATTATTAAGCAGAAAATCAGGTTGGCCTGTAATATAAGATGATGCTACAGGGATGGTTATAACATTCTGATGTTAGTTGCACTGGTTTCTGTGCTGCCTACAGTATATTGTGAGTGGGTCCCTAAGCTCAGTAAGTGACAGCAGCGCAGAGCATATGCAGTGAATCAGCAGAAAAGAAGATGGGGAGCTACTGGGGCATCTTTGGGGGCACAGCTCATCACTGCTAAAGGGCTGTGGTTGCCTTGGGCTGGTACAGAAGCCCAAAAAACAATGTACAAGATTTCCTACTTATTTAGTTATGTTTTTGTTCTCCTTTAAGAACACTGTGGGATGTGATATTTGCACAGCTGTCTGGATAACTGGTTCTTCATAATACTTCTTATGTCTGTATAAATTTCTCATCTATAAATGAACATGTTTGTGCTTTGAACAGTTAAAGTCTTGGAGGATCTCATACCATGTTTCTAGCCTGAGGGTATATTTGAGAATGTGCCATAATACAGGATATGTAGCCGAGAGGTGTGATTTCACTGACACCCACTTACAAATATTTGTCGCAGTGATGTGCAAATAATTAGTGGATGCATGCTAAAACCCTGTGTACAAGATTGCGCACTCTCATGACTTACAATATATTAAATATAGAGTATTCTTTCTCCTCACCTCTCCCTGCTGTGCCAAATGTACATGGCTTTTATAGCAGGCCACATCCTGGCACTGTCGGACACGTCATGGCTCACAAACGCTTGCTTTGCCATTTCAGCCCAGTGGCTTGCCTGTTAGTGCCATGTTTGCCAGAGGCAGAGCATTTCTATTAACATGTCATTACCACCTTCAAATCATTCCTTTTACATGTAGATTGGGACTGGGTGGTTTCAGCTAAAACACAGAACAGAAATAGATGACATTTAAAATTATGTTAAAGGAGAACTAAAGCTTTGCTAAAGATGTACCTAGAAATGGTGTACATTATGTTTTGGGCTTCTGTACCAGCCCAAGGAAACTACAGCCCTTTAGCAGGAAAGTTCTGGGTCTTCAAAATGCCCCAGTAGCTCCCCATCTTCTTCTCTGCTGATTCACTGCACATGCTCTGTGCTGCTGTCACTTACTTAGCTTAAGGTGGCCGTAGACACACAGATCCGATCGTACGAATCGAGGATTCGTACGATTTTCGGATCGTGTGTGGTGTGTGCCGACATCTTTCGTCCGGCAGAGATCGGTCGTTTGGTCAGGTTTGATTTTGACTCGACCGATCCCGCCGGAGCCCATGGCACATTGTAATCGTTCGGCCATACGGCCGAACAATCCGATTACACCCGATACAACCATCGAGGGGATCTTTGCGTCTATGACCAACATTAGGGGCCGACACACAATGTGCTGTGTGTGTGTGTGTGTATATATATATATATATATATATATATATATATATATACTACGTCAAAGTCATCCCATATCTGGCCAGTCCTATGCTCAATTTTCATCTGATTCATTAAGAATTCTATTGTTTCATTATACATTTTACAAAGGGACTAAGTTTTACCTGCAACTTTCTTGCTGCTTTCAAAGTAAAACTCCCAAACTTGGCTGCCCTTTTATTAGACACCAGTGGGTAATATAAATGTCACTAAATGAGGCTGATTAGTACTTCATACAGATAATTACTACATGGCAGCACAGAAACCAGTGCAACTAGCATCAAAGTTTAATAATCAGCCTTGTAGTATCAGCTTATATTAAAGACCAACCTAATTTTTTGCTTAATAATTTGCGACGACCCCTAACCGTAGCTTCTCGGCAGCTACTCAGAGCCCACTGAGCATGTGAGAGTTGCAGACACTTTCCAAGATGGTGATCCCCTGTGACAAGTTTGAAGTCCTGGATCATTGCTGCTATTGACAAGCTGAAACTTTAGACTGATGCAATAAGCTAAGTATATAAAATATGCCATTTTTAGCCATATTCATTTTTTAGAGTTTAGTTCTGCTTTAAACCATTGCTGTTATGAATATATTCCCTTATGAAAGAAATGTAAAATGTTAAGGACCACCCTATGTGGTAGTTACAATCTGAATGGAAAGACAATTAATTTAAGAGGGTTGTTCAGCTTTTCATTAAATTGTTGTAGAGAGTGATATTTTTAAAACAATTTGCAGTTGTTTTTTATGTTTTATTATTTGTAGTTTTTGAGCTGTGTAGCTTTTTATTCAGCTGCTCTCCAGTTGCAATTTCAGCAATCTGGTTGCTAGGGTCCAAGTTATCATTGCATAAATAATTTTGGGATATATAAATAATTGGGAGCTCAGGTGTCTGCATTTCTTTTACTTCACACTTTTTGTTTAAAGAAGAAACAAATCCCTTATTAAAAAAAAACCCTGCCTCCCACCTCACATAGACCCTCACCCTCCTTACCCCCAGCCTAGCTGCTACCCTGGGCAAATGGCCCTAACTTTTTTCTTACCAGATTCAGGCATTGGAGTTCACAGCAGCCATCTTCTGGTTCTTCGGTAATCTGAGAATGAGACCAACGGAGCACAAATTGCTGAAGCGCTGGAAGAAGACACGAAGACCCGGAAGATGGCTGACATGAACTCCAATCCCTGAATCTGCACCGAGGGGTAAGTAAAAAGTTAGGGGCATTTGCCTGGGTAGCAGCTATTCTGGGGGTGAGGAGGGAGGGTCTATGTGGGGTAGGGTTTTTTTTTTTTTTTTAACAAGGGGTTTGTTTCTCCTCTAAGTCCTGGTAAAGCCTCATGGGGATTGGATGGACTGGAGGGGAAGTTCAAACTTCAGCTATCCAATCTCTGTGGGGATTTAAGCTTAAAATTTGGCAAATGAGTGCAGAAACCTCCCTCCCTTCTGACGTTTGCAGCTCACTGACAGCAGGAGGGCTAGGCTGATCCAAGTAAGTGCAACACAGCCCCTCTTTTTGGGGGAATTTTCATAAAGGATTTTCTCTAGTGTTACCTCCTTCCTATCGAAACTTCGTTAACTGACTTAAGGTGGCCATACATGGAGAGACCCGCTTGTTTGGCGACACCTTGAGGTGGGCAATATCGGGCTGATCCGATCGTGGGCCCTAGGGCCCAACGATCAGATCCTAGCGAACGCAGATGGGCGGTCGGATCGCGGGACCGCATCAACGAACAGATGCGGCCGCGATCCGACGGGATTTTTAGTCCCATCTGAACGAGATCTGGCCGACTTTCGGGCAGATCTCGATCGGGGAAACCCGTCGGGGGCCCCCATACACGGGCCAATAAGCTGCCGACTCGGTCTGTCGGCAGGTTTTATCGGCCCGTGTATGGCCACCTTTACACTTACGTCAATTTAAATTTAGTTGGTATATAAAGGTCATATGTATGTATTTATTAGCTATTGGTGAAATTGCTGGAAGTGGCCACTCCTTATTAAAAATGTCCAAGGAATCAAAATAAATACAAAACAGATCCCCTACTGTCCTAGGTCATGAGCCCATCCTAAAGCAAATGTGGCACGTGCTTCAAATGTCAAAGTGTAAATAATGTATATTTAACAGTTGCAATTTGTAAACATAATCCCAATTTAAAAATGGAAAAAAAACTCCAGTGTTTTGACTTTTGCTTATGACTTTTTTGGAATACAGGATATGATGTCACTGACATAATAATGTTAAGGATGTAGCTTCATTGTATTATTCCACCAGTCATTACCTAGCAAAATAGATTTTAGTAAAAAGAGTAATGAATTGAAGTTTTCACACCTTCATATATTAGTGGATTTACAATCGTTCGCCTGAGTTAAAATTAACCTGGCAAATCGCAGCGTAAGTTCTCCAGCAACAGGATAATTTGCTAGCGAAGCATGTTGTTCGACTTTTAGTAATTAGGCATTGTCGCTTCTAATTGTCTTTTTAACGAAAATTGGTAAAAAAAATGTGTGCCCCATAGACTCTATTCACATTTTAAAAAATGATTTCCTTTTTTCTGCAATAATAAAACAGAACCGTGTACATGATCCCAACTAAAATATAAGAATCAATACAATTCTATTGGGTTCAATTATTGTTTAAAGGATACTTTAGCAGACTTAAGGCATGGAGATCCATATTATGGAAAACCCCAGGTCCTGAGCATTCTGGATAACAGGTCCCACACCTGTACTGTGCATTGCATATCTAAATGCTGCATGGTACAGGGTCTTGATCCTATGTAATATAACTAATCATTTATCAAATGTCAGTAATGACCCGGCAGAATAGTGCCTGTCAGGGTGTGCCAGAAGCAGAAGCTTTGTGTGACAATCCATTACTAATAACATCCCTGCTCTAAAAGCTCTCAGCGGGACGCCTTCCACTTCTTGCACTGTTTTCATGCTGCTCTTCCCTGTCTGTTTGTCTTACAGAAGTTCTTCAGTTAGCTGAGGCTGCCAAAACATTTGACTTTGAAGTGGTGTGTAGAAAATAAACATGCTAGTGTTGGGCTAAAGGTTGTTTTCCAGGATTCTCATGGAAGTGATCGAAAGTTCACAGCTTTTTTTTTTTAAATTTTTTTAAAGGGGAACTATAAAAAAATTTAAATTTAATATAAGCTTCATCATACTGAAATAAGACATTTTCTATATTTATAATAATTTAAAAATGTACAAACATTTCCTGAAATAATCAAGTTTCTCTTCAATATCCCCCCTCTCAGCATCTTTCTCTCTTCATGCAGGAGTTGGGAGTCGGATTTTTGAATGACAGTTAAAGCCAATATATAATTTAGGGGGGCTTTTTTGCCTGTAAGATGCATTAGACTGTGCTCACTCTTTTAAGATCATCAGAAATCCAATCCTGTCTCTCTACAGGCAGGATTTGTGCCAATGTCGATTATTTTGTTAGATTTTATTTGTACCGGAATCAGTTATTTGAGTGAGCTCTAATACATCTGCTAGGAAAGGGAGCCCCCCCCTATAAGATATATTGGATCTAACTGTCAATGAATATCTGACACTCAACTCCTGCATGAAAACAGAATGAAGAGAAAGGGATAGCGAAGATAAACTTGAACGGTACAGAATTTTTTTTAAATTTATTGTATTTATAAAGTTTATTATTTCAGTATGATGAAGCTTATATTACATTTTAATTTTCGCGATAAGATAATTAAGATAATTATTTCTCTCTCAATATCTCTCCACCACTAAACCACTTCTTCCAAAACAATGTGCCTTAGGGTAGGACTACACGGCCGACTTTGGATTTGTCAGATTCGACGCTGGGCGACAAAGCGCACACATCAAGTCGGATGCGACAGGAACAAGGTAAGTAATATAAAGTCGGATGGTGTCGCAACGTGATCCGACGAGACATGACTTTCGGATGCAGACGCAGCTTGTAGCATTTGCATACGACATTCGAGTCACGTCTGATCACTGTAGCGACACTATCCGACTTTATATTACTTGTCTTGTTCCTGTGGCATCCGTCTTGATGCGTGTGTTTTGTTGCCCAGCGTCTGATCCAATGGAAACGCAATAAAGTCGGCCGTGTAGTCCTACCCTTATTGTTCTTGGTACATTATAGCTGCTGCAAAGCCTAATTGTTTGAGCTAATCCATGAAACACATTGGCAGAAACGTATACAAAATTACCGATGTGGTAACATGTTTAATTTTAGTTAAAAGCATACTAGTGTATCCTTGAAGGAACATATTCATGCCATTCATGCGGCCCCCGCAGATTTGCCTTGTTCACCATACTTCTTCATAGTGTGACCTCAGTACCTGGCACCACTAGCCTGTGATTGGCCCAGGGCCACATTCCTGCTTTTTCCATAGCTATTAAATTGTTTTACAACAAGTGCAACAAAGCCAACTCACGGCTTATATAAAAGGGAATAATGAAAGAAAATGTAATTCTAAGCATTACATTAGCTACATATTATCAATGGTTTGAAAGTTCTTCTATGCTCTGGTGGTTATGCTGATGCATGCAAGATTCTGCTACAGAGACAGAACCAGCAGTGCAGAAAGGGACAGACAATTACTGGTTTCAATTGAAATTACATTTCAAAAGACTTTAAAACTATTGCAGGTTTTTAAAGGGGGTTTTCACCTTTGGGTTAACTTTTTTAGTATGCTATAGAGAGTAATATGCTGAGACAATTTGCAGTTCTTTTTCATTTTTTTATCATTTGTGGTTTTTGAGTTATTTAGCTTTTTATTCAGCTTCTCTCCAGTTTGCAGTTTCTATAATCTGGATGAAAGGGACCAAATTCCCCTAGCAACCATGCATTGATTTGAATAAGAGACTGGAATATGAATAGGAGAGGACCCCAATGGAAAGAGGAGATATAAAAAGTAGCAATAACAATTAATTTGTAGCCTTAAAGAGAATTTATTTTTTAGATGGGGTCAGCGACCCCCATTTGAAAGCTGTAAAAAGCTAGAAGATGAAGGCATATAATTATAAATTGTATAAAATAAATAATGACCAATTGAAAAGTTACTTAGATTTGGCTATAATATAACTTACTAAAAAGCTAATTCAAAGCCAATGTATATTGGGAGGTTGCTTAGAAGAGTTTTCTTTAATTTGAAAATGTTATTTTTGGGTTTACAACCCCTTAAAGTACTATGACACATGGGACATCTATGATCCGGGGGAAAGCAGCTGTGGAGAGAATGGCCATTCCCAGGCCAAAAGCAGAATATGCAGATACACAGGTTCACCCTATGATACCCTTTGTGGTGGAAGAAACTGACCTGCCAGACTGAATTACCAGCCTGTTGATATTGGGTTAAGGAGCACACAGCTGTTTGTGTTCAGATTTTGCAACAAAACCACCACTTCTAACAGTGCCACACTTACACACAAGTACTTTATAAAGCCAAAGGGTGCAGTCTATCATGTCCTTCCAGGCTAAGAAACCATTTGAAATAAATCTACAGAACCTTGAAAAGAGCAGTCTATCCAGTTTGTGTGTCACATTTCCATGACCTGTTTTTATCCGCACCTAGTAAGTATGACACAAACGTGTGTTAATTGATTTAACTCTGTGTCCGGGGCATGGATTACATAGATTAGAGAGATTAGCACAATCTAATTTGCTCAGTCAGTCACTTCATAAACTAGAGGCCCATTTATCAAAGGTTGGATTTCGAATTCATGGGAGTTTTTAAAAACTCCCCTAAGATCCCTTAAATACGAAATTCATCCAAATCGAAATGGATTATTATAATAGAGTTTTTAAAACTCAGATGAATTGAAATGAATCGAAATTCGAATCCAATTCAATCAAACTCGATTCAAGTTTTTTCTCTGAAAAAAAAACTCGAAAGTCAGGAAGGCTGCAAACAGCTCCAAACACCTCTCCCGTTTACTTAAACAGAAATTCAGCAGGTTTTAGGTGGCAAATAGTTTTTAAAAAGGTTCAAATTGAATTTGAATAACTCCCTTGTTGAATCTGACAGTTTTGACGATAAAAAAAAAAAAATTGAAAATTAGAATTTTCAATTCGACCCTTAATAAATCTGCCCCTGGGTGTCTACTAACCTAACCTGTTTATAGCATGTAAACAGTGACCCAATTTGGTCATTTCTCCTGTAAAGGTGGCCATAGACATAGAGATCCGTTCGTTTAGAGATGTTGCCCCGATATGCCCATATTGAGGTGGGCGTTATCGGGCTGATCCGATCGTAAGCCCTAGGGCCCAACTATCGGATAATAATGCATCCTATAAGGGTGGTCGGATTGAGGGATCGCATACACACAGATGCAGCCGCGATCCAATGGGATTTTTTAACGTGCCCGATCAATCAGGGTAGCCCGTCCGATGGCCCAACACACGGGCCATAAAGCTGTCGACTCGGTCTGTCGGCAGCTTTTATCAGCCCGTGTATGGGGGCCTTAAGAAGTGCATTTTATTTGCCCGGAGTTAGTGGGGATCTCTGCATTTATACTCATTTATTAGACATGTTTACATTGGAATACATCAACAAGGACACACTAATATTACACTGAAGATTTATGTGCATTATTGGCCATGGTATCCCCATTCTGTACATGAATCCTAGAATGAAGCTAAATGATGTGCATAGCTGTATTTGATTTAACCCCCTCTTCCTGGAGGAAATCCTTTTGTACATGAGTGACTGTAGTAAAAGGAATGTATTTTCACTATCTCTGTGTGCCCATGTGACTAATGAATAGTGCCTGGTCAGGGAGTGGTGAGTGTTGAGCAATAACACTAGTGTGTCAATAAGTAAGCAAGTTTCCCACCTGTGACTCATTGTGCCCATGGCCCCAGCCAGGGCACAAGCATTGCTCACTTTCATGTGCTTTTTATTTTTGTTTTATTTTGCAGCAGTTGCTAGGGTCTAATTCAGTGTTTTGGGAAACGCTGACACAGAACTCTCTTCCCTCTGCAAGGGGTGGGTTATGTATCGTTACAGGATCAGTAACGGCAAATAATGAAAGGGTTTTCTGTGCATTTATATATAAATATAATGCCGTGTTACTCCGTACTGGTACTGACAGTTGCGGTAGAGGCTGGAACATATAGTTCTATATAGAGGAGCCTTTGTGTAGCCACGGGGGCAGCCTTTCAGTTTGAAATCGGGAATAAGGGCACACGTTTACATAGGAAATAACGGGTAAACTCTGCAGAATACAGTGCTTTTATACTTAACAAGGGAGATAAACATGAGTCAAATGCCATTTGTGGTTGTCTACAGAACTGTAGATTTAACCTTTTAAAATTAAAAATATTTTTTTTTCTAGGTACTATTTGGACAGATAAAAGCTTTAACTGTCCTTTAACTCACATACAGCTTGAGGCGTTCCCTACCCCAGAGCTGTTTGTTTGGTTATTTGTAGTGATGGGCAAATATTTTTCGCCTGCCATGGATTCGCAGTGAAATCCCACATTTCGCCCAATCTGCAGATTTTTTCGCAAAACTGCCGCAGAAAAATCCTCTGCGAATTTTGCAGAGAAAAAAATGCCATTGACTTAAATGTATTTGGACAAAAAAGTAGCCATAAAAAAAAGCCCTTTCGCTTAAATGCATTTGGAGCAAGAAAAATAATCACTCATAAAGAAATTTTCTACACCCCTTGACTTCAGTGCGTTTCGTGAATTTATTGTAGTTTCGCAAATTTTTCAGCGAAGCGGGACAGACTAGTCATCACTAGTTATTTGCTGTCTCTAATATGCTGGCCAACAGGTTGAGCATCCAACATTTTGTACAAGATTCCTCTTCTGTGCTGTTGGGAAGCTATAGTGGGCTGTCAGCCTTATTTTTACCCTAATGGTTGTTTACCTTCCCCTCCCCTCTTATCTATATGTTAAAGTCTTTGCACCCGAGGTTGTAAACAGCAGAAATTAATAAAAATGTGTATTATATTTAAAAAAAGTCCCATTTATTGGATCTCCCCATTGATGCTCTCTGGTCCCTGACCATGTTTCAGATGAGGGGTGGGCATGTCCTAACCGTCCTTGCCAAAAGCACAGTAGGAGGGGGACAGCCAATCACAGCCTTGTAGTCACACAAGCAAAGACAGGCTTTAGCTCCCTATCAGGTCAGCCCGGCTGTTGATTGGTTCATATCCAACAGTGCAGTGTGGTGAATGCCACCGGCTCCCCTGCACAGCCTGGGAAAGGCGGCTACAAGAAGTGGAACAGATGGGTGGGACTAGTAGGGATTTTGCAGAAATTTTCAATAAAGTAACCAGAAACACAGCCAGAAATATCCATCCCATATTATAAACAGGTGGCCAGTTTACAAGCATCAGTGCAATGGTAAGCATTACTGTCTTAGGCTAGGGCCACACGGGAAGATTCAGGGAGATTGGTCGCCTGGCGACTAATCGCCGCGTCTTGAGGCAACTAATCTCCCTGAATGGCTTGCTGGTATCTCGCACCCGGTAGTGCTAAAGTCACCTGCGCCTATTCACACGCTGCAATTTTGAGCGACTTTGAAAAACGTTTCACCGCGTGTGAATAGGCGCAGGCGACTTTAGCTCTAGCGGGAGCGAGATACCAGCAGGCCATTCACGGAGATTAGACGCGGCGATTAGTCGCCAGGCGACTAATCTCCCTGAAATCTTCCCGTGTGGCCTAGCCCTTGCAGTACTGAGGTTTAGATCTGATCCCCAACAGGTAACTATACCTTATTCGAGGTGCCAGTTATGTGTCCCTCTGTACATGCCAACTTTGCCAGACTGGTCACTCAGTCCTATTTTATGAATAATTCTCTTATGTTAATGCCGTGCTATAGTTCTTTAAAAACTAGGGGCATCCAAACCTTTGACTGGTAATAGAAATAAGGGACAGCTGGCTTGTGCTATGTAAGTAGTTGTTACAGTTTGGATAGATAAGGTGTTAATATGTATAACCTGATCTAGTTGCCGACTGCCAGTCATTCAGCACTGCTGTTCCAAATATCCCCTCGTGTTACATGCATGGTGCGTCATTCCTTATTCAGATTTTATGGGTTTAATCAGCTTTCCTAGTGAACATCTGATCCTGCCTGGCTTTCTCTAGCATGGCACCCGCACAGTAATACCAAGCTGCTAATGAGCACACCAGCCAGCAGATGCTGCCAGTTCTTAATCATGTGAGAAGGTATTTGTCAGCAATTACCTGCTTACACCTGCCTGCTAAAGGCCACACAACTCAAACTATTTGGCACAATAATACTGTCTATTTCACACTGACCTTTTATTTTTGTAGTATGCTTTATAGTAACTAAAAATTAAACTTAAATCTCAAACAAAGTGTATCCCCAGTCCAGTGATCCAGCAAGGCTCTCTTTTGCCTCCAAAACAATCATTCCCAAAAAGGATTACTGTAAGGGCTCTTACTCACGAGCGTTTCTTCATGCGCTCCCCTGCGCTCCGTTTGGCTGCGTTCAGCCGCAGGGGAGCGCAGGTCTAGACGCTGTTAATATTTTTCTATGTGCCTGTACTCACACAGGCGCATGTAAGCGCTGAACCATTGAAAAACGCAGAAAAATGCAGCATGCTGCATTTTTCCTGCGTTCAGCGCTTACATGCGCCTGTGTCAGTACAGGCACATAGAAAGATATTAGCAGCGTCTAGACCTGCGCTCCCCTGCGGCTGAACGCAGCCAAACGGAGCGCAGGGGAGCGCATGAAGAAACGCTCGTGAGTAAGAGCCCTAAGTCTCAACAGCAAGCCGTTGTTGAGAATGGGGAATAGACAGAAAAGAAAAAATATATAGTGTAATACGTCAATAATTTGGACACCCGTGACACTCAATGAAATGAATCCCTGCATCCGAACTTATACATAAGTATAAACGTGACTAGTGAAAAGTATATATACATCACACGTGTTGGGTAAGGTGGATGAAGGAGGGTTCAAGTAAGTATGATACCCACACTAAAAACCAGGATTAATCCAGTAGATGATTATACTCACAAGAGCCCCAAACATAAATGGCATAAATCAAAATGCAAATGACCCATCAGTGTTTCTAATCTTTTTCCTTATGTGGGCAATATAAAGTGACGTGCAGAAACGTTTGAAAAACTTTTAATAAGTAGTTAAAAACACACTCACAAATGTCTGTATATAAAGCGCATAAAATGCAGAAGCGTGGAACACGGAAGTGGAGGCATGCGCAGTTTATCCTAAGAAGCACTAAGGAGAGATTTTGAGCAGCACCACGGAGTAGAGTCCTGCAGCGGATCGGGTACCCGTGGGTTACCGGCAAAAACCTGCAGTACCCCGCGGGTTGCATTCAGAAGTTCCAGGTGCTGGTATACCTGCGGGTAAGCGCTTTTGCGGGTCGGGCCGCGGGTCATCTCAATATCGATATTCATGCCTTTTTTCTGGTCATGTCTAGTTCCGATGACGTCACTTCTGGTTTGCAATGACAGCACTTACTGTTTTACTCCTTTTTTTTCTGATCACGTCTACTTCCGATGATGTCACTTCTGGTTTCCAATGACAGCACTTCCTGATTCTTGATGGTCACGGGTCCGGTTTGCTGATAAGGTACTTGCGGGTAGGCTTGGGTAGCGGGTCCAAGCGGGTAAGAATGCGAGTTGCGGGTACGGGTCGTGTCCCAAAAAATGGACCCAAGCAGGACTCTACCACGGAGATCGCTTATCGCTTATTTTATGCGCTTTATATACAGACGTTTGTGAGTGTATTTTTATCGATTTATTTAAAGCTTTTTCCCCCCCTTCTCAACAACGGCTTGCTGTTGAGACTACAGTAATCCTTTTTGGAAATTATTCATAGTAACTAAGGCTGATAAAATACGCACGTCCACCCATTGATTATTATGCCCAAGTAAACTTGACCTAAATTAGTTACCAAAATAAATTTCTCTGCAAAAACAGTAAGTTATAGCATTGTCCATGACACCTGTGTTTCTTTGGAGGAAAGTTTAGAGTCAGCCAAGTTGCCTTTCATTCTTGGAGAAGAACTTAAAGGAAAACTATACCCTGAAAATGAATACTTAAGAAACAGATTGTGTATATCAAATTAAGTATCATATTAAAGAATCTTACCAAATTGGAATATGTAGTTAAGTAAATATTGCCCATTTACATCTCTTGCCTTGAACCACCATTTCATGATGGTCTGTGTGCTGCCTCAGTGATCACCTGACCAGAAATACTGCAACTCTAACTGTAACAGGAAGAAGTGTGGAAGTAAAAGACAGAACGCTGTCTGTTAATTGGCTCATGTGACCTAACATGTATGGTTTGTTTTTGTGCACCGTGAATTCTAGGATTCCAAGGGGCAGCCCTTATTTTTTTAAAATGGCGATTATCTATTTAGGATTACCCAATGCTACATGCTACTAAAAAAGTGTACTTTTATGAAAATGGTTTATTTACACGAAGCAGGGTTTTACGTATTTGCGGTTTTATTCAATATAGACCTACATTGTTCGGGGGTATCATTTTCCTTTAATAAACACGTCATCCCAACCTTTCACTAAAAACTACTTGCTGGAAGGCATTTTTGTTGCAGTTAAAACACCAGCCATGCTATGAGTGCTCAGTTTCACTGTTTTGAGCTTACTGATGCTGTTAAGGCTATATGTACCCCACCTTATAACTCCATGCAACATGTACTGTGCAGGAAGGGTATCCTGATGAAGTCTGAGCTGGAAAGTTCTGTTCAATGTGACAGGAGCAATAGAAATGAGCAGAGACGTGTTGGTAGACACTTCCTGCTTCAGCAATTAAAATAACAAGGAAATCCTGATTCACTAGTGCAGACTTATTGCTTATTCTCAAGTATAAGTCTGCTGTGGAATGACTAGGATAGTTAGTAAGATGGCAGCGGGGCAAAAATCGTAACGGCTGAATTCATTGGGGGTTAAGGGGGAATCCCACTGAATCATGCTTTCTTTCACCATTTTTACAGGTCTCTGCCTGAACAGAACAGCAGAGGGCACTCCTGTAATATACTCATGATATTAGCATTGCTAATTACAAATAGACATTGCACTCAAAGGAGTGTAATAATACAGGAGTGTAATAATACAGGTATAGGATCTGTTATCCAGAAAGCTCCTATTTACAGAAAGACTGTCTCCCATTGACTCCAATTTTATCCAAATAATCCAATTTTTTTTAAAGAAAATGTCCCTTTTCACTCTAATAATAAAACACTAACTTGTACTTGATCCCAACTAAGTTGTAATCAATCCTTATTGGAAGCAAACCCAGCCTATTTGGTTTATTTAATGTTTACATGATTTTCTAGTAGGTTTAATGTTTTAAGATCCAAATTACGCAAAGTGGCTGATGAAGTGTGTGTGTTGTTTTTGACTTCATCTGTAAGTGCTACAAGATTTTTTCCTCTGGAAGATCACTCTAAGGGCTCTTACTCACTGGCGTTCTGACCTGCGCTCCCCTGCGTTCCGTTTTTTGGCGTTCAGCCGCAGGGGAGCGCAAGAATAGACGCATGTCATTATTTCAAATGGGGCTGTACTCACTCAGACGCGTGTAGGTGCCGAACGCAGGAAAAATGCAGCATGCTGCGTCTCAACCTGCATTCGGCGCCTACACGCGTCTGAGTGAGTACAGCCCCATTTGAAATAATGACATGCGTCTATTCCTGCGCTCCCCTGCGGCTGAACGCCAAAAAACGGAACGCAGGGGAGCGCAGGTCAGAACGCCAGTGAGTAAGAGCCCTTAGGAAGGAACTCCAGCGATCTGTGCAAAAACGCAGGCGTCACGTCGGATGCGACGGAAATAAGGTATGCAACAGGAACGTGTCGCAGCGTTTGGTGTCGCAGCGTTTGTCCGACTCATCACAACTGTTGGGTGCAAATGATGCGCCTGCATCCGACAGTCGTTACGCTTCGGATGAATGCTGCGACTTCATCTGACATTTCCATCTCTTACCTTATATCCGACTTGACGCCTGCGATTTTGTGCAGCGCGCCGGATTGTGCCAAAATCGCTTGTGGAGTTCCTCCCTTATACCCATGCCAGCCTCTTGCAATTCGTGTTAATAAATCACTGCATTCTCAAACATGCATCGCTGTCTGTATGCATTATGCATGTTCAGTCTGAACTCAGTGACTGAAAAAATTAAAACCGAGTTTTGTATGAACAAATGATTGTAATTAAATTTCTCTAATTAATGAAACAGGTTTGGTTTGTATTGGGGA
Source organism: Xenopus petersii (assembly GCA_038501925.1). Taxonomy (NCBI): domain Eukaryota; kingdom Metazoa; phylum Chordata; class Amphibia; order Anura; family Pipidae; genus Xenopus; species Xenopus petersii. The sequence goes on along the minus strand of CM076672.1, from coordinate 206,891,736 downwards.
AGGGTTACTTTTGGTCTTTGACCAAAAATAACCTTCAGCGTAAGAGCATGCTCTCTTCTCTTCTAGCTCCCTCTAGTGCTGCAGTGGGGCTTTTACTCTTTTACTTTATTTAATGTCTCTTGCAAATGTTAATAATACATGAGCAAATATGCATTTTGGAGAGCATTTTAAGTGATTCCTAACACTGATATCCACTTCCTTGACCCTAGAGCCATTACAGTCGCAGAATTAAAAGTTTTTATTACATTTGCTATTTTATTAGCAATGAGTTATCCATTCATGATGTTATCTCCTGTCCATTTATTGATCACTTTTATTTTCCCATGAACAGGCAGTAAAGTACGAGAGAATAGCTTATGTCATGCATTCCTTCTGTCAATGTTTCTGGAAGCTACCAGTGCAAGAACTCACAATGTGTAAGGGCATAGGATACAAGCAGACCTACACATGTCTCTACCCATTGATATTTCTGTTGCACAGAGCAGATACCCAGTTTTTTTTTTGTGACATTGGGTTAGTAAATCTTAAGAACTATAGCATTACATAAATTTATCCTTTGCATATATATTTAATATGAAGGGGAACCATTGCTATTAAAAAAAATGTACTAAACTGTACATTCCTCAACATAGCTTATTTTTCATGCTGGGTCACTGTGAATCACTGTTTTCCTCGCATTAATTGGCAAGGAAAGCAGCAATATGCAATACTGACATACAGCATGGTCAAGTTGCTTGCTGCAGGAAAAAAATGTTATGTTGACATTGCACACTAATCAACCCTCTATATTATATATCCAAAACGATAGGAAGAATTTTATTGCAATCAAGAAAAAAATTAATTTTTTCCTTTTGGTATAAGGGTTTCTTACACATGGGCGGTTTTTCCTGCGCTCCCCTTCGTTGCGATTTCTTCCTTTCAGCCACAGGGGATTGCAGGAGCAGACACACTCAACTATTGTCAAGGGGGCTGTACTCACACAGACGCATGTATGCGCCGAATGCAGTTGAAATGCAACATGCTGCGTCCCACCTGCATTTGGCGCATACAGGTGTCTGTGTGAGTACAGCTCCCTTGACAAAAATTGAGTGCATCTACTCCTCCGCTCCCCTGTGGCTGAATGGAAGAAAATGTAACGCAGGGGAGCGCAGGAAAAACCGTCCGTGTATAAGAGCCCTTAGTATGGACTCGCTTTGCTGATTTGCTGCAGGTTGTTTGGGTTTGTTGGGTGATGCTTGTTCACTTTTGAGATAAAGCATCAGTTTCTCATTTGGATTGAGAACTGGACTTTGTAGAACAACTTTTTTCTTCATGAACAACTCCAATGTTGGTTTGACCTCGTGTTTGGGATCATTGTTTTGTTGGTTGACCATTTCATTTTTCTGCAGATTTAAACAGGTTATTTTACTGTATATTACACCATTTATTATTTTATTTTTCAAGATGCCCAGTCCATGCTGACGAAAAGCAGCCCCACAGCATTATGGTGCTATGATACTTTACTGTAAATATTAGTGATGTACAGCTGCTGATACTCATGGGTCAGGCGGGTTCGGTCCAACTTCCACAAACATTTTGTCACAAGCGGGTTTAGGTTGAGCTCTTCTTCCACTCTCCCTGCCCGCAACCTTACTGGATGGTTTTGGACTCCAGCAGCCACCATTTTATGGGCCATGCCTTCCCCGTCCCCCGTTGTGACACGAGAGATCGCAGTAGGCGCGGGTCTCTAAATGGAGGTGCTGGACGGGTTCAGGTTGGGAGTGGGTGGGTTAGGGTTGAATTTTTGCTGACCTGCACATCACCAGTAGATATGGTGTTTAATGGGGAATGTGCAGTGTAGTCTTGTAGCCCACATTGTGTTGAATGTTAGATTAAAAGTTATGGTTTGGTCTCCTCTGATTTTTTTTTTTTCCCTCATAGCAACTCTCATTTTTTTTTTATATACTTTCACATGGTACGTTTTAAGCCACCCATATATACAGGCCAATGTTGTGTCAAACTCTTGATAAAGGGGCAGTATACGCCCTTCTCAACACGAGTGCAGTAAATAGGGTAACTGAAAACATTGTTGTATCTGCAATCATTTGAAAATATCTAGGATTTAAAATACATTTTAACCCCCAAATTCCACTTGGCTTGGCTTGGCTTCTATGAGAATCTTTTTGGCCAGAGGTTGTAGATAGCCTAGAGCTACCAAATAGCTGTTTGCATTCTCATATAGGTGAATTGACCTAGAGCAAAGTTTGCACCTTTTGTTTACATTACCCCCAATAAGGTCAAATAGGACTTCTCTTCAAATCTCACCCTACCTGATTTTCAGGCTGGGCCCCCCACAAGTGTCTGCTCTGGGACCACAGTTATGCTGTAGTTCTGTTCCTGTCTATATGAATAGGTATATGTGGGGGGTTGGTACTGTGTGAGTGTTAATGTGCTTTAGTGTTTAGCACCGATAACAATAATTCTTTGAGTCTGTGTGATGGGTCCAGTGTGACCATGTGTTTGGCTGTGTGACTAGATGGATTGCAGCCTCCCGGCATCTGCTGGCTCAGGGTGTGTTATGTTGTGCAGCTGCCAAAAGAAACACATCTGTTGCAGCACATTGCTCCGTGGAACCCTTACCGGACCTGCTCAGGCAAACGGCTCCTTCTTTTTTCTCTTCAGAGAACTGGACTTTCCTTCAGCAGCTGAACTACGTAATGCACCCGCTCTGCTCTCTCTGGACTGGGCATGAATAATGGAGTAACATGCCCTGAATTTAGAATAACGCTGGGTGCTGTGTAACTGCGGCAAAGCCACTTCATCTTTAGGCATTTCTTTGGTGGAATGAGGGGTGGCTTGCAGCCCTCCTACTGCTTGTCATTTGGCTGTTAGTGGATGCTGGGAGTTGTTGTTCATGGCTACACTACTGTTTATTTTTGCAAAATGTCAGGGTTTTTGTTTTTGCAATAAATTTACACTACAGATTTTCAGTACCAGTACTCAGCCCTTCCCCTTTTTTTTTTTTTTTTTTTTTTTTTTGCTCCATAAATTATGAAGTGAGCAGAGCAAGATAGAATACTGAAGATGTAAATCCAGAATAGACAGAATAGTGTAGTGCAAGATCAGTGTTGTAGAACTGCAACTCCCATTTTCTGTTTTGCTTGAAAAATGTCTAAAAGTGTGGGCAAATTTGCGACCCCCACAACAAGGCCTGTGCTAATCTCTCATTCTGCAGAAGAGTTAAGCGTGATACATATGCTACAGGAATGAGATCTGTTATCCGGAAATCTGTTAACCAGAAAGTTCCGAATTACAGAAAGGCCATCACCCAAGAGACCTTTTTCTCTGTAATAATAAAACCTTGTACTTATATTGAGATATGATTCCTTATTGTGGACAAAAACCAGCCTATTAGGTTTACTTAATGTTTAAATGATTTTCTAGCAGACTTAAGGTATGAATATAAAAATTACGGAAAGATCCGTTATCTGGAAAACCCCAGGTCCTGAGCATTCTGGATAACTGGTCCCATACCTGTACTTGAAGTAAACTGGGTATATAGATAGGCTGTGCAAAATAAAAAATTCAATATAGTTAGCCAAAAATGTGATGTATAAAGGCTGGAGTGATTGGATGTCTAACATAATAGAACACTACTTCCTGCTTTTCAGCTCTCTTGCTTTCCACTGATTGGTTACCAGGCAATATCCAGTGACTTGAGGGGGGCCCACATGCGCCATAACTATTTGAATTGCAAACTCACTGAACAGTTATGTCCCATATGGGCCCCCTTCAAGTCGCTGACTAACTAATTACCTCGTTTTTATTTTTACGCTAAACTGTTTATTTTAATACACATGAAATTTTTGGTGTTACTGTTCCTTGAAGTCTCCTGGCTTAAATAAGGATCTGACTAGAAATGCATTGTCCTGCCCCTCCCCAGTCTGCCAAATCCCCACCCCTTTAACCCAATGTTAGGCCCCTTTTATCTTTGGGACCCGGGCTACTGTTTAGGCCATATGTAAATCTGCCACTGCCATCTTACAATATAAACAATATAAATATTTAAAGTATATATGCAACATACCGTACATTTCACAGTACAAGACTAATTAGTATTTAATTCAGATTTACATTACATACCAGCTCAGACACCAGGTGTTTGCTTCAGCTGTGCCATCGGATTCTATGGCAAACTAGTTTGATCATTTTCAGCGATTTGTGAGTTGAGCTTCTTTACAATAACCCAGAGCACACTGAGCATGTGCCTTGCCACTGCTAAACTCTGCTTGGTTGTGTCTTTTCTGGAATATTTGCAAGTCTCCGAATACCATTGTTTATGCTAAAACTAATTTTTAGGAGAGTTTCTCAATTTTTAAGATTTATTAATAAAGCGTGCATTTCTGTTTATTAAATTATATATTTCTACAATCCCCCCCATACACACATTAATATAATAAAGCAGTTTTAAGCAGCACAGAGAAATAAGCATGCCCAGTAAGTAGAAGTGTCATACAGAATCTATTCCAGTGGTTTGTGGAGAAAAGTGGTGAATAATATAGCAGAGAGGAGTTTCCCATGAGCCTCTGCCTGAACATTATTGACCCATTTCAAGCTGACAGATTGAGCGAATGGTGCCTGTTTCACCCGTGTCCTCAGATTCATCCCTTTCAAGACTGCCGGCAAGGAGCTGAGAGAACTGGGTGGGACTCATGTGCATTTTTCCATCTCTCTCATTGCTCTGACCGTCCTGCAGGAAGGGGAAAGCAGATGGATCAGGCATGGATCACCAAAGTGCTGGAGAAGGTGACGCAGTGCAGCAGGTCTAAGGCTGCTCCATGAATATAAGCACCAGGCATGCATATCTAAACGATGTGGTTCTATTCTGGCATATGAGGAGTTAATTAAAGCTGTGGTTACAGAGGACAAGGTGTGCTGTAGTGCCATGGCATGGGTGTATTGATGAAGTGAATCGGTAATGATGACAGGCAAGAAGAGCAGCACTGGGTTGTGCCATATGCTCTATAAATACATAATAATAATGTTAATAATATGTGTTTCAGTACTTTGCAGTGTTTGTTCATAATGTCCTGCCTTTCTCTGAGATTTGGACCAGTTAATCATCCTTTTCTGTTTCCAGAATGAGGTTTTTGCAGATTAAAGGGAGCGGCCAGTTGAGTTTCAGTTTCCGATATGTTCAGCATGTTGTGTGCTCTTGTGGTTGCATTAGTGTCCGGGGTAGATCCAAGTCACGTGAAAGAAAGAGCTCATTGTACGTCATTCTTTCCTTGTGTTGGTTGAATGAAGGTTCTGTGGCTCGGCAGGGCGCTCCATTGTGGCATGTGCAAGACATAAGACTTTATATCATCTAGATTGCACAACATGAAACCTCCATCATAATGAATGTGAATGCACAATATATGTATATTTCTTGCTGTGCTTTCCATTAAAATACCCATTGTATTAAAGCAGTATAGGGTTCTACATAAGCGCACCCATGTGGGGAAATGTGTTGTGGGTAGTACTACAGGGTAAGTATTGTAAATAAACATTGTAATGCTATAGCGAACAGGGCGTAAGACTGTGGGATCATTGGGTGTTCTGTTACAGATCGATCGTGTCAGCACTAATTCCGATATAGCTACAAGGCTGATCATATGTTTGCTGTTACGTCAGTTATTGTAATGCATCTCACAGCAGTGGAGTAATGGGCCACAACATGGAGTAATTGCATATCCATTCCCAATGGTCAAGTAAGAGGCAAATTTACTTACATTACGTATCTTTTTTTCCTGTATTTTCCCTCAGGAGAACAAATTTAGGGAGGGACCAAATCAGTCATTTTTGGATTCATCCAAATACCAAATTCTCTGCAAAAGAACCCTAATTGGCATATTAAAATGTGGGGAAAAAAATTTGTGAATGACAAATCGAGTTGTCCAGAACTTTAGTCACATGAAATTGAAGGTTTGTATTTGCTTCATGGATTTAGTCAATCTACTATTATAAGTGACCTTTCCTTTGCCGTTAAAAAAATCCGTTAACAGTTTTACCCATTCTCAGAATTTCTTCCATTGCGAAGAAAAATTCTTAGTGGCATTTCTCATTGTTTCGGTTTTGCCATAGATTATAATTGTTACTGCCAGGGATATGCCAAACGCCAGCACCTCTTTTTAGGTTTCAGATCTGGCCAAATATCTGTCTAGCCAAACGCAATCCAAACCTTACATCTTGGCTTGAGAGCACTGGGAAACTGGAAGGTTGTTGTTTTGCATTAATATGATGCATTTTTTTTATTTAGGGTTTGGGTTCAGTATACATTCAGTGACTCTTTAGTGGATGTAGGTCTGCACCACTTACCCGAAAAGGGGGCAGGCTGAGGTCTGGTGCTTAGGGCAGCACTGGACCTAAATACAACTCAGGTGAATGTTCTAATACTCTGCTTGACTGGAATTTATTTAATCTTATTTTATTATAGTCTTATTCTATTGGCTGGAGCTTATTCTAGTCAGGCAAATAGCCTTGTGTTCTCATTGGATGGAAGTTGGTCTTGCCAAGGGATGGCATTGTTCCAGTTTTCTGATTGGCTGGAGGTCAGTCTTGCCATGTCAATGGCCTAGTGTTCTGATGCCTTGGTGTAGATGGGTTCTGCCAAATGAGCAGGTAATTGGAGATTGTACTTAAAGCAGTATAACTGATTATGTGGGTACCTTATTGCTCTTATCCAATTGATTGTCACACTGAACCTGTCGGCAGGGCAAGCCTCTGCGTTTTTAAGTTGCGATGTCGTGATATTGGTCAGCCTGCTGTTCTGTTTTTGACAAATCTTTCACTTTTTGCTGGGGTGTATTCACAGATATAGTAATGACCGTTCAGTCAGAAATCAATTGAATGCAGCCATGAGCACACTGGGATTGTTTCTTCCTGTTGGGGACCATTGCCTCAGATTACTTACTCTCTATAAATAAACTTATACATACAGTACATACATACATACATACATACATACATACATACATACATACATACATATAGTATTTTCTACTTATATACATACAAAGCCTTTATTGAATAACAACCAAACAATTTTCTTGAAAGAAAGAAATCCCTGAAATATGCATTATTTTCATGATTTTATTTTGTTGCATCTGTTTTTTTAGCCATAGCTGTCAGCCTGCGTGGATGCTGGAAGTTGTTAATTTACAGCTAGAGAATGTATGTCATGTAAATAATTAGCAGGCAAATGGCATTATTGCAGATGTTGTTCAGCTACAACTCTCCACATCATGTCAACAGCTTTCAAAGTTGTAGGTAGCCAGTGTCTGAAAGGGTGCCGGCGTGAACATAGCCGTGCTGTAATACTTTCCTTCCATGATCCCTGCTGTAGTTTCCCCAGCTGACAGTCACTGTTCATCTGCGTGTGGCTTATGGCCCAGTTGGAAGGTTGCCATACAGCTCTCCTTCCTGCGGCCCATGATTACTTCAGCTTCTTATTATAGAAGTGACCTCAGCCACTGCTTTCAGGGTGATGCTGGAATTGTCTTCTGCTCAGGGCTCTGCTCTCACAAAAATGTAATCATGTCTGGTTAGGTGTAGTAAGAAAATGCACTTGTTTTTCTCACCTGCGTTTTCTTGGAGAATAGAACATCCAGTGTAACCTGACTCCAGGTAGATCAGCTTTTCCATACCCATGTAGGACTTACAATGTAAAGTGGATGTTTGTGTAAGTTACCATCACACAGGGCCACCATCAGAAATCTTGAGGCCCCATACAGCTAAGTGGTCCAGTCCAGCAAGTCATTCGAAATGGGAGCCCCAAATATGTTGTGTTCACTGCAACTGCCCATAGAAGAGAAAAGTGTGTCTCTATTGCCGAGCCGGCTCGTCGTAAGGCAATACCAATTACTGCTGCTCCCCACCAGTCCTCCCACACATACAACTCCCTCACCACCTCCTCTGGATCACTTGAATGTGCACTTGGCAGTTTGTGAACTCTAATTGGCATAGCTGGGCTACCCATGATGGTAAGGGTGGGCTACAGCCAACACCCAAATCTGTCCCATCCACACACCAAGAAGACGGTACTGTGCCCCCATCCTCACTGCACCCTAGGTGCCTGTCTACGCCTAGTTCTTGCCCCGCTGCATTATGTATATTGGGTTATTGTGTGAATAATTAGTTGCAAATACAAAAACTTTTCTCCAAAATATGCTGATTAGTAAAAAATATAAATTTTATTCACATCAATAATTAAAAAACATTAAGAGTATACCCTCTAACGCCTGACGCGTTTCATGCTTACCCAGCACTTAGTCATAGGCAGAATCCAACTAGTCTCTCTTTCTTTATTCCTTAAATACTAGCCCAAATAGTCCCTCCCCTCAATAAAACCAATTACAGGCACATGTTACAATTGCCAAATAACATCCAATGGGATGTTTTTGTACATGCCCTGTAACATGGATTATCTAACACGTAGATCATTGTGTCTGTATAAAGCCAGTAGCCCATTGGATGTTGGCAATTGTAACATGTGCCTGTAATTGGTTTTATTGAGGGGAGGGACTATTTGGGCTAGTATTTAAGGAATAAAGAAAGAGAGACTAGTTGGATTCTGCCTATGACTAAGTGCTGGGTAAGCATGAAACGCGTCAGGCGTTAGAGGGTATACTCTTAATGTTTTTTAATTATTGATGTGAATAAAATTTATATTTTTTACTAATCAGCATATTTTGGAGAAAAGTTTTTGTATTTGCAGTTTTACCTCTGTTTGGTCACTAGAGGTCTCCAATATGCGCTTCTATAGCATTTACTGATTCTGCTCCCAATTTGATTTCTATAGTCTGAATAATTAGTTGCCATTATAGCACCAGCCTAAAGGCGCTTAACAAGACAAGATACATAAGCATTAAGGCTTTTGATCCTATTTATGCCAGATTGCCTAACACTAAGCTTCCTGAGGTCAATGCAATGTCCCTGTTTGAGCCTATAATGTCTTTTAAGAGAGGATCACCGCTTGCAGTGAAGGTTACACAGTAACACATTTGATAGTAATGTTCAAGGCTGCTAGACTCATTCATCTATCTCACCGCTAAACATCAGCTGCTCCCATATGTATGTCCCTTCACTGGCTCCCAAACTCCTCTTGAATCAAATTCAAATTACTAACACTCACATTCAAGGCCCCTTCCTATATTTCATCTCTGATCTCCAAATACACTCCTTCACGAAACCTTCGCCTCACTTCTCCTCTCATCACTTCTGCCCATTCTCGTCTACAAGACTTCTCTCGGGCTTCTGCTTTTCTCAGGAACTCTTTGCCTCGAGCTGTCAGACTTTCTCCTTCTTTCCAAACTTTCAAGCGCTCCGTAAAGACCCACCTGTTAAAGAAGCTTATTCAATGTACCTTAATTAATCAATCATTGTTTCTAAAATCCTAATATCTCAATTGTACCCTAACCTTTAGTTTGTAAACTTTAATTTGTAGGGCCCTCTAATCCTATTGTACTCTGTAACCCTTGTTTGTTATCCACCATGTATTCCCTGTTTGCTATAACTAAGGTAAAGCACTGCGTATCTTGTCGGCGCTATATAAATAAATGATGATGATAGTAAGATATCTGTTTCTAGATTTACTGTCCACAGAATAAAATATTTAAAAACTGAGTTATGACTAGTAATCTAACAAAGAGACAACATATTGAGTATTATATACAGGTATATGACCTTCTATACAGAATGCTTGGGACATGGGGTTTTCCAGATAAGGGATCTTTCTGTAATTTTGATCTTTATACCTTAAGTCTTCTAGAAAATAATGTAAACATTAAATAAACCCAATAGGCTGGTTTCTCTCACGTCTAGGGGGACACAGGGACCGTGGGGTAAAGGGTCCCGCCCATCAGGAGGAGGACACTGATGACATCAGAGCTGACAGCCCTCCCACTCTCCCTTTATCCCCTGTCATGCCCAGAGGGCGCCAGTTTTTCAGTGTCCTCCTCAGGAGGTTGGACCGGCCTTAGGAAGGCCCAACGATAGGACTCATCGGCTGATGATTAGCATCAGCACCAGGGGTGATGCCGTGTCAGGCTTAGCCTGTTCACTAGTGCTAGCCCCCAACGCAGACCGGTGTCGACGCTGAACCCAAGTAGTGGAACCGACTGGCGCACCGGCAACACATTCCCAGGGAGAGCCGAATGCGCAGCATCAGCGCTCTCCCTACCGGACAGGTGAGGCACACGCTCCCCTTCTAGTCCCACCTGCCTTCTGCCACTATTCCAGGCGCGCTCCCATTCGCGAGCCGTCCCCGCGGGAGGAGCAGTCTAGTCAGCGGGTCGCGCCCTGGTGACGTCACAGCGCGCGCCTTCCCTCTGCTCTTCTCTTCGCGCTCTTTCTCTCCCGCCTCACAGCAAGGGCCCTGCGTCGCTCGGCAGCTCAGCAGCCTAGACCACACGGACCACAGCCCTTCCTCTCTCCCTCAGCCTCTTAGGCTTCAGGTACCTGGGGAATTCGCACATATTGCGAACACTCTCTCACATGGCAGAAGGCAGGGGGGAACTTTTCTCTAGGGGGGGCGTTCTCTCTCAATCAGTCATGTTTTTTGCATGCTCTAAATGCCTCACCAAATTCCGGGAGGGCCAAGTAGATCCCCTATGCTCTGCTTGTAGCAACCTCCAGGCACAGGCTTCCAATTTTACAGCCTCTGACCTCTCAGCCCCAGCAATCTCAGATCCTGGGCCTTCACATAGAGGGGATCCTACTTCCCTAGGCACCTCTGACGCACCAGGGTGGGCTGTTTCACTCTCTCAGTCCCTCTCCAGACTGCAATGCATTCCTCAGCTGGCTACTTCTATTGACAAAATGCTGGCACAAATAACTGCCAAACCTGTGACCTCCTCCAAGCGCAAGCGATCACACAACCTGAAGGATGCACTTAGGGGGTCCCCTACACTTCCTTCTTCCGACGAGGAGGCCAGTGAGGGGGAAGTTCTTTCCTCTTCAGATGCGTCTGACTCTGGGGAAGACGAAGCGGCTGAAGCAGCCCCTGCGGTTGACAGCCTCATACGGGCAGTTCTGGAGACACTGCATATCCAGGAAGAGGATACAGCTCAGAAAAAATCGACTCTCTTCAAGAGAAAACACAAGACATCTGTTTGTTTTCCTGCTCACGAACAGCTACAGGCCATAGTCCTGGAAGAGTGGAAAAATCCAGACAGAAAGTTTCAAATTACCAAACACTTCGCCAAACAATACCCCTTTCCCAAGGAATGTACCGACAAGTGGAGCACACCCCCGGTGGTGGATGCACCTGTCTCGCGCCTTTCCAAGGCCACTACCCTGCCCGTGCCGGATGCATCTGCCTTTAAAGACCCTACCGACAAAAAGCTAGAGGGCATACTCAAGGCCAACTTCATTTCGGTGGGTTCGGCACTTCGACCTGTCCTAGCTTCCGCCTGGGTGACCCGAGCAGTTGAGACCTGGTCCAACTCGCTACTACAGATGGCACATGAAGGGGGCCCGAGAGACCAGATTGTTCAACTAGCCTCCTACATCCAAGAGGCCAACCAATTCCTAGCGGACGCTTCTCTTGACGCAGGAAGAGTTCTCGCCAGAGCTTCATCTCTCTCAGTAGCGGCCCGCAGGGCTCTTTGGCTCAAACTGTGGTCTGCGGACCTCAGTTCCAAAAAGTCGCTCATCTCCATTCCCTTTCTAGGCTCCAAACTATTTGGGGATGAGTTGGACAAAATTATTTCTCAGGCAACTGGGGGCAAGAGCACGCTCCTGCCTCAGCAGAGAACCAAGTCAGCATTCTCCTTCAGGAAGGGACAGTCCTTTCGGAACCAAAGTTTTCGCCACAACAAGACCAATCCTTCCGCAAGTTCACACTCCTCCTTCAAGACCCGTTTCCCAAACAAGGGGAAATCGACTTGGCAACATCGTAAACCACAGCCCAAGCCGTCGGGAGACAAGCATTCTTCATCCTGACTATGTTCCCACCCATCCTACAGATGTAGGAAGACTAGGGGGAAGACTTCAGTTTTTTGCAGATACCTGGGTCCATCTCATCGACGACTCCTGGGTCACTCAGACGGTCTCCTCCGGTTACCGGCTAGAGTTTCATCAACTTCCCCCACGCCATTTCTTCATGTCCAGGGTACCAGTGCAAGACACAAAACGGCGAGCCTTTCTATCCATCATAGACTCACTAACAGAATCCGGGGTCATAGTCCCTGTTCCTCCTCATCAAAGGTTTCAGGGGTTTTATTCAAACATCTTTATTGTGCCAAAGAAAGATGGCTCTTTTCGTCCCATCCTCGACCTCAAACAGCTGAACAAGTGGGTAGTATACCACAAATTCAAGATGGAATCGGTTCGCACCGTCATCAGGGCACTAGAGCATGGAGACTTCCTGGCATCTCTGGACATTCGAGACGCCTATCTGCATGTTCCGATCTTCCCTCAACATCAAAAATTCCTGAGGTTCGCCTTCAGAAACCTTCATTTCCAGTTCGTGGCCCTGCCCTTTGGGCTGTCCTCTGCTCCGCGGATCTTCACGAAGATAATGGCGGCCATGGCCGCCTTCCTACGAGTGAGGGGAGTGTTCATTATGCCCTACTTGGACGACCTCCTTCTCAAGGCCAGATCCAAAGACATAGCGGAACACAACATCCAATTCACCATACGGAGTCTGCAGAGGTTCGGTTGGACAATCAACTTCGAGAAGTCCTCCCCAACACCTCGCCAGTCCCTACTCTTCCTGGGTCTTCACTTCGACACAGCCCAGCAACAGATATTTCTGCCTCCCGACAAGCAGTCCAAGATCCAGGCAGCTGTCCGGTCCCTGCGGTCCTCCACGTTCCCGACAATCCAGACGTGCATGAGAGTACTAGGGCTGATGGTTTCCTCGATGGAGGCGGTACCCTTTGCCCAGTTTCGACTCCGGCCACTTCAGACAACTGTCCTACAACGGTGGAACAGGACATCCCTTCGCCAGCGGATAGCCCTCCCGACTACAACGAGGAAATCCTTGAACTGGTGGCTAACCCCAGGTCGTCTCAACCAGGGGAGGAACTTCCAGGAACCGTCCTGGCAGATAGTCACCACAGATGCAAGCCTCACGGGCTGGGGGGCGACGTTCCAGGGCCTATCCTCTCAGGGTCGCTGGTCCCCAGACGAGTCGAGTCTACCGATCAACATTCTGGAACTACGAGCCATCCTCAAAGCGATTCTCGTATGGGATCACCTGCTGAGAAATCAAGCTGTCCGGATCCAGTCGGACAACGCCACGGCGGTGGCGTACATCAACCGTCAGGGAGGCACCAGAAGCACTCTAGCAAACCAAGAGGTGGCTCTCATCCTGGAATGGGCAGAACGGACGACAACCCAGATATCCGCAATCCACATTCCAGGAGTGGACAACGTGGAAGCCGACTTCCTCAGCCGTCACCATCTCGACCCAGGCGAATGGGAACTGCACCAGGACTCATTTCTGTTGCTAGTAGCCAAATGGGGACGGCCGCAGATCGACCTCATGGCAACCAGAGAAAATCGGAAGGTGCCCACCTTCTTCGCACGGCGCAGAGACCCTCTGGCAGCGGGCATAGATGCCATGACCATGCCCTGGCACTTTCGACTGGCGTATGTTTTCCCTCCACTTCCCATGCTACCTCGAGTGTTAAGAAAAATCGCCAGAGATCCAGTCACCGTGATTCTCGTGGCACCTCTCTGGCCCCGGAGGTCATGGTACTCCGCTCTCCTCGATCTGTCCTTGGAGCCTCCTCTACCACTGCCTTCGTCTCCTCAGCTGTTACGTCAAGGTCCAATTTTTCACCACAACCCTCAGTTCTTTGCCTTAACGGGATGGCTCTTGAGGCGGCAGTACTGAGACAGAAAGGGTTTTCGGAAGACGTCATTCACACCATGATCAAGGCACGCAAACCGGTCACCTCCAAGGTCTACCACAGGGTGTGGGAAACCTACCGTTCTTGGTGCAGCGCAGAGGAGGTCCCCTTTGGGGTCTTCAGTCTTCCCTGGATTCTGAAGTTTCTTCAATCAGGGCTGGACAAAGGCCTCAGCCTCGGTTCTCTCAAAGCTCAAATATCTGCTCTATCCATCCTTTTCCAGCAGAGGATTGCTCTGGAGGAAGATGTTCGGACCTTTCTTCAGGGCGTCGCCCGTGTGTCACCTCAATTCAGGCAACCCCTGCCACCGTGGGACCTGAATTTAGTTCTGTCGGCTCTTCTCGATCCTCCCTTCGAGCCACTTGCTGATGTGGGTTTGGACGTTCTCACATGGAAGACGGCATTCCTGGTGGCAATCTCATCGGCCAAGCGAGTGTCAGAGCTCGGGGCACTATCCTGTGTGGAACCATTCCTCATTTTCCACGAAGATAAGGCTGTTCTTCGTACTGTTCCCGGCTTCCTTCCCAAGGTGGTCTCTGCCTTCCACATCAACGCGGAGATCATTCTACCTTCGTTTTGTAACAAACCGTCCAACGACAAGGAAGCGCGCCTGCATCGCCTGGATGTGGTCAGGGCTCTCAAATCCTACGTCTCCCGTACTAAGACCATTCGGAAGACTGACTCTCTCTTCGTTGTTCCTTCTGGGCCCCGGAAGGGTCTCCCAGCCTCCAAAACCACCATTGCTCGTTGGATCAAAGAGACAGTGAGACGTTCCTACCTGGCGCGGAAGAGGACGCCTCCAATTACGCTTCGAGCTCACTCCACCAGAGCCCTCGGCACCTCTTGGGCTTTCAGAAATTCGGCCTCGGCTGAGCAAGTGTGTAGGGCAGCTACTTGGTCCTCCCTTCATACATTCACGAAATTTTATCACTTTAATACCTACATGTCTGCAGAGGCAGCCTTCGGCAGGAAGGTTCTCCAGGCAGTAGTTTCCTGATCTGTCAGAGTTTTCCCTCCCTACTGTGGGGGTGCTTTGGTACGTCCCCACGGTCCCTGTGTCTCCCTAGACGTGAGAGAAAAGAAAATTTATGTACTTACTGTTAAATTCTTTTCTCTCCAGTCGTAAGGGGGACACAGGGCTTCATCCCCCTGAACTCTTGTTCTGCTGTTTTTTCTCCATGATGAGAGTGTGTTATGCAGTTACGTTCCTGTTTTTAGTTACAAACTGGCGCCCTCTGGGCATGACAGGGGATAAAGGGAGAGTGGGAGGGCTGTCAGCTCTGATGTCATCAGTGTCCTCCTCCTGATGGGCGGGACCCTTTACCCCACGGTCCCTGTGTCCCCCTTACGACTGGAGAGAAAAGAATTTAACAGTAAGTACATAAATTTTCTTTTTGCCTCCAGTAAGGATTAATTATATCTTGGTTTGGATCAAGTACAAGGTACTGTCTTATAATTACAGAGAAAAAGGAAATCATTTTTAAAAGTTTGGATTATTTGGATAAAATGGAATATCCAACCCTTCAATAATTCAGAGCTTTCTGCATAAAGGGTTTTCAGATTGTAAACTGTAAATGAAAGTAATCAGTGCTGAGACAACAACAGCCATAGGCTGTATTGTGCAGCCACAATAAACTCCCAGTCCTTGGCTTTACACACTGGAAATTGAACCTTGTGAGTGAAAGAGAAGGAGCGATGTAAACTTAGGGTATAAATATGATTCAGTTGAATGATTTGTGCTGTTGGGAAGAGTGCATTTACTTCACTGATCTGTTTTCTTTCTTTTGTACAGTCTGAATCTGGCTATGGATCTGAATCCAGTTTACGGCGGCATGGCTCAATGGTGTCCCTTGTGTCTGGTGCAAGTAGCTACTCTGCCACATCCACGTCATCATTTAAGGTCAGTAATGCATGTTGTTTACAACCATTTGTGGGTGTTGTATAAGGATTGCCAGCATGTTTTAGATGTATTTGTGCATTTTACAAACTAAAAATTCTACATTCTTTTAGGTGCAGTAGCCAAGCCAAAGGTTTATGGACCTTAGATTGTGATGTGTGTTCCATATGCAGCATTAAGCATCGTAGCAGCTGCCACTCGTGAATTAGTACAAATTTGCATCCACTGGATGTCCTATGTCTTTTCTTTACACCGTAGATTAAAGAAATAAAGGCGAAAAAGGATATCTTACTTTTTCCCTTCTGTTTATCACATTGTGTATAACAACTAGTGTTGATTTAAACATTCACACACACCTTCATAGAGACAATATGTACTGAGAACATGTAAAGGGGTTGTCCACCCTAAATTACCTTTAATATGTCGTAGAGGGTGATATTCTGACACAATTTGTTTTCATTTTTTAATATTTGTGGTTTGTGTTAATTCGCTTTTTATTCAGCAGCTCTCTAGTTTGCCGTTTTAGCAATATTGTTGCTAGGGTTCATATTACCCTAGCAACCATGAATTGATTCGAATAAGAGACCAGAATATGAATAGGAGAAGGCCTCAATCGAGAGATGTTATAAAAAGCAGCAATAACAATACATTTGTAGCTGTGCAGAGCATTTGCTTTTAGATGTGGGTCAGTGAACCCCATTCGAAAGTTGAAAAAAACTCGCTAGAGGAAGGCAAATTTCCCAGCAGTGATGTCACAAAAGGGGCAGGACAGGCGTAAGTCTATAAATTGACAGCCCCGAAGCCATCAGTGTGAGCTTGCGACCTGAAGATTCTCTGCGATAGCCAGACCCAAAACAAATCTGACATGGGGTTAGACATATTGTCAATTTCACAGCTGCCCCAAGTCATGTGACCTGTGCTCTGATAAACTTCAATCACTCTTTACTGCTGTACTGCAAGTTGGAGTGATATCACCCCCTCCCTTTCTCCCCCCAGCAGCCAAACAAAAGAACAATGAGAAGGTAACCAGATAGCAGCTCCCTAACACAAGATAACAACTGCCTGGTAGATCTAAGAACAACACTCAATAGTAAAAACCCATGTCCCACTGAGACACATTCAGTTACATTGAGAAGGAAAAACAGCAGCCTGACAGAAAGCATTTCTCTCCTAAAGTGCAGGCAGATTTCAAAATTGAATATAAAAAATCTGTTTGCTCTTTTGAGAAATGGATTTCAGTGCAGAATTTTGGAGTAGCACTATTATTAACTGATGCGTTTTGGAAAAAAAACATGTTTTCCGATGACAGGATCCCTTTAACGTTCAGTGTGTTCTTGATAGTGATATTCTCAGACAATTTGCAGTTGGTTTTTATTTTATTTTTAAATATTTTAGCATTTTATTTAGCATCTTTCCAGTTTGAAATGTTACCCTAGCAACTAGTCAGTGGTTTCAATGGGGGATTGTGACGGGATTATGAATAGAAAGATAGCTAATAAAAACGAACCTTAATATTTGAAATTGAAATTGTTTTTCACCTTGATGACAGGTGTAGTGTGCATCAGTGTGAGAGATACAGAGCATTCTGAAAGGAAATGCTTTCATACGGATGTGCTTATTGATCATCTGCAACTTTACATGCAATATGGCATGTTTAGATCGGTATAGGGTTGCCACCTTTTCTGGAAAAAAATACCGGCCTTCCTATATATTTATCTTTTTTCCCCTATTAATAACATTGGGATCAACCATCATTTTTACCGGCCAGGCCAGTAAAATACTGGCCAGATGGCAAACCTAACTAGGTAGTCTTAAACATCTGTGTGCCCGTGTGATGTCTATTAAAGGACAACTGTACCTTCATCATGAATAGTACACTGGCATATACAGGAAGGCTAAAACGATCGATTTTTGAACTTACAAGTTGGAAACAAAAATCTGCCATGTGTTACTATACTGGTTCAATTTAGCCCCAATGTCAGTAAACTAACATTTCAAAAGGGGCTGATGTAATCTACATACTGACTGCATGTGTACTTATTTCATGTAGAAAGGACACAGTCTGCGAGAGAAACTTGCAGAAATGGAGACTTTCCGAGACATCCTATGCAGACAGGTTGACACGCTGCAGAAATATTTCGATGCGTGTGCAGGTGCAGTCTCCAAAGATGAGCTTGAAAGGGATAAAGGTACTGTATGTTGCTGGGAAATCAATAACCCCCATGATTTGGAATGCCCTTGTTTAGAAAGCTAAAAGCACCGTTAATTGATCTCTGAGAGCTCAATGATTCCATCTTGCTGGTACATTTGCTTTAAAAACACAACTCTTGTGATCCACTGGTTTGCTGTGCAGATGATTTAAGTCAGGGGTGTCCAACGTTTGGCTTCCCTGGGCCACATTGGAAGAAGAAAAATGTTCTGGGGCCACACTCGAAATACACACAAACACTAACGCTAACTTTTGATTTATTTTATTGTAAAAGAAAAGAGGGTATCATAAAACTAGTTGGATTTTTGACATTTTGTTTGAGAAACGAATGTATCAATATCTGGTTGAATGGAAGTAGTTGCAATTCTCAGTGAATTCTCAAGGTGCTCATCAGATAATTCGGTTCTAATTTTACTCTTAGGGGCACATTTACTAAGGGTCGAATTTCGAAGTTAAAAAACTTCCGTTTTCGATCGAAGTAAAAAACGATTGATCGATTAAATCGTTAGATTCGAACGATTTTACAAATAAATACTTCAACTACTCAAAACTTAGCCAAACACTCAGAAAGGTTATAGGAGGTCCCCCATAGGCTAAACAGCAATTCGGCAGGTTTAAGGTGGCCAAGTGTCGAAGTTCTTTAAACAGACAGTACTTCGATTTTCGAAGTCAAAGTTTTTTCAGTTCAAATTGAATTCTGGCCTATTCGATGGTCGAAGTACCCAAAAATTACTTTGAAATTCGAAGTTTTTGAATTTGAAAATTCACTTCAACCCTTAGTAAATGGGCCCCTTAGTGTGTTCATTATTGAAAAAAGTTGCTCACAAATGTAGGTGCTGCATATATCCCTAGCATAGCAGGTGATGCTGCTGAAGAATTAACTGTTAACTGCTTTTCCTGCTCTAGGAAGCCACACACCGCACACCCCATGTAAAATTGAAACCACATATGCACACAATTAGCGACCAAGTACATACGCTCTCTGTGCCTGACATTGCAACATGGTGTTTCCTTTATTGGTGGACATTCAAGCTGAGCCATATTCATATCCATCCTGGGCCGCATGCAGCCCTCGGGCCGCAGGTTGGACACCCCTTATTTAAGTGCTGATCTTTCGTCTCAATACATGATTGTCCAGTCAAGCCACCAGAATAACTGATAACATGGTGAAAATTGCTGTCAATATTAAGTTGTGCGGTAGATGCAATAGCTTCTCTCTGTATGGGCCCCCCACAGGACACCATGATTGATTAGGATGGCCATTTGTTTTTTGTGGTTCTGGGGTCCTCCTGGGTTCATTTCTGATCTGAAAATCATTGGACCCTCTTTGTGCCAAAATTACCTGCACTAAAGCAACCTGGTATTGGCTGGTAACTGTATGAGAATTGTGCTATTCAAGTAGTTCCTGGTAGTGCTAGCATGAATTACAAGGCCTGGCTTTGTGAGCAGCTCTGTTGGTAGAGTCCAGTTTATATCTATAGCAGAATAGCATGTCTGTGTGCTGGGCGCTTCTGTGCTATTGTTTTCTATACACTGAATTCTGAGTCAAGTGCCATTTATTTGCTTCCTTGTCATTCTGTGGGCTTGAGACCGTGTCTGTACGAAAGGGCAGGATCCTTTCTATTGCTGAAGTTTAGCCTATAAACCAGGGTATAATACATTTTTTAACTGAGTTTTTTTGTTCGGTAGTTGAAGACGACGAAGATGATTTTCTGCATAACCATCCCAATGAAGATTACATTCATAGTAATAATGGGAATAAAGAAAAGCGTAAGTCCTTTCTTCATCATGGTAACCTATTGACTGTACAAGATGCTTCAATACTTGTCATGTCTAATGTGCTTTTTTTTTTGTGAATTTTGTAGGTTTTACTTTTTTTCCTGGAATAGAATCACTATGTATTTTTACCCAGTGAGAATGCGCTGTACAGCTTTTTATTACATAACATCCAGTTCACTGTTTTTGCTTCCCATTCTTTGTTTAATTTCCCTTTCTCAGTTACTCAGGTTGTAAGCTTTTAGGGCAATATAATACATTTCAGGCAATGGTGCTATGTGTCCATAGTTCATACATATCTGATGGGATTGACAGGCCATCGTACCTGCACCAATAATCATATATTTTGATTTGTATGATTTTGGTATATGTGTGTCCAGCTCTAGAAGAATCTGGAAATTAAATCCTATCAGGGCTGCTATGGGTAACTTCACTGGTAGATTAAATTGTGTAGATTTTTTAACTTGTAATATACTGTTCAAAACGAATTGCTGAATTTTTGCTGTTGTTAAATCAGACCTTTTGTGCCATTGCACTAGTATCTCAACCAAACAGCACTAAAAGATAGGACTGTGCAATACAAGTATGGCTAATTTACTTTGAATGCGGTCTTGAATACTTAAAGAACAATAAAAATCAAATTCAGAACTGGGTTCTAATTTGTAGGCACCTCCCAGTGAAGAAAATGGCTTAGTATTCACCCATGACCAGTTTGCTTCTATTAAAAGTTGCACAAGCCAGGGAACTTTCCTATTCAGCTCTCTATTTTTCCAGGGATCTCTTACTCCACCCTGGGACAGTACATACATACATACATACATACATACATACATACATACATACATACATACATACAGTGGTGTGCAAAACTATTTGCCCCCTTCCTGATTTCTTATTCTTTTGCATGTTTGTCACACTTAAATGTTTCTGCTCATCAAAAACCGTTAACTATTAGTCAAAGATAACATAATTGAACACAAAATGCAGTTTTTAAATGAAGGTTTACGTTATTAAGGGAGAAAAAAAAACTCCAAATCTACATGGGCCTGTGTGAAAAAGTGATTGCCCCCCTTGTTAAAAAATAACTTAACTGTGGTTTATCACACCTGAGTTCAATTTCAAAGGTTATAAAGCCATTTCTAAAGCTTTGGGACTCCAGCGAACCACAGTGAGAGCCATTATCCACAAATGGCAAAAACATGGAACAGTGGTGAACCTTCCCAGGAGTGGCCAGCCGACCAAAATTACCCCAAGAGCGCAGAGACAACTCATCCGAGAGGCCACAAAAGACCCCAGGACAACATCTAAAGAACTGCAGGCCTCACTTGCCTCAATTAAGGTCAGTGTTCACGACTCCACCAAGAGACTGGGCAAAAACGGCCTGCATGGCAGATTTCCAAGGCGCAAACCACTTTTAAGCAAAAAGAACATTAAGGCTCGTCTCAATTTTGCTAAAAAACATCTCAATGATTGCCAAGACTTTTGGGAAAATACCTTGTGGACCGACGAGACAAAAGTTGAACTTTTTGGAAGGTGCGCGTCCCGTTACATCTGGCGTAAAAGTAACACAGCATTTCAGAAAAAGAACATCATACCAACAGTAAAATATGGTGGTGGTAGTGTGATGGTCTGGGGTTGTTTTGCTGCTTCAGGACCTGGAAGACTTGCTGTGATAGATGGAACCATGAATTCTACTGTCTACCAAAAAATCCTGAAGGAGAATGTCCGGCCATCTGTTCGTCAACTCAAGCTGAAGCGATCTTGGGTGCTGCAGCAGGACAATGACCCAAAACACACCAGCAAATCCACCTCTGAATGGCTGAAGAAAAACAAAATGAAGACTTTGGAGTGGCCTAGTCAAAGTCCTGACCTGAATCCTATTGAGATGTTGTGGCATGACCTTAAAAAGGTGGTTCATGCTAGAAAACCCTCAAATAATGCTGAATTACAACAATTCTGCAAAGATGAGTGGGCCAAAATTCCTCCAGAGCGCTGTAAAAGACTCGTTGCAAGTTATCGCAAACGCTTGATTGCAGTTATTGCTGCTAAGGGTGGCCCAACCAGTTATTAGGTTCAGGGGGCAATTACTTTTTCACACATGAAAATGTAGATTTGGATTTTTTTTCTCCCTAAATAATAAAAACCCTCATTTAAAAACTGCATTTTGTGTTTACTTGTGTTATCTTTGACTAATAGTTAAATGTGTTTGATGATCAGAAACATTTTGTGTGACAAACATGCAAAAGAATAAGAAATCAGGAAGGGGGCAAATAGTTTTGCACACCACTGTACATACATACATACATACATACATACATACAATATTCAGGATTTTGTAGAATAGAAGTTACCCTATTGTCTTTTTTTGTAATGAGAGTCCATGCAATAAAGAGTGTTCTGCTCCACTTGCCGGAGCCACAGTACAGAAGCAGGCAATTGCACCAAAAGGTCTGAGTTACTGCCTGCTTTCTCTCAGGCCTGTTCTGTATGCAAAAGAATATCATTTTAGTAAAAAAATGGGATTTGTTGTATAACAAAGTATTATCAGTCTCCACACTCACTCATTTCACTTATTGGTGCTCAGTTATAATGTATCTTAGCACTGATAGGTCATGATATTTCTGTATCTTGTATTTTAGTATTCCAGCATGTGACTCCAAAGTGCATTGATGGCATCGACTTTAAAGGAGAAGCCATTACATTTAAAGCTACCACTGCAGGGATATTGGCTACCCTGTCACATTGCATTGATCTCATGGTGAAGCGAGAGGACAGCTGGCAGAAACGGCTTGATAAGGTGAGATGTTGGTATGGTCCTGTAATTCTGTTTGGCTCACTTTTATTTTGATTACTAGCAAGAAAATGCTTCATGTGTTTCCTAATGCATGTGTGACAGAGCATGGTGAAGCTTATCTCTAATTTTCGATATTATTATCCTATACATAACCCCTTCATGCTTTCTCAGAAACTGATCACTGGCTCCTAACCTATTGGTGCTTACAAACTAAAGGCCCCCATACACGTTCCGATAAAAGCTGCCTACAGATCGAGTTGGCAGCTTATTGGCCTTGTGTGTGGGCCATCAGACGGGTGTCCCTGATTGATATGTGGCTGAAAATCCAGTCGGAACGCGGCCACATCAGTTCGTTGATGTGTTCCCGAGATCTGACCGCCCGTATTGGCAGCATTCTGATCTGATTGTTGGGTCCTAGGGCCCACGATCAAATCAGCTCGATATTGCCCACCTCAATATGGGCATATCGGGAAGAGATCCGCTCGTTTGGCGACATCGCCAAGTGAGCTGATCTCCCTGTGTATGGCCACCTTAAGGCCCCTTTCAATGCACACAATACATGTATAAGAACTGTAATCCAGAATGCTCAGGGCCTGGAGTTTTCCACATAAGGGATCTTTCTGTATTGTGGATCTTCATATCTTTAGTCCACTGATTAATAATGTAAACATTAAATAAACCCAGTAGGCTTGTGTTGCATCTAATAAGGATTAATTATATTTTCATTTGGATCACGTAATAGGTTACTGTTTTATTATTACAGAGAAAAAGGAAAGCAGTTTTAAAAATTTAAATTATTAGGATAAAATAGAATATAGGATAAAATAGAATCTGTGAGAGCCTTCCTGTAAGTTGAGCTTTCTGGATAATGGGTTTCCTGTACAGTTTTGGCAGGAGCCAATAAACCTGCAGGCATGTTATGACCCTGTATTACTATTCTTAACTTAAAAGGGGAAAAAAATCAACGATCCCCTGCTGGATTTCATTGTCTCAAAGGAAGGTCATGTGAGAAATACAAGTCGGCTTAACTACAGGGTTCACCTTGTGGCCAAAAATGTAGCCAAATGCAGGGCAAAAATTTCTGTGTGGTCCAGCCCCAGACCTAGGAATAGGTATACATTGTCTAGGAATATATTCGGTTTCATTTCGTTTCAGACACATTTTTTTTTCTGGACATTTAGACAAACCGTTTTTATACGCAAGTGTTTGGACATTCTCTTTTCTGTGAAGAATATGTAGCTCTGAATATATGTAATGCTGCCATCCAATGTTCCTTACCACCAGCCTATGACATTATTCCTTTTAGGAAATTGAGAAGAGGAGGCGAGTAGAGGAAGCCTATAAGAATGCAATGACTGAGCTCAAAAAGAAATCCCATTTTGGTGGACCAGATTATGAGGTTTGGGATTAGACTGTTTATTTTTGTTTTTTTTATGTAACACTGGTACCCTAATAGTCCTTTGCTCTCCTACTGGCAGTTATGACTCCCAGAATTCCTTGTGTGAAGGGAAGTGAAATGGCTACATGTTGCCTGTGTATACTTGACACTATTCCTGAATGGTCCGTTTAAAGCAGACCCCAGCAGGTCTGGACTGAGAGTCAAAATAGGCCGTGGCATTTCAGGTACACTGAGGCCCAAACAGCCCCCACCAGCCCACTAAATACTGACTTTCTATGGCACCTCATAGCAGCCCCTCTGGCATTTGCCAGAACCTACAGATTGCCAGTCCGGGCCTGCACCCCAGATCCAACAAATCCAAATCCTGTCACTTCCCTTCCAAAAACTTGCTATCTTTTGGGTTGTTGTTCAGAATCTGTAGATGGTATATATTGTTATTGTATTCCGTACATGCATTTTATTGCTACTTTACAGTAGAGATGCACCGAATCCAGGATGAGGTTTGAGATTCAGCCTTTTTCAGCATAATTCGGATTCATCCGAATCCTTGTGCCTGTCTGATCCGAATCCTAATTTAGAAATGCAAATTAGGGTCAGGATGTGAAATTACGTAATTTTTTGTCACAATACAAGTAAGTAAAAAAATTTCCCCACCTTTTCCCTTCCTGTCCCTAATTTGCATATGTAAATTAAGATTCGGTTCAGCCGTATCTTTCGTGAAGGATTTGGGGATTCAGCCAAATCCCAAATAGTGGATTCGGTGCATCACCACTTTATAGACTTGTAATTGTTAAACATAACTACCAATTTGGCCCACAAATGCATATTTCATCATGACTTACCTATTCACACGTTTGTTTTCTGCTGTCTCATTGCTTCATATTTATTTTGTAGTAACACCGCTCTCTGATTTACTCATGTCCTGCTATAATGAACATACATATAGGAATTTTTTTTATTTTTACAGGCTTTGAAAACGTTTTTTGAATAGTTAAAGCCAAACAAGACCAAATCCCTCTAAGTCACATTATTAGTTAAACCAGGGTCCTGTGGCCACACAGTGCACTTTTGGTCATTACGCAGGGGTTTTTCCTTGTTTGCTGTCGTTCTTTGTGCAGTGCTGGTTGTCAGGGCAGTGCATTATAAACTCAGGTGCCTGGGACATGAGTACTTGGAATCCTGTTTGTGTGTAGCAGTTCATGGAAGGGGCAGAGGTTTGTTATAGAAATTAACATATTTGACCCAGGAGCTGTATTCCCATTTTCCCTGGCAATGTCGCATGGCTATTGTGTCCGGGGTGACTATTCTAGTACTTATCGGACTCCTAGTGTGTTTTGATTCTGGGAAGAAAATTCTAAACACTTGACTATTGAGGCGGCAGAAGTGCAGAATCAATGAGTTTCCTTCCATGGTTAAAGGCCCATTCTAGCAAGCGATTAGCCAAGCAAGAAAGGCTTCCCCCAATGTGGAACAGAAAGGTTAGTAATGAATCAGGTGGAAGGAGAGAATTGTCTCATTTACTGCAGAACATACCCAGTCTGTGAAGCGGTGACTTCTGTAAAGTATTTCTGGTTTCTTAGGATTTCCTATCCATGTGCTATGTGCCTATTTAGGTGCCTTGGGGGGCACAAACCACTTTGGAAATGTAAAGTGGCTGTGATATTACTGCTGGTGATGGCACGGATAAAATATGGTATCTGGTTTAAGGACCACTTTACTGTGGTTTCAGGCACGGCTTTGGTCTCGGCCTGTGGGAGAGGTAATTTTTCAAAAACTTGTATTAATCATTATATTTAAATGTAGGTAAAATTATTATGTTATTATTATATCATTATGTAGGAGGGCCTTGGAGACCCAACCTTAACTGCATGGAGACACATTTTTGGGTCCTGATACATAGGTATAAAAAAAACATGCTGGAGCGCTAACATATCAGACTGACCCACAGCTTGTATAAAGGAGAAGGGAAGATAAAATTATAGGGCTAAAATGCTAAATTGTTACCCCCCCCATGGGGCAGCCATTCAAGCTGTAAACAATGAGAAAATACACAGATAACATAGCACATAACAGATAAAACACCATTCAAACTGCTGGGAAAAAAGTAGATAAGGCACAGTTTACATAGCGGATAACAGATAAAACACCATTGTATTGGACAAGGCTTATCTGTTATGTGGTATGTATCATGTGTCTTTTCTAATTATTTTCCAGCAGCTTGAATGGCTGCCCCCATGGCTACACAGCAGCTTGTTTATATAAACTATAGTAGTCTTACAAAAGCCAACACACAGCTTTTACCAGTGCATGCTAACAGTATGTTATTCCGTATTTGAACTAGTTTAGAATGCTTTCATTTGTTGGTGTTACTGTTTCTAATGTATTTTCCATGTTGGTTGAAAGAAGTTAAGTACACAACATACAAGACATTTTATCACTGCCAAAGCTCAAAAATATAAGGGCAGAGACACGTTCAGATTCGGGAGATTGTCGCCCAGCAATAAATCTGCTCTTCTTTGGGACGACTAATCTCTCTGAACTGCCTCCCGCCGGCTAGAATAGAAATCACCAGTGGGATGGCACTCTGAGCTCTCTCTCTTTCCTCATGAGGCAACTTCGAGCGTCTTCGGAAAACGAAGCGCACTGATTGCCATCCCGCCATCGATTTACATTCTAGCCACCGAGGCAGTTCGGAAAGATTAGTCACCCCAAAAAAGAGGAGATTTGCCGCTGGGTGACTCCCTGAATCTGAGCCTGTGTCTCTGCCCTAAACCACATCCTTTGGTAATTCCAAAACAAAATCAAAGTTAAACTACATAAACCAAACACAATTGGAAAACCTGAAACAACTTATACTGTATATTAATTGAAGCTGGCATATAGCTGTAGAATAGCTGCTAAATACAATCCAAAATTAACTAAAGTATTGTTCTTAGAAACAGAATTGCTTCTGCCATATCCTCCTTCATAGAAGCTCTTAAATCTGATTTAATTATTTCCAGTTCTTCTATTTTAAGTTATTAGGATTCGGAGTCCGTGTCGGTCCATTTTTGGCGACTCCAGATACCCAAAATTGCTTCTGATTCCACAGCCTTAAATAATGCTGTTATGCCTATTTCTACTGTAATTGTACAGTGGCTGTGTATACATTGTATTGCTACTTATAAATATAGCAGACATGGCCTCAAAACACTTGTTTTCTTTTTCATTCCTTATGACAGGAAGGGCCCAACAGCCTGATAAATGAAGAAGAATTCTTTGATGCTGTTGAAGCTGCTTTGGACAGACAAGATAAAATTGAACTGGTAATTATTTAATCCACTATGTGTTCATTGTATACAGTATATATGACTCGATGGGCTGCTACGTATCGAGACTGGCTGTGCTGCATAGTCTACAAAAAAAATCTACCCTTTGTCGGTTTTGTTGGGCTATGTCCTACGCCTGGACTTTGCGGGCTGTGGCCATAACACAAATTATACTGTGCCTTTTAATAGAAATACTTAAATAATTTGCAATTGCGCCTCATTGCTCCTAATTGTTTGCACTCACAATAATGAACAATGAACTGCTGAATCTCCCAAACAGCACTAGTGTGTTTCATGGGGAAGTGACCTTAGCAGCAGTCAGATATGTAACATAGCATGAGATAAAAAATGAAGACTTGTTTATGAGGATATTGATTGTTTTGTACTTAATGCATATAATAATCTATAAGCACTATAGCAAGGATCAAATATGAGAATTCGGTTCCAGTAATCGTTTACACTGCTTCTAAGCAGCAACTGTTTTTTGCTAGTACAAGACATAAAACTGACTAGGGAAAGCCAAAGCAGAGGTGTCCAAATTTTTTGGGTTCAAGACCCCCCCCTGCACACAACCAAAAAGTGATCCTCTGTATTATGCAAAGAGTATTCAGAACAGCAAATAAGAATCCCATCCACTTTTACTCATTCCCTGGATGCTCCTTCCATTCCTCATGACAGACTCAGTTTGAGAAACAGATCCAAAGGCTGAACTGTACGCCCTACTTCACAAATTTATCAGTTACAAAAGAAGACGCACAACTAAGCTCCTATATATATGGATATACAGCTCTATAGCAGAATTTGTGTTCGGTCCATGATGTTTGATGAATTATAACCTGACAAGTGTTTTCCTTTCAAAGTGTCAGAGTGAAAAGGGCAGATCGCACTGGCCACCCTCTCCTCCTTCAAGTGAAGCACACACAGCCGCTGGCAGTCACAGACTTGTCCAAGCAGTAAGTAATGTTCTATTTGCTGTTTCTTTAGAGCTCTTGAGTGCTAGCTTGTGGTTCCTTAGCTGTTGTTGAACTACAACCATTAGCAGTTGGGTGTTTTGTAGTTCAGCTGGAGTGCCAGTTTCAAGATGACATGTTTTAGCACTATTGCAGAAGATAAGATGCATAAGATATTGACGGCCTAGTAGCAAAGGCAAGCCTGGAGGACTATAACAGCATAGTTGGCAATAGCAACCGACTAACCATTTTGAGAAGATAATATAAGCATGTAAGCTGATTTTCCACCCGAGACCAAGCTATTTTAGCTAGTTAAATCTCTTGCATAAATTATAGTATCAAGAATAAGTGCCATGGGATAAGCCTGTGAGGGCAACATAAGGGCATCACTTTTTCCTTCATTTCTCAATTACCCTCTGTTGCTTAGACTCTTCTCACCAGCCTGTTTTTCTTTGTGGTAGCCCCCTAGTTGTCCTCCTCCCACTGACCTAGTCAGTTCCTCTGATGAACACAGATTCAGGATCCAGGTACAGTATAATGCGAGGAGTAATGGCTCTGTTTTAACCCTATATCCTTGATTGCAACTAAATGACACGATCAAATGGATATACCAAACTATTAACAACCCTAATATAAAGTAACTGCCTGGAGAGGCAATTGATTTGTGCATATGGTAGTGCAGTGCTCCCAAAACTAGTTGTTATAGGTTATATAGAAACTGGGGTAGCAGACTTCACACTTCTGAAATATGCCCATTTTCTTTGTCCACTCGTATGAAATGGTAGAGATGAGTTTACCCTTAACAGTTCACTAACACAGGTTTCTGCATTAAGCACTTTTTAGACGTTAAAGGAGAACTAAGGCTAAAAAAGCAAATGGCTAGAAATACTATATTTTTATGGGGAGGGCATGTTCATTGGCACAGATATTCACTGTTAAAGGGTTGCTATGCTGTGGGTTTCTCTACACATCCAATAGGTGATGTGTGTTTAGACCATTTCTTTGCTGAGTTTTAGTTCTCCTTTAAACTGCCTCATTTATCTTTGGCCTGCAGCATGTTTTACATCTAATAATGCCGACTTGTGTGTTCATAACGATCTAAGCCACGAACTTTGGAATCCATCATCACCTTCTTGTATTTTAAAGGTTGAAGACATGGTACAGAATCACATGACCTATTCTCTGCAAGATGTCGGAGGTGATGCCAACTGGCAACTGGTTGTTGAAGAGGGGGAAATGAAGGTAAGATCCAAGAGGCTTCTGGAGTTATGAACCCCTTAATTTTGATGAGTAAACAGACGAATTGGGTTTATCTTCCCCTTAAAGTTCAGTACCTGTTCTCACTTGGTGTTTTTTAACAGGTTTATAGGAGAGAAGTGGAAGAAAATGGAATTGTCTTGGATCCCCTTAAGGCCACACATTCTGTGAAAGGGGTGACCGGCCATGAGGTCTGCCAGTACTTCTGGAATGTTGATGTGCGCAATGACTGGGAAAGTAAGGCAGCTCACATGTTGTCTTTTTCACCAGTCCTGTTTTTCTACCTTCTGACTATTAAACCTCATTTCCTGTTTTGTTTCGCAGCAACCATTGAAAATTTCCACGTGGTTGAAAAGTTGTCTCCAAATGCAATCATCGTATACCAAACACACAAAGTAAGTTTGTAGCATTCTCCAGCACGGCGTTGGCATATCTGGTGGCTACTGCACAACGCCCTGCTGTCTTTTGCCAGCTGTAAAATGTTTTGTAGTTCTAAAAGGAATGGTCACACCAGGAGATATATAAATAATATAACTCCTTTTATGTAAGAATACAGAATAAATCACTGTGACAATACCATGACCATGTGTAAAAATACTATAGGGATGCACCGAATCTGGGATTCGGTTTGGCATTCGGCTTTCTTCAGCAGGATTCATATTTGGCCGAATCCTTCTGCCCGGTCTAACTGAATCCTAATTTGCATATGCAAATTAGGGGCGGGAGGGAAATCTCATGACTTCTTGTCACAAAACAAGGAAGTATATATGTTAATTAGGGTTCACTTCTCTACTTCACTACTTATTACACCTCTTTCTTTTCAGGCCTCTCCTATTCATATTCCAATCTCATATTCAAATCAATGCATGGTTGTTAGGGTAATGTGAACCCTAGCAACCATATTGCTGCAATTGCAAACTGGAGAGCTGCTGAATAAAAAAACAAAATAACTCAAAAACCACAAATAATAAAAAATGAAAACCAATTGCAATTATATCAGAATATCACTCTCTACGTCATGCTAATTTAAAGGTGAACAACCCCTTTAAGTAAATGCCCTTAAAAGGGACTTAACCCAAAGGGTATGAATAGCACTGCTGCAAGGTGTGGAAGAGCCACGAGTGACATCGCTACAAATTTGTCGCCATTTAGGTATTTTAACCAGTTGCATTCAAAATAGCTTACCAATTGTGTACCTTAAACCCTAAAGCAATTCAAGATTCTGTATAGCAACCATGCCGCATGGAGATGAAATGCACAGTATCCCAGAAACTTGCCAGCGAAGGACAACAAGGACAGTGGTAGACTAGGGAATGTAGAGTGGGGTTTCTCATTTAAAACAAAAACAGATTTTTGCTAGGAGCTCAAACAGACGACAAAAAAAAATGCAATATGACTTGTCGGGTCAGGAATAGCACATGAAATCGGTAGATCATAGAGTAACCATTTCGTTTCTTATAGAATATACATTTCTTTGTCAACCTTTCAGTTGGTCTTTATTGTTTTAAATTATTTGCCTTCTGCCTCTTGTCAGCCCCTAAATTGGGTTGACCCCAGCAACCATAAACCTATTGCTCTGTGAGGGTAGAATTGTATTTAGTTATCTTTTTGTTCAAGCCCTCTCCAATTCATCTTCCAGTCTCTCATTCAACTACTGCCTGGTTGTTAGGGTACATTGCTCCATAGAAACTACATAGCAGCTGAAATCTCAAACTGGAGCGCTGCTAAGCAAAATGCTTAATAATTCAAAAGTCCTAAAATAAATTGCCTTAATATCAATGACTACATCATACTAAAAAGTAATTAAAAGGTGAACTACCCCTTTAATAGAGCTAATCATTTTTCTTTTGCAGAGAGTTTGGCCAGCTTCCCAGCGGGATGTTTTGTATTTATCTGCTATTCGAGTGGTACCAGCTGCCAGCGAGAATGAAATGGATACTTGGATTGTCTGCAACTTCTCTGTTGACCACGACAAAGCTCCTGTAAGTAATTGATTGTGTAGCTCCCAGGTCCAGCCCTTGGGTAACCCAAACACAGAAGGTTTTCGGAATGTAATTCAATGGTAAAACAGTTGTATAATGCAGCTATGATTCTGTGGAAAGCTACTGTAAGCCGTTCGCAAAGTACTTCATGGGCAACCTTGTGTTACCTTTAGTCAGCTTGGATTGGTTCTCCACATACAGTCATATAAAAAAAGTTTGGGAACCCCATATCAGCCTGCATAATAATTTACTCCACTTTCAACAAAAAAGATAACAGTGGTATGTCTTTCATTTCCCAGGAACATCTGAGTATTAAGGGTGTTTTCTGAACAAAGATTTAGTGAATCAGTATTCAGTTGTATGAAATTAAATCAAATGTGAAAAACTAGCTGTGCAAAAATTTGGGTACCCTTGTAATTTTGCTAATTTGAATGCATGTAACTGCTCAATACTGATTACTGGCAACACCAAATTGGTTGGATTAGCTTAAGTCAAGTCTTGAACTTCATAGGCAGGTGTGTCCAATCATGAGAAAAGGTATTTAAGGTTGCAAATTGCAAGTTGTGCTTCTGTTTGACTCTCCTCTGAAGCGTGACAGCATGGGATCCTCAAAGCCACTCTCAAAAGATCTGAAAACAAAGATTGTTCAGTATCATGGTTTAGGGGTGAGACACACTGGCAGATTTGGGGAGATTTAGTCGCCTGGCGACTAATCGCCACTTCGTCAGGGCGACAATCTCACCGAAATGCCTTTGCGTGTCTTCCCATCCGCTATAATGAAAAGTCGCCTGCGCTAAAGCAGACGCCGTGCTTCATTTTCTGAGGAAAATCTCCCTGAATCTGCCCGTGTGTCACAAGCCTTAGGGAAAGGCTACAAAAAGCTCAGAGGTTTCAACTGTAATGATTGTAATCAGGAAATGGAAGGCCACAGGCACAGTTGCTGTAAAACCCAGGTCTGGCAGGCCACGAAAAATATAGGAGCGGCATATGCGGAGGATTGTTAGAATGTTTACAGACAACCCAAAGATCACCTCCAAATACCTGCAAGAACATCTTGCTGCAGATGGTGTATATGTACATCGTTCTACAATTTAGCGCAATTTGCACAAAGAACATCTGTATGGCAGGGTGATGAGAAAGAAGCCTCACGCGCTCACAGTCGCTTTTTGTATGCCAGGGATGCCCAGACTTTATTACCCTGTGATGTACTCTCGACACCTGGCCCTCATCAGGCGATCTACCCTGATACGGGGGGAATTTGCAGAGTAGCCCGCCTTGCTCAGCCCAACGGCCCCGCTCTCCATCCCTCCATTCTTCTCCTCTCCCTCCCTCTGTGTTGCTCTTCTCCTCTCCCTGCCTCCGTGCTGCTCTTCTCCTCTCTCTCCCTCCCTCTGTGCTGCTCTTCTCATCTCCCTGCCTTCCCTTCATGCTGCTCTTCTCATCTCCCTGCCTTCCCTTCGTGCTGCTCTTCTCATCTCCCTGCCTTCCCTTCGTGCTGCTCTTCTCATCTCCCTGCCTTCCCTTTGTGCTGCTCTTCTCCTCTCCGTGCCGTCCCTTCATGCTGTTCTTCTCATCTCCCTGCCCTCCCTTCATTCTGCTGTTCTCCTCTCCCTCCATGCTGCTCTTCTCCTCTCCCTGCCCTCCCTTCGTGCTCCTCCTCTCCCTCCCTTCTGCTCTCCCTTCATTCTGCTCCTCTCCTTCCCTCTGTGCTGCTCTTCTCCTATACCTCCCTCCCTTTGTGCTGCTCTTTTCCTCCCTGCTCTCCCTTCTGCTCGTCTCTTCTCCCAGTACCTGACCTTTTAGTTGGGCAGGAGGGTGTACCCAGGAATCCCTACCACCCAGTACCTGATGTTGTAGGTGGGCAGGAGACAACACCCAGGAATCCCTAACCCCAGTACCTGGCCTTGCATTTGGGCAAGGTGCCAGACAGGGAGGTGGACTTGCAAAACACCAGCTTCACATCTGTGGCCAGGTGGCAGCCGCCGCTCTACTCTCCAGCTCAAACTCTAGCTTGTCAGGCATGGGCTCCCCGGGGGCATTAAGGAGCTGCACAGAGCGGAACACGGACAGCACCTCCCCCAGTGAAATCTCCTTCGGGCTCAGGCCCTCCAGCAGATGGCCCGCCGTGCGACTCTGCAGCGACGTGTCCTGGAGTTTGCAGAACAGGATGACGAATATGGAGTTCAGGAACTGGCAACACTCCGGTGCTGCAGCCGCCGTCTCTGACTTCAGGTAGTTCCACAGGGAGGCGTCGGGCTCCACAGGCTGGGGAGGAGGGGAACAAGCGAGGGGTTCGGGCCAGCGGCGGTAGAGCAGGAGGAGCTGCAAAAGGAGAGTGAGGTGCAAGCCCGCCAGGCTTACACCATTGCCTCACTCACTGACAAGCTCTCAGCTGGAAATCAGCTCCTCACCTGCCCAATGGCAACTGCTCAGTTCGTTGCTATG
This sequence comes from Xenopus petersii, assembly GCA_038501925.1. Lineage (NCBI taxonomy): Eukaryota > Metazoa > Chordata > Amphibia > Anura > Pipidae > Xenopus > Xenopus petersii. The sequence goes on along the minus strand of CM076672.1, from coordinate 206,857,839 downwards.
TTAATACGAGGTGCTCACAACTGTCAACCGGTAAGTTGTCACCTGTTCTGTGCTTCCGCCTCCAGCAACATGGCTCCTGACTGGACCTTTTGGAAGTTCATTTCTCCAATGGAAGTGACAAAAACACCTGCTACCTACTGTCAAATTTGGTGGAGGTTCCATCATGCTGTGGGGCTGTGTGGCTAGTTCAGGGACTGGGGCCCTTGTTAAAGTCGAGGGCCAGATTAATTCAACCCAATAACAATTTCTTCAGGATAATGTTCAAGCATCAGTCACAAAGTTGAAGTTACACAGGGGTTGGATATTCCAACAAGACAATGACCCTAAACACACTTCAAAATCTACAAAGGCATTTATGCAGAGGGAGAAGTACAATATTCTGGAATGGCCGTCACAGTCCCCCAACTTGATCATGGAAAATCTATGGGATGATTTGAAGCAGGCTGTCCATGCTGTTGGGGTGCCCAAATTTATGTCACTGCTAAAATACTACTGTTTCCATAAGGCATGTTATATATTTAAAGCTCAGCCAATGATCAACAAAACTCCAAAGAATTACGAGGGATTCCGAAACTTTGTCTTATGACTATTGTTTTAAATAGTCAGAACCCACAGTGCTGGTTACAGTGCATTGCTGCACTACATTGGCAACCTGTCAGCAGGGTTGTGTAGTGTTTGCATGCTGCAAACTGAAGAGTTGAATCACAGACACGTTACTTTTTCATTCCAAAAAGTGTAACTTTATTTTGTTACCTCTAAACTGAGGGCTTGCATTTGTCATTTGCCAGTGAATTTAGCACAAACCCTTTTGTATTCTAATCTCTGCATTTTGTGTATATGTTTCAGCTAAACCGTTGTGTTCGTGCCAAAATAAATATCGCAATGATCTGTCAGACTCTGGTTAGCCCTCCAGAAGGAAATAAAGAAATAAGCAGAGACAACATTCAGTGCAAGATAACATATGTTGCTAATGGTAAGATCTCCGTTTCATTTCAGCATACCTAGTAATTCTCTATACCCTTTGCATTCTCTGGAGCGGATACTGTGTTGTTGCTTGCAGTACCGCATATTGGGTGTGGAATAATACTCCGCCACCCTATAGTCATGGCAGAAGAAAAAATCTCTGTAGAACATAATGTGCAAGAGCTCCATGAGTAACTCACAATCTTATGGAAAACCTTTATTCTGTTCTTAGCAGGGCCAATCAAATCCATGAACACTAAATATTTAGCCTTTGATATCCAGTCGCACCTTTCTTTTAAATTAAATATATGTTTGAAATGTTCTTTGTGGGCTAACCGCAGTTTTACCCTTCTGCTTTCAGTTAATCCGGGAGGATGGGCTCCTGCCTCTGTACTTAGGGCGGTAGCGAAGCGGGAATATCCGAAATTTCTAAAACGATTTACGTCCTATGTGCAAGAGAAAACCGCTGACAAGCCTATACTTTTTTAGCTGCTGACTGGTAAGATTTAGTTTGATAAGCAGAACTTGGGCATTTTCTATTGATTTTTCAGTTACTGTATACTTTTAAACAAGCATTTGGTAAGCACCAAAGCAACACTGACCAGAATTACTTTTCAAGACGGCCAGATACACGTGTGCTTGAGTGTTTTCATACTGGTTACAGCTCAATACATTTTAGAGGTTATTTATCAAAGGTCGAGTTTTAGAGATTTGTTTTATTTTATACCTTGAATAAACTCACATAGAATGTTTTCTGATTTTAAGAAAGTTTTGGGCAAAAAAAAAACCAAAACGATTTACTCAAATTAATCGAGTTTTTGAGCAAACCCCAACAAAAACACCTGAACATCATAAAGGCTATTACCATCTTCAAATGGTTGGAGGGACCTCTGCCATTAACTTCTACATTACCTTGAGAGGTTTTAGCTGGAGTAGTTTCAGATTCAAGCCAATTCCAGGTTTGGGGTATTATGAATCTCGAAATGAAATTTTCTTGACTGAAAAATACCCACGAAACCCATATTTTTCGGGTAAAAATCAATTCGACCTTTAATAAAGAACCCTCCTTATATTGCACGTGCAAATTTCCAACAAAAATAGATGTAACTTGTATTAACTCACCACCATAGGAGATAAAGGTGGTAGTTTTTATTTCTAAATAAAAATATTGCATTTTAAAGTAGTCCATCAGCCTCAGCCATTTGAAAAAAGAATGCAGGTCTGGTTCTCTGACGGTTTGTCTTCATGTAGTTTCAGAAAAATTAGAGGGTCCTGAAATTGCTTGTATGAATGTGTAACATAATAGCCAGAACACTACTTCCTGCGTTGCAGCAGGCTGTAACCAATCAGTGACTTGAGGGGGGGCACATGGGTCATAACTGTTTGCTATTGATTCAGAGCTGCATGCTAAGGATCATTTGCAGACTCTCTGAACAGTTATGTTCCATGTGGCCCCCCTTACAGTCGCTGACTAACTCAGTTAGAGAGCTGAAAAGCAGGAAATAGTGTTCTGGCTATTATGTTAGACATCCAGTCACTCCAACCTTTATACATTACATTTTTGGCTAACTAACTATATTAGAAACATTTTATATTTTGCACAGCCTATCTATTTACCCAGTTTTTATTTTTACACTGAACTGTTGCTTTAAAAGACCTGATTTTTGGTTCCTAGACTATCTCCCAGGCAGGAGCATGTGCAGCTAGGAGCAGATCAGCTTTACTGTGCATGCTCATTTTTGGTGATCAGTTAAAATCTCTGCAGGTTTTTTCTCCTTTAAAACCAACTCTTGTAGAATGAGCATTGCCACAGGATAACCCAATGGATCACTTTGCATTGCCTTGATACACTAAGGGCCCCCTTGCTTATCACCCAAAACATTGTATACCAAATTACTGTCAGTAGGAACAATCCAATGCGCATTGAGTTGTGCCATTTGAAAATCCTGGTGGCCCGTAGGCCTTCTATGTGTGTTCAGGTATTGGCCTTTATCCACCGTCTAATGATGTTCTGTTGATTGCAGTGAAATGAAGGCCATATCAACATTCCACACTGGATAAGAGCATATCAGATGACATGGAATCTGCAGCCTTTACAACTATCTACCATGAAAGCCCTTCAGCGGGAGTTTCAAAACCATCTGCTACTTTGACATTTAGTTTTATGGGTGGAGACTTAACACAAGAGTAAACATCAAACACTAGCTATGGGGTTTTTTTATTTTTATTATTTGGTTTTTCTATTTTAAACCCATTGTCGCCAAATCTGTATGTAATGCTAACGTAATGTAAGGCCACAAGTACCTGTTTCCCTCTGCTTGCTTTTATGGCTCACGGGAGAACTGGCCTCACAAATACACATGGGGTGAGGCTTTAACCTGTTTCAGTAAGTGAAACCTGCCGACATGCAGGTGTGTAATAAGAATGACTAATAAAGCCATAATCGTTTTAGTTTTGCGCATTTAAAGAGCAGGATTCACCCCAAAGCACACACGCCATGCTCTTTCTGCACAAAACTTGTCAGCCATTTCATGTTGTTAAAAAAAACAAACTTGTTTAGCAGAAAGTTCCTTGTTTTTCTTCTTTCTGTAAAAAAAAAAAAAAAAAAGGAGAAACGTTTTGACTAGTTCTTTCCCTGGTCCAGTAAGACATAATATCTGAGGGCTGTTCTAAATCTTTGGCTCTGCCTTTCCCGGTGTCTCTCCTATGAAGACTTGTCGTCTGATGGAGATCTGAACACACACACAAAAAAATAAAAAAATTTAATAAAGCTTTATTTTTTCCAGAAATCTATATATTTCTATTGTATTTTTAGTTGTGTTAATAAAGTGGAGAAAACTTGTGTTCTTTGACACCACCCAGAAATTTCAAGATCGATTCTTGAGGAGATGGAAATCTACTTGGGGGGACAAATGTGTCTCTTTGGCTTTGGTGGTTCTGATTTGGCAAAGCCCAAGGCTTCATCCAATGGCACGAGCAGAGGAATACGAAACGTATTCCCTAAATCTGGAGTGGGTTACGGAAGCTGTCCCCCACTCTAGTATATTTAATATATGATTGAATTGGTCAGGAGTGCTTATATAGGCTACGAATGGCTTCTGGTTTGTAATGCATAAGCTAGGGTCATCTTCTGTAGCTCAAACCAACCAACTGCATCCCAAGGGGATTACTTCAATGCTTTCCACCAAAGTAGCTTTTTAGTTCAGGGTGTATTTATTATGGCTCCCCAATTGCATTATCACCATACAATCACTGTACAGCCTTGTCATTAAAGGAACAGTAACAACAAAAAATTAAAGTGTTTTAAAGGAATGACAATATAATATACTGTTGCCTGCACTGGTTAAACTGATGGGTTTATGTCAGAGACACAACTATAGTTTATATAAACAAGTTGCTGTGTAGTCATGGGGGGCAGTCATTCAAGCACAGGATCCAGAGTAGATAACAGATACGTTTTTGAAGAATCCCATTTTATAATACAGAGTTTATCTGTTATCTGCTGTGTATCCTGTGCCTTTTCTCTATTTTCAGCTTTGAATGGCTGCCCCCATCGCTACACAGTCACTTGTTTATATAAACTATAGTTGTGTTGCTAAAGCAAACACACCAGTTTTACCAGTGCACAGCAACAGGATATTATATTTTAATTTCTTTAAAACATTTTAATTTTTTTGGTGTTACTGTTCCTTTAATATCACATTCCTAGCATCCCGGACATTCCTCTGGATCTTGCGGCAATTGTTTTTGCTAATACCTTGTTGTGATAGAAGATCAAAAAGTAACCGTTTATTATTATTATTATTATTATTATTATTATTATTCAGCAGGAGACTTGGCCCAAAAAAAGTCTGAGCAGATTTACTATGATATAAATATTTACAACTGTGTCCCATCCATAACAATATAAAAACAATATAAAAATCTATATTTGTTTCAGTAGATGTCGCCATCCACATTAGAATGAATTCACGTCTTGTACATCCAATATTAAAGATTTACAAATATATATATATCTCAAATTATAGTATACCAAATAAATATATTGAATAAAAAAAATATATTGAAACGCAGATGTATATAATCAGAATTTTGTGTACAAATGTCCCAACATGTTTTGAAAGCTGAAAAGACCTACCTACCTATGGATTTGTTGCCTTGGGCTTGTATGAAGGTCCAGATGATAATTGTCGTTGTAATTAACATTTCTCGTCGTCGGGCAGAACACTCAGCAAGGCACTTTTTTTTTTTTTTCTCAAAAATATATAAAATATGCCTTGACACAAAATAAGCTCTGTCATTGGTCGTTAGCTGTAGAAGTGCCTCAGCGGTAACTTGCATCTAAGGAGACACAGAAAGTAATCACTACATCACAAACGTTTTTGAAAAATTTGGGTTTTTATATATTTAATACAAATGGGTTCAGGTTGTTTAGTTTGTTTTTTTTTTTGGTTTACATTTTTAAAAATAATTGGTTCTCCTAAATATACGAAAAAGCCGCTGGAAAAAAGAAAGAACCGTGAGCTCCACAGAGGTTGAATGTTGGCTGTTTGGTTACTTTTGTAAACACAAACTTTTTTTTTTTTTTTTTTTTGGCTCTTGCTTCCAAAGAAGCCGGCGACTTTAATCCAACGTTGCTGTCCTGTCCGGCATTGAGAAGGCTACGCAACAAGCTTTCTTTTGCAAAGGCCTATGGAAAGTTTACAATAAAGAAAACTGTAAATCTTAATACCATTAGTTGCATTTGCACTAAATGTGATGTACTTTTGTTATTCTGTAAATAAAATGTATTACACTAAGGAATCCCTTGTACTGTCCTGTCTCCTTTTACTGCCTTAGTCCAGTTCCCTGCGGTGTTTGATGCTCATTAAAGGAAAACTACCTCCCTAATAATGTAGGTCTCTATAAAGATACTGAGTAAAACAGCTCATATGTAAAACCCTGCTTCATGTAAATAAACCATTTTCATAATAATAGACTTTTCTAGTAGTATGTGCCACTGGGGCATCAGAAATAGAAAATTGCCATTTTAAAAAATAAGGGCCGTCCCCAAGTTTTGTATGATTCACTGTGCACACAAACATGCAAATAAACCATACATGTAAGGTCACATGAGCCAATCAACAGACAGGGTTGTGTCTTTTGCTTCCTCACTTCTTCCTGTTACAGTTAGTGTTGTAGTATTTCTGGTCAGGTGATCTCTGAGGCAGCACGGATACAGTCACGAAATGGTGGTTCAAGGCAAGAGATGTAAAAGGGCAGTTTTTACTTAAATATATATTCCAGTTTGGTAAGATTCTTTTATATGTCACTTATGATATAAACTGTCGCTTAAATATTAAAATTGGGGGTAAAGTTTTCCATTAAATGTATGATCACCTGATTCATAGTCCCACATTCAGGTTGGTTAGTGTCTGCCATCACCACCATTGAATGATCCTCCCCCCAGCCTAAGTGTCTCCCCGGGCAAATGCCCCTAACGCTTTACTTACCCCTCCGTGCAGATTCTGTCCAGCGGAGTTCACAGGTGTCATCCTCTTCTCTTCGGTAATTTTCGGAATGAGACTGGCGGAGCAGCGCATGCGCAGTTGGAGGAATTTTCTTTTTTGCGACAACTGCACATGCGCCAAAACTCACGAAGATTGCTGATGCGCCGGTCTCATTCCGAAGATTGGCTGAAGATGGTGCCTGTGACCTCCGCTGGACAGAATGTGCACAGAGGGGTAAGTAAATAGTTAGGGGCATTTGCCCGGGGTAACACTTAGGCTGGAAGGAGGGGCATCTATGTAGGGTAAGGGGTAGGGGTTTTTTAACTTTTTGGTTTGCTTTTCCTTTAAGTTGGTGTTTAGTATCTTATAGAATTACTGATTCTAAACAATTTTTCAATGGTCTTCATATTTTCTTTTTTATTGTTTTTGAATTATTTGCCTTCTGACTTTTTCCAGATTTCAAATGTGGGTCGCTGACCCCATCTAAAAAAAAATGCTCCTTAAGGCTACACATGTATTGTTATTGTTACTTTTTATTACTCCTCTATCTATTCAGGCCTCTCGTAATATTATTCCAGTCTCTTATTCAAGTCAATCCATAGTTGCTAGGGTAATTGGGACCCTAACAACCAGATTGCTGAAATTGCTAACTGGAATAAAAAGCCAAATAACTCAAAAACCACAAACAATTAGAAATGCATTGGATCCACAATTTTTAGGATTCTACATCATACTAAAAGTTCAGGTTACAATTTGAGAGGTTACAATTTGAGAGATAAGTTATCCCCTAGTATGTTGCCTGAAAGAACAAATGAGAATAGAAATTGGTTACATGTGGTAGGAATATATATGTGTGGTGCTAACATTTGTAAATGCTGCAAATTTATAAACGTCTCTAAGGAGATATGTAGTATGAGTAATGGCAAGATATATGAGTAATGGCAAGATATATGAGAATAGAACATATGCCAATTGTCGAACCACTAATCTTATATATCTTGCCACTTGTCGATGTGGTAAACAGTATGTGGGCAAGACAAAGAGGAGACTTAAGGATAGAGTACTGGAACATCTAGCCTGTGTGAATAGGAAGGATGTATCATCAGCTATCGCAGCACATTTAATGGATGAACATGAAGCTAATGTAAATTTTGTCTCTTTCCAGGTTATAGAGAATGTGAGAATGGGGAAGAGAAAAGGAGATTTTGATAAAGTGCTGTCAAAAAGGGAAATTAAATGGATGTTTACACTGGAGACAGTTATACCACAAGGTTTAAATAAAGAGTGTGACATCAAATATTATATAGACTGAGGTAAATCATTAACACAACAAATAATAACAATGATGAGAATAAAAATAAAAATATATATAAAAAAAATATAAAAAATAAAAACAAATAAATCATGAATGAAGATATAGTCTAGGGAGAGACATATATATATGCACCTGTGAATAAATTTATAACAATAGTAAATTATATAAAAAAGTAATTATATAAAATCAAACAACAACATATTTTTACGATTGGTTTAAATAACAAAATGGTTGAAATATGTATTAACTGAGCCAAGTTACATTTTTGATAGAAGTTTTTAACTTACGTGTTGAAAAGACAAGAAGTGCATATTTTTGGGATAATTTGACAATATGTACCCAATGTATACAGAGTAATAAGCGTAGTTCTTTTTTAAAAATATGATGATGTTGATAATAATTTTATGAATTATATAATCACTTTTTAAAAATGGTGTAATTCATCCTGTCTTTCTAAAAAATTGATTGTCACTATCAAATTATATATTTTTAATATACACAAATAGTATGAACTATAATTATCCCACTTTTTATTCCTCAAATATTTATGAAATGAAGCACATATATGGTGTGATTGTATAACATATAACTCTGTTTTACATAATTTAAAGGTGAAACAATATGCACAGGCACTATGTATACTAATTAATTGATTAATATGCAACACGTGTGAACACAGCTATTTATTTGAACTTTTACGTCACTTCTGTTGAACTCTGAAGAAGTGCCTAGTGTGGGGCACGAAACGCGTTAGTTTTAGCACTCCCACTGCTATTATACCACTATGTATGTTTAAATAAAGCCAGATATTGATATTATCCCTACCGTCTCCCGTGGATACGTTTTCCAGCGCTGCAAGCGGAAATTTGGTCGTTTGAACTTGCATACATCGCCAGTAACTGATAACTTGCAATGGTTAAAGTTTGTGAACAGCCCCCGTAGGCACCAAATTTTGACTAACCTGTCAGGCTTTCACCGACCATAAACAATTCAATAAAATAAAGCCCCCCCGTAAATATAGTCAACAATTTTTAGTTTAAAGGGATTATATCATGGAGAAAATGGTTTTTTTTTAAAGTTATAAACTGCTGCTCCAGCAGAGTTCTGAACTAAAATCCATTTTTTTAATGGATGGGCTTGGTTGTTTCCCAGGTACCCCCAGTAATGTGACTTGTTATCTGATAAACTTCAGTCACTATTTACTGCAAGTTGAAGTAATGTCACCCTTACCCCCCCCCCCTGCAGCCCATCAGCAGAACAATGGGAATGCAACAAGATAGCAGCACTCAATATTAAAAATCAAAGTCCCACTGTGACTTTTTCAGTTACATTGAGAAACAACAGCCTGCCAGAAAGCAGTTTCATTATGAAGTGCTGGCTCTTTCTGAAAGCACATGACCAGGCAAAATTACATAAAATGGCTGTCTACACACCAATATTACAACAACAAAAAATATACGCTTGTTGGTTCAGGAATACAATTTTAGATAGTAGAGGGAATTATTTGTAATACAAACAGTGTAATTTATAAATAAAAAAAGACATTGTAAACATCTCTTCCAGATACATCACCTGTTCCTTCCTTTCTTATGCCGCTACACCAAGTGAAAGGGCTTCCAGTTCTATCGGTTTGCCCTGCAGGACATCCAGGCCATGGCAGGGTGGTTGAAAGAAAGTAATGACTGTTTTTATACGACCCCATGTGTAAGTGCAAAATAGTATGAATAATTTTTATGAGTACTCGGCAGTTACAGCTGTGCAATAGCAAAGGGGGGTTAGCTAGTCAGCTTTACTGCAATTTTGTTGTATGGTTTATTGAACTTATAATATATATATATATATATATATATATATATATATATATATATATAGTATATATCCACATTAAAAATTGGAGCTCTCACTTAGGAACGAGTAGAAAAAAATATTTTTGTCAACGTTTCGGTCCTGCTAAGAGGACCTTTCTCAAGACATCCCAAACACACCCGTATTCTCCAACCTAAAATAGGCACTTGGTTATGTAAATTAGGTCCAACCCACTCCCTGTGATGTCATCAAGTGCTGTATATACAATATAAACATCATGAAACAGAGAATTCTTGCAGAAATCACATAGAGTTTAACAAAAGTGTTTCACCTGATGATCAAGTGTAGAGTGTGCAAGTGCCCCAACGAAATGTTAGAAGAAACGAGTGCATTAATAGCAAAATGGCCAAAAAGCAGAATAAAAAGGGGGAGAGAGAGACGGTGCAGGAACAAAACGACAGGGAATAGAGGACCACGAAGCTCAGTTATAAATTGATCATCACTGTAAAAAGGGGGAAGATAGCGGAGTGGAAAGTAACAGGCGACCTGGCTTTGTGTACAACTATCATGGTTTTCATAGTAACCGAAAAAGACATACACAGTACTATCAGCACTTATCAGCCATAGCCGAGCTTACATATAGGGGGCAGCAGTTTATTAAGAGTTCAAGTAAATTAGTTGGTAACAGAATAATGGCACAGGCCCCATTGTCAGAGGACCTGCAATATTACTGCTGGCACGAGCAGGCAGAGAAAGCCCCGGCACACCGTATAGAGTATAAAGATATAGTTTGCAAATAACCCCTGGCACAGACAGGCTAAAGAATCCCCCCGGCACAATATGTAGGAAAATAAACATGATTAAAACCACCCCTGGCACAGGCAGGTTAGACACCATGGCACAATATACGGAATGAATATATAAAGGTTATATCGCTTGTTAAAGTGCTACAACTGAAAGGTGTAGTTCAGCTACATCATCTGTCTGGGGTGAGGGGGGGAAAAAGAAGAAATGAATAAAAGGGGTGGAATAGAGAGAAAAAATGGAGAGGGGGAGAGAAGAAGCAGTGGAAGGGGAGTGGAAAAGCATGGCCATTCTAACGGTAACGTGCAGGAATTTCGAGTTAGCTTCAAATGCCCCAGCTTCACAAGCAAAAAAGGTGCACGTACCATCAGTGGTCCATCCTCCACTCCAATTAGTAGAATTAGTTCAGCACAGCACCACGTGGTTAAAAATATGCCTTTATTCAAATTCTCATGGCAGACCCGTTTAGCTTGATAAAAGGCCGCATATAGGCCTGAAACATTGCTAAACGGGTCTGCCATGAGAATTTGAATAAAGGCATATTTTTAACCACGTGGTGCTGTGCTGAACTAATTCTACATTCTAAGAGTAAAACAGAAAATGATGTCAGGCAAGTGCTTAAAGCAGCTCTTAATAAGCACTGTAGCACAGGAGTGCCCAGGGCCGCCATCAGGGGGGACAAGCGTACCGGGCCCGGGCATGAAGGGGGGCCCGGCAGCGCTGCATTTTTTGAAGATCCGGGCCCCCCTTACGAGCGCCCGAGCCGTACGTCTTGCCTCTGTGCTGCCGAATGCGGAAGTGCCGAAAAGCCGAAGCCGATGCGCCGAAAAGACCCGAAGTCACGGAAAAAGCCGAAGTCACGAAGCGCCGAAAAGACCCGAAGTCACGAAAACAGCCGAAGTCCTGAAGCAGCGCAAAGACCCGAAGTCACGAAAACAGCCGAAGCCGAAGTCCTGAAGCAGTGAAAAGACCCGAAGTCACGAAAGGAGGTGAAGTTGAAGTACTGAAGCCGTGAGTTCAATTCTACTGAACACCAGTTTGTGTATTTTTTTTTTTTTAATCTCCTGGCCACCAATGTATTATTTTAATATTCTATAGGCCCCTGCAACCAATCTTTTTTTTTAAAACATGTTTTTTTGGGGCCCCAATTTTTTTTTTAACTCGTAAGGGGCCCCTGACGCCAATGTTTTTTTTTTTTTTCAAAAAAATTTTTTTTTTTTTTTAAATTTTTTTTTGGGGCCCCAATTTGTTTTTAACTTGTAAGGGGGCCCCTGCCGCCAATGTTTTTGTTTTTTTTTTTCAAAAAAAATTTTTTTTTTTTCAAATTTTTTTTTGGGGCCCCAATTTGTTTTTAACTTATAAGGGGGCCCCTGACGCCAATGTTTTTTTTTTTTTTCAAAAAATTATTTTTTTTTTTTTAAATTTTTTTTTGGGGCCCCAATTTGTTTTTAACTTATAAGGGGGCCCCTGCCACCAATGTTTGTTTATTTTTTTTTACATTTTTTTTGTTGGGGCCCCAAGTTTTTTTTAACTTATAAGGGGGCCCCTGCCACCAATGTTTTTTTTTTAAAAAAAAAAAATTTAATTTTTTTTTTTGGGGCCCCAATTTTTTATAAGGGGGCCCTGACCATCAATAGCTTTTTACAACTTGTGTGGGGGGGGTTACTTTTTTAGCGCTGATGTCTGTGTGGTCTTTTAACTGCGATGTGGAGTGGGCGGGAAATGGGGTGGAGCTTGGTCGTCAGTGTGGGCGGGGCCCAGGGGGCCCCAAAAATTTTGTTGTACGGGGCCCCGTGATTTCTAATGGCGGCCCTGGGAGTGCCCATACTTTACTAACGCGGGGTCTACCTTTAGTTGTCCCATTATGATCTACATCCATAATATCATTGTTAGCATTCTGTTCCATGGAAAATATTACTTAAATATTCTATTAATTTACAAGAGAATTTATATTGCTACATTTTAAAAACGTATATTTTCACGTAGCTTTGACATAATAAATATCTGAATGAAAAGCATGAATCAGAAGGGTAATTTAGACCAGATGTTTGTTGATCCCCAGCTAGAGGTCTAGTGGCAGATCCCGATGTACCTTTTGGGCACATAACACAACACATTAAAAATAAAGAAATGAAAGAAATATACCAAAAAACATAGCACATATATAAAATATGTCCCCTTATACAGAACTTACCCGTCATTACGAGTCTGTAGTTATTGGCTGATGACATTTAAATGACACCGGCACCTTCCAGGTCAGCTCGCCACAGTTTGGGGAAACTCTAATGTGCCTTTAAGGACAGCTGACACCAAGAGGGGTGAAATAAAAATGAAATCGAACTGAAAATTGTTTTAGCTTTAATTGCATGTTCCAGGCCCAAATACTTTAAGAGACTAAAGGTATCACTGAGGAACTGCAAACCGCAAAATAGTTAATATTTTAACACATATTAGCTTGTCCAGCCAAAATACCCCCTGCCCAGCATGTGATCTATTTTCTTTCTATTTAGGTATGTGATTAGGAGCACAGCTCTGACATGAATAGATATTTTCAGACTTGAGCCATGAGCACACGGAGAGGCATATTTATTTCCATTGGAGACAAATATCACCAGTGATGTTGCCCATAGCAGCCAGTCAGATCAGATCATTGTTTTGTTTTCTAACTTGTAGGTTCAAATCTAATAGCTGATTGGTTGCTATGGGCAATATCACTGGTGATATTTGTCTCCAATGTTAATAAATATGCTCCATCTTCCAGGATACAGGATTCTAACTGGGAAAAACAAGGGTATACAAGGGAGTATAAACTCTGCTCAAAAGAAAGATTTTGTCTCCCCATAATATAAAGTATATATGTTTTATCACTTTTGACACATCTATATGTAAGTTTTTGACCTTACGGCGGCCGTGCACAATTTATTCTTGTAACTTTTTGTCCCGTGGGCTAAATGGATAGAGTATGAGGTGCTACACATGCTTTGGCCACTTGGGTAATATTCTACATGTTTGTGCAGAGAACACAATCCGATACGTGGCTCTCCAGTTTGCAATTTCAGCAATCTGGTTGCTAGGGTCCAAATTACCCCAGCAACCATGCACTGATTTGAATAAGAGACTGGAATATGAATAGGAGAGGCCTGAATGAGTAATAATAAAAAGTAGCACTAACAATACATTTGTAGCCTTACAGAGCATTTTTTTTTTTATTTGAAAGCTGGAGTGAGTCCAAAGAAGAAGACAAATAATTCAGAGCCACCCCTTTAATTCTACTGGAAATTCACTTATCTCTTTTCTTTTCAAATAACCTTCCATATTTGATCTTTAATAGTCTACATTTAACAACTGAATATATACAGTATATATATTTGATGTGTTATTTTCATACCCAGGCACATTAATGGAACCACCACTAGATGGCAGGATTGTAAAAGACAAGATTGTGTTATTTAATGGTTTGTATCCTGCCTTGTACATAAATAAGGTAATGCGAGTCCTCACACCACAAACCCGGAGGTTAAAACTTTCTGATTTATAGTTGCACAAGAAATCCTTAATCTGGAAAGATGATATGTGTGGGGATTTGTATGGCTGGTGCCCCTGGGACTTGGGTGAGGGTGTCAGGATATAGTTGTAATATGGGGGTAGCATGAGTGTAGGCTGCAGTGCTCAGGAACTGCAGATATTTCTTAATACATATATAGTACCTCTTATATATAAAATATAAATTGTAGGAATGCCGTTCCCTTTGAGCACTGTTATTTCAATGCTGAGCCTTCATATTCACTTGAAATCTCCAGCCTTGTCTGATGCTGCATTAAACTGGCCATAGATTTGATTGTCTGGAGGGGTCCCCAAACAAATGGACCTTTCCTCATATTGCCCTACGGCTAAATGATAGGATTACAATGACAGGTATACAGGGAGTCTGGGTTGGATTGGGCTGGCGGGACACTGGGAAAAAACCTGGTGGGCCCTCCGGCCCAGACCCACTGCCTGAGATTGTGTGCTGCTATAGAAAAGGTACGCGCTGCCGGGGAGTTGTGGCTGGAGCGTGGAGGGGGAGAGGGGTGGTGTGTATGTGGTCCCTGATGAAATAGCCCTCGTGGGCCTGGACTCTCCCCCAGTCCAATGCTGACATTGTATCAACAGTCTAATCAATATCGGCTGATTTTCAGGTAGATAATGAAGAAAACTGGAGAGCCTTCCAGTGTGAATAAATGTAGTTTTTAATGACGCACTACTTGTTTCAGACCTCAAGGGTCCTTTCTCTGGTGCAAGTAACTTCATCAATAAAAACTACATTTATTCACACTGGAAGGCTCTCCAGTTTTTTTCATTATTTATGATACTGCTGTGGAGGTGGCTACACTACTAAGCTGTTCATGAGCCTGACCATAAGTCATTTGTAGGATCGGTTGGGAATAAATTGAATATATTGATTTTCAGTTAGGCCTGAGTGCCCTTGAGTGCCCCATATACGGGGAGAGAAGCCGCTGACTTGGAATGAAGAAGCGGAATCAGCAGCTAAAATCTGCCCGTGTATGGCCACCTTTAATCAGCTGTGGGCAATGGCAAGAGAGATCCCTGAGCTGAGCACAAACTGTTTTGATGTTTTGATATATATAAACAAATCCCAATAAACCGCACCACACAGGACTTATGAATGCAAAAAGTGGTAAAAATATTTATTCGACGTTTCGGTTCAAATACAAGAACCTTCCTCAGGTGGGGTACACAGTGCACAACAAACAAACTGAATTTAAACCCTAAAATGGCGCCAAACACCCAGTCAGTGACGTCATACGGTCATTAGTGAGTCATAGTAAAAGTGTATAAAGTTTATCCACCACTGGGGCCACTTCCCCTTATAGTGCTGCAACACATATATTGGTAAGTAGTGATAAAATACTGTCCATATTCACCCGTGGATGTGACCGTGCTCATACCATTAATCTGACTGTAATCATTTAAAACAACATAGTGTTTAACCAATAAGTGTCTCGTGTTTCTAAAAAAACTTTTTTCTCCCATTCATCGCCAACCACACAGGGCCGCTAGTCAGAGGAACAGAGGGCGGAGACACATCTATCGCCATGAGAAGCCGGAATCCTTACTCCTTACGTCTAGTGCGAGGCTCACCCTAGACCCGACCGCAACTGGCTAGCCGATACCTCCGTTGGGAAAGTGTGCTCCTGGATCAGGTAAGTACGCGTGTCCTCTCCGGATCACTCTATTCACGTCTCCTTATTAACAGCCAGAACCACTCCAGAACACGGCCACTGATCATTCGGCACATCCTATCTCTGTCCAGAGAGAACCTCCTACTCAATCGGCATAGCGCGGGTGGTGTAACCACTTCCTAACTCCCAATCCTCTATGGAGGACTCACTGGAAAGGCAAGGCCTCTGGGTTCCGTTCGGCCATCTATTGAATCGGAAACGCACTGAACCAATCTCCTAGATGTTAGGAGGCACACCCCCCAGGTAACATGCTGCTCAAACTTTTTTCAGGGGAGCCAAGCGCCATGGGTTAGCCTGGCTCAACGTTGACAGTCCTTCTATTTCTCCTCCTCCACCAGCAACCCCTGCTGTCGTCAGCGACCAATGAAAGAAAAAAATGGTTAAAAACATAAGAACTCACAGTGTTGCCATAGCCCATTCATTCTAAAGATAGGTTACACAATATCATTGACATCAAATCAGTACTTGTAACTGTTTCAGCTGTCCCATATTCTAATGTATCCTTATGTTGCAGACCTACTGTAGGAGAGAACACCTGGACAACATTATAACTCTGGCTGCCACTTCTGTCCCAAAGCACCAAAAAAGGCAAGCGGTCAACGGAATCAAGTTCCAAAATCGCCACAAGCAATATCCTGCAATCAAAAAAATAAATAAATAAATAAAAATAAAAAATGAAAATACAATAAAATACAAAATCAAAAAAATTAAGAAGATTGACTACCTTGATGTGACCATTTTTAGAGAGGGTAACAGGTTAGGCACGACTTTGTTTAGAAAATCCACAGACAGGAATACTCACACCACTCACACCATCCAGCCCACATGTCCCGGGGGGTACTATATTCCCAATTCCTCAGGGTGATTAGGAATAACTCAAACCGAGAGGCTGCGGATACCCAACTGGGTATACTAGCAACACAATTTTCCTCGAGGGGTTATTCGGACTCTATGATAATGGAACAACTTGAGAGGGCTCAGGCACACACACAGGAAGATTTACTCCAGGAGAAGGGGACATGTCAGAAGGATAATATGGATCCGATTTTTGTGACACAATGGACTGATGTTTGTCCTAAAGTGAAAAGGGCATTACGAGAGAGATGGGATATAATTAAAACAGAAACTGACTTACCTTTTTATGGCAAAAAAGAGCCTATGATGGCTTACAGAAGAGGACATAATCTAAGTGACATTTTAGTTGTGAAAAATCTAACAAAAAGTCCCTTAACCACATGGTTGGATCGCCCATTGAAACCAGGGTGTTACAAGTGTGCTTCTTGTTTGACCTGTGGTGGCATGAACCAAGGCACCCATTTTGTACATCCCAGGACTGGGACAAGATACAAAATACAGCATAGGGTCACGTACCTCTGATCATATAGTTTATATGGCCTGGTGCCCTTGTGGACTTTATTATGTTTGCAAAGCTACCACTACTTATCGAGAGAGGATGAACAACCACCGGAGTGCCATACGAAGTGCACTAGCCACAGGGAAAGCAGATCAACCAGTGCCTAGACATTGGCTCGAGGAGCGACACACATTGCCACAGTTTCGACACATGATCATTGATCATGTGCCGGCCCCGATGAGAGGTGTAAACAGAAACCTTCTATTACTTAGGAGGGAAAGCATGTGGATATTTACCTTGGATACCTTGTCCTCTAGAGGCTTGAATGAAACTTTACCGATGTCCCCATTTTTTTAGGACCACGGCCGGACTTCTGAGATTGTGTGAACCTGGGTTTACTGAAGGAAGATATATTGGTGGAAGAATGGCTCTGGCTGATACGGATTACGTCTTGAACAAGCATAGGACATACACCAGTTTTTTTGATTTTGTATTTTATTGTATTTTCATTTTTTATTTTTATTTTTATTTTTTTTGATAGCAGGATATTGCTTGTGGCGATTTTGGAACTTGATTCCGTTGACCGCTTGCCTTTTTTGGTGCTTTGGGACAGAAGTGGCAGCCAGAGTTATAATGTTGTCCAGGTGTTCTCTCCTACAGTAGGTCTGCAACATAAGGATACATTAGAATATGGGACAGCTGAAACAGTTACAAGTACTGATTTGATGTCAATGATATTGTGTAACCTATCTTTAGAATGAATGGGCTATGGCAACACTGTGAGTTCTTATGTTTTTAACCATTTTTTTCTTTCATTGGTCGCTGACGACAGCAGGGGTTGCTGGTGGAGGAGGAGAAATAGAAGGACTGTCAACGTTGAGCCAGGCTAACCCATGGCGCTTGGCTCCCCTGAAAAAAGTTTGAGCAGCATGTTACCTGGGGGGTGTGCCTCCTAACATCTAGGAGATTGGTTCAGTGCGTTTCCGATTCAATAGATGGCCGAACGGAACCCAGAGGCCTTGCCTTTCCAGTGAGTCCTCCATAGAGGATTGGGAGTTAGGAAGTGGTTACACCACCCGCGCTATGCCGATTGAGTAGGAGGTTCTCTCTGGACAGAGATAGGATGTGCCGAATGATCAGTGGCCGTGTTCTGGAGTGGTTCTGGCTGTTAATAAGGAGACGTGAATAGAGTGATCCGGAGAGGACACGCGTACTTACCTGATCCAGGAGCACACTTTCCCAACGGAGGTATCGGCTAGCCAGTTGCGGTCGGGTCTAGGGTGAGCCTCGCACTAGACGTAAGGAGTAAGGATTCCGGCTTCTCATGGCGATAGATGTGTCTCCGCCCTCTGTTCCTCTGAGTAGCGGCCCTGTGTGGTTGGCGATGAATGGGAGAAAAAAGTTTTTTTAGAAACACGAGACACTTATTGGTTAAACACTATGTTGTTTTAAATGATTACAGTCAGATTAATGGTATGAGCACTGTCACATCCACGGGTGAATATGGACAGTATTTTATCACTACTTACCAATATATGTGTTGCAGCACTATAAGGGGAAGTGGCCCCAGTGGTGGATAAACTTTATACACTTTTACTATGACTCACTAATGACCGTATGACGTCACTGACTGGGTGTTTGGCTCCATTTTAGGGTTTAAATTCAGTTTGTTTGTTGTGCACTGTGTACCCCACCTGAGGAAGGTTCTTGTATTTGAACCGAAACGTCGAATAAATATTTTTACCACTTTTTGCATTCATAAGTCCTGTGTGGTGCGGTTTATTGGGATTTGTTTATATGTATGGATTTTAACCAGCACCCAGGCAGTTGCTCCATTTGAATGTTGTGCTCCAGTTATGGATTCAGTATATATATATATCATGTGTGTGTGTGTTGAGTTGGGGCTTGTCTGTACTGTATCTGCTGAGAAGGCACAATTTTCCCAACTTTCTTTGCCACCAGAACATACAGTTCCAGCTCCATCGTCTGCTGTTTGTGCTGAATAGTATCTCAGGGCAGCACCACCCATGGCAAAATGGTTGTTTCCAAGAGGATGTATTATCCTGAATTAATCCTCTGTAAGAGGACTTCACACATAGCTCAAAACCAAGTGTTCCCTTATCCTCACCCTATCATGAAATAGGAGATTAAAATAAATCTTTTAATTAAAGCTCCCAATAAATGTAATTAAAATGACTGTATTTAATAAAGAGTGACACTCCCTGGAGCTTAGTAGAAGATATGTTCCATAAGCATGCCCAGATGTTAACCTCAAAGCATTCTCCCTATACAGAGACCAGAATAATGAGGTTGCTCAAGAACAGAAATATATATAACCAGGTGCAGGTATTCCTGTATATTTTGCCTTATGTGCAGTTATGTTATTATAGCACATGAATATGAGTTAGAAGATATAACCAGTAGGTGTATAGCCAGCTGAAGGCAGGGGTCACATTCAACAGAGGCTGTAGTCTCTATAGCAATTGCAATTTACACCGTTTATTTATTTATTTTTTTACAACATTTGCATCTTTGTCTCAAAAACAGTTAGGACATTGTGTAAAATGTATTGCTGAAATAAGCAAGGCCTTCCCTGAAAAATACATTTTCTAGATGGCAGCATATGTTACTCAGCATTAATTGTGTCTTCCCAGATGTGCCAGTGTCTCATGCCATGTGCACTAATGCACCCTCATACTATCACAAATGTGCCAGCTCCCCAAGCCTTGTGCACTAATGAACCCCCATACCATAACAGATGTGCCAGCTCCCCAAGTCATGTGCACTAATGAACCCCCATACTATCACAAATGTGCCAGCTCCCCAAGCCTTGTGGAATAATGAACCCCCATACCATCACAGACGTGCCAGCTCCCCAAGCCTTGAGCACTAATGAACCCCCATACCATAACAGATGTGCCAGCTCCCCAAGTCATGTGCACTAATGAACCCCATACTATCACAGATTTGCCAGCTCCCCAAGCCTTGTGCAATAATCAACCCCTATACCATCACATATGCGCCAGCTCCCCAAGTCTTGAGCACTAATGAACCCCCATACTATCACAGATTTTCCAGCTCCCCAAGCCTTGTGCAATTATGAACCCCCATACCATAACAGATGTGCCAGCTCCCCAAGCCTTGTGCACTAATAAACACCCCCATACCATACCTGGCTTGTGAACTGTGCACAGTGAAATGAAAGGTTCTTCTTCTCTTTAGCCCAGAGTATGTTGCATCCATGATTTTAAAAAATAAATTTGAATTTTAATGAGTCAGACCACAGGAAAGTCTTCAACTTTAACTCCTTCTGAGCCCATGCAGTGAGTTCTACTACAGAATCATGTCCTGTTTTAATGCAGTGCGGCCTCAGGACCAAAGATCACCGGCATCCGACATTTGCTTTCAACCTTGTATACAGAGATTTCCCAGGATTCTTTCAATGATACTATGTATTGTGTACTGTAGACGAACTCCCCAAATTGTATGTAATTCCCCGTTCAGGAACATTGTTATTAAATAATTACAATATTTGCCCCCTGCAGAGTGTGTTTTAACATTACCCAGCTTTTTAAAGGATAAGTAAACCTTTAAAAATAAGTGAATGTAAAATGGATGAGGCTGATACTCTAAGCACTTTTGCTATTTACATTCATTATTTATTTATTTTAATCCCAAGATATATGGGATTGGGTATATAGGATACATGTACTGTTAATGTGAATTATGCTATTCTTCTGGTTAGGAATTTTTTTTAAACCCATCTAAAATCTTTCCTAACCAAAATAACACCAAGACCCGCCCTCTTTCTTTCTCCTGACTAATTCCTTGACTACATGGTGGTCAGACTGGTGGGAAAATGACCAGCAGGTGGTGCTGTTATAACAAAATTTATTCATTTTAGTACATGTATCCTTTAATATCTTGGAATTAAAAATAAATAAATAATGAATGTACATTGCAAAAGTTCTTAGAATAGCACCTTCGTCAATTTTACATTCACTTATTTTTAAAGTTTACTTATCCTTTAAGTCTTTTGTTGCCCGTCCCAACTTTTCTGAAACGTGTTGCCGCCACCAATTACAGAAGAAGCATATTTTTTCAAAAAAAATCTCTTTCAACATTTGTACTATCTGCAAGTAAATTTATAAATGTTTATATGATTTGCAAATCATCCCATTCTCATCATTTACATATTACTCGGGGTCCCAACTTTTTTATTTTTTTTAAACCTACTTTTTATTCAAGTTTTATGTGTTTATACAGAATAGAAAGTATAAATTAAATACGGTAATATGAAATAAAATGAAATAAAATCAAATCATAACAATGTTGTTTTAACATTCTGTTGTCACCATGTCATTAGGTCCCAACTTTTTTGAAAAGGTTCATTATAATGTAACATTTAGGCTAATGCCACGTGGGTGACTGCACCCGGATAATTGAAATACATATTTGCCAAAATAGGACCTTGAGGATTGAGGGTGTTTTTTTGACCAATGGGAAAGGTTTTCCTTAATGCCACAATACCTCAAATAATAATAGGAATGGCTGCAGCCAGGGGAAATTCTTTCACCATGTGCTGTGACATCATAGGAAGTGATGTCACTGCACATGCCCATTGGCAGAAGTAGCGTCACTGGCCTAACTGAGACCTTGATTGGTCTATCTAGTTATTTATTGATTTATTTATAAATTATAAGAGTTTATTTATTTATCCATTCCTTAATTTATGCTTTTATGGGCTGATGAATTAGGCTGTTAGTATACTTGGTTTGGCTGGAGAGAGCCACTGGTATTTTTAATGGGAATTTAAAGATTTTTATAGTCAACTAGCAAGCAGCTATGCGCATTTCTATATTGGTATTTCATTAACGCTATATATATATATATATATATATATATATATATATATATATATATATATATATATATAGCGTTAATGAAATACCAATATAGAAATGCGCATAGCTGCTTGCTAGTTGACTATAAAAATCTTTAAATTCCCATTAAAAATATATATATATATAGGAACTCGGAAAGTAATACATTCTGTTCTGTACTTTGTGTTTCTCCTGCTCTGTTCTACGTTATTGCCCTGCAGGGAAAAACAAAAACTAAGCTGCTTTAAATGAACAAAAATTTAATTAATATGAGTAATTAAGCAGATATAGGAGTCACCCGAGAAACATCTTTATTAAAGTATTTAGCTGATTTGGCTGCTGTTAAGCTCAAAGACATTATCTTTTCCATTAGTGAATTATTGGATTTATAAACAGCAGCTATGTGTACAGGAGCTGGCAAACATCTGTGTTTCATAATTCATCATCTGCACCTCATCTGACCTAGTCTGGGAACACAGACATAATGTCATTATTGGGGCTATTGTTTGGTGCGAGGATCAGGAATTAAATCTCAACTGTCACCAATGTGTTTGGTCTGATTGTGAGTCCAGGTGCCTGCTCTGATCTAGGCTGCTTGATACTTACCTAGACTTTTACCTTTACCCTGTGTCCAGTAGTATAACCAGTCATGGCCTGCCTGTATCCTGAACCTACATCACCTGCTCTGCCTGCAGAGTCCTGGGATGTAAGAATATCCAAGCCACTTATACCCTTAATGGGACTGCACTAGGCAAATCCATAATGGGAAGGACCTTGGAGTCCTTGTAGATAATAAACTTGGCTGTAGCAAGCAATGCCAGTCAGCAGCATCAAGGGCAAATAAGGTCTTGAGCTGAATTAAAAGGGACAGGGGTCCCTGTAGATATATCTATGATCTATCTATCTATCTATCTATCTATCTATCTATCTATCTATCTATCTATCTATCTATCGATCTATCGATCTATCGATCTATCTATCTATTATCTATCTATTTATCTATTATCTATCTATCTATCTATCTATCTATCTATCTATCTATCTATCTATCTATCGATCTATCTATCTATTATCTATCTATTTATCTATTATCTATCTATCTATCTATCTATCTATCTATCTATCTATCTATCTATCTATCTATCTATCTATCTATCTATCTATCAAACTTGTAAAGGTAAAATCACTGTGGCCAGTTTGCTAGGCATATGTAGAAAAAGCAGGGCCGACAGGCACTCAAACGGATCCACAGGACGAGGAAAGATTAGTTAAAAAATAATTTTATTTATACAAAGTTAAAAATGTATATCTACATCTCCATCCACCATACACGTATCACACCCACCCAGGGCACTTAATCATGGGCAATTTGCTAGGCACCCCCCAGTGACTTTAATTGCTAACCTAGTTCTTGGGGCTGGCTCTCTGCATAAAAATGCATGGACTGGGGGACTTTCTTCTGAGTGCCATGCTGATGCTACCATCTTCCTTGCTGTTGCCAGCCCCCTCGTTCCTACTGAAGTTGGACAAATGCGCAATACAGAACTCAACAAAGACTTACTGTACTGCAAATACACTCACCAAGGGCAATGAGGAGACATATATGAAAGCAGAATAAGGTGGTGGTGAAAAAGAACCCTTGACCATAGCTGGTTAGTAATTAGAATCAGTGAGGGGTGCACCTAACAAACTAACATCTGTTGTGATTTTATTTTTACTTGTCCTTTAAAAGAATTTGTGCTATTTTTATCCTATAACTGCAGCTTGTTTTGGTTCAGAGAATTCAGAGCATATGTGTACAGTATGTATATATAGAGAGAGAGGAATGATGCAGTAGAGAGCAAATTGAATTTTTTCCACCCATAATTACACTTGGTTGTTTTTGAGAATTGGGAGCGTTAGGCCGAGTGATGAGAACACGAGCTGGGGAGATGTGATGTCAGGAGCAGCTATTGGTTCACATGGCTCTGCTGAGAGGAGTCAGTAAATAGTCAGAGGGGAAGGAGGGACCACGAGACTCACAACTTTCTTTCATCTCAAAGTAAATGATCAACAGTAACAGAAAATTGAAAATGTACTTTTAGTGATGTTATTATGGTTCCATTATTAGAAAATAAACTACTATCACACAAAGATAAAGTCCAGGGCTTCTGTCCTGCCTGCACTCAATGCCCCCTCCTGTCCCCGTGCTTGACTCTACTGTGCTCAGCAAAGGAATGGGGAATTGCTGTTCCATGTGTTGCACCCGGATACATCTGCTGGGTGCCGGCAAATGCAGTAAATTTGGGGGCGAAATGCAAACTCTCGCTTTTTGGCACTAAAATCCCCCACCTCTGCCTGCACCAGAGTAGAGGCAATGCATCTGGGTTCAGGCACATAGAACAGCATGGGAGCAGATTCTTGGCCTGTGTTTTTCTGCAGGCAGAAATCCGCTATGTCTGTCAGCCACAGGGGTAGAACTAGGGGTAGAACTAGGGGTAGAACTAGGGGTAGAACTAGGGGTAGAACTAGGGGTAGAACTAGGGGTAGAACTAGGGGTAGGCAGAAGAGGTACCTGCCTAGGTTGCTACAATATGTGCGTGTCATACTCTGCCTGTCCCATGCTCCCTGTGTGTTATAACTCTCTCACTGCATGGACTTCAATTAATGACACATTTCATTCTGGATCTGTAAAAAATCTTCACATCCTTTATTAATTCATAAGTTAAAAGTTGTCAGCATTGGCACAGTGTACTTAGCACACCACGCGTGTGCTAAGTACGCATTTTGTGCCCTTTCAACGGGCATTTCCTCAGAGTATGACATAGCTCCGTGTGTGTCCATAGCTCTGCCTGTCCTATTCTCCCTGTGAGTTCCATACTCTGCCTGTGGGAGATGATTCTGGTGGTGGTGGTGGGGGGGGGGGGTTGTTGGCATTTCAAAATACTTGTAAGGGGGTCCCCAAGGTGTTTAATTATTTGCTGGGGGTGCTGTGTTATCCACAGGGGAGGAGGAGGCATTTGGATTTAGGGTATGTCTTAATATGACATAAACACATGAGTGATGAGTAAGCACCAACCATTTTTTGGTGTGTTACCACCATTAATGTAGGTATCGTCTTAATAGCTCTTCTGGGAACATGGGTGTGGTTTAAAGCGGGTCAAAATAAATTATGGTCTTTGGTACCACAGATGTTGGACAGCACTGAGCTATAGCAAACAGGGCCAGAACTAGGGTAGGCAGCAGGACCGGATTGAGAATTAAACGGCCCTGGCATTTCAGGTACACAGAGGCCCAATAGGCCCACAAAGAGGCCCAAACAGCCCCCACCAGCCCACTAAATACTGACTTTCTATTGCACATTATAGCAGCCCCTCTGGCATTTGCCAGAACCCACAGATTGCCAGTCCGGGCCTGGTAGGCAGAAGAGGCACGTGCCTAGGGCAAATTCTAAAAAGCCTACAAGTCTCCCTCGCACCTGGCTCATCACCTTGCTGGAGAGGAGGTAATCGAGGTTTGCACCCTTATTAATGGGTGGAGCACTGATAGCAACTAATCAGCTGGGAGCATTAACTGATCACCTGTTTAAAAGCAAGCACCTGATTGGTTTCTATGGATTACAGCAACTTTGTGCCTTTTACAACATACTGTATATGGGTCATTAGAATTCAGATGGGATATTGACGAAGTTCTGACCCAGGACAGAGCAGAGCACATGGTATGAAGGAGATTTTCCTGATCTGTAAAGAGAGTATAGGAAATGCTGGAACATTAGCCTTTCATGGCATGTCCTAGGGATCATTATTATAGTAGTATTAGTTTGTGTGTTTAGACCCGAGTTACGTTATATGGTGATTGGGTATCTCGCTCCACTCTGTAATATTTGTGAGCAACAATAAGGGGCAATGAGATACACGCAACTGAAAGTTTGGGTAATACCCATTATATCCACCTTATGGATTGTGTCACTGAGCAAAATAATAGTTTCAAAAGAAATAGAGAACCACAATTATACTGTGTTGTTTGTAATGTTTCATGGAATCCTGCCGCTTGTGCTGCCATTGCTGAAAGTCTACGACCATTTCCCTATGACATTGTAAGTCTGAAGATGCCTGGAGGGGGGGCAGGTCCTTCACTAGACACGCAACACTTCTACCCGCTTTATACCCCCATGTGCCAGTGGTGAGTCCCATCCCCATGTGCTCACGCTGCCTCCCATTGGCTTGAATTCATGTTTTGCCCAAAATCTGCTGGTCACCATTTATGTCAACAGTAAGCGGCCTGGGTGAGAATCACTACATGTGCCATTAGCTCTTCTGCATTAAAGGGGTTGTTTACCATTGAGTTACTTTTAGTTTCATAGAGAGTGATATTCTGAGACAGTTTGCAACTGGCTTTAATTTGTTTTTTGAGTTATTTCGCTTTTAATCCAGCAGCTCTGCAGTTTCAGCAACCTGGTTGCTAGGGTGCAATTTACTCAAGCAACCATGCATTGATTTAAATGAGAGAATGGAATGTGAATAGGAGAGGGACTGAATGGAAAGATGATTGATAAAAAGTAGCAATAACAATAAATGTATAGCATCACAGAGCATTTGTTTTTTTTAGATGGGGTCAGTGACCTCCATTTGAAATCTGGAAAGAGCCAGAAGAAGGCAAATAAAAAACTATAAAAAGTAAATAATAGGGATGCACCGAATCCAGGATAAAACCCCTACTTCACCCACAAAAGACAACAATACAGGCGGCCATGAGAGTGCTGGGGGTCATGGTATCAGTTATCGAGGCAATACCATTCGTACAGATACATCTTCACCCACTACAGGTGAACATACTGGCTGTTTGGAAAGGGGGACCTCTCTCCTGAACGTTCTCTCTGTCCCAACAGACCAGGAAATCTCTCCTCTGGTGGCTGAAACCCTCCAACCTCAGCAAGGGACATTCATGGGCAACACCAGACTGGAACAACATTGCCACGGATTCCAGCCTACAGGGATGGGGACATGGACCAACCTATCTGCACAAGGGCCATGGTCAACAGAGGAATCAAAACTCCCAATAAACATATTGGAATTAAGAGCCGTAAGACTGGCACTCGAAAGATGGGCACAATTGCTTCAAGCAAAACCAGTACGAGTGCAGAGCAACAATGCCACAACCGTGGCATACATAAAGCCCAGGGAGGAACCCGCAGCAAGGCGGCCCCTAGCAGAGGCTCAACAGATATTACATTGGGCAGAATTCAACAAGGTGATGCTGTCCGCAATTCACATACCCGGGATATCCAACACAAAGGCGGATTACCTTGGCCGAAATCAATTAGAGCCTGGGGAATGGGAGCTACACCCGGAGGTGTTTGCCAAACTACTACATTGATGGGGTCAACCACAGATAGACCTCATGGCGTATTTTGCCCGCTGCCGGGACCGACAGCACAAGGAACAGATGCAATGACTCAAATCTGGCGATTCAGTCTGGAGTATGTATTTCCGCCTCTCCCCATGCTACCTCGGGTTCTAAAGAAGATCAAACAATCACAACTGTAATCGTAGCGGCACCATATTGGCCATGACAGACATGGTCCTCAGGTCTACAGGACATATCGGTGGATCAATCAATGCAATTGACCCCAAGGTCAGACCTTCTACTTCAAGGGCCCATAGCCCACCACAACCCAGGACTGTTCCTTTTGATGGTGGCTATTGAGTCCGACATCTGGAGAAGACAGGGGCTATCGGAAGAAGTGATTTCTACCATACTGAAAGCCTGTAAAGCAACATCATCAACAACATATCACAAAATTTAACACTCATACCACAACTGGTGTAGTGAAGGGGATCTTCCTTTTCTAGAACTTGATATTCCCAGGATAGTATCCTTCCTTCAAAGAGGACTCCAATTAAATCTACAGCTAAGCTCTATTAAAGTACAGATTTCAGCTCTATCTGTGCTTTTTCAGACTAGACTGGCATTACATGATTCCATACGGACATTCATACAGGGTGTACAACATCTAAGACCTCCGTTCCGTTTTCCAGTCCCAGGGTGGGATCTAAATCTAGTACTCGAAGCGCTACTTGATCCACCATTCGAACCCCTGGGATCCATTTCAGAGTCACAAATTACCAAAAAGGAAGTGTTTTAGTGGCAATATCCTCAGCAAAACGAGTGTCCGCACTGAGTGCACTGTCATGTGATGAACCTTTCCTAATATTCCACAAAGACAAAGTTGTCCTGCGAACATTACCTTCCTTTCTACCAAAGGTAGTAGCGCAGTTTCACGCCAATCAAGAAATTGTAGTGCCAACATTATGTCCTGATCCAAAGAATGACAAAGAATGCTGGTTGCACGAGTTGGATGTCGTTGGAGCACTCCGTTGGTATGTTGAATGATCTAAACACTTTCGACATTCTAATTTGCTGTTTCTACTGCCAGCGGGACCTAAAAAAGGCCAGGCAGCTACTAAGGCGACTCTAACAAGATGGATTAAAGAGACAATACAACAAGCCTATCTGGCCAAAGGAAAAACACCACCACTGAATGTTCGAGCTCACTTGACAAGGGCAGTCGGAGCTTCTTGGGCATGGCGTAATTCTGCCTCAGTGGAGCAGATCTGCAGAGTGATCTGGTCCTCTGTGCTCACATTCTCAAAATTCTATAACATTGACACGTACTCCTCAGCTGAGGCGGAGTTTGGCCGCAAAGTGCTGCACTCTGTGGTGCAGAAAAAGTGTGTCAATTCTATTCATTCCTCAATTCCCACCCATTGGTGCTGCTTCGTTAAGTCCCCTAGCGTCCCTGTGTCCCCCAGAGAAACAGAGAAAACAGGATTTTTAATACTCACCGTTAAATCTGTTTCTCTGTAGTCGATAGGGGGACACAGGGCTTCCCGCCCCATGAGGAATTGTTGACCACGTTGGTCTAATTGGGAATATTCTTCCTGTTTACCTTTCTGCCATTTGCTTAATTGTTTTACGAAGTTAATATAGCAGCATCTTTGGTACAGGTATAGGATCCCTTATCCGGAAACCCGATATCCAGAAAGCTCCGAATTACGGAATGGCTGTCTCCCATAGACTCCATTTTATCCAAATTTTTAAAAATGATTTCCTTTTTCTCTGTAATAATAAAACAGTAGCTTGTACTTGATCCCAACTAAGATATCATTAATCCTTATTGGAAGCAAAACCAGCCTATTGGGTTTATTTAATGTTTACATGAATTTCTAGTAGATATAAGGCAAAGATTTAACTAGATAATAAGGTTCAATGTTTTAAATTGATTGAATTAACTAGACTGCCATTTGATAGGATAAAAAACTAACTAACGATCAAATGGCAGTCTAGTTAATTCAATCAATTTAAAACATTGAACCTTATTATATATGTAGGAGTACCAACTTATACAGCACTGCAGCACTTTATATTTGATGAATTAAAATTCTCAACTTAGTCATTTTTCTATACAAATTTATAACGTTACAAACTAATTATTTAGAAATCGGTGATTAATTGGGGTAGCACTTAATCAACTGGCACAATATTATCGATCGTATTGGTAGGGTATTAATCCGTCTGAAGGGGTCCGTCCTAATTTTATGGTAATATAGATATAGATATTACCATAGATATGATATATTGAACCCTATGCACTATGAAGTGCTTATAACTTAACTGACATTTAATAAGGGTGTTAAAATGATATTGTGACTGCCTTAGTCTAACTGATCAAGTGGGGGTTCTTTTCTATCCCTTCCGATATTGTGAAATTTTGAATACTGACTGCAGTCAGACCTCTGCTTGAATCAGAAGGATAAAAACAAAGGGACAGTGGGGTGATTTGTGTTTTTTTACTCTTGCCTCAGTTGTAAGCAAATCACATTGATGGGGAGGCTCTAAAGTCCCATAGGGCCACAGTTCTGTTGCTTCAATGTTTCTGCTCGAGTCTTTGCGCTGCCCTGAATTTCACAGGCAACAAGCGACGCAGCAGATCATAGAGCCACTGGCACTCAAGGAGTTAAAAGGTGTTTAAACAGATTCTAGAACAGAAATTTCCAAATCATTGGTTATTTGGGGCAGATTGACAAGATCACTTCTAATACTGTTCTACAACAGACAATATGGATTCAAATTAGTGTCATAATTCATTATCTGATTGCACAGTTGACTCCCATGAATCCAGGCAGCTAAGACTTGTCTGTAAAGCACAGAATCTACTCCGCACACACTTTCAAAGCAAAACAGGCAGCACGTATAGAAAAATAGGCGTCTTTTATTGCAGTATTTTGAAAAATCTTATAAAGACTTACAGTTTTGGTTGACCTTTAAGAGGAAAAAAACAGCAGGGAGAGGGGAAAAAACAGAAATGGATGCTGAATTAATGGCAAGTTCAACTATTTGGCAAAGTAGAATAAGGACGCAGGCAACATGGCTGCCAATTAGCGGCTGGTAATGAGCTGGGTAGTAGGGAACTGTGCGTGTCAGTAGTAAAGTTATGGCGTGGGGAAGCCTTAGAACATTCTTCCTCTACTGCCCAGAGAAAAGCCCTTAGATCACTCATTCAATTATAGCTTTGCTTTTAGGGCAGAGACAGAAGAGAAGATTTGGGGAGAATTAGTCGCCATTCTTCGGGCGACTAATCTCCCCGAAAAGCCTTCCCTCCGGCTAGAATCTAAGTCGCCAACAGGATGGCACTTTGAGTCGCCCGAAGTTTCCCCGTGAAGCAACTGAGTGACTTAGGAAAACAAAGTGCTCCGAGTGCCATACCCCGGATGAATCTAGATTCTGGCCGGCGGCAAGGCCGTTTGGGGAGATTAGTCGCCCAAAAAGGAGCCGATTAGTCGCAGGGGAACTAATCTCCCCGAACCTCCACGTGTGTCTCTCCCTTACTAGGGATGCATCTAATCCAGGTCTGGTTCAGGATTTGGCCTTTTTCAGCAGGATTCCGAGGAAGCCTTGTGCTTGCTGAACCGAACCCTAATTTGCATAAGCAAATTAGAGGCGGGGCTGGAAGGGAAATCGCACAAATTTCATAAACAAGTAAAACTTTTTTCCCCATTTTTAGCCTAATTTACAAATTAATGTTCAGATTTGGTATTCGTCCGAATCCCAAATAATGGATACAGTGGATCCCTAGCTCTTACATTAGGTGAAGCAATGTCCTACCCAGGGGTTCACTGTTGCTTTAAGAAGAACTTTAACCCTTTTAGTGCTGCAGCCAGCTCTTTGTTCTGTGCTGTATGTTGACAAGTAAATAAATGTGCAGATACAGACCAAAGAAATGTCGACTCTAGGAATGGGCAAATTTGTTTCGCCTTGTTTCCCCGCGTAAATGACGCCCATAGACGTGTATGGTGGCGTGCGTCAAAAAAAAAATAAAAATTAGCCGCGCTACAAAACAGTTTTGACGCCCATAGACAAATGGGCGTCGGCAACATTTCGCCGGCTGCGAATTTTTGGCAAACGAAACGGGTCAAATTCACCCATCCCTAGTCGACTCTTTTGGCACCAGTGTGTTGCTGCAGATTCCACCTTTCACTGCACTGGGATTTGTAATTTAATAGGGATGCACCGAATCATTCACAAAAGATTCGACCGAATACTGAACCAAATCCGAATGCTAATTTGAATATGCAAATAAGTGGTGGGAAGGGGAAAACATTTTTTACTTCCTTGTTTTTTTTACAAAAAGTCCCATGATTTCCTTCCCTGTCCCTAATTTGCATATGCAAATTAGAATTCAGTGCATCCCTATAATTTAATGATGAATTACCAGACGGACAGTGAAAACATTATGCAAGTATCATGGTCTAAGTATTAAGGTCTTTCAATGTTTAAAATTTGGTGTACATTAAACTAAAATATAACTAAAATATAAAATCTCCCCCCCCCAAATAAATTACTTTTCTTTCAAAAAATCAATGTATATATTACAATTACTGACCTGAATTAATAATACAAGCAGCTTTATAAACAAAGCCGGGTTTACAAAACAAAAACAAAACAAAAAACAACACAGACCATTGTGTTAATTATGTAAGTTTCTTTTTAAAATGCCATCATCAATAAAAGACTGGATTAACATGGTGATTGTGAAGCTCGGGCCTGGGAATCCATATGTAGATGAGGCAATTCCATTTCTCAGGCAGATGTGGCGCCACCTTGTGTTGTGATGAGATACAGCACCGTTTCTCAGAGAAGTTCATTTTAAGATTCAGCTCTTCCCATGGCCAATCAGGCAGCTTTCTTTGTGCACGTGCCTGGCAGGTCCTGAAGGTTAATTTTTGACCTAAGAGAGAATCAAGAGTCAATAATAAATGAGATTATTTACCATTCGCATCAGTCCCTGCCCCAGTGGAGATCACAAGCCAAAGTCACATTCTCACACATTATGGTGATCTTTTGCTTTATCACAACCTAATTAACCGGCCTGTATGTTTTTGGAGTGTGAGAAGAAACTGGAACACCTGGAAAAATCCCCACCCCCCATCTATTTGGACAGTCACTACATTTTAAAGGGGAACTATTGCGAAAATGAAAATGTAATATAAGCTTCAGCATACTGTGTACTTTGTAAATACAATCAATTAAACATTCTGCATAATCAAGTTTATTTTCACTATTCCTCTCTCAGCATCTGTTTCTCTTCATTCTGTCTTCATGCAGGAGTTGGGTGTCAGATGAAGATCCAATATATCTTATAGGGGGGATTTCGTTCCTAGCAGATGTATTAGAGCTCATTCAAATAACTGATTCCAATACAAACAAAATAACTGCCTTTTGCACAAATTCTGCAGGTAGAGAGACAGGATTTCTGGTGATTTAATAGAGGGAGCTCTAATACATCTTCTAGGCAAAAGGAGCCCCCCTTTAACATATATTGGATCTAAGGGGCAGATTAATCAAAGGTAGAAGTGAATTTTCGAATTCAAAAAATTCTAATTTCAAGCTATTTTTTGTATACTTTGTCTAGGGAATAGTCCAAATTCGAAATTTATCATGTACTGTCTCTTTAAAATTTTGACTTCGACCATTCGCCATCTAAACCTGCCGAATTGCTGTTTTAGACTATGGGGGACCTCCTAGACCCTATTGGTGGACTTTGAAAAATCAAAGGTTTTTTTTGGCAAAAACTTAATTCGAATTCAGCGGAATATGGACCTATTCAGTAAAAAAATTTTGACTTCCTTTCAGTTGATCTTTTTGAATTTAGAAGTTTTTCAAATTGGAAATTGGACCCTTGATAAATATGCCCCAACGGTCAATGATTATCTGACACCCAACTGCTGCATGAAGACAGAATGAAAAGAGAAGAATGCAGAGAGAGGGATAGTGAAGATAATAGAGATCCACCGAACCCCCGAATCCTTCATGAAAGATTTGGCCAAATACCGAACCAAACCCTAATTTGCATATGCAAATTAGGGGTGGGAAGGGGAAAATATTTTTTACTTCCTTGTTTTGTGACAAAAAGTCGTGTGATTTCCCTCCCCGCCCCTAATTTGCATATGCAAATTAGGATTTGATTCAGCCTGGCAGAAGGATTGAGCTGAATCCGAATCCTGCTGAAAAAGGCCGAATCCTGAATTTGGTGCATCCCTAGAAGATAAACTTGATTATTTCAGATACAATGCAGAATATTTAATTGATTGTATTCATAAAGTTTCTTATTTCAGTACGCTGAAGCTTATATTACATTTTCGTGATAGTTCTCCTTTAAAGAAAACACAATATGCAATGAAAAACAAATATATATATATATGCGGTTTTATTTAATCCTTCCCTTCTCTATAGACTCCAAATGTTTAAAAAGCAACTGATAACATTTCTTGTCTATTCTGTACAAGTTAAAAAAAGCTCATAAATGAATGTACACATACGCGTGACTTACCTGTTGTGGACCATGTGACTCTTGACGAGGTGACCCGCTGCTAAAGCCGCCATTAGTGACAGTTCCCCGGCCATTACTGTGCTACACACTATCTGAGCAAGCTGGCACGCGTTTTTCCCTGGTGTCTCTGCGCTTGCTCCTTGCACTCCCAGCATCTACAACAAAATTGCACATTTATATGAAAATTACACTTCTTTCAGGGTTTTCTCCTTTTTTAACAGGGAAATACTTCAAGCTAAATGATATATATTCTTATATATTGCTCTGGTACTCATTCCCTGTTGTCAAGTTACATCCAGGTTTTCTGTGTATTTTAAGTGGACACAATTGGCTGCATTCCATGCCAGAAGAATTTGAATATCATTTGTCTTTTGGCAGCAGATGTTAGGGGGTATTAAAGGGGTTGTTCACCTTCAAATTAACTTTTAGTATGATATAGAGAGCGATAGTCTGAGACAATTTGCATTTGGTTTTCATTTTTTATTATATGTGGCTTTTGAGTTATTTAACTTTTTATTCAGCAGCTCTCCAGTTTGCTGTTTCAGCAATCTGGTTGCTAGGGTCCAAATAACCCTAGCAACCATGCATTGATTTGAATAAGAGACTGGAATATGAATAGGCGAGCATTTGTTTTTTAGATGGGGTCAGTGACTCTTATTCGAAAGCTGGAAAGAGTCAGAAGAAGGCAAATAATTAAAAAACGATAAAAATCCATAATGAAGACCAATTGAAAAGTTTCTTAGAATTGGCCATTCTAAAACATACTAAAAGTTTACTTAAAGGTGAACCTCCCCTTTAATGTGACGACTCCTTGTCAGCAATTGTCAGAGTAGGAGAATCTAGGCAACTGAAATGACCACGTCGCATATACAGTAGAGCCCCCATTTTACGTTTTTCAGGGGACCAGAAAAAAACGGTGTTAAAATGTAAAATCAGGGAAATGTATTATGCATAATATATAGGTGGGACTACTATACAACAATGTAAAATGAGGGAAAACTTAAAATCAGGGGATGTAAAATGGAGGTTCCGCTGTAAACCTGTTTTATAATGAACTCCTCCTTATCTGTAAGAATAAGATGCAGACTGCTGATGAGAAAAAGATTTGTTTACACAGGTATTACCGTTTTAATTTAAAGAAACTCTTCTCGTTACAGGGTGGTGGTGGGAACGGTAGCATGGGTGAAAACAGTCATTTAGTCATTTATAATACAATAAACAAAGTATGGATTTCTTCTGAGTAAAGCAGCAGCCAGAAAACACCTGTAAAATGATTTTGCTCAACAAACGTGTATATAGATATATGTATTGCACCTTTAAATAGGCTTTATTGCAATTGGTTTAACCATTCCTCCTTAATCGGATTATTGAACATAATTGTACCTCACTCCACAAGCACATTTGCCCTTCTGTTCTTTGCAGCTAGCCACCATTAAATTTACTCTTCTTACTAGGGATGCACCGAATCCAGGATTCGGCCGAATCCTTCTGCCCGGCCGAACCAAATCCAAATCCTAATTTGCATATGCGAATTAGGGGCCTGAGGGAAATTGTGTGACTTTTTGTCAGAAAACAAGGAAGTAAAAAATACTGCCCGCTTCCCATCCCTAATTTGTATATGCAAATTAGGGTTCAGATTCGGTTTGGTATTCGGCCGAATCTTTCACGAAGGATTCGGGGGTTCGGCCGAATCCAAAATAGTGGATTCGGTGCATCCCTACTTCTCACATTTATCTTCCTATTCACCAAGCAAGAGACGCTATTATATGTGGAAGTATAGTTTATGGCTAAGCTTTCTATTTAATAATGGGGCCTAGGTACAGAAGTGTGACTCCGCCTACTTTATTTTAAAGGTTTTTTTTGTGAACCCCTACCTGTAAGCAAGCTTGCTGGGGTGCCAAGTTGGTGCCACCTCCTACAGTTCCAATTTCTATAGAGGGCATTGTGCAGCTGATGTACAAATCTTCATACGTGGGACCGGTAGCCTCCATTATTGTGATGCAATTGGAGCTCCCAACATTCTGAGCAGCATCCTAATTTAAAGGGAAAATGAACCAATAACTTCATACAGTCATTTATTAAAGAGCAGATTCATCGGATGAAAACACAGAAGAAAAAACTGAAAAAGGAATGATTACAGCGGAAATACTGGCATAAGGAAGAACTATTATGCAGAAACCATAGCTGGGATGGGGGGGGGATCCCTCAACAGAACAAATGCTGAAAATGGCCCCTTAAAGGGGTAGTTCACCTTCCAAACACTTTTTTCATTTAGTTGTTTTTAGATTGTTCCCAAGAAATAAAGACTTTTTTTTAATTACTTTCCATTATTTATTTTTTACTGTTTTTGCAAAATCTAAGTTTAAAGTTGAATGTTCTGGTCTCTGGTGTTTGAGTCTGGCAGCTCAGTAATTCAGGCGCAGATTCTGGACTGTTACAATTTTGTAACATTTAGTTGATCCATTTCTCAGCAACATCTCTTGAGTATTAGTTACTATTGTATCAATTCTAACAGTTGCCTGTAATGAAACCCAGAGATTCTGCTCAGCAGGGAAATAGATAAGAAATGTATCAACTAAATGTATCAATTTAGAACAGTTTACAGGGTCTCCGTCTCAGAGATGCATCAGAAGGTGAAAAATGACACTTTACACTTCAACGGTCACACATAAAAAATAGAAAGTCATTGGAAACAGTCGTTATTTCTGGTGATCTATCTGAAAACGAGTTGTTTGAAGATGAACCACCCCTTTAACCCCTGCGACAGACTTTTTGGTTTTATTATTAAAAGCATGGATGTTTCCGAATACTCTGCTCACTTACCTGTCCGCAAGCAATGTAAATG
Source organism: Xenopus petersii (assembly GCA_038501925.1). Lineage (NCBI taxonomy): Eukaryota > Metazoa > Chordata > Amphibia > Anura > Pipidae > Xenopus > Xenopus petersii. The sequence goes on along the minus strand of CM076672.1, from coordinate 206,821,268 downwards.
GCAGTCACAATGTTTGCAGCATGTGCATTGTACCCTCCGATGCTTCCCGCCATTGCAGAACCAATAAAATTCTTATTGATATTCACTTCAACTAACGCTTCTGTTGAGCTCTTTAGAACCTATGGAGATAAATCATATTTCCATCATAGCCGCGATATTAAACCACAGGATTATATTCTTATTTTCAGCCTTCAGATTTCCAATCCCCCCTCATTCATGATTACAAATTTATAGGAGAAAGTGGACAAACAGTCTTACCTCCCGTACAACTTTGGCTGGAATGATGGCCTCACAAACCACTGACTTTCCTCTTCCCTCTATCCAGTTAATAGCAGCTGGCTTCTTATCCGTACAGTAGTTGCCGCTCACAGCCAAAACATGGAGATCAGGGAACTCTTCTTGTAGTCTAGCAAGAGCCTGTTCAGTGCCCTGTAAAGAATCACATAATACAGAATAAACACAGGAATAAATATAAACAAAGCTTTGGAAGGCTATTAAACTGATGAACTGTAATCAGTTGCATATTATGGATAAGGAAACATTTTCATGAGAGCGTTTTTTTTCTTATTAATTCTTTAATAAGGATTTTGCAACAGGAGAAGCTTGCTGTAATTAGTAATTATAAATGAAAGGTTGTGTGTAAATGCCTGGCTATAATTATAGAACAGATAGGACAAGTGCTAAGTACTGAACTCTATAAAATGAGGGGTGAGGGTCACTATTCAAATTCAGTATTTTTCTTTAGCAAGATTTGGGGCAAATTCACTAAGATGCGAAGTTGCGCCAGGCGCAGCTTCGCCGCACTTCTCCAGGCGTAGTTTCACCAGCGCTCCGCAAATTCAAAGTTGCGCTCAGGGGTAGCGTAAGGTTGCGAAGTTGCACTAGCGTTGATTCGCTATGTAAAGCGAAGTTACGCTAGCGAAGGCTAATTTGCATACGCCACGAAATTCAAATTTCAATGGAGGAACACGTATCAGCACTACAAATGCCAAGAAAACCTTCAAATCTGCAAATAAAATTTTTATTTTGCCCTACACATGTGCCCACTGTCTAGGTAAGTTGCCATGAGTCGGGAAATGTAGGGGGGAAGGAGGGGAGCCCCAAAAAATTTTTCGATCTTTTTCAGCCTATCACCCATCATGTAGAAAACACACCAGCGTTTTTTGGGACTTAGAAAATTTTTTGACTTTTTCGGAAACAATCCCTATCTACTCTATTGCGCTTCGCCAGGTCTGAGGTGGCGAAGGAAGTCTAGCGTAAAAGGTAGCTTTCAGTACACTGCGCAAGTTAGTGAATTTGCGTAGTTTCGTCGCTAGCGAAAATTCGCCTGGCGTAAGGGTGCGAAGTAACACTAGCGAAACTACGCAAGCGTTCGTTAGTGAATTTGCGCAGTAGCGAAAATCCAAACGCTAGCGAATTAACGCTAGCGTTCGTCGCTTCGCGGTTTAGTGAATTTGCGCCAAAGCTCCAGGGTCCAAAAACTCACAGCATATAATTCCAGCATCCCTGTGGTGTTGTAGGAAATAGAACTCCCGTGATCCAGAAAAGGCAAAAAGGTGAATGAGGTGGATGGATACAATGAGCAAGTGGCTAGTAACAATATTTAAATGTGTTTATATTGGAACATTCACTGTACAGCTGGAGGGGTAGAACAATGGGCTGGCGCACCTACAGAATTGCATTTCATATTTGTTCATACCAAGATACAGTTAATTCTCCCAGGAAAACTATACCCCCAAAATAAATACTCGAGCAACAGATCAAATTAAGTGGCATGTTAAAGAATCTGGTCATACTGGAATATATATTTAAGTAAATATTGCCCTTTTACATCTCTTGCCTTGAGCCCCATTTCGTAATGGTCTGTGTGCTGCCTCAGAGATCACCTGACCAGAAATACTACAACTCTAACAGGAAGAAGTGTGGAAGCAAAACACAGAACTCGGTCTGCTAATTGGCTCATGTGACCCAACATGTATGGTTTGTGTGCACCGTGAATCCTAGGATCCCAGGGGGCGGCCCTTATTTTTAAGATGGCAATTTCCTGTTTATGATTACCCAATGGCACATACTACTAAAATTATATTATGAAAATGGTTTATTTACATGAAGCAGGATTTTACAGCTGAGCTGTTTTAAGCAATATATTTTGATACAGACCTACATTGTTTGAGGGGTATCGTTTTCCTTTAAGAAATACACTTTTCCGTTATAATTAACTTACTTTCGAAATCATGTTCATTCCCATGGCATCTCCCGTTTTTGACTGGAAACGGATGTACAGGTTCCTGCCAGCAACGCAGTTTTGTAGTCTCCCGAGTCGTGCAAATCTAAGGGAAATATTCAGTGTTAATTTTGACAAACAGTAAAAACCAAAATACAGCTCTGAATAAGAATGTGTCGCATATAAACAGGATGCACCAGTTTTCATATATTTATCAAGGCTTAGTGGCTCGTGCTTGACAGACTGATGAAAGCAACGCAACCGTCTGGTTGTTAATGTACTTATCGTTCTTCCTCATGAAATGCTGAAGGGAACAGCTTCCTTATATCTTCTAATAGACAGAACTCATGTCTCAAAAGGTGGAAATCTTTCAATATATATTGAGAGCAACTGCTGTACAGCTGACATTCCCTTAAAGATCCAGTATAAACGTACCTGCTTGTGCTATCAAATGCATCTTTTATGACTTTGAATCCCTCTTCACTGTCTAGCCAGGCCTTTACTTCTGCTGCATCACAGGCAGTTGGTAACCTAACAACCGGTCCACGAGTCATCCCATCAGCCAGAACACGACTTTTGGCACCTCCTCCCAGCTGAAAGAGATAAAGGCAATCACCATGTGTTCAGCAAGTTAACCTTTTTAAATAAAAAATTTAGATATATAAACAATTATAAAAATTTCAAAGTCATGTACAGTCACTTAACAAATCCTTCTTATAGGTTTATGAGCTAAGAGTTATATTAGTTGACACCAGAGCTCTATCCTAACAGAAACGTGTGAGGTGCAGGCCCGGACTGGCAATCTGTGGATTCTGGCAAATGCCAGAGGGGCTGCTGTAAGGTCCCATAGAAAGTCAGTATTTAGTGGGCTGGTGGGGGCTGTTTGGTCCTCTATGTGGGCTGATTGGGCCTCTGTGTACCTGAAATGCCAGGGCCTATTTTAATTCTCAGTCCAGACCTGGTGAGGTGTATGTAGGGTTGGCCCCTTACCCCTTTAAAACCGAACACATATGGAATACACAGCTTGTGTGGCTAATCATTTAGATGCATGGCTCATAAATCAGTTCAGTCTGCAACATGCATCTAAATGAATTGCTAATTAGTCACGCAGGCTGTGTATTCCATATGTGTTCGGTTTTAAAGGGGTAAGGGGCCAACCCTACATACACCTCACCAGGTCTGGACTGAGAATTAAAATAGGCCCTGGCATTTCAGGTACACAGAGGGGTGAGGTGGCAACCCTAAATATATGGCAGTCAAATATCATCAGTCTCTTTCAGGTTGGTCTAAACTACAGACCTTTCCTCAGAAATGTTCATGCACATGAATATTTAATTACATTTGGGCTGGAGTAAAATACTTGAAGAAAATGCTCTACAGGATTAGCAGGTGTGATTAGGTTTCCTTGCTGCTTGGTATTATTTGTAGATAGAATCTTACCTGAAGATTTATTGGCTACTGCGAAAACTGACCCTAGTGTTTGTGTGTGGGACTGTAATAAGCCTTCAAGTGTGAGGCTTGAATTATGAATAATCTATGTATGGTGCTGTGGAATATGTCAGCACTATTTAAATATGGAAAACTTATAATTTGTATTTTACAAATAACATCAGGAAATGACTTGTATTTTTATATTTTACAAAGTATTATTAATATTACTCAAAGCTCTTTCTAAGCTTCTGAACATTTTTCACAGAAGGCAAGATTAACACGTTTGGTTTACTGTTGCCTTGAATATATTAAATGTTGGTATAAACTAAGCTCACCATTATGGCTCTGCAACCTCTGTTTGTGCTGGCCACAAGACATCCTTCAGTTGTTGCCATGGGCACCTGATACTCTTTGTTGTTCAGCAAGAGAGGTCCCGCTACACCTACAGGGATGGGCATGTACCCGATGACATTCTCACAACAAGCACCCATTACCTGGAGAGAACAGAAAGACAAACATTAATACTTCCCTGCTGAGTAGATAAAATGCGCACAGACACATACAAACAGCCTTTGTATTGAAACAATGGCCTATCCATTTTCATATCAGTGACTTACTAAAGAGTAGTTGTAGTTCTTATAAGGCAAGCTCTGCAGTGCTGATCGCTGGGGGAGCTTGTCAGACAACATTTGCCGGCGAATGGCCACACCCCTCTCGGGAGATTCCATCATGGTTTCCAGTTTGTAGGCTGGGATGTGTTTGGCATTCACCAGGCTAATGACTTCTGCATCAGTCAGATACTGTGCGCCTTTCTGTAGAGAATATGGAAGACATGGCGGCAGCAATGATTAGAAAAATCTGCCTTTCCAACTCTTCTCTCATTCTAAACATTGAATAATTATCAAAACCATTTTACTTACATCTGGATTCTTGAGTATACGAACACATTCATCAAGTGGACGGGGTTCCTCTGGTAGATCAAACATGGTATTTTTATCCTCTGGGGACAATTCCAGTGGAGAAGAATCTCCCACTATAAACTTGGCTTTGGGCGATGTCTCAAGGGGTAATGGCTTTATAACTGCCTCTACAGGTGTGAGAGACAAGAGCTCATAAACATGCCATATATTCTAATATGCTTCTTTATGGGTGTATTCAAAGGCATACACAATTGTATTTGTCCATCTCAGTTGTTAATCACTTATATAACATCACTTTGACTGCATTACAGAATCAGTAAAGGCAAAATACACCTAATGGAGGTAATATTTTAACCATTACTGTACTACAAAGCAGTAAAAACACAAATTAAATACTCTGCTACCCCATGGCCTCCGTCTACCCCTGGATTATGATAAAAGTAGAATCATACCAGTTTCCTCCTTTGATGAAGCTTCTTTTTTTTTTTCCTGTTCAGGTTCCCGTCTGCAGCAACTCTCTATTTGCTTCTTTTGCACAGCTATAGGGTTGATAATGGGGTTCTTCAGAGAGAAAGTTGATTCTGTCTCTGTTTGCTCAAAGAATATGTACTTCACAGCAAGGAGAAGAGCAAGACCAAGAGTGATGATCTGTTCTATATCCATGGTCACCATTCTGTTATAAAATGAAGAGGAAAATTAAATAGTGGCTATTCAGGAACACAATGGTGGCCTGTTGACTTGTTCACTGCATAATCTGTACAGGGATTCTAGCAGTAAACCAACAGTAATGCATGATCTTAGGACTTATCAGTGCCCCAATTATTCTTACATATTCATAGGCTGTGTATCTACAGCTGCTACGTGTATGACAGCTAAAATGTTTCTCAACAGTAACTTAAGGGATACACAAGGAAGCAAATTCTTGAGGATGAGAGTTTTGGGGAAAAAAACCCCAAATATTTTTATTGCAAGGCCTCAGTTATTTACATGTTCTAAAACCGATTGCACTCCACCACACAAATAGGCAGCAACCCGAGTCAGAAAGTTTTATGTTAAGTGGTGCAAGGAAATTAACTTGGTTGTACTGATCAACAATTCTTTGTTGTGAACAAAAATGTATTGTCTCAAGGAGATCAAGAGCAGGAGGTAGAACAGGTTTATTTTTGTGTGTGTGTGTATGTATTACTATAAGAATAACAAAAGTAAAGCAATGTCAAGCAGAAATAAAGCAATATTTACCTAGAAAGATAGAACTGCCAGAGGGGCATGCTGGGCTCAACTCTCTTTGGCATCATATCATCCAGCATGGTGGTAACTTCATGGTCACTGATCGAGGTGCTGTTTTGGGAAGAGGGTTCACTTATCCACCGACTATGAGCATGAACAAGGACCAACCCCAAAGACTGCAAAGAACATAAGAAAATAAAGGACCTGGAGAGTTATCAAACTGTCAGACATTATGTACTGAACACACCAAAATGTTAAAGCGATATTGACATGTTCTTATGCAATGAACGGGTGAAGCACAGTCTACAGTTACAAAACTGCCCTTAAGCAGCCCGTGCCCAGCGGAACTTACAAATCATGATTCTCATAGAAGCATTAGAAGAGACACATTCATTGGTCATGTTGGGCTTGGGGCAATGTGATTACAGATTAGAAACATGATAGAATCAATCCTCTCCACCTGAGCCAAGTCAGAGAGTCAGAAGTGTTGTACCACTGGGCAGGGTGTGTCTTGCGGGCAGTTGTGTAGGGTTAAGGGAAAGAGATTTTTGTACTTACCGTTAAATCTTTTTCTCTTGTCCTATATTGGGGGACACAGGCACCATGGGGATGAAGATCCTGCAGCTGGAGATGGACACTATGCTGCAAAATATGACTCCTCCTCCTGCTCTGGGCTTCATCCCCTGCCTCCTCCTATTACCCTCAGTTTCTACCGAAGAAGGAGCAAAACAGCCCAAAACAGAAGAGAAATCAAGAATAACACCCTCGTAAAACAGAAAAAACTTTTAATAGAATGACAACTCAATATGAAAAAACGTCACGGTAACCGTGAAAAACAGTGTCAGAATAGGGAGGGAAAGCCTGTGTCCCCCAATATAGGACAAGAGAAAAAGATTTAACGGTAAGTACAAAAATCTCTTTCTCTTGCCTAATTGGGGGACACAGGCACCATGGGGATGTCCCAAAGCGCCCCCAAGGGTGGGACACTGTATATCAGGTGTCTAGCTAACGACAGCTCGGAGCACCTTCCTCCCAAAGGCAGCTTTGGCTGAAGCATGCGTGTGGAGCCTGTAGAATCGAGTGAAGGTATGTAGTGATGCCCATGTGGCCGCTTTACAGATCTGATCCGCTGAAGCTTGGTGACGGCAGGCTGATATCTCTGTGTTCACACCATGAAATGAAAGTTCTCCATACTCTGTGGTATATTTTCGCTGAGGCAGGTTTTCGTGCACGTAGCATGGTGGGAATTGCATCCGTAGGCGCTCCTGAATCTCGAAGAATCAAGGCTTCAAGAGCCATGCCGTTAAAGCCAAGAGACGAGAATTCGGGTGGACAACCGGACCCTGAGTGAGGAGGTCTGTCCGGTGAGGAAGATGGAAGGGGTCGTCTGCCGCCATGGCGATTAAATACGTGAACCAGGACCTTTGGGCCAGAACGGAGCCACCAAGATGGTCTGAGTTCCTTCCAGTTTAGTCCGCTAACCAATCGTCCACACCGGGTATGTGGACCGCTGATATCGCAGAAACGTGGTGCTCTGCCCACAGTAGGATCTCTTGAGCTTCCTTGAGGGCCGTGAGACTTCTGGTTCCTCCTTGATGATTTACGTAGGCTACTGCCGTCACGTTGTCGGATTGGATTCGCACAGGCTGACCCCACAGCAATGGTGCCGTGTGTTCGAGGGAGTAGCGTATCGCTCTGAGCTCCAGAAGGTTGATGGGTAGCCTCTTCTCCTCTTGAGTCCATAGGCCCTGTACTGTGGTTTGGTCTACGACTCCTCCCCACCACGTAGACTGGCATCTGTGGTTAAAATCTTCCAGTGATGGGGTGGGAAGGGTTTTCCCCCCTTCATCCGATGTGGTTGAAGCCACCAGTGTAGAGAGAGAAGTACTCGACTCAGAATGGATATCTTGCGATCGAGGTTGACTCGATCTCTGCGTTGGTGCAGAAGTATGGTGTGTTGAAGAGGTCTGGTGTGGGATTGAGCATACGGGATGGCAGGAAAGGAGGCGACCATCGTGCCTAGAGTCTGCATGGCTGATCGAAGGGGAATGCTGTTGAATCCCATGAGAGACCGAATTCGAGTCTGGAGAGTTCTGACTTTGTCCTGTGGTAGGAAGGCTCTTCCTTGTCTGGAGTCCAAGATTAGGCCTAGGTACTCTATTGATTGAGTCGGGTGTAGGTTAGACTTGTTGAAGTTGATCGTCCAGCCTAGAGAAGTCAGGGTCTGGAGGACTTGAGATGTGTGTAGGTGAGCTGTAGGTGCGGAATGACCCTTGACAAGGAGATCGTCCAAATAGGGGATAACGGTTATTCCCTTGAGTCCGACTTCCTCCAATGCTGCTGCCATGACCTTTGTGAAGGTGCGTGGAGCTGACGATAGGCCGAATGGCAGGGCCACGAACTGCCAATGCTCTCCGTTCACAAAGAATCTGAGGAAGCCGTGATGAGCTGGGTGAATTGGTATATGAAGATATGTGTCCTTGATGTCGATGACTGTCATGAATTCGTTGTCTTCCATGGATGCTAGAACTGATTGTATTGATTCCATTTTGAAATGGCCTCCTAAGGGTATCCGTTCGGGAGGGGGCACACCTTCATGCGGTGTGGGGTTTATCTTGTGAAGGCTTGGAGGTAGACTTGGATGAAGACCCGTGCTGTCTTTGTTTGCCCTGAAAGCGGGAGCGAAAGTTAGAGTTGGACTTGTTGGATTGCGTCTTTGACCTTTGCCCTTGTCTGAAAGGTCGAAAAAAGGGTCTCCTCTTGAAGGGAGGTCTCTTGGGTCGTGTTTGGGGGAGTAGGGTGCTCTTGCCCCCAGTCGCCTGAGAGATGATCTTATCCAGTTCAGCCCCGAAGAGTAGTTTACCTTGGAAGGGTATGCGGACTAGGGAACGTTTGGATGTTAGGTCGGCGGACCATGATTTTAACCACAAAAATCTGCGAGCGGCAACGGATTGAGCTGAAGCTTGAGCAACCATCGGTGCTGCGTCTAGTGCTGCATCTCCAATGTATGTAGTGGCGTCTGCTATTTGGGAGAGCAAATTGTCGGTAGTTGGGTCTTCAGATCCGATGAGTTGCGCCACCTGTTCCACCCAGACCTCCAAGGCCTTTGCCACCCAGGCGATAGCAAAGATGGGTCGGAAGGCTGAACCAGAAGCAGTGAAGGAGGATTTGCAGAAACCTTCTAGACGCTTGTCTATGGGGTCTTTGAATGCGGCTGCGTCGGCGACCGGAATGGTGGTATTCCTGGATAATCTGGAAACCGGAGGATCGACTGCTGGAGGTGAAGACCAGAGTTCAATGCACTCTTTAGGAAAGGGATAAGTCTGGGTGAATCGTTTGGAAAGCTGTACCCTGTGATCAGGGTTTTTCCATTGGGACTTGATAATTTTGTCGAGCTGTTCGTATGCTGGGAATAAGCATGAGCTCTTCTTGTGTCTCTTAAAGATGTTCTTTGCTGGTTCGACCGAGGGAGAAGAGTCCTCTATGTTCAGTGTGTTTAGTACAGCTTGAATAAGGCCCTCTACTTCCCCTTGAGTTCTGGGAGTGTCTATGTCGGGATCAGGGTGGTCCTGATCAGAGTCATCAGCGGATAGGACCTGACCTTCCTCATCAGAGGGAGAGAGAAATTCCCCAGGGGAGTACAAGAATGATAAGAAAAAACATCCGATGTGGAGCTAACCTGCTCAGTAGCTGTCTCCGATGTGGAGCTAACCTGCTCAGTAGCTGTCTTGTATGTCGGAGTCGCATATAGAGCCTGCGCGTAGTGCAGGGTGCGTCTGGCGGGAAGGAGAGGGAGAGAGAGCGCGCCAGAAGAGATGCAAAGGGCGGGTGGATGGGCGGTGGAACGCATATGCGTGTCACCAGAGAATGCCGCGTGCCCAATGGCGCCGTTGAGAGTAGAACAGACGGAAGTAGAGGCGAAGGGCAGGTGGAGGGATGGTGGAACGCATATGCGTTTCACCAGGGAAAATGGCGCAAGTCTAAATGGCGCCTAGGATGAAAAGAATGCGTCTGTGTGTATGAGATGCGCATAATGTGAGAGGGTGACCAAGCGAGTAAAATACAATAAAGTACTCACCTAGGAAAAAACGCCATTATACACCCAGATGGATGTATGCCGCTGATGCAGACCTCCGTAGAGCGGGAAAACAGCGCAGGGGGTGAGGAGCAAGCCTGCAGACCTCCGGAGAGCGGGAAGGCTAAAGGGCAGGTAGGTTGCAGCTGGAGAGGCGCTTGATTAAATCAGTGGCCCCTGAGTGTGGCATGATCTTAGACCTGGGGCCCTGATCAGTGCTCCAGCCACTTAGAAGAAAAAACGGTGTCTTCTCCTTCTGAGGACACTAAAAGAGCAGGAGGAGGAGTCATATTTTGCAACATAGTGTCCATCTCCAGATGTAGGATCTTCATCCCCATGGTGCCTATGTCCCCCAATTAGGCAAGAGAAATCTAAAATGGGAGACCATGAGGAAAAGAAAAAACAAATTCCTGAAATAAAGTGATACGTACCATAATCATTTTCACTCTCTGAGTAACAGGATTGGGTTTATTATCCTCCTCTTCTTCTAGTACACTAGCAAACTGACTGAGCTGCCAGATTGGACGGCCCTCTCGGCTCTCTCTAGAAAGCTAAAAAGTTTAAAAAAAAAAAAATTATATTGGTTTATATGGTGGAATCAAGATAAAGATATGCGTGTAGGCATTGATATCACAGTCCTTACCTCTAACACCAATGAAACACAAGCTGGAAAGAAGGTCATGAAGGCAAAATAGTTGGCAAGGACAGACATGCAGCCGAAGCAACACATGATTTCTAACTGCCGTACACCTGCAAAACAAGAATGTAAACATAAATAAATAAGGCACCTTAACCGATTTACTTTACAATTGTGCAATATTGCATCCTATACAGATTTTACTGAGAGAGAGAGAGAGAGAGAGAAAACAGCAACATAGCATGAAGAAGTAGAATGTAATGCTGAAGTTCAAAATGCTGAATTTCTCATATATAACAAGTCATATAAAACTAACCTGACATTGTACCGACTCCAATCACAAGACATTCAACAAGTGCGTCAAGGGTAAAGGTAGGTCCTAGAATTGCCATGCCACGGGCGATATTGTCTCGGACTTCATCCTGAAAAGAGAGAAATATTATAGCTCGCCATTAGAAAATGAATGAAAATAATTTTAAACATCATCTCAACTGAAAATGTCAAAGCTATATCTCAAAACTAGCAGGAAATCAATTCTGAGAAATTAGTCACACATGGAGTGATTTTCAGCACTATCATATGTCCACAGACTGGTGACACACAGAAGGCGTCCTTGCACTAGTTCCACCAAATGCTTTACTATGAAAGTGTTGCTCTGCGTTGGGCTTGAGCTGCTATTATCAAAAACGTAGTTACATTTTCGATACTGACAATATAAATAAATATTTACCTTTGCCAGAGGAAATGCTTAAACTATTAAACCAACCAAACGTCAGACTTGATTCCGTTTGTTAGACCATGGAAAGGAAGAAAGGTTGGCACACATAGTATTGGAAATTATTTATCTATTGTTCTGAACTGAAGGCTAAATGGCAGGATTTAATCTGAATATCCATGAGGATATCCAAACAAAAACTGTTGCATCTATTTGAGGCAACGCCTCAAACTAGTGGTTCTGAAAAGGACATTACTTCATCTGCTGAGGCCCGGTTTATCTGCTAATAGGAGGAACAAATGAGATTTTTAAGGGATGGGAACTTTTATCAGAATCAGCCAAACCACCCAACCAAATGTGTCCAGATTAAAAGTCACATGCACCATCTAACAATCTTTAGTTGTCCACTCTGTGCTTACTTTTCTACACTAAGATTGTACAGCTCTGTGTATCCTTGTAGTGCTTTATAAATAAATACTTCTATACATATATATATATACTGGCTGGGGAAAAAAAAAAAGACATTTGGGAACAATTTTTTTAAAATTCTGCAGTTTGTTTTAGCCTTTAAGATAGAATATAACATAATAATGCTCATCATGGTGAATTTTGCAAGCCTATTATCGATTAGCGGTAAAACTAGCAGTTAGGCAGGTTACAATAGAGTTAAAAGGTTGAACTTGATAGACGTGTGTCTTTTTTCAACCTAACTTACTATGTTACTTACTATGTAAAAATTATACATACCTGTGAGTTGGAACTTAGAGCAAACTTGGCTAAAGCACTAGCCTTGGAAAGATCAATCAGAAGCAGGAAAAATGGAAGAGCTTCACTGTAATAAAAAAAAAAGTGGCATTTCATTAATATTTGGAAGCACAAAATTCTACAACAGAACACAAAGGACAAAAAAGGCACACGGTACTCACTTAAGGCCTGTCAGTTCTTTATCTAGGAAGTGAATGACCACTGTGCTGAAAACAAAGCTTGAGAAGATGGTGAAAAGTCCAGCAATCCCTAAAGGAATCAGAAGAAGAGAACATTTTAGTTTTATAAATTTTATAGCTTTCTTTTAACCATTTCCATTGTCTGAATGGAGGGAAAAAAAAGAGTCACCTAAAATGTATTTTGACCCAAGCTGCCTGAGGTTCTGGAACTGGAAATAAATGTAGAGGATGGCGATGCATCTTGTGATTGTCAGGATGATGATGTCACTGCTCAGAACATCCTGTAACAAATAAGAGAACAGTAAATAAGCAATGTGACGCCTATTGCAACATTTTTTGCGTTCACGGATCAACCTATACACCCCTACTGCAAGACGCACCTCTTCAAACTTAGGGCAAGCATAATTCCATCCACAAATCTTGTCATTCCCAGTGAACATGTTCATTGACATCATGCAGATGGTGAGAGTCACAGTCCCAACGATGACCTCCCAGGGATGAGAGGCCACAAACTGGCCATGCATGCGAAATAGTCTGGACAGCATCTTTACTCTATGAATGATTTCCTGTCAAAGAAAGACAAATATTGGTACATATTACACACTTATTACATATCACTTAAACATTTGGTACATATTTCACCATAAGTGACAGAAAGTCACATAAAAATGGCCTGCCACCTACTGGGAATGTTGGAAATCATCTTGTAGGAAAATTCAGTTCTACTTCAGGCTTTTTGTGATATCCCTATCAACTCAAAATCCAAAGCGGTCTGCTTTGCTAACTATAGAACTATGTATATAACTATGCTATAAGAACTTGTATTTAATTGTACCGACAGACCGAACTTAATATAAAAATAGTAGCTTTGCTGCAAGAAAGCCATAAAGGAATCAGTACTTCACCTTAAATAAGGTGAAGTGGATAATAATTACCGGGTTATCAGGAATGTCACTAAGGGTTTGCTGAGCAAAAGAACAAGGGTGAGAAACGTATGTATGGGAATTATACACTGCGCCAATTCTGGACAGATTATGTAACATAAGGCACACCCAGGTTGTAAGCACTTTGAACAGGTCTGACAAGAGTCAACTAATTAAAGATGCATTTACCTTCATGCGGCAGACTAAGCTATAGAGGCTAGGGATTATTTCAAGCCTCTTACATATTACGTCCTGGTTTCTATCAATAAGTACAAAGTAATATTCTATTTATACTTTATTTTTAATATCAAATATAATATTCTAATGGCAAGAAAAGTTTGGTTGGACCCAGTGGAATAGTCAGAACAAAAGCAGACAGCAAGTTTATGCTCTAGAAAGTCAAGTACCCACAGATCTGAGCAAGTCAACATCATCCTACTTAATCATAGGATAATAACAAGTACAACGGATTATGTATGTTTATTAACTCTATTACATGTACTGGCAGACATTATAAAGAGGTATAGGACTAAAAATTCATAGAACACAAATTCTAAATACAGGTACTTCATTTAAAGGCTAAAGACATATTAAGCAATGACCTCAAAAAGAAGCTAAAGCAAAACACAAAGCTACTGTACTGTTAAAAATGACACGGCCTAAAGTATTATTGTTATGATATAGGACACAGTAAATTGAACTGATAACTATTGTTCTTTAACATTACAACGGACACAGTACTTTCAAAGAGCCAGGTTTCTAGCTGCCAAAGAGGAGTGACATAACTAAAAAGCACCAAAACGGAAATGTTACAAGCCATTGCATCATATTGCAATTTGTTATAAAGAGTATCAAGCTGAGCTGTGCAACAGAGAGGAACTGCATCTAGAAGAAGAATGGGACAAATTACTTACAGTATAGCAGAGCGTGTGGGTGCAGAAGTAGAGGGAGATCTGTGGGATATGGATAGTGGAATTGGGCAAAGTATATAAAGTAATACAGGGGGAGGAGTTACATTGGGTTGGCCTGTAATTAAAAGGTGGGGTTTAGATTTCCTTTAAAAAAATAGTAATCAGCTTGCAATCAGAGCACACTACCTGTTTATAAATCATACATGTTCCCAGAAAACTCTGGCCAGATTTAAAACAAGCCTAAACTAAGCCACCAATATTTCTTTAAAGATTTTTTGTTAACAAACAAGGGTCAATTCAGAAGCCAGCAATAGTCATTGTAACAAACGCCCAAGGGTCCCAATCATAACCCAACTGTACCGCAGATTTTGATTCTGTTATCTGGCCTGTGGTATTATGCAGTCTGTGTGCTATCAGTTATTTCTCTTGGCCTAGAACTGATGAGATGCATAGTGTCTCAGAGAGAAGAGTGGGGCCTGGTGTATACAAGGAATGTTATCAGAAATCACAAGGGGTGGGTGTGTATTTTGTCAACTTTTGAACTATGCAAGGTCTATCTCATTCATCTGCTAATTTATAAGGGCAACAGCAAAATTATATATGTATCGCAAAGCTTCCTAACACTGTTTGATTAGACTCAAACTGGAAACCTAGGCTGATACCACTCAAATATATATATATGGTACATTTAGAAGTGGAGCCATCCAACTGTAGGCCAAATGCAACCATCCAAAGAATCTGTATGCCCCCAACCCTGCTAAGGACTTTTCTGTATAACAGTTTTTTTAGACTCCAACTCCCAGCTGTCTGGTATTTTATTCTATCAGCCCATTATACGGGAATGGTTGGTTAGCACCAGGGGCGATCCTGGCCCCTCTGCCGCCTGAGGCAGAAACAGTTGCTGCTGCCCCCCCTCCCCCAGAAATTCGTTCTTAAAGTACCAGGAGCAGCATTTTTGCTGCCCCTGGTACCTAGTGGGGCGCTGCCGCCTGAGGCGACAGCCTCAACTCGCCTCATTGGCGAAGCACCCCTGGTTAGCACTGGTGTAGACCTATAATTGTTACATTTATTATCTATATAAAGTAACATTTCATCAGACTAAACTGTTTTTTTTTAATTTTTTTATTTCCACTTCACTGAAAGTCTGTAACATTGTCCTAAAAAAACACAAGTAGTGACTGCATAAGATACAAGGGTATAATGGCATGTGTACAATGTAAATCTGCTCTCATAAGAGTTGCGGGACAAAAAATGATAATTGTTGGATGAATCAGATCAGATACCCTCTGGATGAATACCCACAGAAGGGATATTACTGAGCTGCCTGTAGTCAGTGGGGCTCATTTATAAACACTGGGCAAATTTGCACCTGGGCAGTTACCTATAGTGACCAATCCGAGATTAGCTTTTGAAAACCAGCTGCAAGTAGAGCAATGAATGCAGCAATCTGATTGGGGAAATTTGCCCAGTGTTTATAAATGAGCCCCAGTGAAAGGGAGACTTATAAGAATGATATATAAGAACAGTATAAAGGAAAGGGAGGCGGTGTTAAAATTAAAGTGAAACATTCCAATGTTGCAGTTCCAGGCACCTTTTCAACCAATAAATGGACAAGCCCCTGAATCTCCTATAACAAGGCATAGATCTATCTAAATACAAATATATATATATAGTCAAATACAAGAGTCCTCTGCACTCAACCCATTATCAATATATTTAAGACAGAGACATTTTGTGCATACTGCTACTGAAAAATGCCTTACCCTTTAAACAAAACAGGGATTGTTTGTCCATATATTGCAATATATTTAAGCTGGCCAACTACGTCAAAGTCATCCCTTATCTGGCCAGTCCTATGCTCAATTTTCATCTGATTCATTAAGAATTCTATTGCTTCATTATACATTTTACAAAGGGACTAAGTTTTACCTGCAACTTACTTGCTGCTTTCAAAGTAAAACCCCCATACTTGGCTGCCCTTTTATTAGACACCAGTGGGATCACCTGACTATAGCTGGGAAGGGTGGGAGCTACAACATATATATATATATATATATATATATATATATATATATATATATATATATATATATATTCCTCTCAGGATCCCATGGGCAGCCAATAATAATACAATGTCTTTAGTCCTTCCCCCCTCCAAACCCCATTATTATATCAATAATAAAAGGGAAAAAGCTTACATTTATATACTTGTAAGAACATGTTCATATAACAGACCACCCCGAGTATTTCGTTCTGGGAAAAGGATCCTCCGCCCTATAAGTAACACCCGAGCAGAGAACAGGAAAGTAACGCGCAATCTATAAACGTAATTCACTGGGGAAGAGTCATAACCTTCTGGTGCCCATCACAAAGTGTTATGCCCAAATAGTGACCTCATCACTTGGGGACAGGAAGACGATGTCATTAAAAGGACCCAAGGCTGCCCCGCACAATGCCTGATTAAAAAGACACCTGTTTAAGGTGGAATTAAAAACGTCTATGTAAAACTCACTTTGGCCGGTGTTGGCTGTTGACTGACTGACCCGGCGGCGGCGGCAATGCCACAAGGATACAGAGATGACACACAACGATGTTCTACTTCCCGCCGCCGCTGAGCGAGTGGGAAGAGGCGTCAGCTGTGAAGCCAAATGACAGACGCATTAGGGGAGGGGCCGTAGCTGCCTGTGGTCTGATCTAACAGCCAATGAGAGTTTACAGCAAGTGTCTCGTCATTCCAGTTGCCGTAGCAACGCAAGGTAAAGGCTTGTAGGAGAACGCACGATCTCTCCTCACTGATTAAGAGCCAATGAGTGCAGCGGATGGGTAACTAGGGAGCCAATGAGTGCAGCGATGGGTAACTAGGGGATGCGGAGGGAGAGGTGAGAGAGATGATGGAGACTATGGCCCGATCCCCGAGCTCAGCTCATAGGCCGGGACTTCATGGGAAAGTGGCAGCTGGTGGGACGGACATTGTTCAGTGATACTGCCCTGTTCCCTTTCATATTAAACGGTGGAAAGTTTTTTTCCCCCATACAATGTTTTTACATTCCATTTAAAGGGGAACTCCACCCAAAAACTGATATTTTATGTGGCACAAGTGAAAGAAAATATAATGCTAAACAACTTTCCACTATGCATCAATTGAACATTTCTCATGGGTTTTTTGACCAAAACAATTCGATTTGTGTAAAGCCTGTTCCGGTCTGAACTTTGTTCTGTTTTCAAATTTATGAAATAATCTGGCCAATACTGTACATGAGAAGCATTTAAAATACTAAGATACTAATCTTTCTTATTAATACAGATACAAACAAAAGCAAATCAATCAAAAATAAGAATGTTTTTATTCTCTAAATTAGCATTGATGAATTTCAGCGCTTTCTGGATAACTGATTTCCGTATAAATGATCTCATACATGTTATTAAAGGATTGGGCTTAATCATCAAGCAGAATATAGCTAGAGATAGGGTTGCCACCTGTGTGGTTTTGAACTGGGCATCAGCACTTTAAAACATTGATAGAAATCCAGCCAGTTGCATCTAAGTGATGCAATAACCTTGCCCTGGAATCATAATTCCACCAACATCATTGTGTCCACTTTTGATGTCATCATGCCTGTTCCTACATCACTGCCCAACCCCCGATGTTACCTGCCCCCCGTCTTCGGGTTTAGCCATAACCAAAGGTGGCAACCCTATTCGGGAGTCAGAACCACCAGCCTGGCGCTGCTTGTGGGGGCCCTGAGGTGGCAGTGCTGGTGGGCCCCTGAACCCCACAGCCTGATGCTGCTTTCATGTAGATTCAGTAGTTGAGAGCAAGAGCTCAATAGTAAATACACTGTTGGATGTTATTTTGGCCTGCTGATGGTGTTATAATGGTGATAATAAAACGTAACCTTTAATTAGGGTAAAATAATTATTTTTTATTAGTCAGTTAGTCTATTTACTGTCACCTGAACGGGTTTGCATTGGAGTCGAGGAATGCACCCCAGATCTTTAAGGGTTACAGTCCAAAGCTCAATATTTTTGTGTGATATATTTATTACTAACCCTTCCCACCCCTAATTTGCATATGCAAATTAGGATACGGACTCGGTTCAGTATTCTGCCAAATCTTTTGCAAAGGAATGGGGGGTTTGGCCAAATCCAAGATAGTGGATTTGGTGCATCCTTAGTTGCTATGGGTTACTGCCCAAGGACAAATTTGCGCAGTGTTCATAAATGAGTCCCCAATTAGGGTTGCCACCTTTTTTGGAAAAAAATACCAGCCTTACTATATATATTTATTTTTTTTCCCTATTAATTAACATTGGGGTCAAGTATCATTTTTACCAGTCAGGCCGGTAAAGTACTGGCCAGGTGGCAACCCTAGTCCCAGTGTCTCTGTACGTCTGACACAGAATAGCAGTAACATTGGATTACTTTTTTCCTAATGTCACCCGTTATTAGTAGATTCCTTGAGTCCCAGGAAGTACTAAGGGTTCCCACTCCCATTCTCATCTTTGCCACACAATTTTTAAATTTTTTTTATTTTTAGGGATGCACCAAATCCGCTATTGTGGATTTGGCCGAACCCCCAAAACCTTTGCGTAGATTTGTCCGAATACCGAATCTGAATCCTAATTTGCATATGCACATGAAGGGGTGGTAAGGGGAAAACAGTTTTTACTTCTTTGTTTTGTGACAAAAAGTCTTGCGATTTCCTCCCTGTCCCTAATTTACATATGCAAATTTGGATTTGGTTCAGCAGAAGGATTCAGCCAAATCAAAATCCTGCTGAAAAAGGCTGAATCCTGGCCGAATCCAGAACCGAATGCTGGATTCGGTGCATCCCTAGTTTTTGTGGGGCTAGATCATCTGTTCCCAAGTGCCTTGTAAGGGGGATTTGTAAGGGTTCACCTGTGACTAGTAAACCTCACATGATCGCGCAAGAAGCCTTTTCTGTAAAAATGACAAAATGACACATACTACATAGATATGCAATGAACCAAGGAAGGTCTTTTATTTGTCACAGCATTACATGCCTCACACATTATCACTTATTGACCTCACTGGAAAATGTTGCACACGTGACACACACTCTCACTTATCTCGGAGTTTCCAGTGCTCATTTATAAATTCTCAGTTGTCAATCACATCCCTGCAGTCACTCAAGCAAAGACATTCTTCAGTCCCCTATCAGGTCAGCCTAGCTGCTGATTGGTTCCTATCCTACAGTGCAGTGTACTGAGTTCTGTCAGCTCCTTTTCTACTCGTGAGCTACATTCAATTGTAAAAAGAGTTGGGGAGCAACATAAGCATGAAAAAAGTTCCTGGGGTGCCAAATGAGGGTTGTGATTGGCTGTTGGTAGCCCCTATATGGACTGGCAGGCTCTTTTTGGCAGTACACATGTTTTTTATGTAACTAAAACTTGCCTCCATGCCAGTAAATCAAAAAGGGAAGCACCTGCTTTGAGGCCACTGGGAGCAACATCCAAGAGGTTGAAGTGCAACATGTTGTTCACAAGCCACTGGTTGGGGATCACTGCTCTATAGGTATCAGTACTTAAAGCAGCTTAGCAGCGGTTAAGTACTAACATCTATCCTGAATAGATGGACTCAGACAGTTATTATCTTTGCAGGGCCAACAGAGAAAATCAGTTGTTAAATAGGGAAAATATCAGTCCATTTTTCTGTTCATATGCAATAATACTGATTCTAAAGAGATACTAATAAGTGATAAATCATGGTTATCGGCAGACACCTATGAGCCGTATACACTGAGCACTGGTTACTGCTAACTGTGAGTATTGTTTTACACAGAAGCTGTACACAATTCTAAAGGGAAAAGGGAGTTTAACCTATTTATTAGCCACAGAAAGTGCTTAAAAGCATTTACCATGGTTTACAGACATTCCTGTTCTTGGTGTCCTTGCCCTCTTTAGAGCCCTTTGGTATACACCCACGCTGCAACCAAGCATGCAGATAAGGCCACATAGAGAGTGGAACGAGTGCAAAGATCTGAAGGGCTAGAGATATAAAATCCAGCTTGTTGCATGTTTGCATAACCCCAGCCTAGGTTTGATTCAACTTAGCAGAATCCTTATTTCACAGAGTATTTTAGCTTTAATAATTAAGGAATTCAGCAAAGATATTACTAACCATAGCAGTTAGTGGCCAGTATTATATCCCTTTGCCTGTGCTCGGTACAGACTTGTTGAAGGAGGTATAGAAAGTATCATTCTAAGCTACTCAAATAAGCTTTCATTAAAACATGTCAGTCCAGATACATTCCAATGGTCACCAGGATGGATGACTTTATCACAAGCTGGTAAAAATGTAAACCATATACTGTACATTTGATAACATTCTTTGCAGCCACAGCCCTTTAGCAGTGCATATCCATGCCTCTGAAAATGCCCCTGTATCTCCTCATCTTCTTTTCTACTGATTCGCTGCACATGCTCTGAGCTTAGGGGGCTACTCACAATATACAGTACACATAAAATACAAGCCATCATTTAAGTTTCACATTTCAGCCTAAAAATCAGTCCATTCTGCATCAGAATGTAATGACATCAGCTCCTATGAGAGTAGAGACAAATGTTCTTCTTGATGTGATGATTTCTGGAGATTTCCTAAAGATTAAATTCTCAGCCACTGCCTGTTAGCACATAGAGCATGTGCAGTGTCACTGACACCCACAAGATGGCCTAACAAGAATCATATAGCACTTTTTATTCACGTACAGTCCAAAGCTCCATGTGTTCTCTGCCCCCAGCACCACCTATGGTAGATTAAACAACTTCTCTCTTAGAAGCCCTAATGGATCAGCTCAAAACAACTCTCCCACACCCACTAGTGATTTACTGTCCTAGATCTGTGTGGTTCTTCCTCTATAGCGTCCCTGTAATTGATCAACACTGCTACAATCTCTTGACATACATAACATAACAGTTATAAAAATTAGATGTATGTAACTAAATGAGTTTACTTACTGAATGAGTTTTACAGTGCTGGCCAAATACATTATAATACATTGTAAATTAAGTTTCTATTTCTCTAGGTTTTTATGCAAAAGATGCTGAACATTTACCACCACCCATCTATGACATGAGATAGATATATATATAGATATATATATATATATATATATATATATATATATATATATATATATATACACACTCTTACCGGATTTCTAATGAGGTGGGTGCGTTGGTCAAAGTGTTCTTGTACAAAATAGTAAAAGGACCCGCACTCCAAGTTTTATGTGAAAAAAGTGCTGAATTTTATTCACACATGCATATCCTTATATGTTTAAGTAAATCCCAGTGTGCACTCATATGAGTAGCACCTGGGTGATTTATTGATTCCAGTGGAGTGCGGATTACCAAGGATTTATATATATATATATATATATATATATATATATATATATATATATATATAGACAATTACAAGAGTCCTCAGCACTCAACCCATTATCAATATATTTAAGACAGAGACATTTTGTGCATACTGCTACTGAAAAATGCCTTACCCTTTAAACAAAACAGGGATTGTTTGTCCATATATTGCAATATATTTAAGCTGGCCAACTACGTCAAAGTCATCCTATATCTGGCCAGTCCTATGCTAAGTTTTCATCTGATTCATCAAGAATTCTATAGTTTCATTATACATTTTATAAAAGGGACAAATACGTTTTACCTGCAACTTACTAGCTGCATTCAAAGCAAAACTCCCAAACTTGGCTGCCCTTTTATTAGACACCAGTGGGATCACCTGACTATAGTTGGAGAGGGTGGGAGCTACAACATGGAGCTGGTCACTGCTCCTGTAGAACTATAACAAACAAGGGAAAGTTGTGCTAACCACTAGATTTTAAAACCATTAGGCGGGGGTGCAGCGAGGCTGTGACCACAACATACATATAGACAATTACAAGAGTATAGTGAACAAGGATTGCGGTACTCACAGGGTTTTAGTGAAAAAACAAAAACATTTTTTATTATTAAGCCTCAACGTTTCAATCCCCACAGGGATCTTCGTCAAGAGCAAAAACAAACCTGACGAAGATCCCTGTGGGGGATCGAAACGTTGATGCTTAATAATACAATTTTTAAAATGTTTTCACTAAAACCCTGTGAGTGCTGCAATCCTTGTTCACTGCTTATTTCCCATGCTGGCATCCAGGTATTAATTTTGTCTATGGAGTGCACCATTCCTTTGGTTATATATATTTCTGTAGTGTACTGAACGCTACCTTTTACGCTAGACTTCCTTCGCCACCTCAGACCAGGCGAAGCGCAATAGAGTAGAGAGGGATTGCTTCAAAAAAAGTAAAAATTTTTTCTAAGTCCCAAAAAACGCTGGCGTGTTTTCTACATTATGGGTGATAGGCTGAAAAAGATTGAAATTTTTTTTGGGGCTCCCCTCCTTCCCCCCTACATTTCCTGACTCACTTACTTAGACAGTGGGCACATGTGTAGGGCAAAATAAAATTTTTATTTGATGTTTTGAAGGTTTTCTGGCCATTTGTAGTGCTGATACATATTCCTCCATTGAAATTTGAATTTGGCGCCGTATGCAAATTAGCCTTCGCTAGCGTAACTTCACTTCACTTAGAATCAACGCTAGCGCAACTTCGCAATCTTACGCTACCCCTGTGCGCAACTTCGGATTTTAGTGAATTTGCGGAGCGCTGGCGAAACTACGCCTGGCGAAGTGTGGCGAAGCGCGGCAAAGTTGCGCCTGGCGCGACTATGAATGTTAGTGAATTTGCCCCTTTGTGCCTTGCCCTGCACTTTTCTGAATTGCTGTAGGTACAGAGAGCAACACTGGTGGTGTCACAGGAGAGTCAGTAAGTACAGGGCTCTGTTACAACCTGTGCCTGCCGAGGACAAGTAGGGGATGAACCCCCACCCACCCCATGTAGGCAACACTGTATTCATGGGACATATGCAGGTCTCTACACTCCATTTCCAATCAGTCTATATATATATGTCTATAAGGCACATCATTTGGGGCAGATGAATCAATAGTTTTTGATCACTAATGGCTGCATAGAAGCTTGTGCTGGTTCGTCTGCTTGGGCTCAGCTACCACCTCTGTACAGATGTCACTGAGATTTGACTTTCTACTGTGAATTTCTCCTTATAACATGACTTCTGTCAGACTCTCCATAACACTACCTCCGTACATTGTAGATCCAAGTTATATAAAGGCACTCAGCCTTGCTCTACTAGTCCCGTTGTCTCAGGGAACTATTCATTTTGGTGATAAATGGACTACTTGAAAACACAAAATGCTGCTGGCAAAAAAATGTCTACTCTCATCCTTTATTGCACTTCAGATTAGCAACAAATTAGCAACAAATTGTCAAAATTCTTCATGTTTTTTTCCTGTAGATTTGGAATATAATCCAAATCAGAGCAAACATTTTTGGCAGAAAATTTGGGTACACAAATTTAGAGCTAAAGTGCAAGAGGTGCTGTTGAAGACTCTTGCTCCTCATTTTTATGAATATGTACAATGGGAGCATTGGTATAGGGTGCTAGAAAATTTAAAGCCCAACTTATTTATTTATTAAATGAGACCAAAAATTTACATTGCGATAGTGTTCCAAGAATATCCTTGATTTCAGTCATTCTTGCTGGAATCGAATAAACCTCATGGGTCTCTCTATGTAGGTATAGTTGGAAGAAGGAGAGTTCTTGCTGTTGTATGTAGCTTATGGGTCAGGATTAGAGAAGACAACTGAGTGAGAACATGATGGGGCCAGGGAAGGCAGCAAATATCACAGTGTAGAACACCAGGCAGGAGTGAGAGTATGCTGTAGAATCAGAACCAGTAAAACATATTTTGTTAAATAGTAAACAGCCACAAGATGGCAGTATGGCTCTTGTGAATAATCTACTTAATATAGGATACATTGCTGGCTCCTAACTATAATATTATAATAGGGTTGAGCTTTGTCGACAAAGAGACAGGGAGCTCTTCAGACTTTCTGCCTTGCATAGAACTTGCAGGAAGAAAGTGTTATACAGTTCAAAAGATAGCCATTTTATTCCAAAATATAAATAAATGTAATGTTGTAGAATACTCCAAAGAAGTAATGGAACATATTTGGATTATAATTGAATATATATATTATTGTGATGGTATTCTGTTTTTCAAGTATCACGTTTGATGCAAAAGAAACTAAGCTCTGATAACAATGCACAAAATATTTAGAAAATAGTTCCAGAGGAAGATCCATGCAATAAAAGGAATGATGATTGGCAAGTGCCATGCACAGAAAGTCATACTTCAAATTCAGTGGTTAAAAGAGAGACATCATTAAGGACCCATATTGCATCTGACTGTGTATTTAGTATCACTATGCTAAAAATATTTGAATTAATAATAATTTGTATTAAGCAGTACAAACCAAAAGCAAATATTAATATTGATAAAACTCCAAGGTTTTTGTACTAGTGGTGTTCAGTAGTAGGCCTAATACAGTAATATTCAAAAGGAAGAGACCCTGTGAGCAAGAACATAGGTGCATGGGTTTCCAAAGTCTCCCCTGTTGCAACCCAAAACAGTGGGTTGAGTCTGTTCTGGTTACATTTTCTGTTAATGTATATTTGCTCTTTCAGACATTCTCGGGACAAGTGATATAATGAGGCTACTTTTAGAAATATGTAATGTTGTTTCACATTTGTGGAGCCAATTGTTGGAGCCAGGAAAGGGGCTAGATTAGGGGGCTAGAACTCAAAAAGGCTATAATACACTGCTGTAATACCTTAAGGGTTATAGAAACTGTAAGTAATACAAGAAAATTGTTTGTAAAATAAGGATACTGCGGTTTTGATTGTTTTGGTATATTGCCTGCAGGTTGGCCCATGTAATCTGTCAACCTATGTCTGGCTATATTGTATGAGATCCAGTCAGATAGTGTGACAATCAGCCCATGGTGGTGTTAATTTAGAGGAGACATATAGGATAAATGAAAAACCCCAATTTTTTTAGGCAATAATGAATAATACGATGCTGGTTTTACTGTGGGCTTAAAATTAATTTTATCTTTAAAAATGACCACTTTATTGGAGCTCCTATAGATTTGCTATGTAGATCTGTATGTTTCAAATGAGGGGTGGGCGTGTCTTAATGGTCCCTGCCAGAAGCGCAGTAGGAGTGAGACAGCCAATCACAGCCCTGCAACTACACAAGGAAAGACAGGCTTCAGTTCCCTATCAGGTCAGCCTAGCTGCTGATTGGTTCTTGTCCTACAGTGCAATGTGCTGAGTGCCGCCAGCTCCCCTGCACAGCCTGAGAAAGGAGGCAGCAGGAAATACGACAGATGGGTAGGGTTTTTGCAGAAATTTTTGATAAATCAGCAAGAAACACTACTTTTTGAATTTTTGAACACATTTTCATATATATATATATATATATATATATATATATATATATATATATATATATATATACGAACCAACCAGATCCACACTCCGTCAGTAAAAATAATGCAATAACCCGGGTGCTGCTCCAAAGGAAAAATGTACAAAAACGTAGAATAGGATATAGCACTCCTGGGATTTTTTTAAAATTCAATTTTATTCCATGCTTGTAAAATGAATCAACGTTTCGGCTACTTTCTAAAGCCTTTGTCAAGATTAAAAAATCAATTAAACATGCCCAATTTAAAGGCCTACCCTGGCTGTTACCCTTAACCTTGTCACCAACCCATCATCATAGACACACCTCTCTTAAACCCCCATAGGTGCCATATAAATTAACCCTCAGTAAAAACTCACATACATACATACATAGTAACATTGTAACTCGTTTAAATACAACATTTGTATAAAAAGAAATGTATGTACTAAGTAAATAAATGCAGGTTCAGAGTTAGAATCTAGAATAACTTGTGTATTACACAGCTTATCTAATGTTAAGGAAGCAATTAAAGTAACATTGTTCATTAAGTCCCTTGGGAGACATAGTATCCAACCGCTTAATCCAATAGGTTTCACGCTGTAGCAGCAACTGGGATCTATCGCCACCTCTCCTTGGCTCAGGGACATGATCTATGCCAATATATCTAAATGTGGGCAACCTGTGGCCCATCTCCAGATAATGCTTTGCTACTGGCTTAATTGTCTGATTATCCCTAAATGCTGTACTGATAGCAGATCTATGTCCGTCCATCCGGATCCTCAAAGTCAAATCTGTCTTCCCTATATAAGCCAAGCCGCAGGGGCAAATAATCATATATACAACATGTGTGGTAGTACATGTGATCCGGTGTTTAATTTTGATGTTTTGTCCTGTATGTGGGTGGTGGAAAGTATCGCCAGGTGACATATACCTGCACGACGGGCAACTGGGACAGCTGAAACATCCCGGTTTACCTGATGCCACATCTGCTGTTGTTTTTGGTAACATTTCACCGGGTCAGTTAGTACCAGCAAGTCGCGAAGGTTATGTCCCCTGGTGTAAGCCATCATAGGAGGATTGGGACATAACTTAGCCAAATTTTTGTCAGCTCTAATAATAGACCAATTACTTTTAACCATATGTCTTACTCTCTCAGAAGAAGTGTTGTATCTAGTAACAAAAGTCATATGTTCACTGTTAGAATTCTTATGAGGCCGATGGACTCTCTCTCGGGCTATAGTTAAAGCTCTCTTAAGTGTTCTGGCATCATACCCCCTGTCTCTAAACCGTTTCCACATCTCCTTCACTTGCTCTTCTCCACGCACACTGCTAGAATTGTTGCATAGAACCCGACAAAATTGAGAAACCGGGAGCGATTTTTTAAGGGTAGTGGAATGACAACTGGACATGTGGAGCAAAGTATTCCTATCGGTGGCCTTCCGGTACAAAGAATACTGCAATGAGTCTAAATCCCTCCACACCTCAACATCGAGAAATTGTACAATCTTATCGCTGCAGGTGGCTGTAAATTTTATTGGGGTTGGTAAGGTGTTTAGATATTGAATCATTTCCAGAAATGAGGATTGGTCACCGTCCCACACCAGAAAGACATCATCGATGTATCTTTTATAACATAACTAGGGATGCACCGAATCCAGTATTCGGTTCGAGATTCGGCCAGGATTCGGCCTTTTTCAGCAGGATTCGGATTCGGCCGAAGCCTTCTGCCCGGCCGAACCGAATCCGAATCCTAATTTGCATATGCAAATTAGGGGCAGGGAGGGAAATTGCGTGACTTTTTGTCAGAAAACAAGGAAGTAAAAAATGTTTTCCCCTTCCCACCCCTAATTTGCATATGCAAATTAGGGTTCGGTATTTGGCCGAATCCTTCGTGAAGGATTCGGGGGTTCGGCCGAATCCAAAAAAGTGGATTCGGTGCATCCCTAAACATAACAGGCGTTCACTAAACCTCGAAACGATATTGTTCATCTCGTACTGGTGCATATACAAATTTGCATAAGACGGAGCCATTGAAGCACCCATTGCCGTTCCCGTCTTCTGTAAATAAAAGTGTTTCTCAAATCGGAAATAATTGAATTTCAAACACGCCTCCAACAAAGATAATACAAATGGTATTGGAGGGCCATTGTAAGAATCACTCTGCTCCATAGACAACCCTACTGCCGCGATTCCTTCTGTATGGGGAATACTAGTGTAGAGGCTTGCTACATCAATTGTAGCCAAGCATATAACTCTATTGGTGGGCAATTTCAAGTGTCGAATACATTCAAGAAAATGGGGAGTATCCCTAAGATAAGAATCAGTTTCCTGGACCACGGATTGCAGCAGTCTATCTATATAAACGCCCAAAGGATGCAACAGGCTATCTCGAGCCGATACAATGGGCCTCCCCGGAGGGGGATCAAGGCCCTTGTGCACCTTGGGGAGAGTATATAATATAGGGCATTTAGGATATTTTTGTGTTAGGAAGGCTCTCTCTCCCGCTGTAATCCAATTCCTCTCAAATGCCTCACTAATGATACCATCAATTTGCTTTTTAAAACCCATTACAGGGTCTGTGGTTAGACTGCTGTAAACGTTATCCTGACATAATTGAGACATAATTTCTTGTTTGTAATCATCATAATTAAGTATCACAATGCCACCACCCTTATCGGCAGGGCGGATAACAATATTATTATCATCACTTAAAGTACGTATTGCC
This sequence comes from Xenopus petersii, assembly GCA_038501925.1. NCBI lineage: Eukaryota > Metazoa > Chordata > Amphibia > Anura > Pipidae > Xenopus > Xenopus petersii. The sequence goes on along the minus strand of CM076672.1, from coordinate 206,793,127 downwards.
CCCTGCTCAGCCTTTGTAAGGTTCATAAATTTATTACGAGGAGGAATGTCCAGTTCAGCAACACCATTCTCAATTGCTGTCTTAAATAATTTAATAGAAGTATTAACAGTTTTTGGACAAAACGTACTTTTAAGATGTAATTGGTCCGAGTCTCTTTTAACTTCATCACTGTCCTTGAAAAAATCTTTTAAATCAAGAGACCTCACGAATTTAAACATCTCCACCTCGAATTGAAAAGGATCAAATTTCACCGTTGGCACATAAGATAAACCCTTACTTAATAATGACGTCTCGCCCACAGATAATGTATGGGAAGAAAGGTTAAAAATAGAGATACTCATTTCTTGAGTGGTCTGCCTCTTCGAGCCCCTGCGGATCGGGTGTCTCTGCCTCTTTCTGCCCCCGACGGGGGTAGAGTTGCCCCTGTTGCCGCCTCTAAAAAATGCTGCACATTCCTCTCATGGTTCGAATTAACCTCAGTGTTCTGTGTTGATACACCGCTAGTGTCCATATTAGTGGTAGGGGCAATGGCTGGTGTCTCATCTCCCTCTGATTCCCCAGAGCTATTGTCCACCGTGTTTCTAGGTTTAATTAGTCGGGTTCTCGGGGCCCTTCTAAATCTTGGCGTGTTCTCCCTAACACCACTTTGCCACATGTAAACCCGATGTTGCATATAATCCTCATTGACCCTGCAAAGCTTCTCTCTCTTAAACCGTAATAAGTCTCTCTTATAACTCTCAACCCGCACATTTACCTTATTAAGCATCTCCTGTGAGGATTCCAGAGAAATAATCTCATGATGTTCAAGCTCGTATGCAGTCCGTTCTTTGCGGATCCTGGCAAGATCAGTCGAAACTTCCCCAATTACTAGGATCATCAAATCTAATGAGCATCGGTTCAAGACGCCGATCCATTTCTTGCAAAATTCCGGGTTTGTTAGACCGATAGTGGGGATATTGCGGATGCGGAAACCTTTTGGTATATGCTTGTCTCTGTAGTAATCGGACAGAAACAGTCCGTGCAGATCCAGAACTATCTCACGCTGCTGGAGTCGGATTAACTCATCGCAGATGTCTTTCGGCGTGTTGCTAGACGGTAGATCTGATTGCGATGTCTGCCACAGCACCTGTTCCGCATCCTCCTCAGTAACATGCCACAATTTTGTCGGGTTCTACGCAACAATTCTAGCAGTGTGCGTGGAGAAGAGCAAGTGAAGGAGATGTGGAAACGGTTTAGAGACAGGGGGTATGATGCCAGAACACTTAAGAGAGCTTTAACTATAGCCCGAGAGAGAGTCCATCGGCCTCATAAGAATTCTAACAGTGAACATATGACTTTTGTTACTAGATACAACACTTCTTCTGAGAGAGTAAGACATATGGTTAAAAGTAATTGGTCTATTATTAGAGCTGACAAAAATTTGGCTAAGTTATGTCCCAATCCTCCTATAATGGCTTACACCAGGGGACATAACCTTCGCGACTTGCTGGTACTAACTGACCCGGTGAAATGTTACCAAAAACAACAGCAGATGTGGCTGATGTCAGGTAAACCGGGATGTTTCAGATGTCCCAGTTGCACGTCGTGCAGGTATATGTCACCTGGCGATACTTTCCACCACCCACATACAGGACAAAACATCAAAATTAAACACCGGATCACATGTACTACCACACATGTATATATGATTATTTGCCCCTGCGGCTTGGCTTATATAGGGAAGACAGATTTGACTTTGAGGATCCGGATGGACGGACATAGATCTGCTATCAGTACAGCATTTAGGGATAATCAGACAATTAAGCCAGTAGCAAAGCATTATCTGGAGATGGGCCACAGGTTGCCCACATTTAGATATATTGGCATAGATCATGTCCCTGAGCCAAGGAGAGGTGGCGATAGATCCCAGTTGCTGCTACAGCGTGAAACCTATTGGATTAAGCGGTTGGATACTTTCATTTGAAGCAACGTAGGGGGTTCTTCACAGTCAGGACAGTGAGGTTGTGGAATGCACTGCCGGGTGATGTTGTGATGGCTGATTCAGTCAATGCCTTTAAGAATGGCTTGGATGATTTTTTGGACAGACATAATATCAAAGGCTATTGTGATACTAAGCTCTATAGTTAGTATAGGTATGGGTATATAGAATTTAATTAAAAGTAGAGAGGGGTGTATTTATGGATGCTGGGTTTTCATTTGGAGGGGTTGAACTTGATGGACTTTGTCTTTTTTCAACCCAATTTAACTATGTAACTATGTAACTATGTCTCCCAAGGGACTTAATGAACAATGTTACTTTAATTGCTTCCTTAACACTAGATAAGCTGTGTAATACACAAGTTATTCTAGATTCTAACTCTGAACCTGCATTTATTTACTTAGTACATACATTTCTTTTTATACAAATGTTGTATTTAAACGAGTTACAATGTTACTATGTATGTGAGTTTTTACTGAGGGTTAATTTATATGGCACCTATGGGGGTTTATAAGAGGTGTGTCTATGATGATGGGTTGGTGACAAGGTTAAGGGTAACACCCAGGGTGGGCCTTTAAATTGGGCATGTTTAATTGATTTTTTAATCTTGACAAAGGCTTTAGAAAGTAGCCGAAACGTTGATTCATTTTACAAGCATGGAATAAAATTTAATTTTAAAAAAATCTCAGGAGTGCTATATCCTATTCTACATTCTTATATATATATATATATATATATATATATAAATATATATATATATATATGCCCCCATTAATAGAATATCTGCAATAACATAAATAAAGCTGAAAGAACTGGACCCAGGACTCTTCCATGTGGCAGTCCTACAACTTTACTCCTGGAGGCAAGTAAAAACCGTGGCAGTGCCATATTCTTTAGGAAAGTACCCGAGACAGATTTTAAGGTAGAGACTTGCTGGCCAAGTAAAAAAGTTTGCAAATGAATCCCTAAGTGTAGGTAATATATTCAATGTATGTGCTGAGGTACAAATTGATTATGTCTATAAATTGATCTCAATATATATTTATCATGCAGGGAGAGGCCTACACACAGTGAAGAAGAAATACAAAGTATGGATGCAAGACAAGAGAAATAAAATATGCATGCAAGCCCCCAAACTAATGACAATACTAATCCAAGAAAAGGTAGAAGATGCTGCGCTGCAGGTACAAGAAAAAGCCAAAGAATTTCTAAGAGGAAAGGTAAGTCACTTTTAATGCTGCTAAAATCTGTTTGAAAATCACAAACTATAGTTTTTTAGTGTCAGTATCACTTTAATACTAGGGCCACACGGGGGCAGAAAACCACTAGCAGAATGGACTTCTGTTTGCAGTTTTCTGCCCCCATGTGTACTTAGCCTAAAGGTAAAGTTGGAAAATGAAAATATAAAAGGTGGAGATATCCCAAGAGGTTGCTAGCTTTTGTTACTATCTAGGGATACCACAAAGAGGGAGAACGTCAGGACACCAAGGATTGTGGTCTTATTAGTTACCTTCCCTACTACTCAGGAGAGAGCCATTTAAACTATAAAACCACAAACCCAAGGTACCTTAGAATAGAAGATTGAAATTGTATACAGAAGTTTGGAGATATATTCACCACATTAAGCTGCAAAAAGTTTATTAGAATAAAATGGAAGTGTCTACAATACCTCTGCTGTTTACTGCAGTACTTGATAATTATAAGATTATAAATTAAATTGAATAAAAACAATACTAATAATAGCTTGCCCTTTCCGTTTTCTCAAAGTTTGGTCGCTAGGTCACTCGTCTTGGTCACTAATAATTGTCAATGGCAAATGTCCCTGAAGTCGTTTCTTTACATTGTGATCTTTGCTGGATAATTTAAAGTTGGGGTTTTCATCCAATAATCCGAAAGTGAATTTTTCGCATAGAAAATTCGATAAAATTGAGTTTTTGGAGCGTCAATCGTACAATATGAATTTTTCTGTAGCATTTCGTTTCTCTATAAGTTTGTGGAAGGGAGTTTAGTCAACTTTGTTTTAAGAAAAAGTCTTAGGCGCAAATTCACTAAGCGCCGAAGCGCCGAACGCTAGCGTTAATTCGCTAGCGTTAATTCGCTAGCGTTTGGCATTTTTCGTTACTCCGCAAATTCACTAAAGAATGCTGGCGTAAATTCGCTAGTGTTACTTCGCACCCTTATGCCAGGCGAATTTTCGCTAGCGACGTAACTACGCAAATTCACTAACTTGCGCAGTGTACTGAACACTACCTTTTACGCTAGACTTCCTTCGCCACCTCAGACCTGGCGAAGCGCAATAGAGTAGATAGGGATTGTTTCAAAAAAAGTCAAATTTTTTTCTAAGTCCCAAAAAACGCTGGCGTGTTTTCTACATGATGGGTGATAGGCTGAAAAAGATCGAAAAAGATCGAAAATATTTTTGGGGCTCCCCTCCTTCCCCCCTACATTTCCTGACTCATGGCAACTTACCTAGACAGTGGGCACATGTGTAGGGCAAAATAAAATTTTTATTTGCTGATTTGAAGGTTTTCTAGGCATTTGAAGTGGTGATACGTGTTCCTCCATTGAAATTTGAATTTGGCGCTGTATGCAAATGAGCCATCGCTAGCGAAACTTCGCTTCGCTTGCCGAATTAATGCTAGCGCAACTTCGAAAACTTATGCTACCCCTGTGCGCAACTTCGGATTTTAGTGAATTTGCGGAGCACAAGTTCTACACCTGGCTGTTGAATGTAGAATGGATTTCCACTATAACTTTAGATACACCAGCTTTACACAATGTGTTTTAATGTTATGTGATCTCATGTATTCAATCTTTAGTGTACAGTTTTATGCTTGGAAAACTTAAAACTAATTTTAAAAAAAGTTCTTCCTGTGTAAGAGCTAAACCCATTTGGGTATATTTATCAAAGAGTGAAGTTAATAGTGAAGTTCCGCCACTAGAGTGAAATTCCGCCAATCTCCATTAATTTCTATGGTATTTTTACAGGCGTATTTATCAAAGGGTGAACTTTCACTTTCACCCATTGATAAATATGCCTTTCAAAATCCCATAGAAATGAATTGAGAGCTGCGGAATTTCACTCTAGTGGCGGAACTTCACTCTTTGATGAATTTACCCCATTCATTCTAGGGGAAGCATAGCAGGGGTGAGCATGGCAGGAGAGCCATGGCAGATTTAACAACTAAAGTCCATCAAGTTAAAGTACAGAAAGTTTAAGTACAACATATAGAGTTAGACAGAGTTAAGAACTTACATATATGGATACCTGCTGAACTGCATCTCTCCTTCTCATCTCTTCCAGGTATGTCTAATTCCTGCTAATTGAACTTACTGCTCCTAGCTTTCTGCATCTCAACATCCAACTCTGCTGCAAATCTTTGTTTTACCATTGCCAATTATTCAATTGTGGGGTAGGTGTTAAAATGCATCAGTTTAAGTTTATCTAGCAATTTGTTGCTTGCTTTAGTGAATAGTTTGGTATGTCCATTTTATTGCTATTGATGTCTGTTAGATGACCAGACTCAGAGATTCTTCTGTCTTTAACTTGTCTTAATTAATCAATTGCTGGCCCTCACCCATGTGACCCTCTTGCTGTATATCAGGACATTCATTCTAGGGGAAGCATAGCAGGGGTGAGCATGGCAGGAGAGCCTTGGCATATTTAACAACTAAAGCCCATCAAGTTAAAGTACAGAAAGTTTAAGTACAACATATAGAGTTAGACAGAGTTGGACTGGAATCAGCAAGCAAACACTGGACATCACTGCTCATCAACCTCTGCTATCAACAAGATAAGCCGGATTATACTGTCTAACTATGTTTAATTTGATTGCCTTCTTTTTCTCTCTCTCCTCTATACTTCTGCATATATCCTCTGCACTTCAACATCCATCAAACTATCCTGAAATTGAAATCTCCTCTTCACTGCTCCCATCACCCTCTCTCAATCTAAGCACACTATCTTGTATTGTTAAATCTATTATCCCCTCTCATCCCATCAAACAATACACTGCTCGCACTGTCAAATCTAGGTCACACCTTGTCTCACTCTCATTATTACTATTACTTGCAGCAGGGGATATCTCCCCAAACCCTGGTCCAACTCACTCATTTGTACCGTCACTTATTCCTACTCTCAGGCATTCAACAAGGTCTTTTCCAGTCTCTCAGACTTTACGCACTTCTAATATTGCAAACCTAATTCACATAAAACCAACACCCTCCCCGCCTTTCTCATGTGCCCTCTGGAATGCACGGTCAATCTGCAATAAACTAACAGCAGTCCATGACCTCTTTATAGCTAAATCCCTTCACCTTCTTGCAATCACTGAAACATGGCTCTCCCCCTCAGATACTGCTTCACCTGCTGCCCTCTGCTATGGAGGCTTCTCACTTACTCACACTCCTAGACCGGATGGCCGTCATGGTGGTGGGGTGGGATTTCTTCTCTCCCCCAAATGTAGGTTTCAAAATCTAACTACACCAACTTCTCTCTCCTTCACTTCTTTTGAAGTCCACAGCATACGTTTGTTTTCTCCAATCTCTCTGCGTGTTGCTGTCATATATCGCCCCCCAGGTCCCTACTCCACCTTCTTGGATCACTTTGCTGCCTGGCTTCCATACTTTCTCTCCAGTGAGACACCTGCTCTCATTTTAGGGGACTTCAACATCCCCATTGACAACTCTGATTCTGCTGCCACCTCTAAACTTCTCTCTCTAACAGCTTCTTTTGGTCTCTCTCAGTGGACCGACTCACCTACCCACATCGAGGGTCATGCTCTTGACCTTATATTCTGCCACTCATGCTGCCCATACAACTTAATTAACTCTCCCTACCCTCTGTCTGACCATCATCTACTCTCCTTTCAGATACTGCTTTCACCTGCACCTTCACAACCATCTCTCTCTACCCACACGTACAGAAACCTTAATGCCTTTGAACCACAACAATTATCAACAGTATCAGCACAATCCATATCTCATATTAATACTCTCTCCTGTCCCAATATTGCAGCTTCTCTCTACAACGATGCCCTTTCAACAGCACTTGACTCCCTTGCACCTTCTACCACCCGTCACAGCCGGCCAGCTAAACCCCAACCCTGGCACACTAGTGTAACACGGTACCTCAGAAGATGTAGTAGATCAGCTGAGCGACGGTGGAGAAAGTCACGAACTGATCCTGACTTCATCCACTTCAAATTCATGCTCTCCTGCTATAACCGAGCTCTATCATTAGCCAAAGAACAATACTTCTCTTATCTAATATCTCCTATGTCCTCCAAACCACAGCAGCTGTTTGCCACATTTAACTCACTCCTATGCCCCCCTCCACCACCTCCACCTATTAATGTTACCGCCCAAGACCTTGCTCATTTCTTTAATGAAAAAATCGATCTCATTAGGCTGAGCATACGGTCGGACAACAATCTTAGACCAACGTGCAGTCCACTCACATCTACTTTGCACTCCTTCACCCCTGCAACTCTAGATGAAGTTAGCAAACTTCTAGCCAGCTCAAAACCCACCACCTGCTCCCTTGACCCCATACCCTCTCGCCTTCTCCACCCAATCTCTGACACACTCTCTCCTGCACTTACCCACTTATTCAATCTTTCAATCTCTACTGGTACCTTTCCATCATTATACAAACAAGCACTAATCACTCCTATCCTCAAAAAACCTTCCCTTGATCCCAGCTCTCCCACTAACTATCGACCGGTCTCCCTTCTTCCATTCGCATCCAAAATACTAGAAAGGCTTGTTTACAAACGCCTGATCCAGCATCTCACTCACAACTCCCTCCTCGACCCCCTGCAATCTGGCTTCCGCCCATCACACTCGACTGAAACTGCACTCACCAAAGTAACCAATGATCTTCTATTGGCAAAGTCTAAAGGTCATTATTCCATTCTAATCCTTCTTGATCTCTCTGCAGCCTTTGATACAGTTGACCACACACTCCTCCTTGACATTCTACACTCATCTGGCATTCGGGACACTGCTCTTTCATGGTTTACATTTTATCTGTCTGACCGTTCCTTTAAAGTTTCCTTCTCTAACTCTACTTCTACTACTTTCCCACTCTCTGTTGGAGTTCCTCAAGGCTCTGTTCTTGGCCCCCTGCTGTTCTCGCTCTATACAACTTCACTAGGAAAACTCATTCAGTCATTTGGACTTCAGTATCACCTTTATGCTGATGACACCCAACTCTACTTGTCTACTCCTGATCTTTCTAACTCTGTCCTTTCCCAAGTCACAGACTGTCTCTCTGCTGTCTCCTCCTGGATGTCACAGCGCCACCTGAAACTGAACCTTTCTAAAACAGAACTCATCATATTTCCTCCAAGATCTTCCCCTGTCCCTCAGATATCACTCACCGTAAACAACACCACCTTTCATTCCACCACACAGGCACGCTGCCTAGGAGTCATCTTAGACTCTCATCTATCTTTTTCACCACACATTCAAACACTTGCAAAATCTTGCCGTATTCAACTGCGCAACATTGCTCGAATACGACCCTATCTCAGTTCAGAATCAACTAAAACACTGATTCAGTCTCTCATCATCTCCCGCCTTGATTACTGCAACTTACTCCTCACAGGTATTCCAACAAGTCACCTTTCACAACTCCAATCTATTCTAAACGCGGCCGCTAGACTCATTCATCTAGCTCGCCGCTCAACATCAGCTGCTCCCATATGCATGTCCCTTCACTGGCTCCTAATCTCATCTAGAATCAAATTCAAATTACTTACACTCACATTCAAGGCCCTTAATAAAGAAACCCCTCCCTATATTTCATCTCTAATCTCCAAATACACTCCTTCACGAAACCTTCGCTCTGCTTCTGATCTTCGCCTCACTTCTCCTCTGGTGACTTCTGCCCATTCTCGTCTACAAGACTTCTCTCGGGCTTCTGCTTTTCTCTGGAACTCTCTGCCACAAGCTGTCAGACTTTCCCCTTCCTTCCAAACTTTCAAGCGCTCCTTAAAGACCCATCTGTTTAAAGAGGCCTATTCGATGTACCTTAATTAATCATTGCTGTATCAAAAATGACAAATTGTTTATACAATCCTAATGTCTCAATTGTACCCTAACCTTTTAGTTTGTAAACCCTATTGTACTCTGTAATCCTTGTCTGCTATCCACCATTTATTCCCTGTTTGCTATAACTGCAGTAAAGCACTGCGTATCTTGACAGCGCTATATAAATAAATGATGATGATGATGATGATGATGATTGTATTCTTCAAAGTTTATCTGCTATCTGCAATGTAAATGTACAGTATGTTTGGCAGTGCAGGGTGATAGCAGATTATTTTTATATGCGTACAAAACAGTTTAATGTTTTTGGTGTTACTGTTACTTCAAACTTGAATATACCATTAGGATCACCCTGTAGGCCACATCTTTATTCTCTATTATTCCTAACCATACTTTAAGTTCTATTTTCAGCCTGAAGGTGTCAGAAATGACATACTGTAATAATGTTGTATATCAGTACAGGAATGATTTTTTATGTGCTGTGTTGGAAGTTGTCTTTTCAGTTTCTTTTTCTTTTCCAGCATCTACTGGACAAAGTATACTCAATAAGACCATCCATAATATACACAAAATAAACTATATGGGAGAGACGCAGCTCCATATGTCAGACAAAAAAGAAGGTTTAGCCATTGTGAAAATTCTTCTTAAAGCTGGAATAAATGTAAACCAAAACAATAATGCAGGTAAGTTGTACTTTAATCTGCATTTAAGTATTAAAGGGCAGGTAAAGACTAAGTTTTTGCTGTGATGTTTTAAAAGGCCAACACTCAACAGCTCACCCCATTCATCATCCTCGTTCATCTGGCACATTGCTCTTCCTCTGTGTCCTGGAATTTGAGCACGCACAGTGTTCTTGCCTCTGGTCACACTATATTTAAAGAAGTTCTAAACAAAACAACAGTAATTGATGTAAACTTATTTAGACTGGGCATCTGAGCAATGCTTCAATTAATTCTCATCATCTGGTCACACTTTTTCTTGTGCCAAAGACACAGTGTTGGATGGGGCTTTTCAGTGGGCCCCAGGTACCACAGTCTGACACTGAAGACAAAGGTGTGTGGTATGAGCAATCTAAAACGGCAACTATCTCAGAAATGGCTAAAATTAGAAAATGAATGTATTTATCATAAGTGCTTAGAGAACCACCCATTTTTGTGTATGGAGCCCCTTTAAAAACGCGTGCTCCTGAAAGTATATAAAGTGTTGGTAGGAGTGCTACAGACCTAGAAAGTTAAGTGGCTCAAATGCTCCCTAAAGACCCACCTGTTTGGCAAAGTATATTCACTGTATCTGCACCTATTTTTCTTCTGTAACCCTTGTTTGATAAACAATGATGTTCAGAAGACTCCATCTCAAAGACCCAGGATCCCCAGCAAATAAATTACTCTAAGGGGCTGATTCATTAAGGGTCGAATATCGAGGGTTAATTAACCCTCGATATTCGACTAGGAATTGAAATCCTTAGACTTCGAATATCAAAGTGGAAGGATTTAGCGCAAATGCTACGATCGTACGATCGAAGGATTATTCCTTCGATCGAACGATTAAATCCTTCGAATCGAACGATTCGAAGGATTTAAATCCAACGATCGAAGGAATATCCTTCGATCAAAAAAAGTTAGGCAAGCCTATGGGGACCTTCCCCATAGGCTAACATTGACTTCGGTAGCTTTTAGCTGCCGAAGTAGGGGGTCGAAGTTTTTTTTAAAGAGACAGTACTTCGACTATCGAATGGTCGATTAGTCGAACGATTTTTCGTTCGAATCCTTCGATTCGTAGTCGAAGGTTGAAGTAGCCCATTCGATGGTCGAAGTAGCCCAAAAAATACTTCGAAATTCGAAGTTTTTTTACTTCGAATACTTCACTCGAATTTAGTGAATCAGCCCCTAAAAGTACAGCGTGTTTATACATAAGGGTGATTTTACTAACCTCAAGTTATGTTCACTTTTGACTTCAAATGGAATTTTTTTTTGTTTTCGCATAGCAAAAGTAAAAGGAGTAAATGCCTTAATATTTTTTTCATGTGGTTTGGACTCCATATTAATATATTATATAAAATCTGTATATTAGGTTATACGTTGGGTTAAAAAGTATATAAATGAATGAAAGTAACTAACTAGCAATGATAAAGTGATAGTGCTCCATTAATGTGCTAATGTGCTGAACTGATGAAATGTACAAACCAGTTTTACAATATAACAACTAGATTTTGCCAGTTGCCTTCAAATGAAGTTTAGTTTAGCCACAGCTAATTTTAAGACAGGATTAAAAAAAAAAAAAAAAAAAAAAAAATATATATATATATATATATATATATATATATATATATATATATATATATATATATATATATATATATATATATATATATATATATATATATAGCAGAAGGGTGAACCCCAAACAAATCACCCTTCTTTATAAGTGATGCCAACACATTCCTGTCAATCATTATTAAGATTCTCAAAAGATGCCCGCCATCAATATTCACTTTGAGTATAGCATTAATCTGAAAGGAGAGTAAATATCTTCAGTTATGCCCTGCTTATAGTTCAATAGCTTTACAAAAACACCAGTCTCAAGTTGCTCAGTTACATTTTGGTAAAGTGTATAACCTGATTGTGGCCTCCCTGATTAACCAGCATCTCATTGGATTTATCACTGACAGATAAATGATTAAAATATAGAGGTTCTAGCACTCTGCACAAATGCAAAAAAACATGTAGTGCCTCAGACCTCATGCAGGGAGACTGCTATCCTAATGTGGACGCAGAAAACCAAAGAGTTTAGGAAAGCACTTATAGGCAGTATGACTGCTGTGATTACATTTGTTATTGTAGATTACTATTTCACAACAGGTTTTGGGCCATAATGTGCACTTTCTCGAGTGTAACACAATATAGAACATAAAAACCTTATAAACACCACCCCTCCCCCTCCATTCCCCACCTGAACCCAGGTAATTAATCTATTATCTGACCATGCCAATCAACAGTTAATATTTGAGACCAATTTATATGTACAGTATAGACAAAAGTCCCAATCAGTGTCACAATGTTTCCATAATTGTCCATTAACATGCATCCATTCATAAAACAGCATCCAGTCTGTTAAACAAAATCAGTTATTACAACCAACAAGAGGGGGCACTAGTACTAGAAAATACGCAAACGGACATACAAGTTTATAAGCACTTTAATGTGATGCAACTGAGGTGGTGTGTGCTGATAAAAGAAGTGGTGATAGGCAAATAAATACTTTTACAAGTTCAAGGTAAATGGATAAAAAAGCTAAACAATTTAACCCCAGATTTTATGCCATTTAAGTGATATTAATCTTCCAATTTATACTTGCAGGTCTTGAAGGTAGAATGCACCAGCAACATAGATACATAAAGATCAAGGTTAGGCTAATAAGTGCTGGTGCACTGTTTTGTTTATAGTAAAGTTATCATCTAGTAAATTTATAATCTAATAAAGTCATGTATTACCCCTGTGCTCTTGAATCCCTGTTTTAACCTCCCTTTTAGTGTGGCCCATGTAGCCCATTCCTCAAGGGCATTTTAATAAATATTCAACATACATGGAATTTTGTGTTATTATGGTGTAAAAAGCTGTGTAAATAAATGCCAAATTTATCAAGGTGTTTGTAATTTGATACCATGCGATTTGCCGCTGTTAATTACATTGCTTCTGGCGAAAGTCACTCTAAGAAAAAACATGTTAAAAAAGTTACCCAGTTTTTTACACAGCGAAGCCTGATAATGTGTGGTGTATTATTCTGTTGTTTTTTTTACACATCATAATAAATATGTTCCCTACTGTAAGGCTAAGGCCACACTAGGCGATAGCGCCGCGATTTGACTCGCGGCGACTTTTCGCCGCGACTTTTAATCCGCAATCGCTGGGGAAACTTTTGCGCTGGCGTCTATGGGGAATCGCGGCGTAAAAACACACGCGGCGATCTTTTTTCTACTGTCGCTCGAAATTGCCTCGCGATTTCGAGCGACAATAGAAAAAAGATCGCCGCGTGTGTTTTTGGCGTCTATGGGGAATCGCGGCGTAAAAACACACGCGGCGATCTTTTTTCTACTGTCGCTCGAAATTGCCTCGCGATTTCGAGCGACAATAGAAAAAAGATCGCCGCGTGTGTTTTTACGCCGCGATTCCCCATAGACGCCAGCGCAAAAGTTTCCCCAGCGATTGCGGATTAAAAGTCGCTGCGAAAAGTCGCCGCGAGTCAAATCGCGCCGCTATCGCCTAGTGTGGCCCTAGCCTAAGAGGAACAAAGCTTAACTACTGAAGCAGTTTGTTGCCAATAGATTAGCCATAAGCAAGCTATAAACTATATTTATTCTGCAGAATTCTTTACCATACCCGAGTAAACAGCTCTAGAAGCTCTCTGTTTGTTTAGGATAGCAGCTGCCATATTAGCTTGGTGTGCATCACTTTCTGCCTGAGTTTATCCCTGCTCACTCATAGTTCTGGGTTCATATTACAGCAAGGAGGGGAGGAGGAAGAGGGGCAAAGGGTGAGAGGAGCAAACCGAGCATGCTCAAGCCCTAGCCCTGGAGGTTTATGCTGAAAACAGGAAGCCTGATACAGAAGCCCATGTGTACACAATAGATGGAAAAAATGCAGTGTTTCTTTTGACAGAGGACTCAGAGCAGCATTACTTTTAGGGTTAACTGGTGTACTTATATAGAGCTTTCTGCTAAAGCTTACTTAATTTTAGCCTGTCCTTCTCCTTCAAAGTATGGCCTCGCTTATAGAAAAAAAGAGGTGAGTGTGTGAACAAGTGACCAAACTGCCGGCCTGATTTGATTATGGCCAAAACTTCACACAAGTTTATAGACATTTGAGGTCTTGAAGACAGAATGCACCCGCAGCATAAAGATAAGACTAATAAGTGCTGGTATACTGTTTTGTTCATGTTTTGTTTTGTATCATCTAGTAAATTTATCATTTAATAAAGTCATGTTTTAGTCCTTAGTAGGCACCTTCTATGTGCAGTGCTAGTGCCCCGGTATTGTGTTGAGAAAGGGCATGTAATGGCCCAAAAAAAATGTTGTAATAGTAGTCTACAATAAAAAATGTAATCACAACAGTCATACTGTCTATGAGTGCTCTCTTAACTCTTTGGTTTTGTGACAGACCCAGTAGATCTGACCAATTAAAAAAAAGCTATTCTTTGTCATATTTAGCCCTGACATGGGGAAGCTCTTGACTGCTTAAACAGGGCACAAATAATTTTCTTTTGATTTGGTAAATCCATGTACTAATGTAGTCACACACAAACCAAGAACACAAATACATGATAGGTTACATCAACCAATGTTTGGACAGATTTGTGTCTTTTTCTTGCAGTTTGTCCAATTAAAGTGGTAAATTATTGTGATATAGATGGTTACATTCTTTATTTATATTCATTCTATCAACTGGTATACATAACATAATGTTATGTAATAAATATCTACAGTCCTGCGAATGGCAATGCACCCAGGCATAGACTGGTGATATTAAGGTGCTAGGCACGTATCACTTCTATCACCAACTCTTAAGCTGGCCATAGATGCAAACATCCGATCGTACGAATCATCGTACGATCGGACTTCCCCATCTCCCGACCCGTCACTAACCATTCAGATCAAAGTCTTACCAGTCAGATTAGTTAAAGAACAGATCAGCCGATGTTCTACCCCTGACAGCAATCGTACGATATCTATGTCCAACCAAAGCTAGTGACAGTCTCCCACTGAAAATCGTATGATCGGCAATACATGCAGAGATATTATCGGCAGCCGACAGAAATTTTCTAACCTGTCCAATCGACCAAACGACCGATCTCCGCCGGACGAAAAATGTCGGGACACTCCACACATGTTCCGAAAATCGTACGAATCCTCGATTCGTATGATCAGATCAGCTTTAGTCTGGGCCCTTGTCCCACCATCAAAGGTGTATAATTTACCCCCCCCACACACGTTCCTAGGGCTTGGCACGGCCTGTGTAGATATGCATAGATTCTCTTTTCGGTAATAACAAATGCCTGCTCCATCCCTATTGGGTTCTGAGACATCTGTAGTTATAAGTCCAATCTGATGCAATCTCTGTTTAGGGCTCAAGAAGTATTTGGCTGTTGGTTGTCCAGCTTTTCCACTTTGCTGTTTGAATAGCTCATCTGTGATTCTCCAACTGGTTGTTGTACCCCTCTGGTATGCTAACATTAGCTCTTTATTTATATAGAAAGGTAATTTTGTATTGACTTTATTGTTGGAGTTAATATCCAATACATATTTAATGCTTGAGTAATATGTATAAACCTTTCAAATATATGTGAAGTAAAAGGATACAACTTACAGCACTTAAGGGGGTGGTTCGTCTTTAAGTTAACTTTTAGTATGTTATAAACTGGCCAATTCTAAGCAACTTTTCAATTGGTTCTCATTATTTTTCTTTTATATAGTTTTTTAATTATTTATCTTTTTCTTCTGACTCTTTCCAGTTGACAAATGGGGGTCATTGACACAACAATTGCTCAATAAAGCTACAATTGTATTGTTATTGCTACTTTTTATTACTCATCTTTCTTCTATTCATATTCAAGTCTCATATTCAAGTCAATGCCTGGTTGCTAGGGGAATTTGGACCCTAGCAATCAGATTGCTGAAATTTCAAACTGGGGAGCTGCTGAATAAAAAAGATAAAATAGCTCAAAAAGCACAAATAATATAAATTGCTAATTGTCTCAGAATATCACTTTCCACGTCAAACTGCTATGTATTTACAGAAGAAATGTGCCTAATTCAAGATATTTCGAATGATGTAGTTACCATGCAGAAGGATGAAAGGGCTATTCTTGCAAACAAGTACAGGTAAACCATCTTTAGTGGTGACTTTTAACTTATATATGCTTTTTATTTTTATAAATGCTTACTTATTGTGCTTGGTGGTCAGCACTAAAAGTCTCCTTAATGTAAAAGGAAAACATGCAGTTGTATAGGGTATAAAAAAGATACGACGTGCACATGCCTTTGGGGAAGACATTGGAATTCATTCTGAGGCTAGATGGTCACCAGTGCTATAAAATGAATTGTTCAGTGTAAAAATAAAAACTGGGTAAATAGATAGGCTGTGCAAAATAAAAAATGTTTCTTATATAGTTAGTTAGTCAAAAATGTAATGTATAAAGGCTGGAGTGACTGGATGTCTAATACAATAGCCAGAACACTACTTCCTGTTTTTCAGCTCTCTTGCTTTACACTGACTGTTACCCTGGTTACCAGGCAGTAACCAATCAGAGACTTGGGTCATAATTGTTTGATTTTGAATCTCAGCTGCACGGTAAGGATAAATTGAAAACATTTATATCCCATGTGGCCCCCTTTCAAGTCGATGACTAACTCAGAGTTATAGAACTGAAGTAGGAAATAGTGTTCTGGCTATTATGTTACATATCCAGTCACTCCAGCCATTAAATTTTGGCTAACTAACTATATTAGAATTTTCTTTTATTTTGCACAGCCTATCTATTTACCCAGTTTTTATTTTTACACTGAACTGTTCCTTTAAGAACCAGGAATGATTCCTTATAGTTATTCACTAATTCCAAACGTTGGGCTACAGTATACAAGCCAAATACGGATAAAAGGGCACTGAGGGTGCTTATTATGTTTGGAACTTTAGATTTACACACAATTTGGGATGGTGCGCATCACAGATTCTGGGATCCACTCTTCACTTATGACTGCTAAAAGGTATAATTATTTCTATTCAGGTTGCCTGCCCTCATACCATTATTGAAGTGTCTACATAGACTCAGTGCCTGAGGCGGCTCTTACCTGTCAGGAGGGGAGGCAGGAACACTATTGCGGAGAGCGCAATTGCACTATCTCGCAATAGTACAGCCGAATATCTGGTTTAAAAAACGGACATTCGGCTCTTAATGGTGCAGGAGCGGCTTTTTGCCGCCCCTTGAATCCTCTCTGGCACTGCCGTCTGAGGCGAGCGGCTCAGCGGCTCAGCTCGCCTCATTGGCAGAGCGCCCCTTCATAGACTCCAACTTTGTGCAGGCTTACCCGATCTTTCTGCCTTACATGCGAATAGTATATTCAGTACCTAACACGGTCACATTCAGTTTCCCACACACTTGATTCATAAAATCAGTGCATGGGACTAAACATTTATAATTTGAGGGATCCTTCCCCCAACATGCAGCGCTGCTTGTTTTTAAGTTGTTTTAATTAGGGTGTTATGGCATGGTGTTGAATAAATATTGCCTTTATATTAGGCAATCAAATCCAGGATTCGGTTTGGGATTCGGCCTTTTTCAGCAGGATTCGGATTCGGCCGAATCCTTCTGGCAGGCTGAACCGAATCCGAACCTTAATTTGCATATATAATTAGGGGCAGAGAGCAGGGCCGCTTCTGCCATGAGGCAAGGTGAAACCCTTGCCTCAGGCGGCAGCGTGCGGCCAGTTACAAGGGGCGGCAAAAAGCCGCCTCTTGTAACTTTAAGAGCCGAACTTCCGGGTTTTAACCCGGAAATTCGGCTCCGCTAGTGCAAAGAGCGCTATTGCGCTCAATGCACTAGCGATACTGCCCCCTGAAACCCGCTCCGACGCTAATTTTTAAGCGCGGAGCGGGAGAGGAGGGGGGCGGCATCTGGGCTGCTGCCTCAGGCGGCAGCAGCCCCAGAATCGGCGCTGGCAGAGAGGGAAGTTACATGACTTTTTCTCAGAAAACAAGGAAGTAAAAATGTTTTCCCCTTCCCACCCCTAATTTGTATATGCAAATTAGGGTTTGGATTCGTTTCGGTATTCAGCCAAATCTTTCACGAAGGATTCAGGGGGTCCCTACTTTTTATTTGATTTTTCTGTGATAATTTATAGTATTCTAGATCTTAAGGCCTATTGGCTAGGGGTTATGTCCCAATTTTTGTTTGTATAATTCCTTATAGTGACTTACATGAAGATTCGTATTGGTGTTTGATAAAGAGATCTGACAATGGAAACCAATATATATTTCTATATTTCTATTGCCCTGTCTCTGGTTTCCTAACTAGGCAACACTACCTTTGGGATCTAATCCTTTCTATCACTCCTCAGTGGAGCCAAAGCTGCTCAATATAGGTAGCCTAGTCCTGGCTTGCCCTCTTAGAGAAATTATTACAAGGTCTAGCTATTCCTTACTAGTTCTGACTAATGATGACGCCACGGGAGGCTCAAATCCACTTGGAGAGGGCAGGCAAAAGCCTCTGGCTGATAAATGCACTTAGCAAAAGTAACTGTTATACACTAATTGGAATTGGGTGGGTGGTCTTCTTAAAGGAACAATAACACCCATAATGTAAAATTTAATGTACTGTTTTCCTGCACTAGTGTCAGGCATGGATTTTCTGCAAAGGCAGTAAAGGGGTGGTATGCTGCCCAGCCGCACAAGCAATTTTCTTGCTGGACCACTAGCGATGAATGGCTAGTGCTCTGGAATGAAACTGACAGGATGCGCATGTGCGATATCTTTTGAGAGGGAGGAGATGGAGGACACCAGCCTCCGGGCGCCCTCAGGACAAATCCTGACCTGACTGGTGTGTTTGCTTTAGAAGCACTACTATAGTTTATATAAACAAGCTGCTGTGTAGTCATTTAAAGCACAGGTTATGTAGCAGATACCAGATGCGCGCTGTAAAATCCAGCTGTATTCTATTACAGATCTTATCTGTTATCTGCAAAGTAGCATTATACAGTATTTTAATTTCCTTAAAACTATTTTATTTTTTGGTTTTACTGTTCCTGTAATTGAGAAGGATTTGGGGGTTGTTGTGGAAAACAGATTTTGTAACTCTAGGCAGTGTCAGGTAGTGTCTAGTAAAAGCTTGTATAAAAAAGAGCATTGTCTTTATGGATGATAAACATAATTTTGCCCCGTGACCCTGGTACAATCTTTTGGAGTGCGTTTTCCTTAAGAGGATTTTTTTTATGAGCTTTAAAGGGTACAGAGATGGCAACCAAACCAGAATGGATTGAACAATTAAACTATGAAGCAACGACCATCAAAGGTTTGTTTGCAGAAGTTCTTGTGAGCAGTTATTGACTCATTACAAATAGATTAGAGAACATAATAGGCAGATAGCAAAGGGTTTTTTGTCACAACAAATTAGGTAGGTGTCATGTATGGGAAACCCAAATTAGGGGAGTATCTGGATTCCTGTCTAGGTGTACTTTTCTGCCTATAATAACCATCTAAGGCCTTAGGCCTGGCCTTCAGCTACCCAGGTGCCTCCAGAGTTTACCACACGAGAATCCAGTGACTCCCACATGGGCAGGGAAGGAGCCGGTATGGAAGAGGTGGACAACGTTACACAGGCCAGACAGAATTTTGGGACAATTCAAAGTCGGGAACAAGCTAAGGTCAAAAACATGGAACAGGACCAGTGATCCAGGTTATATCAACAGGATTCAGAGCACCTAGGAATAAGGAAGCTTGACTTATAACTGGAAGGGGGTTATGTAGGCAGGTTGATGGCAAACACTGAGCACAACAGCAGATGAAACCAGCCATGGTAGCTTGAAAATGCAAGGATGCCAAATGATCGAATCAGATTCTTTGCTTTTATAGTCCAGAGGCAGAACAGACTGCATAGTAACCTGTAGGTCATTGGTTCAAATTCAGGCAGGATGTTACATTAGGCTGATGGATATATGTTTGTCTATTGAAAGATGTAGGAAGTCGGTAAATTATGCAGAAAACCACAAGGGTCAAGGGACACATACATATTAAAGTAAATACTTTATAAATTGTGAAGGATATTGTCATAGAGTAGGAACATGCAAAAGCTAGTTACAGGACTGTTAATACTGACTTCTGTTTCTCTCCATAAGGGCTTCATTTTAACAAGGGATCTTAAAGGTATACTGTCATGGGAAAAATTTTTTTTTCAAAATGAATCAGTTAATAGTGCTGATCCAGCAGAATTCTGCACTGAAATCTATTTATCAAAAGAGCAAACAGATTTTTTTTTTTTTATATTCAATTTTGAAATCTGACATGGGGCTAGACATATTGTCAATTTCCCAGCTGCCCCAAGTCATGTGACTTGTGCTCTGATAAACTTCAATCACTCTTTACTGCTGTACTGCAAGTTGGAGTGATATCACCCACCTCTCTTTCCTCACCAGCAGCCAAACAAAAGAACAATGGGAAGGTAACCAGATAACAGCTCCCTAACACAAGATAACAGCTGCCTGGTAGATCTAAGAACAACATTCAATAGTAAAAACCCATGTCTCACTGAGACACATTCAGTTATATTGAGAAGGAAAAACAGCAGCCTGCCAGAAAGCATTTCTCTCCTAAAGTGCAGGCAAAAGTCACATGACCAGGGGCAGCTGGGAAATTGACAAAATGTCTAGCCCCATGTCAGATTTCAAAATTGAATATAAAAAAATCTGTTTGCTCTTTTGAGAAATGGATTTCAGTGCAGAATTCTTCTGGAGTAGCACTATTAACTGATGTGTTTTGAAAAAAAAAATTTTCCCATGACAGTATCCCTTTAAGTGAGAAGATAACAAAGCTGCCAGAAAGGCAGAGAATGCTTCAGCAAGCTATTTGCCAGCAAAAGGAAGTGGCTCAGAAATTAGCTGCCTATAATCAAAGTAAGGAATACGTTGCATATAGGCCAGAGGAAAGCTCATTTCTGCATTCCTGTAAACTGTCTCCTGGAAGGAATCAGATCCCTGCAGTATGTTCAGTTAGTGCAGGGCTGAATGCCAGCATTTCTAATGAAAGAGCCTTGAAAAATGTGGTACCAGCAATAACTGGATCACCAGACTCAGAAAACAACACATGCCAGGACATATTTATGAGATTCACTGGAAATCCAGAGATAAGTGATGTAAGTGACATTCCTGCTAATGTTGTTACCACAGAAAGAAGAACAGAAAACTGCATTTCTAAATTAGAATTAAAAGAAAAGTTCCTGGAAATAGAAAATCCCTTTTAAGATTTTGATAGCCTTTTTCTATTTAGACTCATCCTCTGACTACAAACCTGCCAATCTGCAGAATGAGACATGAGAGCATTTAGATTTTACAGCTACAGTATGCATGGGTCAGAATCAAGTACCTTTGACCAGCACCTTAAATATTAAAGAAACAGGCAGAACTATTTCCAAAATAAGGATCCTCCTCCAGTCAGAGACAGTTACCAGATGCTTCATGCAGGCCAACAGTCCCAGATTCATCATAGGGACGTGGTCTCCCAGCAGGAGGAAAAAACATCAGTATCTTCTGAGGACTAGAGTAGGGAAATCTCATCATAGAATGATTGCTCAAGCACCCACAAGCCATGTTGCATCTATCCAAGACAATCCTCAGAAATCTGAGAACTGCAAGGAGTCATGCAAGGGGAGCAACAAAATGAAGAACAAGAATAATTTCCATAAAAAAGCTTTTAAAAGATGTCTTAGAGTTTAAAATAAAGGTAGTGACATTCTAAGATAAAGATCTAGCATAGTGTTCTGTATTGATTTTATATAGAGAACTGCATATTTACAGTGAAAGGAATTCTGTCACGGAAAAACAAGTTTTTTTTCAAAACACATCAGTTAATAGTGCAGTTCAAGCTGAATTTTGCACTGTAATCAATTTTTCAAAAAGAGCAAACAGTTTTCTTTTTAAAGATTTTCATTATTGCATTTTGTTTAACATTTTAAAGCTAGATAAGAGGTGAAGAAGCAATCAGATTTTTTAATATTTAATTATGAACTCTTTACTGTTGCACTGCAAGTTGATGACACCCCCCCCACACACACACACAGCAGCCCACCAGCAGAATAACAGGAATGCAACAAGATAACAGCTCTCTGACACAAGATAACAGCTCCTTGGTACATATGAGAATTGCACTCAATAGTAAAATCCAAGTCCCATTGTGACTCTTTTAGTTACATTGAGTAGGAGAAACAATAGCCTGTCAGAAAGCAGTTCCATCATTAAGTGCCGGCTCTTTCTGAAAGCACAGGATCAGGTCAATGACCTGAGATGGCTGCCTACATACCAATATTGCAACTAAAAAAATACTGGTTCAGGAATAACATTTTATAAGGTAGAGTGAATTATTTGCAGTGCAAATGCTGTAACTTAGAAATAAAAACACCATAGAAATCATGACAGAATCCCTTTAATGTTAAATCAAACCAATAGAATCTTTTTTCCTTACCTTTGTAGCCAGTGGTGTTTCTGTGCACACTTTGCATTATTTTGAGTCATTATGCTCCATTATCCACTGCTACATTCATGCATTTGTTGTAATGCATGGTATTCCTGTGCAACTTGATGCATTGTGCAATAAAGTCTCTTCCATCCACAGCAGTTTTTTGCTATACTGGCACTTCTGCAAAAAGAATCCCTCTCTGCTGCACCACAGGTCACTTTTTGTTTGTGCATTAGAGAAAAGCACTTGCTGGACAGACATACAGGTTCATATTTATATAGAGAGCTGGCATGACTTTCCAAGGTTAACTACACCCCCATTTTCTTTAGTAGTAGTGCCTAAATGCTAAATGGTCTGGCCAAGTTTTTGTGTGTCAGTAGCAATTTTGCATTTTGAACTACTTATGCCTATAATTGTAATTCATATCCATCGTAATTATTCTGTTGCCTTAGTCTTGATATACAGTACTTCTGATTATCAAGGATATGATTTTTACTATTAAAAATATATTAAAGGCACAGACTAGCTAAATATGAAACAAACATGTGACTTGATCTCCAAAGTGCTGAAAATTGGATAATAGTGTCCCACAAGACATCCAGTCTCTTTTGCGTACTAAATTAGTGCTAAATGAGCTGACATCATCACTGTCAGGGCTTTATGTGGTTCCCATTACATATGAATTCCTATTAGTTCTTTTATGGAGCTGATGTGGTTTAGCAGTGCTACTAGAATCAATTCGGAAGCTTGGCCTAGGAAGGAGCAGAAATACTGCAACAAGGTCAACTTGGTACTGACTGGGGGCAGCAACATGTTTCATACGCTCAGCTATGAATGCTTTAATAAAAAATAGAAATTGGATTTCATGTTTCATTTAAAAAGGACTTTTATACAGATTTTTGTGTCTGGGTGACAGGTCCACTTTAATAGCCTTTCTGACATTCAAGTTTTTTCAGAGAAAAACTTGATACAAATTGCATTCTAGTTTTTTTTTCAATTTAATTTTAGACGTTGAGTTTTTTCTTAAATAAGATGCCGTTCGAGTTTTGAGGTCATTTGGGGTCATTTGAGTTCATTCGACCTTTGATAAATCAGCCCAAAGTGAAGAACATTTTCTGAAACATAAACTACTTCTCTGTATTTGTAATTTAATGGAATATACACTTTTTCATGTGCAAAACTGATACAGGAGTTATTAGACATGAACCAATGCCATTGATAAAGTTAGTGGCTGACTCATGCTTTGACGTGTTTTATTGATTGGCAACTGTTTGCATTTCTGATTCATGAAGCATCTCCTGCAGCTTCTCTGCTCAGTTCTATCATTCCTGTCAAAATTAGTGAGAACTGAGCAAAAAAGCATCAGGAGACCATTAAACGTTGCACATTTGGATATACCTCCCATTTACTGACTGAATTTACACATTTCTAATGTATTTCAATTAAATAATGCAAGCATATACTGTATACGGTGAGAGGATTTTCAAATAGTTATGCTTTTTATCTTGACATGATATTATGATACATTGTAGTTAATGGCTGGAGTGGGGCAAATGTGTATCAATTTGGAATGCTGGGATAACCTCCGGCTCTTCTGGTATGTGTACTTTTAGGGCTATTCCACACGGGGAGATAGCGACGCGTTTGCGGTCGCGGCGACAAAGCGCCGCGACCGGCGCAGGCGACAGTTTTGTATGGGCGCCTATGTAAAAACGCCTGTGCTAACCACACGAGGCGATGCGCTTTTCAACAGTCGCCTGAAAATGCCTCGCCAGGCTTTTTCAGGCGACTGTTGAAAAGCGCATCGCCTCGTGTGGTTAGCACAGGCGTTTTTACATAGGCGCCCATACAAAACTGTCGCCTGCGCCGGTCGCGGCGACCGCAAACGCGTCGCTATCTCCCCGTGTGGAATAGCCCTTAATATGTAATTTATTTTTTCCATTGCTCTAGAAATACAGTAACAAAAGCCAGTCTTTTGCCAGATGGCAGGATAAAGGATTGTACTTGTATGATCTATTGTGATCTAACTCAGTGGATAAAATCAATTCTAGGAATTTCAATCAGCTGGGAGTATATAATCAGCAAGGTTTGTCTTTTTTTTTCGTTCTTTATTAAATCTTCGCCTGAACTTTAACATTTTCACATTTGAGCAGTGGGTTGCATCAAAGCCATGTAAAGTCATGGCTGTTATAATCATGGCTGATATTGTTATTTATTTCCATATAAAGACACTCATGTACTAAATGCCACTTTGGTGTTCCAAATGTGCTTTTATGCAGGTCATGAAACTACTAATATACTCATATTTTACAACATAGGCTACAGCGCACATTATTTGTATAAAACACAAGTTTAAAATGAGATAAGTGACACCATGAATCACTCATTATAACTGATGAAATGAAGGAGCACTAAACGGTATATTTTACTGGTTATTTGGAACTGTATTGTATTCTTTTGTATCACACTGTGAATGGTTTATCCCATCTGATGGGTTTCTGCTTATTCTATACTCAGTATATATATATTGGCTAATTGCTATTGGGACTTGACACACCTAATCAGTTGAATTCTACATTAGTTATTTCTACCTTACTCATGTGTTTCGTACCGTTCCAGAGGGGCAAATCTGTATAACTGGCTAGAGGTCATGGCAGGTTGCAGGCTTTAGAAGTCCACAAGGCTGGCAAAAAAGTCAGGGCAGACCACAGATAATAACAGGTCCATTAGGCAGGCAAGAGGCTAGGGCAAGTGACAGATAATATAGTAAGCCTGTATAGCAGAACAGGAGACCAATAGATTGGCAGGATCATACTCACAGAACCATAGTACTGAGGACCATACTTGATGGCTCAATGATCCAGCACAGAGAATAAATAACCAATTAATTAATGGATTACCCAAAGCTGAGTCTAATTAGTCTGTATTTGTGAGTGATGGCAAGCAGAGGCTGAGGGGAAGACTAACTTCATCATTGATTATAAAGATGAGCCCATAAAGCCTCTGGTTGCTCAGCCAGGAGAAGGACTCTGGTTCTAGACATGAGAAGACCTGACATTGGCTTTAAACTTACAGTGCTACGCAATATGTTGGCGCTATATAAATACATGTTAATAATAATAACTCACACTACCCTTGTAAGCCAAATAATTGCACTTGAAGATACAACATGCCTTCCTTTAGCCTAGTGGAATTCTAAAACAATTTAGATATATTCTTATTGTAGGGGACTGGTAAATGTATGCCAATTTACTTTGAATTCCACCAATGAGTCATTAGTCAAGACTAGTAAGGGATAGCTAGATCCTGTAATAGTTTCTCTAGGAGAGAGAGCCAGATTAGGGCTACTTATATTGAGAAGATTTGACTCCACTTGAGTTGCGATAGAAGGATTCAATCCCAAGGACATTGCTGCCTAGTCAGGGAACCAGAGATGGGTAATAGGGACCTAGATGGATCCCCTCTGGGTTCCACAGAGGAAACAGTAGAAACTCTGGGTAGATTTATATTCCCTGACTGGAACCCAATTATTGTGCATTACATAGGGGCAAATTCATCAAGGGTCGAATATCGAGGGTTAATTAACCCTCAATATTCGACTGGGGAATGAAAATCCTTCGACTTCGAATGATTCAAGGATTTTAATCCAACGATCGAAGGATTATCCTTCAACCAAAAACAGTTAGGCAAGCCTATGGGGACCTTCCCCATAGGCTAACATTGGGTTCGGTAGCTTTTAGGTGGCGAACTAGGGGGTCGAAGTTTTTTCTTAAAGAGACAGTACTTCGACTATCGAATGGTCGAATAGTCGAACGATTTTTAGTTCGAATCCTTCGATTCTAAGTCATAGTCGACGGTCGAAGTTAAGTTAATGAATTGACCCCATAGAGTTACAGTCGTGAGTGCTCACCCCCCCCGAGAAATATAGGTCTCACCCGGAGCCACTATTGTGGTAAAGCTACAAGTTAGAGTAATGAGGCTACTCAATGTACTATAGTCTTATATTATGATAACATTCTGAAAACATCTTAATTCTTGTCATATAATTCTGAAGACATATTTAGCCTTAGCAGGGACAGCTTGAGTGTACAGTATACCTCAAAGTTGAAAGGGGGAGTATTAATTATCATTAAAGTGCATAAACGCAAAGTTTAGAGTTTGTCTTTCACACACACATGGCAGTTTGTTCTTTTAACTTTTCACCCTACCCCACACCTCTTACACAACCCTTTCTCTAAACATTTCTTTGCCAACCTATACCTTGTTTATGCTCAGTGGCGTAACTACCGGGGGAGCAGGGGGTGCAATTGGGCCAGGGCCCGCACCCCTGCAGGGCCCCCCGGCAGTCACGCGCCCACTGGAGTCGCTGCAGCTGCACAGATGAGGGTGGGGCCCAGCTGCACGGCCCGCACCAGGGCCCGCCCCCACCTAGTTCTGTCACTGTGCTTGGCACTTTCTGGAACGGAACTGTGAACTGTGTGTTCTGCTGAACCTAATATTGTATGCCTCTTCAATCTTCACTTTAACCATACCCCTTTTAAAATATTTCATGTGCAGTTACCGGTAATGTTTTTAGTTTTCTAGGTTACATACTGTGGAAAAGAGCTCAAAAGTTGTATTCTTCAAAAAGACCATTCAACTAAAGAATGTCTACAATCTACTTCAAGCAGCCAGACAGTAGGTAAGTGAACACCTATCGCACGGTGTGCTTGGAATACTGTATTTTGCAGCTAAGCATTTGCTTTATCTTATAGTTATAGAGAAAAGTTTTCCACAGATAATTGATGGGGGGCATAATGGATCTAAATTTAAAATGGCACTGTGGTTGCATCTCACCTTGTGGTGACAAATTATTCTCACTGGAAGCTCTCACTTGATTTAAGGAACAGGACAATGGTAATCTTACACTTAGGGGCAGATTTATCAAAATGTGAGATAAGAGCTCACCAAAGATAAATATACCCACTTTATAATCATGCCTATGGAATTTTAGAGGAATATTTATCAAATGGTGAACTCTAACTTTCAACAATTGATAAATATGCTTCTAAATATCTCATAGGAATGAATAGAAAGTGAGTGGGGTTTTCTATGGTGAGCTCTAATCTTACATTTTGATAAATCTGCCCCTAAATCTGGCCATAGATGTAAAGATTTTTAAATATTCTTTCTATTCTTTTAGGCTGATAGGGCTCTGCTGGACAAAGAATGTCTCTTGGGGGCAAATTCACTAAGCGCCTAACGCTAGCGTCAATTCGCTAGCGTTCGTAATTTTCGTAACTACGCAAATTCACTAACGCGCGCATTGTACTGAACGCTACCTTTTACGCTAGACTTCCTTCGCCACCTCAGACCAGGCGAAGCGCAATAGAGTAAGTAGATAGGGATTGCTTCAAAAAAAGGTAACATTTTTTCTAAGTCCCAAAAAATGCTGGCGTTTTTTCTATATTATGAGTGATAGGCTGAAAAAGATCGAAAAATTTTTTGGGGCTCCCCTCCTTCCCCCCTACATTTCCTAACTCATGGCAACTTAACTATACAGTGGGCACATGTGTAGGGCAAAAAAAAAATTTTTATTTGATGTTTTGAAGGTTTCCCAGGCATTTGAAGTGATTGTACGTATTCCTTCATTGAAATTTGAATTTGGCGCCGTATGCAAATGAACCATCGCTAGCGTAACTTCGCTTCGCGAATCAACGCTAGCGCAACTTTGCAACCTTACGCTACCCCTGAGCGCAACTTCGGATTTTAGTGAATTTGCGGAGCGCTGGCAAAACTACGCCTGGCGAAGTGTGGCGAAGTGCGGCGAAGTTACACCTGGCGCAACTACAAATCTTAGTGAATTTGCCCCTTAGTGTTGATCCTCTTTTGTAGCTGAACATAGGGGGTTATGGACAGGTTTTGCTTAGTGTTTTATCCCCATTAAGGATGGGTGAGAATCTTTTAATAATTTTTTCAACTGAGCCATTATGGGTAGAGTATTTACTAACAAAGGGTATTCTTGACGGTTTATCCAGTGTATTATTGCCTGTTTTTTTTAGTCAAGAGTATATCTCTTGGTAACCCTCCTACCTGTTTAGCAGTGTGTTTAAGGGATGTAGCATTATAGCCTTTGGGCTTGAACCTGTCAATCAAAGTAGTTGCAGCATTCCGATAACCCTGATTGCTTGAGGCTATTCTTCTAGCCCTCAGGAATTGTCCTTTCGGAATGCCTTTAATACAACGGGGATTATGGAAGCTTGATGCTTTCAATAAATTGATTCTGTCAGTGGCTTTCCTGTATAGGTCTGTCGACAATTTACCTCCATCAAGTGTAAGCTGTACATCTAGGAAGTTAAGTGACTTATTAGAGTTTTCGGAGGTGAACTTAATAGTGGAATGTTTTGTGTTTGCTTCTGAGACCATTTCATGGAACATGGATACATCCCCTTTCCATATTAGCAATATATCATCCACATAACGCAAATCAATTACAATACATTTACTGTTTTTGTGTTTTAAGAAAAATTGGTTTTCAATCATGTGGACAAAAAGATTAGCAAAGGACGGTGCTACTGCAGCACCCATTGACATCCCTTGGTGCTGCCAGTAGTAATCGCCTTTGAATCTGAAATAGTTATTTTTAAGAAAAATGTTTAAGCAATCCAATAAGAAGTAAATCAGATCATTCGAAACAGAGGTCTCAAGTAAAGCATCTTCTATACATTCTAAACCTTCATCTTGGGTTATAGAAGTAAAGAGACTTTCAATATCGATGCTGCACAATGTACATTCCATATTTAGTGCGGGTAACTCTTTTACACCTACTAATAGGTCATTAGTGTCTTTTAAACATGTTGCAATGTTCTTAACCAATGGTTGTAAATATCCACAAATTTAGAAAGGGGTTCCAAAACAGAACCTACACCAGAGACTGGCCGACCAGGAGGATTCACCAGTGACTTATGTATCTTTGGTAGTAGATATAATATGGGAGTACGTGAATGTTCAGTCAACAAGAATTCTTTTGTACTCTTGTCAATGGTGCCATTAGTGAAAGCATCGGTCACCAAATTAGATATCTCTCTCATTATATCTTGTATAGGGTCTTTGCCGATTCATTAATAATGTCCTGGTGTAGTTAACTGTCTTAAAACTTCCTTCCTATAACCTTCACTATCCATGACTACTATGGCTCCACCTTTGTCTGCTTTTTTAATTATAAAATTATCACTAGTTTTTAAGGATTGAAGTGCCATTTTCTCAGAATGTCATAGATTTGGTTTACATTTACATTACATTGGGTTATCCCACATTTTTTTAACCTCATTAGCCACCACCACTTCAAATGCAGTTAAAGCATCACTGTTGATAACAGGCATATACGCACTTTTTTTTTTAAATGTATGTTCACTGGGGGTACTAGCGTTAACGTTAACAGGGAAACACATTTTTAATTTAAGGTTTCTCACAAAACGCTGAAAATCTATTTCCCACTCCACAAAGTCAGTATGATATGTAGGTACAAAACCCAAACCGTTATTTAGTAAAATGAATTATGATGAGGTTAATTCATAAGAGGATATATTAACAATAATTTTCTCTTTTACCTCGTGTTCCTCTGCCTGCTTGGGTAGCTTTCCCTTTGAATAGGTGCTCGAGGACACAGGAGGGGTTGTATATATGCTGAACTGTCCCTGTGGGAAAGTATATGTGGGACAAACAGGCAAACAGGTGAAAACACATATCAAAGAACATAATGTAATTTTCAAACATACAAATCCAAGCAGTAAAAGGTATGGTAGGCTCACCAGGGTTTGGAAGAAAAGGTGCAGGCTGCTGCAGAGGTAAAAGAGCCATCTCGTCGCCAATCTGTTATGTTTTGGGAAGCCGAGGATGAGGAGAGTATAACAGTGCTTTATTAGCAGAGACTCATGCAGCCATTACACAACAGTAACTTTCACTTTAAGCTGTATGAAGTATGCACATTATAAGTCTGGGCACAGTGACATCTACAGGCCATTTGTATAAACACCACAGAGGTGTCAAGGCCGCCGGGAGCATGAAGGGACGCGTCTGCTCCCAGCGGCGAAGAATCCAAAATGGCGGTGCCCAGTCGGCCCACGTGGATGCTGGGACGCCAGCGCCGCAACGCCGACGCATGCATAAACACGCATGCGCAAACACGCCGGCGCAAGCACACCGGCGTAAGGACGCCAGTGACGTCACTATGGCGCCAAACTCAACTATAAAAGGGCGCCCAGGACACCAGAAGGGCGCCCAAGAATAGGTTTTGCTACCCTGAACCTGGGTTCCTGTATTCCTGATTCCTGTTTCCTGTATCCTGATTCCTGCTCCTGCCTTGGTTTTTACCCCCTGCCTGGACTCTTGTTATTTGATCCTCATCTGCCTGCCATTGAACTCTTGCCTGGACTTTGACCTTGTATCTTGCTTAACCCTTTGGATACCGCGACCTTGCACCCTCAAGAGGGCTTCCTCCTAGATCCTGACTACCTCCCTGGAGGGAGCTCCCGGCTCCCTGACAAGAGGAGATCATCTGAAGTTCTGCCCCTGACAGCAATCGTACGAAAGTTTGTGTCCAACAAAGCTGGTGACAGTCTCCCACTGAAAATCGTTTGATTGGCAATACATGCAGAGATATTATCAGCAGCCAACACAAATCTTCTAACCTGTCCGATCGACTGAACAACCGATCAACATGGCACGATAAAAAGGCCGGGACACTACACACACTGTCCGAAAATCATACGAATCAAGGATTCTTACGATCGGATCTTTGCGTCTTTGGCCAGCCGTAAGCTTTCTTAGAACAATCTGATCCTACTAGTTCCTTGACTCATGGGTTTATGGTGAGTGTTTTCATCACAAATCCTTGAAGTGCAGAAGGTAAATTTGAAGCCACTTTTATGTTTCATGTGTTTCTTTCTCTTTATTTCTTAAAAGTAATTGAGGGAGGAGCAGGAGAATTGGTATATCATAGTACAAGTTACATCACAAGTAAAAATAACTCCTCCCTGTTGCCTGCGTCTCCACCCCATCATGCTTTATGTTATTGAGATGCACATTTGACTGTTTTTGGGGTTCTGATTTATGTGAATTATAGGAATCATGAGCAGTGGTGAAATTCTTATCTGTAAGCCTGAGACACAGGCAGCAATTATGCACTGATAATACAGTTCTCATTATCTGCCATTACATTATCTATTTCTATTCCAGGAGCACTGATTTCATTTACATAGTAAAAGAAAAACAATTATTGTAATTTAAAGTATAGCAAGAGCATAGTATTCCAAACAAACTCATTTTATTTAGCTTGTGTTGAACATAGATGCTGCCCCGACCAGAGTAACCTCATTAGGAAGTGCAAATAAAAATCCCCCATTCTAGCTAAAAAGAAACAAAAAAGACAAACAAATAGAATAATTTTTATCATTAGTAATAGTTCAAAATAAATGGCATATGTGGATTATTGTTGACATTATAAAGAAAGTTTTCTTTTTTTCAAAGTTGTTCCCATGTTTAATACAGAGCTCACAATGTTGTATTCTCCCACACTTTACAGTGATTCTTCTAATAATTAAAATTCCCATTAAAATACACCCTCCAGTATGAGTCATAACAGATGGGCTCACGCATCGTACAAATCAGCAATGCCATCATTTCTACTGTGCAGAAGCTTCACCTTTGCCTCTTGGCTACATCACAAGGGTGAGTTCACAATACAGGCAATTTAATGTGCTTAAAGGATAATTAAACCTTAAAGGAAAACTATACCCCCCAAACAATGTAGGTCTCTATTAAAAGATACTGAGTAAAACAGCTCCTGTGTAAAACCCTGCTTCATGTAAATGAACCATTATCATAATAATATACTTTTATAGTAGTATGTGCCATTGGGTAATCATAAATAGAAAATTGCCATTTTAAAAAATAAGGGCCGCCCCCTGAGATCGTAAGATTCACTGTGCACACATACAAACCACATGTAAGGTCACATGAGCCAATTAACAGACAGAGTTCTGCCTTTTGCTTCCTCACTTCTTCCTGTTAGTGTTGTAGTATTTCTGGTCAGGTGATCTCTGAGGCAGCACAGATACAGTCACGAAATGGTGGTTCAAGGCAAGAGATGTAAAAGGGCAATATTTATGTAAATATATATTCCAGTTTGGTAAGATTCTTTAATATGTCATTCAATTTGATATAAACTATCTGTTGCTTAAGTATTCATTTTGGGGGTATAGTTGTCCTTTAAAAATGAATGAATGTAAAATGGAGGAGGCTGATATTCTAAGCACTTTTTCAATGTACATTCATTATTTATTTATTTTTAATTCCGGGATATTAAAGGATACATGTACTGTTAATATGAATTAATTTTGTTATAACAGCGTCACCTGCTGGTCATTTTCTGACCAGTCTGACCACCAAGTAGTCAAGGAAGTCTAGGGGCTCCCGAGGGCCAATTTAGGCACCTATGTTTGTTGGAGAAGATCTGACTTTTGCAACATTATTTAAAAAGTTACAGCTTGGAGTGGAGAAAAAGACAAACAAACACTGCTTTCAATTGCAATTACATTTACAGATAACTAAAAAAATCACTGTAAATTCGTAATGAATGTATATTGGAAAGTTGCTTACAATCAGGGGCAGATTTATCAAGGGTCGAATTTCAAAGTTATGGGAGTTTCTAAAACACTCCCATCAACTCCCATAACCTCAAAATTCGTTAGAATAAATTACCAATCGATGTGTATTAAAAAATATATATATTTTTTATATTTAGGTGCGTAGGATCGTACCGCAAATTTGAATCGATTTCGAAATAAAATGTGATTGGATCTGATTTCAAGTTTTTAAAAAAAACTTTGATTTTCAAAAGTTCCCCAAATGACTCCAAATTGGTTGTAGGAGGTCCCCCATACGCTAAAACACCAATTCAGCACGTTTTAGATGGCGAATAGTCTAGACAGCACATAATAAATTGCAATATTTGGATTATTCCCTAGTCGTATTACACAACATAATAAAATTGAAATTAGAATTTATAAAATTCTAATTTTAACTTCGACCTTTGAGAAATCTGCCCCTCACTGTAGATTTTCCTTTATTAGGTAACATTTATGTTCATATTCCCTTTAAGTGCTGCTAGATTTCTGTGAAGTGATTTGGTGGTGTAATGGAAGAGAGGGCAGACCCTGTGGCTGTAGGTGCCCGGGGGAACAGGAGGCCAGTAAAGGGAGTGGTCTTGGGTGACCTGTGATTTTGTGCACAACCTGCAATTTCATGTATGGGGGACAAAAAAAAGAAAGTTTGGGGAGGGGGCTCAGACCCAAAGTTACACCACTTGTGGTTTATAGCACCTATTGTAACTACAATGCTGCTGTGTATAAGGTGCTTTGAAGTGGCATCAGAAGTAACTTATCTAACTAAAAAAAAACAACGTTCACACAAAACAGTAAAAAAAAAAAAGACGTTCCAAATGCAATATGTGTTAAACTAGGAAATCAAAAACTATTGGCAAGTTTACAAAAAGAAATAAAATAAATATTTGGTTGTGCCTAGGGAAGGATCCAGAGGTCAAGGCTGAATGTCTAAAATCTCACTGACAATATACAGAACACATACAATAGAAATGTCACAATATAAGACTGATTAGTAATTAATACCGATAATTACTTTACTACATGGCAGCACAGAAACCAGTGCAACTGGCATCAGAATTTAATAATCAGCCCTGTAGCATCAGCTTATATTACAGACAACTGTATTTTCTGCTTGATAATTAGTGACGACCCCTAAGCTTAGCTTCTCAACAGCTGCTCAGAGCCCACTTCCAAGATGGTGACCCCCTGTGACAAGTTTGAAGTCCTGGATCATTGCTGCTATTGACAAGCTGAAACTTTAGGCTGGTGCAATAAGTTCAGTATATAAAATATGGCATTTTTAGCCATATTCATTTTTAGGGGTTAGTTCTCCTTTAAATGAGAAGGAAAAGTCTAATCAATGGGGCAGGGGGGTGCTAAATGTCAGGGCACCCCCCAAGAATTGTAATTACTTCCTTCCTTCCTTCCTGATATCCCAGGCCGGTGCTCCCATTAGCAGAAAACTGCCCCAGCCTGGGGTCCCTGCGAGCTATCCTCTTCCTGCTTCTTTCTTTGCGTCATTTGCGAATGCTGAATAATAACAAAAAAGTCAGCTTTTTCTCTCTACTGTGCATGCGTCGGAGAAGGGAGGAAGAGGATTACTTGCTCACAAGTACCCTGGACCGGTGTAGTTTTCTGCTAACAGGAGCACCTGCCTGAGGTATTAGGAAAGTTGTGCTTTCCTTCTAAAATGCCTCAAACATCAGTAGCTTTATTGGCAGACAATCTGTTTGTGATCAGCTCAGATGATCTGATTGCACTATTCTCCAGATATGATTTAATTACTCTCTTGTCCCCCGGAGGTATAGAATTGTAATAATATGCCTATGTGTTAAGGGAGTGAGAGATACTCTTTGTTCTTTTATCGCATGTCATGCTACATAGTCACTGCTCATGAATATAAAATCTGTTGTGGCTCAATAAAAGGTAAGTGCTTTGATTTTAAAGGACTAAATGAGTGGAATTTAATTTGGTCTAGCTGACCCAAACTGACTTTGTTATGTAGGGCATTGAGCCCCGATGGCCAGTTAGTTAAATTCCCTTCTTAATAAATAAGCGTTTAAATGGGGATATATATTTGTGTACAGCACATATTCTGATTAATAGTGTTGTTCAAATGATTAATCTCCAACATTTTGCTAAACTTGTGGATTGTAATGAAAATTTAGAAAATCAAAATGTGTACTTTGCACATGTCCCTATTGGTGGGCACCATCTCTCCCTACAATACCTGCTATCCCACAGTCACAGTCCCTTCCCAGAGACTATTATCCCACTGTTACTATAGGCACCATCTCTCCCTACTATACCTGCTATCCCACAGTCACAGTCCCTTCCCAGAGACTATTATCCCACTGCTACTATAGGTACCATCTCTCCCTACTATACCTGCTATCCCACAGCCACAGTCCCTTCCCAGAGACTATTATCCCACTGTTACTATAGACACCATCTCTCCCTACTATACCTGCTATCCCACAGTCACACTCCCTTCCCAGAGACTATTATCCCACTGTTACTATAGACACCATCTCTCCCTACTATACCTGCTATCCCACAGTCCCTTCCCAGAGACTATTATCCCACTGTTACTATAGACACCATCTCTCCCTACTATACCTGCTATCCCACAGTCACACTCCCTTCCCAGAGACTATTATCCCACTGTTACTATAGACACCATCTCTCCCTACTATACCTGCTATCCCACAGTCCCTTCCCAGAGACTATTATCCCACTGTTACTATAGACACCATCTCTCCCTACTATACCTGCTATCACAGAGGCTTTTATCTGAGTATGTCATGCTGCATCTTGACTTTTCAAGCAATTATCATTCTAGCTTCTCTGTTCTGACCCAAGCTTGGTTCATGACTTCTGATTAGTGGTTAGCTCCAGTCTGTTGTTTTGGCTCTGACCCAGCTATTTTCAGACATTATATTCTCTATTCTATTCTGCATAGTTTGCTGCTCAGGCTTTTGTTTGCTGCTGTTTCCTATCAAGTTCAGGATATAGCTGTGATTTTCCTGCACACCTGTCACACTTCATGGTGAAATTTTCCAAGGACATACATGCTGAAGTAAGTTCACCCTACTTTCCCTTGTATACATAATGTAGCCTTTCCGTTTCTGCCCTGAAACCCTGCTTACATCTTCAGTACTCTGCTCAGTGTCCCTCCAGCTGATTTCCTCCTGATTCTGGTTTCCCTTGCTGAGTACCTGGAAAGAGCGACCGTCTTTGATCATTAACATCTTGCAGTTGTGCTTTGAGATATATTCTACATACCAGTGTTTGCAGGTTACCAAGCTGTTGCCCTGCCAGTAACTGGTTATATTCTATCTAATATAAGTAATTATAAAACAACTGGACTTGCTGAGAATTTATTGAAGACATTTCATTACTCGTCCAAGGAGCTTCTTCAGTTCAACTGACTGGAGTTCAACTCAGAAAATCCAGTTGTTTTATAATTACTTATATTAGATATACCATGACCTGGATGATGGAAAATCTTCATAGTTATATGGTTATATATATAGTTATATATAGTCTACTTACCAGTGTTTGCAGGTTACCAAGCTGTACTCCTGCCAGTTACTGGTTCCTCCTCCTGTATACTCTAAATGAGAGAAAAAGAGTTGTTTGTCTTTAAAATAACTTCTAGTATGATGTAGAGAGTGATATTTTGCATGTGGTCTACTTTTTTTTATAATTTGATGTTTTAGAATTATTTATTTTTTGGTTCAGCAGCTTTTTTTTTACATCTACCATAAAATTGACTTTGCACGCTTCTTATAATTTTGCCATAAAGTATTTGCCCAATGCTTTTACATTACCTATCTGACTCCCTGTGCTCTCCTATGAGGGGGCTGCC
Organism: Xenopus petersii; assembly: GCA_038501925.1. NCBI lineage: Eukaryota > Metazoa > Chordata > Amphibia > Anura > Pipidae > Xenopus > Xenopus petersii. The sequence continues at coordinate 206,756,371 of CM076672.1, read as the reverse complement.
ATATTTGTGCAGCAGGAGTCCGTTAGCATTAGAAACTCTGACAGGTTGGGATGGGACAGTCAGGTTGCCAAAACAGGTCAGGTTTAAGAACTTCAACTAACGATTACTTACCAAAACAAACTTCTCAGGAAAAAACAATCAGTGTGACCTAGAGGTAACTTTTAATGTACATTCATATTTTAAAAAGTAGTTTTTTTTAGTGTCAGTATCACTTTAAGTGCACTGTAGCTCGAATGATTACAGTTTCACCTACATGATTTTTGAAAAGCCCCATGTTTCCCACAAGTATCAGTACCAAGTAGATAGTTTAAGGAGACTTCTTGTTTGTACAGATTTGAAAACCCACATCAGTATTGTGCTGCCGTAGCAGAATTCTGCATACGTTAGATTGCAAGGCCAAAAATTCTCTCTGAAGTTAGTTGATCCCAAAAATGTTGTTTTATGCCAAACTGTCAAACTGCCCAGCTTTGCTAAATTTAGTGTTTTTTTTTTATAAAGATGTAGGACTCACAGAAATAAAATAAAAAAGTATTTATGCAGTGTGACTAGCGCTCACACCACATACACTGAGTAATGAGACTTTTAATGGTTAAAACAATTTGATACAGTAAACAATGTGTGTGCGTGTGTGTACACTTGTGTGCTGCTGTGATTATGGTAAACCTAGTATCAGGGGCGTAACTACAGAAGATGCAGACCCTTCAGCTGCAGGGGGGCCCAGGAGATATAGGGGGCCCAATAAGGCCCAAATCAACGTCTATTGGTAAAACAGGACAACCTCTGGATATGTTGGGGGCTTGAAATTAATTTGCTGTGGGGCCCAGTAAGATCTGGTTATGCCACTGCCTAGTACTACATGATTTACTGAATTGAGGACCCCTAAAAAGTGTGTCCTGTTTTAAAAGTAATTGTGTGTTAGTGTAGAAAGCTGCTAATCTGCTCCTGCATCTGAATTGCTGCAGATGGGAAGCATCTGTAGCATGGCTAGGATAGACACCTGTCCTGTTTTGAACTGGACAGCCCAGTTTTTTCCAGTGGTGTCTGCAGTAATGTAAATAGTGGGGGACAGGGGCGGGACTTAGCGGGGGCAGGAGCGGGACAGGAGGGGACTGGGCAGGGCCAGTACAGGACTGGGCGGGACTGCCCACACCCCTCTTTACACGATTTTCCAGCTAGCTTCAGTGGTGCATGAGCTGCCGGGGGCCCTGAGGTGGTGCAGGCCCTGGTCCAATCGCACCCCCTGCTCCCCCGGTAGTTCCACCACTGGTTTCTGGTACAATATTGTCCTCTTCCATATATGCTTAGCAAACACATTGGGGGGAATTCACAAAAGTGTCGGGAACGAAAAAATGTCTTTAAAATGTCGTAGAAAGTGTCGTAGCAACAGCCGACAAATTCACAGAGCATTTCTCCGCCAATTTTCCGACATGTACGACACTTTTGAATTAGTGTCGTTAAAAGTGGGCGTGGCTTTTTCGGCGCCACTTTTCCCGACATTTTTATGAATTACTCGTAAACTCATTTTTTTTACAGACAATTTTTCAGACACTTTAGGCTCTCCAAAATGAAAATGTCAGTCAAATTGTCTTTTAAAAAGTCTTTGTAAATGTCGTTTGTACGATGAAAAGATATACAACATTTTAGAAAATCGACAGACTTACGAGACATTCAGAGATGGTAACATCTGCCTTTGTGAATTTGTCGTTCGTACAATATTTTACAAATTTGTCGACTGCCACTTCTGGGTGACTTATTTTACCGACACTTTTGTGAATTCCCCCCTTTGTCTCTAACATCCCCACTCCTTTAATTTCTTTTGGGGCCACCATCATGGGGGTACTCCATTCAGGGCCCACATTTCACTAAGGTGCAATTCATGGGCTGCAAAGGAACATAGTTTGGGTGGATGGGGGAGAAGGCCTTAGTACAAGTATGGGAAGTGTTATCCAGAATGCTCTGGACCTGGGGTTTTTCGACTAACAGATCTTACCATAATTTGGATCTTCTTGCCTTAAGTCTACTACAAAATCATTTAAAGGAGACATATAGCATGAATGAAAAACCCCTAATTTTGTAGGCAATTATGAGTAATATATGGTGTTGCTTTTGCATGGTGCTAAAAATAAATTTTTTCTTTAAAAATAGCCCCTTTATTAGAGCTCCCTATAGTTGTTCACTGGACCCTGTCCCTGTTTCAAATGAGGGGTGGGTGTGTCCTAATGGTCCCTGCCAGAAGCACAGTAGGAGGGGGGACAGCCAATCACAGTCCTGCAGTGACACAAGCATAAACAGACTTCAGTTCCCTATTAGGTCCTGCTAGCTGCTGATTGGTCCCTGTCCTACAGTGCAGTGAGCTGAGTGCCACCAGCTCCCCCGCACAGCCTGGGAATTCAGGAAGCAGGAAGTGGTAGAGAAGTGAGGGATTACTAGGGTTTTTGCAGAAATATTCATTAAATCAGCCTGAATCACTATTTTTTTAAGCACAATTCTTCTATATTTAAAAGAGTATAACGCACTGGTTCATTCTTATTTTTTACAGAAAATGTCTTCTTTAAACATCAGATAAATCCAATAGATGTTTGGAGGTTTGGATCAAATTCAAGGTACTGTTTTCTTATTACAGCAAAAAGAGAAATAATTACATTTTTTTAAATGTATGAATAAAATGGAGTCTAGGCGACATGGCCTTCCCATAATTCGGAATAGCTGGTTTTCGGATCACCCTAAAAAAAAAAAAAGCTTTTTATTTCCCTTAATTGCAGAATTCAAATGAAAGGTCCAAAAATAAACTGTCCTATCTGGTGTCCCCACGTTAACAGTGCCCTCTAGGGGCTGAAGTCCTCTGGTATGAATATAAGTCGGCTGGAAGCTGGGAGTAAACAAAGATACAGGCAGCGCAATGTTGCAATCAGAGCTATGAACGTCTCACTTAAAGCTGACATTATTGATCAATGCAGCAGTGGAACAGCCCATACTTCTGATAATCCTCTTCTACCAGGGGGGTAATTATAGAGTTGGTACAATCTGTGGCATCTGAGGGGAGGGGGGGCTAGAAGGTACTGGTGACCCTGTAGGACACTAGAAAATTAGTTTTACTATATGTTTATCAAGCATGGTTTATTGTCAGAGTTTAAGGGGACCCCAAAATGTTTTTTTGCAGTGGGACTCAGTGACTTCTAGATATTGCACTATCCTCTATTAGTCATCAATTCCGTGTTCTGTTAGTTACACAGTGGAACGGAGCATTACCAGTGCCCTGCAGAGATGTGAGTTAATAAATCAGGGATGGGCAGGCTCTGGCACTCACTACAAAACCCAGTGTCCCTTGTGGAGCTGAGTGCTTAGTACTGTACTTCTGCTACAGCTGGAGGGCCAAAATGCAGTGTCGGACTGGCCCACAGGGATACTAGAAAAAGTCCCGGTGGGCCCAGTTATCAGTGGGTCCTCATGCTGCTAAACATTTGGCCTATTTCATGGTCATTACCTATTTCTATGAGAACAAAGAGGCTAAATAGATGGAAAAATAGATTATAGTATCTAAAGAATAGAGACTTGGAGAATACAGGTTGAGTGAGGAGAGGAAGAAAAACAGTATTAAGAGTGGGTCCCTGGTCTAAGATGAATTGGTGGGCCCCTGGTCAAAGGTTTTTTGGTGGGCCCCTGGTGTCCCAGTCCGACAGTGCCAAAATGTAAAGGTTGCCTGTCCCTAAATACCATGTAGTTACACTAATACCTCAAGTTATGATTCTGAAGTCAGTTATTTGCAACTTCCTTCCCTGGTTAGGAGGAGGAGCTGGCTGCTCTTCTAATGTGCTTCTGTCAGTGAGCCAGACGCTTCCCTGCCCTGTCACAGACACACAGCCAGCAGCAGAAGCAGCACAGGCTCAGCACAGACTCACAGGCTCAGCACAGACTTACAGGCTCAGCACAGAGAGACCAAACTGCAACACCCTGCCCCATCCCTACAGGCTGTATTCACCCACGACTACAGACAGCTCGACCTTGCCCCAAGACCCTACTGCTCTGCTGCACTTTCGTAAGTAACTCTTTCCTCTTCTCTCACTACTTGGCTTCAGCACTTGCTAAAGCTTCTCAACTTGCCTGGTTTGTGTCACTGTCACACTATTAACTACACTACAGAATGTCATAAATACATTATTAACAGTACAATGTGTCACAGGGACAGTATTACCAGTACAGTGTGTCACAGGGACAGTATTACCAGTACAGTGTGTCACATGGACAGTATCCCCAGTACAGTGTGTCACATGGACAGTATCACCAGTACAGTGTGTCACAGGGACAGTATCACCAGTACAGTGTGTCACAGGGACAGTATCACCAGTACAGTGTGTCACAGGGACAGTATCACCAGTACAGTGTGTCACAGGGACAGTATTACCAGTACAGTGTGTCACAGGGACAGTATTACCAGTACAGTGTGACACAGGGACAGTATCACCAGTACAGTGTGTCACAGGGACAGTATCACCAGTAGAGTGTGTCATAGGGACAGTATTACCAGTACAGTGTGTCACAGGGACAGTATTACCAGTACAGTGTGTCACAGGGACAGTATCAGCAGTACAGTGTGTCACAGGGACAGTATTACCAGTACAGTGTGTCACAGGGACAGTATTACCAGTACAGTGTGTCACAGGGACAGTATCACCAGTACAGTGTGTCACAGGGACAGTATTACCAGTACAGTGTGTCACAGGGACAGTATTACCAGTACAGTGTGTCACAGGGATAGTATCACCAGTACAGTGTGTCACATGGACAGTATTACCAGTACAGTGTGTCACAGGGACAGTATCACCAGTACAGTGTGTCACAGGGACAGTATTACCAGTACAGTGTGTCACAGGGACAGTATTACCAGTACAGTGTGACACAGGGACAGTATCACCAGTACAGTGTGTCACAGGGACAGTATTACCAGTAGAGTGTGTCACAGGGACAGTATAACCAGTACAGTGTGTCACAGGGACAGTATCACCAGTACAGTGTGTCACAGGGACAGTATTACCAGTAGAGTGTGTCACAGGGACAGTATTACCAGTACAGTGTGTCACAGGGACAGTATCACCAGTACAGTGTGTCACAGGGACAGTATTACCAGTACAGTGTGTCACAGGGATAGTATCACCAGTACAGTGTGTCACATGAACAGTATTACCAGTACAGTGTGTCACAGGGACAGTATCACCAGTACAGTGTGTCACAGGGACAGTATTACCAGTAGAGTGTGTCACAGGGACAGTATAACCAGTACAGTGTGTCACAGGGACAGTATCACCAGTACAGTGTGTCACAGGGACAGTATTACCAGTAGAGTGTGTCACAGGGACAGTATTACCAGTACAGTGTGTCACAGGGACAGTATCACCAGTACAGTGTGTCACAGGGACAGTATTACCAGTACAGTGTGTCACAGGGATAGTATCACCAGTACAGTGTGTCACATGAACAGTATTACCAGTACAGTGTGTCACAGGGACAGTATTACCAGTACAGTGTGTCACAGGGACAGTATTACCAGTACAGTGTGTCACAGGGACAGTATTACCAGTACAGTGTGTCACAGGGACAGTATTACCAGTACAGTGTGTCACATGGACAGTATTACCAGTACAGTGTGTCACAGGGACAGTATCACCAGTACAGTGTGTCACAGGGACAGTATTACCAGTACAGTGTGTCACAGGGACAGTATCACCAGTACAGTGTGTCACAGGGACAGTATCACCAGTACAGTGTGTCACAGGGACAGTATTACCAGTACAGTGTGTCACAGGGACAGTATCACCAGTACAGTGGGTCACAGGGACAGTATTACCAGTACAGTGTGTCACAGGGACAGTATCACCAGTACAGTGTGTCACAGGGACAGTATCACCAGTACAGTGTGTCACAGGGACAGTATTACCAGTACAGTGTGTCACAGGGACAGTATCACCAGTACAGTGTGTCACAGGGACAGTATTACCAGTACAGTGTGTCACAGGGATAGTATCACCAGTACAGTGTGTCACAGGGACAGTATGTAAGAGTGCCAGTGCAAGACTATACAGAATTACTGATGATAACAATATATATCAGATTCATAAATAAGCAGTCCGGCAGCCACTGTCATACTGCAGCTCTCTACATCAATATTTAAAATATTATCAATAAGATTTATTTATAAAAAAGCAGTATATTTTGCAGCACTGTACTGTATATTTAGCACCTGACAGCAGCAGCTAAATACAATGTAACATTTGAAAAAGGCTTTCAGGGAGTATTGAGTTTTATAATTCAGTAACAGTTGCAAATCTGCAGGTAGTTAAGAGTAGATCCCCCCAAGCCTTTCAACCTGCCAACGGCCTACAGTAATTTATCCTGAAACTGACAGAATGCTAACTGAGCAATACAATGTACACTAAGCGTCTCATACAGAGATATCTTCATGTTTAACTCAGTAATAAATGTGCCATTTATATTGTTTCTATCATCCATAATTGGTTAGTATCATGCTCTTGGATTGGGGGAGTCTTTATTTAGGGATCAAAATAAAATAGATTTCATATACTCTTCCCACTGATAATCAGGCAGTCCTGGATACTGTTTCAATCAGTAGTTTATACACATATAATCGTAGTGTAGCTAGTCCAACTGTCTCTCAGGTGCTCCGTCCATGCACCTGCATATACCAATATAAATTCAAATAGGAGGACAGAAGGACAATATGCAGGATGACTGCCAATGTGCAATTTATTGCTATCCACACGAAATGTGGATAGCAATAAATTGTAATTGCAATAGAGAATGATAACAGACACTGGGGCTCATTTATCAACCCTGGGCAAATTTGCCCATGGGCAGTAACGCATGGCAACCAATCAGATTGCTGCATTCATTGTTCTACTTGCAGCTGGTTTCAAAAAGCTAATCACTGATTGGTTGCTATAGGTAACTGCCCATGGGCAAATTTGCCCAGTGTTGATAAATGAGCCCTACTTACTTTATCAGGGAGCACATCATAAGCATAGCCTTAAAATGTAAATTAGCAGAATGTATCACTCACCACATGCAATTTGCTTCAGAGATTACTGATTAGGAGGGACTGTTAGAGCACAGTGCTGCCTCTGAACGCTAACACTCCAATGAACAGAATATTGTCCTGATGCACGTTCAACATTTTCATATATTACAGGATCGGATCGGTAAGGTCAACAAGTGACTTTTTTTAAATATGAGCACCTACATATAAACTCTATTGGCAATAAACATCCTATTTTATATGAGAAGAATTTTCGCTGTTGATATTCCCATGTAAGAACTAAACTCATTTCACTTGTAGAGTTTATCTGTTATCTCTTGAGTAAACATGAGCCTTTTGCGCTGTTCAGCTTGAATGGCTGCCCCCATGGCTACACTGCAGCTTTCTAAAGCAAACATGCAGTTTTTATCAGTGCAGGGTAACAGTATATTATATATAATTGCAAATACAACAATTTGGTTTTACCAGTCGTTTCAACACTTTTCTCCCTGTCAGGAAATTGTTTTGTGATATTGTGACTGATTCAGACCAAACCTTTAGTAGACCTGTTTCTTGGTGTATGTAAGGTTAATGGGCCCTATGGAGCTACCTGTGTTTAGTGCGCTATATAATTAGTAGTACAATAAGATAATAAAGAGAGTCAACATATCTGTTCCTGCTTTAGCTCCACAAGAGCAAGGACAGACAGGGTGCTTTGTAGCTTGCAGGAAATCTTCTATTACTACACATCAACTTCATAATCACCCTTTTCCAGGGGGCATACGCATGTCTGTAAAAGCACACATCTCACTATATAAATAAGGGAAAATAACAAATAACTTGTGGTTATATTACAAGAAAAAACAAAAATCCCCGCCAGTAATTTTATTTGTTATTCTTAAAGGAGAAGGAAAGCTACGGAGGCATTTTGTTGCCAATAGATTAGCCACAATAGTACAAGCTAGAATGCTATATTTATTCTGTAGAATTCTTTACCATACCTGATTAAAAAGCTCTAGAAACTCTCTGTTTGTTTAGGATAGGAGCTGCAGTATTAATGTGGTGTGACATCACTTCCTGCCTGAGTCTCTCCCTGCTCTGGGCTCAGATTACAGTAGAGAAGGGAGGGGGGGGGGAGGAGCAAACTGAGCATGCTCTTGCCCAGGGCAATGAGGTTTAAGATGAAGGCAGGAAGTCTGATACAGAAGCCCATGAGTACACAATAGAAGGAAAGAAATGCTGTGTTTCTTTTGACAGGGGACTCAGAGCAACATTACTTTGGGGGTTTACTGGTATATTTAGATGGACCTTTCTGATAAGGCTTACTTAGTTTTAACCTTTCCTTCTCCTTTAAAATGTTGTGAATGTTTCCTGCTGTGTAATGTGGCTGGGAAATCTCCCATTTACCCTGGTGCTTTTTTTCTGGCTGTGACAGTAGTATTGCCAAGCCTGGAAGTGAAAGCTGGGAGAAGTGGGTGTTAGGTGTATTTATCACAGCTATCGACAGAATTCTTGGGCCCATACAAATAAATGTCAGAGGATTAATATAGCAGGTCCTATCTAAGCACCACAGGGGGTCAGATATTGCCTTGCCTTTTACTGAGTGCCTGAGGTGTCTGGCTAATGCTGCCTAAACAAAAGTAAAAAAAAGCATTTCTCTCCTAATATTCCCCAGGTCCCACTGCAGAAAAACTGGCTGCCCCCCCAATTCCTTCCCTTTTCACAGCAGGAAACAGGTGCGGGAAGCAAAACCAGCATTTTAGTCAGCAGTAGACTTACATGGCATACTGTTACAGGAGAAATCTACCCAAACATAAGGCAGGCAGAACTCTCTTTCATGCTGCTTCTGTCTCATGGCACTAATGCAATATTTGGTTGACTGTATACATTATTCAGGGGTTTTATTATGGATAAAGCAGATCCTGCAACTGCTGTTTAGAAGTATAGGGGACCCAATGAAATACTAAGAAATGTCTTCTTCATAAAATGTATGGGTCTCAGCAACTTTTGGTTGCAGCACTGGCACCCTTTAGAGCAGTGCTCCTCAACATGTTGCTCATCAATCTCTTGAATGTGGCCTCAAAGCAGGGGCTTATTTTTGAATTTCTGGCTTGTAGGCAAGTTTTGGTTGCATAAAAATCAGTTGTACTGCCAAACAGAGCCTCCTGAAGACTGCCAGTTAACACAGAGGCTACCCAGTAGCCAACCAGAGCACTTATTTGGCATCTCTAAGGACTTTTTTCATGCTTGTGTTGCTCCCCAAATCTTTTTACATTTGAAAGTGGCTCACAGGTAAAAAAAAGTTGGGCACCCCTGCTCTAGAGAAAGCAGCATTCAAGTTAGTAAAAAATTAAAGAGTTCTTATCTGAGTGTTGCACTTTTTGTGGAAATCTGGACATTAAAGAATATATACTGAAACATATATATATTAATTTATTGGTTCACAGCCCTGCTATTTGAACACACAGCTCTCTTATACAGTCCCGTATATTCCTGTCCAGACTGCCTTTGTGTTCATATGGCAACCTAATGAATAAGTAGAAATCAGTCCAGCTGAAGAAGTTGAATTGATGAGCAATGGAACCTTTCCAAGATTACTCAGCAAGTGTAGTTACTTTAGACATATTCCCACGAGATTCTGTACTTTATATCATGCCACAAATGAATGAAACCTTGTATAGACATAAAGTGTATTTAATCTGCCAGAAATGTAAGGGATGTAGTTGGAGTTATACAGCATTCTGTGTTTGGATATTAATAGAAACAGTTGGAACTAGGGGTAGGCAGATGAGGCAGGTGCTTAGGGTACAACAGGGAGGGAAAAGCTAATGTAAGATATGGGTCTAAAGGGCACTATATTATGTGTATTTCACCAGCATTAAGATGGTGAAATCTAAACTCCAGGGAAAACGGTATTGTTGCAGCTAGTAAAGCAGTCTAAAGTGTGAACCGGCTCAGTAAAAGCTGGATGATGGGTCCCTGGAGTGGATGGAAGAGAGCAGGGTGGGCTTCCATCCATTGCGCTATGTAATGTTTTGCAGCTGCTGACACTAGGTAGCTAGCTAATTTGTTAATTAAGGATAGTTACAAGGAGGTGTGGAGCAACACATTAGGATTGCTGCTGCTTCCCCATAGAGATCTCCTGGAATAAAGGAGGGTGAGGCACCATAGAAAGGAGTTCTTGTGAGCACCTGGGAACAAAAGTGTGATTCCCCTGAGTTGGAGAGAGCTCCAGTAGTCTGGAGGATTCCCATACCACCGATAGTGAACCCTTACAGACAGAGGGTTGTGTTAAGCCCAGTGAGTGTGTGTTGAGTGCCAACCAAACTGAGTGTGTTGTGGAAAAAGATAGCATGGTGACCAATGGTGGTAAGCCACATGGTGTGAGTGTAGAGGAAAGTGAAGTTGGTGTAAAACTTCCTCTTAAGGCTCCAATTTGTGAGGTTCTGGATACTCCAGGTCCTATGTGTGTCCCCACTCCTGTTCTATAGGCCGTAGAAGGAATGTTGCAGACGGAAAATGTCTGTCAGTGGGTGAATCCAGTATGAATACTGATGATGCCAAATGTGGGTTGCTTGCTAACACTGAGCATGCAGTGCTAATTAGTTATTTAAGGATAGTTTAAAGGAGGTGTGGAGCAACACCTCAGGGCTACTGCTGCTGCTTCCCCATAGAAACCTCCTGGAGTAAAGGAGGGTGAGGGGGCCATGGAAAAGAGTGCTTGTGAGCACCTGGGAACAAAAGTGTGATTCCCCTGAGTTGGAGAGAGCTCCAATAGTCTGGAGAGAGGACAAGAGAAACCACTCCCAGGAGACAAGAGTGTTTCAAGTGTGCCCAGTGAGGATTCTGGGAATTGTGGTCTGCTGAAAGCCAGTAAGGGCTAAACTCAAACGTGAGTCAGGGTGTGAAGCTGGACAGTTTATGATATGTAATTTCCCCCATGTGAAGCCAGTGGGCTGAAGAATTGTGTTTATTTGAAAATAAAAGCCAGCAAAGTGGCAATTTGAACTCTTTAAGTTGGTCAGTCTCAGTTTCTGTGCTAGAAATCTGTGCCTTGGGTTTCGCTACCGGAAGCTCACACTAAGTACATACCACTTCTGCCTACCCCTAGTTTGGCTGAATTGAGGTCACACTGCGATGGGCAATCATGATGGAGGAGTCCCTGCTTGTCACCGTTGTGCATCCAAAACCGCTGCCCCCACATTTCCCTGCATGGCCCCCAGATCCTCATCAAGGGGCTTGGCTGGGTTCAGCACTAGATAAAAATGTTTATGATTGAGAGCTGCAGTATTTTCTGTAGGCATCCCTTGCAAGACCATTGTGTCTTGTGCATTTAAAAGATATACTTCAGCTATTACTAGCAGTTATTTTGTTTTCCCCACAGCACAACTGTTCTAGCGCTAAGGGGTTCTCTTGCCCCTTAGTGCTCACTTAAGATGCATTTGGGTCTTAGTGAATCAAAAATAGTCGTTTCAGAGAGCCGCATCAGGAGGCGCAGCAGAATTCTGTCCTTACCACCTGCCTTAGTACAGGGCCTTTTTTCAGGCTGTAAGGACAGGGCCCCATAGCAGGCTGCATAGCTCAATGCTCCATGATTTGTGTCTAAATTTAGGGGAAGGGAAGGACGACACTTATTGTACATGCCTCACCTCTCCCACCACTCACTAATGCAGTCAGCGCATCTTGTAGGGGGGGGGGGAGTGTCAGGTTTCTGTGTTTTCAGCCACTTACACAATGCCGTGTGCAAAACCAGACCAATTGTAGTCTCCTTTTGCACTTCCTTTTCAATTCAACATTTCATTTTCAAAGAGTACAAAAATATGACTATTCAGTTTCAGTCCGATTTTTAATTTTGTACGGTTTTTCTGTCTTGCAGAGTTTAAATGAGAGGGAGGTAAATGAAACAAATTAATTATTGTTATCAATCTTTATAAAGTTATAGAAAAATTGTTAAACATAGAATAGTCCATGTAGTCAATACCATTTCTTTTTTTAAAAGTAAAATATATATAATATTCCAATATACTGTACATTTATCTTGTTTGGTATTAAAGTTATTTGTAACCGTAACCACGACTGAAATGTTTTTATACTGTTCTGGGTCTGACACTTCAAATAATGCAGCAGAATATAAGCAGACAGATCAACAGCAATTGATTTTAAGGGCAATGTTTTTGGCAGCAGCCCTAGTGCAATTCTTGCGCGATAATGGCAGGGGCCATTCTTAGTATACGCTATGGCAAGGTATTTTGTGACAATTTGTAGTAGTGACAAAACGCAGGTGACAACATACCATTGCCCTTAATAACACTAAAATTGGTCATGAATGTATATTGGAAGTTTGCTTAGAATTATATTTTCTTTCACAATGCAACAAGTAGCTTTTGGGTGTAGATCCCCATTAACTTTTTTTCTTTCTAATGCCACTGATGAGACTGATAACCCCATAGCTGTCCTAGCTTTCTAGTCACCAAAAGGACCATACGTTTCCGGCTAGTAGCTTCTTCGTTTCATGAATCTACGTGCCCTTTACTCAAGATGACATCAAAGCATATACAGTAGGCTTGAGTACACTGGAGGTACTGGAATCTGTCACCACAAAAGCCAAGCAGGTAGTCTGGGCTTCCTGGAAGTCATTGCATTGTATGTAGGACCCACGACATCACTGGGGGATGTTAAACCACAGTGGTCTATATAGTGTTTGTCGTTACACTGGTTAACAACTAGTATTTAAAACTAAAGGAAAAAAATAACACACAAAATATAAAGCAAATACCCTTTCAAATATCAATGCCATAAATAAATACTGTTTCCATCACACTTAAAGGACACACAGACACACCTATACTATTTCTCAACCCCATACAGGCACAACCAGTCCCTCTTGCACACATGTACACACTGACTGTCCCTCACACACAGAATTACACACCCAGACTGTCTCTGCCTCTCTTGTCACTCTCATATTCCAATGTGGGACAGGTGGATCTTCCTCCAGCCTGATACCTAGCGTGAGGGCAGTTTACACTGGAAATCCCATTGCACTTTGCTGTGCACCCTACACTCCGTCTCAGATCAGAAAGCTATGAAGACCATAGGCAAGGTGAGCATAACCACCCCAACCTAAGAAATATTGCTAATATTAAAATCTTTTGGGTATTTTGATGCCAAGAATCCAAAAATGTAATTTTATGATTTAGGCATAATAATTTTTATGATTTAGGCATAATAATTTTTATGATTTAGGCATACTAATTTGAGCAAAAGGAGTACATTCTTGCTGTTGAGGTTAGTGTGAGCTATAAGGGGACGTGCGAACTGGTTGTAAGAGCATGGATGGGAGTTTTACAACTGGCATGGAATACAGAAGAGAAACCATGAAGTTTTGTTACAGTGACTATGTGCAGTGAGGAGAGGGATGTAGTGGGATAATAATCTCTGTTTCATCAACATTAATCCATAAATTAAATAACTAGCCTGATTTAGGTGGGCCAGTAATGTCAAAGGTGAATACAAAATAGCAGCTTGCCTTTCAAGTGCATGAACACTACACCCAAGTCTTTAACACAGTATGAGTATAACATTGTTCACAAGTAGAAAGTAATTGCTGACAATTAGAGCAAGTGCAATATATATATATATATATATATATATATATATATATATATATATATATATATATGTATGTATGTATGTGTATATATATATATATGTGGCATATTGCAGATTAACTAAATACAAAGTGACAGACAAACATAAATAGAGATATATGTGTATTATACAGATAAAATGGAGAGAGAGGAGGGGAATAAAGGGCAGCCAAAGCCGTATGAGAGCCCATTAGTCTCCTTTAGGCTATACTGAAGAATACTCAGAAGCGCTTGTAGGCAAGGGCACACAGGGCAATTATGCACCCTACAGTAATAAGTAGTTCTGTACATAGGTAGCAGAAGATGGTTTCAGCTGGGGGGGGCAGGATGAGGAGCAATGGAGGCGCACGTAACGCGCTGCAATTTTTGGCCACGCCCCTTTAGCCACTCCCCTTTGACTCCACCCACTTTCCCGTGTGTTTTAACAGAATTTTCAGGGAATTTCAATTTTAATTTCACATTTCAGGAAATTTCATGTATAAATACCCCCAGACTGAATGGCACAGTGGAAATTTAATGTGACCTATGGCTTAGACCCTACCCCTCACAAATGACACACATAGGCCTTTAAGGACTAACAGCATGTGTGCCCATCACTGTGGCACTGAAAGAGTAAACAGCAGTAGGGCAGCAAAACATCAAAATGCATGCCTAGCAATCCTATGAGCAGCAATGAGGAAGCAGCAACTTCCCAGCAGTTACATTCATTGCACATCATTCACAGCTCCCACCGAATGATGTGCAATGAATGTAACTTCTGGGAAGTTGCTGCTTCCCCATTGTGCTTATTGGATTGCTAGGCTAAAGGCTAGCCTAGCAGCTCTATTTGCACAACAACTCCCAACATCAGGCAGCCTGTAATTAATGGTGATGGAAGTAGGGACTTGTAGTCCTCCAAGAGCTGAGGACAAAATGACCGAGTACCAGAGGCAATGGTACCCTCCCCCGCCCTTTGATTGTTTTAAGCCCACTATGCACTCATGAAGCAGCTGGGCACCGAGCGGTGGGGGGCTCACTCATGCTGACAGGTGTCGCAGCTTGCACCTGTGTCACCATGGCATCATCTTCTGCAAATGTGCAGCCGCAGCCAGAGCCAGCTCACTGCGGCCACTCCATCGATGAGGCACATGGAAGAGGTGAAGGCAGCATAGGCAGCAGAACCAGGGGGGCCACAGGGGCCACGGCCTCCCCAAAAAAAATTCTCCTGGATTTTTTTTAAGAATTCTGCTTATAACAGCTTGAGCAGCCTTTTTCAAAATACTTGCGCCAAAACCCGATGCCATTATCATTTATTTTGGGGCTGAAGAAGCCGAAAGCTCTCATGACTAAAACTGGCCAATCGCGTTCAGCCTATTTGCATAATGTCGCCAAAACGTTTAGGCGCAAATAGGCTGATCCTGCGCTTACACGCTGATTGCTGAGAGAGAGGATCTGGTGTGCGGCTCTGCGTGGATGAAGACGTTCTGCCTGCTGCTCCGTCTCCAATAAACTCCGTACAAACAGACACGTGATGTATTGCTAAAGATTTAATTATATGCTGCAGAGGTTTCCCGTGTGTGTGTGTTTAGCCAGAAGATGGGAGGGGGCGTGTGTTAGGGGAGGGAGAGATCACAGACAGCTGGACTTGCTACACCTTCCTTCTGCCTAGTGCCGGTCTTAGGCTAATGAGACCTATTGGGCCCAATCTGTCCCCGTGCCCATGGGGCCCCCACCATAGCAAAATCTTGCAATTGACTTCCTCCCGCATCAAACATCAAATTCATGGAATTCATCCTTTAAGTTCTGGGGTATTATACATGGAATTGCAAATGTGTCTTTTGGCTTTTATAAAATAAATTGCATTATTAAAAAGAAACGTTTAGCTATCTATATATTCAATATTTTTCCTATAGTGGACATGGTCAAAGGCACAATTCAGCAGGAACAGCCCCTAAGTTTGCTCATAGTCTGTACAGAGAGATCCCATAAAACTATGGCAGCATAGGTATTCCTCTGTACTAAGCACAATTCAGCAGGAACAGTCCCTAAGTTTGCTCATAGTCTGTACAGAGAGATCCCATAAAACTATGGCAGCATAGGTATTCCTCTGTACTAAGCACAATTCAGCAGGAACAGTGCCTAAGTTTGCTCATAGTCTGTACAGAGAGATCCCATAAAACTATGGCAGCATAGGTATTCCTCTGTACTAAGCACAATTCAGCAGGAACAGCCCTAAGTTTGCTCATAGTCTGTACAGAGAGATCCCATAAAACTATGGCAGCATAGGTATTCCTCTGTACTAAGCACAATTCAGCAGGAACAGTCCCTAAGTTTGCTCATAGTCTGTACAGAGAGATCCCATAAACCTATAGTAGCATTGGTATTCCTCTGTACTAAGCACAATTCAGCAGGAACAGCTCCTAAGTTTGCTCAGAGTCTGTACAGAGAGATAACAGAAAACCATGCCAGCATAGGTATTCCCCTGTACTATTTACCATACAACAGGAAGGTTTGAGGATAAATCTTTAAAAATGCACATATACTGTGAAAATAAATTCCTGCGTTTTGTATGCAGTTGAACTCTAGAAATAAATTAGTGA
Organism: Xenopus petersii; assembly: GCA_038501925.1. Classification (NCBI taxonomy): domain Eukaryota; kingdom Metazoa; phylum Chordata; class Amphibia; order Anura; family Pipidae; genus Xenopus; species Xenopus petersii. Next base: position 206,740,115 of record CM076672.1, on the reverse strand, counting down.
AATGTAGTGATTAATTATCACGGGACAGGAACCCTGTGCCAGATGGCAAAACTCCATTTAGGGGGCCCCACCAAAATGGTTCCAATTGGGCCCCGCAGTTGTTAAGACTGACCCTGCCTTCACCTCTTCCATGTGCCTCATCGATGGAGTGGCCGCAGTGAGCTGGCTCTGGCTGCGGCTGCACATTTGCAGAAGATGATGCCATGGTGACACAGGTGCAAGCTGCGACACCTGTCAGCATGAGTGAGCCCCCCACCGCTCGGTGCCCAGCTGCTTCATGAGTGCATAGTGGGCTTAAAACAATCAAAGGGCGGGGGAGGGTACCATTGCCTCTGGTACTCGGTCATTTTGTCCTCAGCTCTTGGAGGACTACAAGTCCCTACTTCCATCACCATTAATTACAGGCTGCCTGATGTTGGGAGTTGTTGTGCAAATAGAGCTGCTAGGCTAGCCTTTAGCCTAGCAATCCAATAAGCACAATGGGGAAGCAGCAACTTCCCAGAAGTTACATTCATTGCACATCATTCGGTGGGAGCTGTGAATGATGTGCAATGAATGTAACTGCTGGGAAGTTGCTGCTTCCTCATTGCTGCTCATAGGATTGCTAGGCATGCATTTTGATGTTTTGCTGCCCTACTGCTGTTTACTCTTTCAGTGCCACAGTGATGGGCACACATGCTGTTAGTCCTTAAAGGCCTATGTGTGTCATTTGTGAGGGGTAGGGTCTAAGCCATAGGTCACATTAAATTTCCACTGTGCCATTCAGTCTGGGGGTATTTATACATGAAATTTCCTGAAATGTGAAATTAAAATTGAAATTCCCTGAAAATTCTGTTAAAACACACGGGAAAGTGGGTGGAGTCAAAGGGGAGTGGCTAAAGGGGGCGTGGCCAAAAATTGCAGCGCGTTACGTGCGCCTCCATTGCTCCTCATCCTGGCCCCCCCAGCTGAAACCATCTTCTGCTGCCTATGGAAGGCAGGGTCAGTCTTAACAACTGCGGGGCCCAATTGGAACCATTTTGGTGGGGCCCCCTAAATGGAGTTTTGCCATCTGGCACAGGGTTCCTGTCCCGTGATAATTAATCACTACATTTCACTAATTTATTTCTAGAGTTCAACTGCATACAAAACGCAGGAATTTATTTTCACAGTATATGTGCATTTTTAAAGATTTATCCTCAAACCTTCCTGTTGTATGGTAAATAGTACAGGGGAATACCTATGCTGGCATGGTTTTCTGTTATCTCTCTGTACAGACTCTGAGCAAACTTAGGAGCTGTTCCTGCTGAATTGTGCTTAGTACAGAGGAATACCAATGCTACTATAGGTTTATGGGATCTCTCTGTACAGACTATGAGCAAACTTAGGGACTGTTCCTGCTGAATTGTGCTTAGTACAGAGGAATACCTATGCTGCCATAGTTTTATGGGATCTCTCTGTACAGACTATGAGCAAACTTAGGGGCTGTTCCTGCTGAATTGTGCTTAGTACAGAGGAATACCTATGCTGCCATCGTTTTATGGGATCTCTCTGTACAGACTATGAGCAAACTTAGGCACTGTTCCTGCTGAATTGTGCTTAGTACAGAGGAATACCTATGCTGCCATAGTTTTATGGGATCTCTCTGTACAGACTATGAGCAAACTTAGGGGCTGTTCCTGCTGAATTGTGCTTAGTACAGAGGAATACCTATGCTGCCATAGTTTTATGGGATCTCTCTGTACAGACTATGAGCAAACTTAGGGGCTGTTCCTGCTGAATTGTGCCTTTGACCATGTCCACTATAGGAAAAATATTGAATATATAGATAGCTAAACGTTTCTTTTTAATAATGCAATTTATTTTATAAAAGCCAAAAGACACATTTGCAATTCCATGTATAATACCCCAGAACTTAAAGGATGAATTCCATGAATTTGATGTTTGATGCGGGAGGAAGTCAATTGCAAGATTTTGCTATGGTGGGGGCCCCATGGGCACGGGGACAGATTGGGCCCAATAGGTCTCATTAGCCTAAGACCGGCACTAGGCAGAAGGAAGGTGTAGCAAGTCCAGCTGTCTGTGATCTCTCCCTCCCCTAACACACGCCCCCTCCCATCTTCTGGCTAAACACACACACACGGGAAACCTCTGCAGCATATAATTAAATCTTTAGCAATACATCACGTGTCTGTTTGTACGGAGTTTATTGGAGACGGAGCAGCAGGCAGAACGTCTTCATCCACGCAGAGCCGCATACCAGATCCTCTCTCTCAGCAATCAGCGTGTAAGCGCAGGATCAGCCTATTTGCGCCTAAACGTTTTGGCGACATTATGCAAATAGGCTGAACGCGATTGGCCAGTTTTAGTCATGAGAGCTTTCGGCTTCTTCAGCCCCAAAATAAATGATAATGGCATCGGGTTTTGGCGCAAGTATTTTGAAAAAGGCTGCTCAAGCTGTTATAAGCAGAATTCTTAAAAAAAATCCAGGAGAATTTTTTTTGGGGAGGCCGTGGCCCCTGTGGCCCCCCTGGTTCTGCTGCCTATGGTTCTGTAAGTGTCTCTCTATCACTAAGCTACTGATTCCTGCAGTGATAAAACACTCACAATTGCCCCATGTGCCCTTGCCTATAATAGGCATTTGAACATATACAACATCGAAGTGCACTAGCCTTGAGGATCAATTTATCTATCTATCTATCTATCTATCTATCTATCTATCTATCTATCTATCTATCTATATCTATCTATCTTTCTATATTTCTATCTATGAAATAAACTTCCCACTAAATGCATATTGCATAATTGCAGCTAACTTATTTACAAAAGGAAGTTCTAGGTAAAAGTGCTAAATTCCATGTTAAATTGCCCACATGAAAATCCAATCCCAAAATGTACTTGCACCTATATGCACTCATTACAGCCCATACCAATGAGCTGTAGGTTCCCCCCCCCCATTACCTTCCTAATATCCCACATATTCTCTTCAATTCTACATTTAAGGAGCTACATGGAACACCCTACATATTTATTGTTTAACTGGAATTTTGGCCTCCATTTAGAAAAACACAAGTTGCCATACCTAGGAGAATGAAAAAATGTTAATAAAATTGATATACGGTTGGTAATCTATATCAAGCTAAAATAGTAAAAGAAAAACAAGAGTAAATTCAGAAATCAAATCTTATGACAATCACAAGGTACTGAGGAAGGAAATGAACAAGACACCGTATGATTCTGTCTGACTTTATTCACTGGTATATGAAACATAACTGAATCATTATAACACCCCATACTCGCATTTCTTAGAGCACCCACTTTAATCAGTTTTGCCATAAATTCTGTATCTCGATTTATTATTTTCCGTTGTAGGAAGACAATTACTATATTAAAGGAGAATCTTGTCTATACACATTAACCTGAATAAGAGCAAACAGTAGTTGTGTTTGAAGATTTGCCAGGGTAAAATATATCTAATTCTTCTTTATTTGAGGTACTATAAAGGAAACATCATTGTGTACTATTCATTCCTAGGGGTATTCTCCATAGGAGCAGACTTTAATAGCAACATGAATTGTATTGTTGGGTGGGACAGGGGCTAGTGGAGGTGCAGTGATACCGTTATTATAAAGACAAGTGACTATGTGCCCCTAGTATTTTCTTGCTTTATTTATCTAGCATTACAAATGTATGAATACAGTGCTTTACTAAGTTGCACAAGGTCCCTGTCCCAAAGAGCTTACAATAAGGAAGAGCAAACATCAAGATTTTGTGAGCAAATTACTGAAAATAGCCATTGTAATTAAATGTATTATATTATCTTTATCACTGCTTCTGATACATCTGTACAATTATTTATCCATTGGAGTTTCCAGTCTAAATTCTGGTTCTGAGATGCAGGGGATTGAAGTGCTTTGCCCATGGAGCCAACATTTCTAGTCCCTAAAGCATTTTGATAATTATAATGGGCCTCTAACTGTGTAATTATTCCACTGAAGTCAGTAGAAGTTTATGGTGATTCTGCCACTAGTGTCGAGCAAAAGAGGGCAATAACCTTAAATGCTGGGAATTGTTTTCAGTCTTGCCATTTCTGTTTGAGCAGTATTTTAATATATATTAGTACAGGTATGGGACCTGTTATCCAGAATGCTCTGGACCTGGGGGCTTACCGGATAATGGATATTTCTGTAATTTGCATTTTCATAAATTAAGTCTACTAGAAAATCATGTAAACATTAAACAAAACCAAGAAGCTAATTTTGCTTCCAATAAGGATTAATTATATCTTAAGTTTGGAACCAGTACAAGCTACTGTTTCATTATTACAGAGACAAAGAAAATCATGCTTTAAAAAATTTGGATTATTTGGATAAAATTGACTATTTTCCATAATTGGGAGCTTTCTGAAAAATGGGTTTCTGGAAAACTGATCCCATACCTGTGTATGAATATCTATTGCTATCTTGACTTTGGGTGCCAGTGGGATACTTGTCATTGTAGCTCAAGACTGAAAGTTATCCAGGCCTGTGGGAAACCCTCTGCACTAGCAATGCCTATGATGAAATAACATGTCTCATTGGAAAAAGAACATATGGCATAAACATCTAGCCTGGGTGAAGGACTATCATAACTTAGTCATATGATGACAGACTGTAAGTGACTGCTTATCTGGCCGTGTGCTCTTCGAGGTTGATGTTTCTTGCAGTGAATGTGTTAGTGTTCAATGTAATTTGACAGGTGCTCAGCTGGATCTTTCATACGCAATGATTTCCCTGAGCATGGGTGCGGACCTAAAATATTTTAGAGAGATCATGAGTTCATGTTTGGCAATCAACACCCCAGTGCACAAAGCAAAGAATGCAAGCTCAGCACATGTGTTACCAGCCTAGCATTTTCTCCTTTCCTGCAATATGAGCCGAAGAACATCCTCTTATACTGGAAATCCATAAACTTTACCCCATGGCCATTCTCCAAATCCTCCTTGATTTCATATCTCTCTACTTTTCAGATTCCTTTCAACCCATTCATTTTGTCTCATGTATTCCCTTTGCTCCCTTAATCTACTCTCACACAAAGCTGGCAAACATGATATCATGATCTCTCTCAAATAAATGAGATGATATTGAATGGCCATTTTCATGGTAGTTCCCCTTCAAATGGTCTTCTGGGGCCCTGCATAGGAAGGACATTAATGTGTAAGTGTATTAGGGGGAGCTGTGGGTTTATTTGATAAAACACATACATTAATTAATTATTTTATGATTAATTCTCAGTGCTCTAGATTGACAGGGTCTGTACTACAATGTTCTCCTGCTCACACCCCCCCTTATTTATGTTTATTTCCCTTGTTCTTTCCTTTCTTCAATGGTATAGTAGCTGAAGTGATCAGGGGTTGTACTTTCAGAGAAATACACATACTAATTTTCCAGCAGACTTGTTTAAAATGGCTACACAATAAAGAGAAGTGAGAAGAGAAGTTATATTGGAATCTACCAGCATTGGTTTCAGCAGAGCCTACCTCTCTTTTGCTATAATTGCCAATACATTTTAATTCTGGGTCTCAAAACTCCATTGTGACGATTCAGATTTATAAAATGAAATCAAACACCTTGTGCTTATTGTGCTCTATTGTGTTTCAACTGCCATATTTTTATATCTCTCAAAACACCACAACCTTCCTGCCATGCCTCCCGGTATAAATAAATCACAAAAAAAATCATGATTTCATGGGACTGTTACTTATTTGGAACTATGTTTGGAGTGAAACTGTGGGATGTCCTCACATATGAAAGTTTTTACATAATTGCTATACATTTTAATGAGATATAGGTAGCTCTGGTTCAATGGTCCATTGTCAGCAGAGGTGAAAAAACAGAACACCTTGTACATTGTATAAATAAAAGAATAGTAGGGCTGTACACAGTTCCTTTACATCTAACCAGCTTCGCAAGCAGTATTCAGCATTCTCTGCTTATGGAAAAAATGTGTAATAAAAATAAAAGCGCTTCACTGTGTTTGTACCGATAGAGAGGGAATTAGGGAACCTGTTTTTCCAGTTGCCATCAAGGCAAAGCAAAATACATGCAAGGTTGTGTACAATTGCAAACTGTAGCAAAGCCCCCTTTATGGCCAATTTAGTTTGGTACACAGTTGTAGAATGAATGCATATATATATATATATATATATATATATATATATATATATATATATATACATGACACAGGTGGGCTTAAAGAATATAGGGATTGTTTGCTCACAGTAGGCACAAGGGTTGGACACATTAAGGGCTCTTACTCACTGGCGTTCTGACCTGCGCTCCCCTGCGTTTTGTTTTTTGGCGTTCAGCCGCAGGGGAGCGCAGGAATAGACGCATGTCATTATTTCAAATGGGGCTGTACTCACTCAGACGCATGTAGGCGCCGAATGCAGGTTGAGACGCAACATGCTGCATTTTTCCTGCGTTCGGCACCTACACGCGTCTGAGTGAGTACAGCCCCATTTGAAATAATGACATGCGTCTATTCCTGCGCTCCCCTGCGGCTGAACGGCAAAAAACGGAACGCAGGGGAGCGCAGGTCAGAACGCCAGTGAGTAAGAGCCCTAATGGCAGTAATATTACACTAATAAGGCTGTGCTTGCAACTACCTCTTCCCAAAAAGGTGCTCTGTGGCCTTGTAGCTGTTGTGCATACCTCCCAACATTTTGGAAATAAAAAGAGGGACAAAAAAGTTGGCGCATAAATCTTTTGACCACGCCCATTTTGTGGCCAGGTTATGTCAGGTTATGAAAAACATATTTCTGTGGCTTTTTTTCAGATATTACAGTTTTGCTAATGAAGGTAAATTGCCCTTTAAGTTGTGACTCTAACTTTTTCCCAGGGGACCTGTTATCTTACCTTGCTGTTTAGGGAGTTTTTAATGATTGGTGAAAATGTCAATAGAAAATAGTAATTAAACAAGGTGCAAAACTGTTTCTGAACCATTTTTTGGGTGGCAAAACTGATTTCTTCAACTTAGCTTGAGCTCCCAGACAGGATAGATAAACAAATACCATTCACTGGCCAGGCCAGCAGAAATGTGCTGTGCAATAGCTGGATGAAGACTATTCTTCAATTTCATTGAATAAGTTAAATCCAGTGGAAGAACAGTCCTATCAATAAATGGTGCAGGTTATAGAATTCAGTCTCCTTGTTCATAGGGGATATAACTGCTGTAAGAAGAACCTGGGAGCTATGATGCACTTGAAAACCAAAAGTTTATTATCCCAATAAGCAGAGCGTGATTTCTGTATTTAGAATGGCTAATGCCCCCAAAACACTTGTCAGGAAAAGTACAGTGCATCTATAATAACCCCAGAACACACTGTAGGATAAATGCAGTTCCAATTTTACCTTTCAGACCTCATAATAGGCCAATTGCATTCTCAATATCTTGTGTTGTAGGAAATGTATTGGTGTTAGATAATCTCAGAGGAACCAGACCAGCTGTTGCCTTGATACTAACATGTAATTATTTATCTCATGGCAGAATGAAGAGGCGTAGAATTCTACACCGCATTCTTACTCTGGTTGTGTGTGCATTTTTCCTTCTTGGAATTTTTAAGCTTCTGCAAAGCGACCCAGACACCACTTATGTTTTGCATCCAAACCTATTGATTTCACAATCTGTCCGCAGCAGGAGCTTCATCACAAAGGAGCTTCATGGAGAAATTAACTGCACATCCATATATGAGCTGGAGCCAGTTGAAATTGGGAAAAGTTTAGCAATACGGAGAAAGAACATTATAGACATTAAAGATGAGGACGTTGTTGCAATGACAGATGACTGTGAGGCTTATAAATATCAAAGACAGTTTGACCTGAAACCACTTTCATCAGAAGAGAAAGATTTTCCCATAGCCTACTCTTTGGTCGTTCATAAGGACGCTATCAGCGTGGAAAGACTTCTTCATACAATCTACAATCCAGTGAACATTTATTGCATTCACTATGACCAGAAATCACTGCCGGCTTTTAAAAGGGCCATGGCGAATCTGGCCAAATGCCTCCCCAATGTATTTATCGCCTCCAAACTTGAAAGTGTAATCTATGCTCATGTTACCAGGCTGCAAGCAGATTTGAATTGTCTATCGGACTTGCTGAAGTTCCCCGTGCAATGGAATTATGTTATTAATTTGTGCGGACAAGACATGCCATTAAAGTCAAATTATGAGCTAGTGGCCGAACTGAAGAAGCTAAATGGACGCAATATGCTTGAGACATCTAGACCCTCCGACATTAAAAAGCAACGCTATAGTTTTCACCATGAGGTACAGAATGTGAATTTTTATTACCAACAGATGCCTATCAAAACTTCAGTTCCTAAAGAGCCCCCACCGGGCAATCTCGAGATCTTTATTGGAAGTGCCTACTTTGTTTTAAGCCATTCCTTTATTAGTTATATTTTTGATAGCCCCTTGGTTAAAGAGTTTATAGCTTGGTCCGAAGACACTTATTCCCCAGATGAACATTTCTGGGCGACCCTGGTACGTATGCCAGGAGTCCCCGGTGAAATCCCAAGGTCTCAGAATCACGTGACAGACCTTGACAGTAAAACTCGACTAGTAAAGTGGTCTTATCTTGAAGAAAACCTATATCCCCCATGCACTGGAATGCACATCCGCAGTGTGTGTATTTATGGCGCCGGTGAACTGCGCTGGCTTATGAATTATGGCCATTGGTTTGCCAATAAGTTTGACTCCAAAGTAGATCCTATTCTTATAAAGTGCTTAATTGAAAAACTTGAGGAAAAACAGAGAGAATTGGTAAACAAGTCCTAGACAAGCTGAATTTTATTATATAACTGATTTGGACAGTTCTTTATTCTGAATGTGCCACCATCTCTGCCTGCTTTCAAACAAAGTGCAATTTGTACCAAAGTCTCTTCTGTGTGCCAGGGTAAAGGTGAAGTGGACACATGTCTGGTCACAGTTTTGAGTGCTAGATGTTTTGATTAACCTACACAAGGAAATGCTGCTGCGCTGCTGTCAATGACAAGCAATTATAGTGTTTAATTTGCCTTTTTTTCATCCAGAGCCAGGGATTTACTGAAGGCCAGAACATTGATCACCTCTCATGCTAATTTTCCAGAAGAAGGCTTGTTAAAACCATTAAGAGTGTTTATCCCTATAGAGGTACCTTTCTCCATAGCCAGGGGCATACTGAAGGCCACAACATTGATCATGCAGTGATACACCTCTCACTCTAATTTTATAGACGAAAGCTTTGTTAAAACCATTAACAAGTGTTTTGTACCATAGAAAGACCTTTTTTCCGGAGCCAGGGACTTTTTGAAGGCCAGAACATTGAGCTCTCAAGGATGCACCTCTCGTTCATTTCCTACCTGAGAGACATGAAAAAGCATTTTTTTTATGGTACTTGTACATTTAAAAATACTGCAGAGCAGGCACTCAAATGACAGCAATCTTCCACCAAATAGTTGAAGCAAAGTAGAAAAATGTATTGTGTCCACAGCCTTACGCGTTTAGGGTTACAAACACTTAGTCATCGGCTAAATGTGCAGAGCTATCCACAGGTCTGGTTGTCACTCTTGAAACAATGTAGCAGTCAGTCGATTCTCCTCCAGGTTTGTTGATCGGGTGGCTTCTGCTGCATTGTTTTAGGAGTCAGAAGCAGCAGCTAGGGTTGCCACCCAGCCTGTATTTTACCGGCATAGCCGGTAAAACACCTGCCGAGGCCGGTATTACAAATTTCAGTTTTGTTCCTTAGCATTAAATGCTGCAAAGCAACTGTAAGCCACAGCAGGGTATTACTATATGAATTTGATATTTTGCTTGACCCTGACCATTTGCATTTGTTTATATAAGAAATAAGGTGCCTTACATTTAAAGGTCTGCTCCCTGGGGCCATTGATCAGGTTATTCTGCATTCTGAATAATCTTAACACTGGGAAATGATAATAATAATAATACAGAAACCCCACAGTGCAGGTTATTGCAGCAAAGATTGTATTGCCTGTACTAATGTCAGAGGTAGAACATACTTACACAACAATATATACATTCCATTTATCCAGTAGATAAACACATACTATTTCCGTCCCAGACCAGTTTTTTTGCAGCTTGCCTTTAGTCATGTAGCTGGCTTCTGTAGGCACATAAACCTTTTCATATTTCTACCAGAAGACTATATAAACTCTATACAATGTTGGGATTTTCTTGATATAATTGTTATAAAAGTGACCCCTGGATATCAGGTTCTCTGGTGGGTCATAGGAGGCCCAGTCCAACCCTCATTGTAGTGTATTTATGAGCTGCTCCTGGCATTGCATTTACAGAACGTCCATGTTTTTGTATTGTCGCAATCTCTCACCAATTGTGTTGTTGGCTTCTGCACTCTCCCTCTTATTCAGAATGCCCATATAATTCCTGTGTGTTGCCCACCCCTCCCTGGTCTTTGTTGAACTCCCTAAACTTTATCTTTACCCTGAGTGCAATTTGAAGCTGGTGCGTAGTAACCTATACCCCATTTAATGGCTGGGTGTGCCTTTGGATCAAGGGAGAAAGCTGATTAGACTAATACTGGAAAGAGTTCTATGGTTTGTACAAAAGCATAAATAAATCCAGCTTGTTCTGGGTGGTGGGAGATATAGTTTAAAAGCAGCCAGATGGCTTATCTTTGCATCTGTACCTTTAAAGACATAACAGGAAGGATGCCATTTATATAAGGGAAGCAGATTGTAGTCGTCAGGATATGCCTTGTGCCAGAAGTTTACTGTTTGGTTGGTGTATATGACATCGCTGAACAGTATTTTCTAGAGATGTGCTGTATTTTTGTATGACTACTCACTATTTGTTCTTTGGCCTTGACCCTAAAGCGGAAGTTTTGTGGCCTGGCTCCAGCAATTCATTGGACTGTGTGATACATTTGCCTTCTCCAAAATTCTAAAGGGCTTAAAAGATTCTAATGTGGATCCAACGTGGTATTCTTATACTTTTCTTCTGCTGAGCAGGAAGCTGTAATACAGGAACAGCCTTGATATTGTGCCACTCTTACAGAATCCCATTTGCAAAAGACTAGGGCTAATTAGAGAGTAAATAATGCATAGTGCGTATGCTTTTGGCCAATTCATAGTTTAAGAATTCCTATAGTAGAGTGGATGGACTGGGCGCTTTATGGGTGATGCACCCTCTTACTTTAATACCTTACTGTGACTGCTGCAATCACCTCCTCTGTTTTCACCCTTTGAGAAATATGTCCCATGAGTTACCTCTGCCAGAAGGAAATGTAAATGTATACACAGGCCAATCTGGTATGCTTTCCCTCTGATGGGCAAAATGGACTGAGAGAGTACAAGGGGCCATACAAATTATGACTGTCTCCCTCTGTTCCAATCATTGGTGCAGCGCCTCTTCACTTCCTCAACTGCACCATGAATTGGCCAACATCAGAAGATGAAAGGTTCAAAAACTACCCAATCATCCCCAAAGTGATTTATATCCAATATATAATCAGCAGGCCTCTACACATTCACAGATAATCATACAATTGTATCTATACATGCATGGTCACTTTCAAGCACCCAGGCCTGGTGCTTTGCTTGGGCAATTTTTATTGGCCAAAACTGTCACTGCCCATATGATTGTGTTGGCATTATTTAAGGTTACCCATTTATGGGGGTGCGTGTAACCAGCACCACGGTGTCCCAGCCCTCCAAGAAAAAAAAAACATCACTTGTTTTAGTCTCTATGGTTGATTGTTTATGGGAAAAATGCAGCTTTGCAATACAATTTCAGTGGATTACAGTGTGTGTGCCTCACAAAGTCTGTTTGCAGACTGGTATATACATAGAGAAAGATCTAAGCCAAATCTGTAAATGGATGAGTAAATACAACCAGAACATTGCAGTGGTGACAACACATTCAGCTGATATGTGTACAGGGATGGGAGTGGTACCTGCTGACTAGAGAGGTGCAGATAAGAAAGCCTGTTTTGCAGAGGCTACACCCTATTACACTCTATTAATATTATCTTAAATTAATATGTGATATATATATATAGATATATATATCTATATATATATAGAGCAAAGAAATCCGCACTCATAGGTCTTTTGTGAAGAAAAAAATGGGTTTATTCAATGTTTCGGCTCTTAGACTCGAGCCGTCCTGATGAGTCCAAGAGTCTAAAAGGTCTTCACAAAAGACCTATGAGTGCGGATTTCTTTGCTCTATAGATTTTGATATATGTTCCAGCACCTAGGCATTTCCATTGTTTTCTGAGTGCACCTATCCAGTAGTTTGTTTGTATATATATATAAAATCATCCCAGTGCTGCAATTAAAGCCAGTTGGGTGCATGGGAGCGTGTGGCTAATATCACATACAGAACAAAACAAATTACCCCAGCACTCCCATAATATAGCCTTAAGGAAAAAACAGATTGAAGGGAAAATGTCTGTATTTAGTAAAAAGAGACACTTGTAGTTACATGGTTTGTAGAAAGTATGCATAAGCTGATGCGCCCCGCCGAGGCAGTGTCCTTGCATCAGTCCTAACTAAAAAAAGAGTATTTTCTCTGGATGTGTAAATACAACCAGAACATTGCCATGGTGAGAACACATTCAGCTGATATGGGGATGGGAATGGTACCTGCTCACTATTGAGGTGCAGATAAGAAAGCCTGTTTTGCAGGGGAGAGGCTAGACAAATATATATATATATTATATATTATCAGTTATATATTTATAGCAGTTATACTGCTTACCCCCTTCCCAACCCCTTTCCTTGCAGCCTAAAGCTACTGGCAGTCCCTAATTATGCATTTAAGGAGGGTTCCTGCTGATTATTCTCTAGTGTTCCGGAGAAAATGTTATTCTAAGCAGCTTTCAGAAATGTTCAGTGGTTTGATGTGTGTGTTGAAGTGATGTGTCAGGGGGCAAGTCCTTGCCTTTCTTATGCTGCCCCTCCTTGCACCCAGATATAGTCTATATAATCTTTCTGAAGCAAACACACAGCTTTTACCAGTGCACGCTAACAATATATTATATGTTAATTACTTTAATTACCTTCACTGACGTCTGCTACATTGTTTCAAGAACGGGGGAGCAGAAAGGGATAGATAAACACTGCTTTCAATAGCAATTGCATTTACAAATAACTTTAAAAACACACTACAGTGCAGTGTCTGACGCATTTCGCTCTATTGGGCGCTTAATCAAAGAACCACAACTATCCACCCATAAGCATTTCTATGTAGTAAACATATGTAGTGTAGTGAACAAATTGAGCAAAGCCAAGTAATGAAAGGATCCAAAAACCAAAAAGATATGGCATGCAAGTATATGTGATAGAGAAAAAACAAATCACGTTATATAGGAATTACAAATTCAGTGGGCTAAACTGTGCACTTTATTATTACGTGTTTATAGATGAACAAATCCTAAGGGCCTTATTTATCAAAATCTGATTTTTTAAATAAACCAAACTAAATTAAAGAGTCCATGATTGGACCTTATTTATTACAGGTATGGGACCTGTTAACCAGAATGCTCGGGACCAGGGGTTTTCCGGATAATGGATCTTTCTGTGAATTTGATTTCCATACTTTAAGAGTGGTTTGCTTCTAACAAGGATTAATTATATCTTAGTTTGGATCAAGTAATAGGTACTGTTTTATTATTACAGGAAATCATTTTTAAAAAATTAGATTATTCGGATAAAATGCAGTCTATTGGAGAATGCCTTTCTGTAAATGTGGAGCTTTCTGGATAATGGATCCCATACCTCTATTAAAAGAGTATGATTCAATTAGATCAGGGACACATGCGATAAAAAAGAGCAAAAACCCAAATGGTATGATTTTTTTCAAGTTTTTTCCCGAATCGCTTGATTTTTTTCAGCTTTTCCCAAGAAGCCCGAATTTTTCTGTTTTTTCAGAGCAGACCACAGACACTTTCAAATAGACTAGGGACCTCTCCAGTTGACATATATACAACCTCGGCAGGTCTGAGATGCTGGATGTTCGGATTCTGACTTTTTCCATCCTCTAATAAATGTTATATTTTTATAATTCACAATTTTTCTTTTGGGTTGAAAGTATCATTTAGGTAAGCAAATGAACATGATGTGTATTTATATGTATTTGTCAATATTGAAGGATTAATGTTAAATTATATTTTAAGCCAATAAAAAAATCTGATTTCTGAATTCTGAGCCATTCTTGGTTCTCCCTGGGGATGCGGGCATTTCTTGGTTAAGGTTTGCCGACCTGTAAAGCCTTTGGCTGACAAAGTTGTGGAACATTGGCAGCTCTTTGTGTTCCATTGAATGGGAGGCAGAATGAGGTGAAATGCTGATAGCAAGGGTTTCCTAGGAAGTGCAGATGTCACTATTCCCAAGCTATACCGGCTTACCAGCAGAGATACACTATATGGCCAACATATTCAAATACCTGCTTGTCCAACATCTCATTCCCAAACCAAAGGAATTAATATGAGGTTACTTCTCCATGAGGTTGGCTAAATCAGCTTGAGCCACTCCCTGGCCCTAACCTTCCCCACGGTTAGCTAAATCAGCTTCTGCTCGTCTGGCAAGGCTTTCCACTGCATGCTAGAACATCGAGCTTCCATTAGTAAGATTGGGTGCTGATGTTGGAGATCAAGTCTTGCTCATCTCACTGTATTGGTCATAAAGTGTTGATGCCATTGACTTGATTTTTTGTGCAAGTGTGACATTGGGATCTACGTGCCATTATTCTAAGGGGGCAACTTTGTTATGTGCTTAAGTCTACACATGGTGGGCAGCACACCCTGGATATCATCAAGCACAACCTATATCACTTCAGCATACAGCCTATGCCAAGGGTGCCCAAAAGGTAGATCGGGATCTACTAGTAGACCTTTAGGGTCAGGGCACACACTCAGATTCAGGAAGATTATTTGCCTGGTGACAAATATCCTCTTCTTCAGGGCGACTAATCTCCCCGAACTGCCTCCCGTCAGCTAGAATGTAAATCACCGGCCAGATGGCACTGGGAGCACTTCGTTTTCCGAAGTCGCCAGAAGTTTCCTCGTGAGGCCATCCAAGTGCCATCACACCGATGATTTAAATTCTAGCCGACGGGAGACAGTTCGGGGAGATTAATTGCCCCAAAGAATAGGAGATTTGACGCCGGGCACCTAATCTCCCCGAATCTGAATGTGTGCCCTGACCCTTAGCTGGTGATCAGTAGATCTCAAGACACTGTCAACAATCAGTTTGTCTTAATCACCCTACTATTTCATGCTTTTCATTCACATATTTAATACATTAAGGTTACATTAGAAAAAGTTTGTTAAATTTAGCAATATACATTTTCTCATAAATCAACATTTAAGTAATATTTTCCATGGAACAGAATGCATACAATGCTTTTATGAATGTAGATCATAATGGGATAACATTGCTAAAAGTAGACCTCACATTAGTACAGTATGGGCACTCCTGGCATGCCTTGAATTGTTTGTTCGTCTTTAAATGATGTATATCTGACTATCACTTTGTATTGGGTCACAGGGACACCTAATCCAGGGATGATCAACCAATGAACATACTGATCCTAATGGTTATTTCTTTTGTCTGTCCTTATGTGTGTGAAATTGGTTCATTCCTAAATGGGCTTATTTACCTCTGTAGGCCTCCTAATGGTGTACTGATCAAAGTGAAATGACGGGGAAAAAATGTGATATATTTTTATTAATAAAGAGACTTGGAATACAAAACTAAAATCGATTTTGTCTTTTGTGCCTGTCAAACTTCTTTGATTGGACTTTGATTTATGAAGTCATTATTATCACATCATACTGCAAAGTACATATCATCCTCCTTTTGTGCAAATCTTACCCAGACACTCCGCTAGAAGGTGGGAAACTGTAATGAAGGATCTTATGGCAAAGATTTCAATTTCCCATTCCATAGAAATCACTGTCACATCTGTCCTTGGAAATGTTTCTGCCTCTAATAACTTGATAATATCCAAAGAAGAATCTCAGAGATCTTATAACCAGACCTCATCAATGTCCACTTTGCTATGTAATTTATTTAACTTTAACCCATGATTACTGGAAAGGCATGCACAATATGTCCAATGGTCTGGACACAAAGATACCCAGGTCCATATTTAGAAACAGGGACAGACTGGGCTGGGAGGACACCAGGAAAAAACCTGGTGGGCCCCTGACCCTCCCCACGGCCACCTGAGCTACTCCCTGACCTCCTCGTGCCCTGATTGCACTAAAGTTAAAGGGATCCTGTCATCGGAAAACATGTTTTTTCCAAAACGCGTCAGTTAATAGTGCTACTCCAGCAGAATTCTGCACTGAAATCCATTTCTCAAAAGAGCAAACAGATTTTTTTATATTCAATTTTGAAATCTGACATGGGGCTAGACATATTGTCAATATGTTTTTGCCAAGGAAATGAGGATAAAGAAAACGTATTTTGCCCAATGTATAAATTACCTATACCACCAATACCAATTATAGGGTATATTTTATCAAAGGGTAAAACTGCCCTGTATTCCCGTAGAGAAATATTTATAATGGGTTGAAAGTGAGAGGCCCTTTGGAATATATGCCCCTAATACAAGTGTTTTTAAAAACTATGTTTTTACCCTTGACAAATATGACCCTGTGATGACTATAATTCCTAGGACTTTGGCACAAATGGGGCAATGAACACCAGAATTGCACCGGCTCGGGGTACTATATAAGTGTTTGTCATGTCACCATCTTGTCCACTCTCCCAGCTGGTCTGGACAGTGATCATGTGCAGCAAAGTAAAATCAAAACCTTAGGGGTGTTCAGTTTATCATTGCTGCTTGAGCAATAACATAAATTAAACAACTCCATTCAAACGGTCAACCATTTATTGAGCAGAGACCAAGGCTCAATAGTATAGCGAATCTCAAAGCTTATTTTATGGCACCTTCCTAAACTAGGAACTGAACACAGGCAGGAAACATTCTCCTTTCAGCATAAGCATATGTGAATGTAGCACCTTTTTGTGTTACAAGGTAGAAAAGTGAAAGTGCTGTTGCAAATGTGTTCCTTGTGTAACAAGATGCAATTCAGTCGCCACTTGTAGGAAACAGATACCAGTTTACAGGCTCACAAGCATGTGTTTAACATACAGGCACATTAGCTATTCTTCTGATGAAATGATTGGGAAAATATAAATACATACTGTAAATAAAAAACAAGAAATAGCCAAGATATATAATACATATATCTATATATATATATATCGTCGGATCGTTGGTGCAGTATATAGATGCAGTCGGATACACATGTACAGTTAGTACATGCCTGAATATCAGGTTATATAGATACAGGTCACTGGGTTAGAATAAATGTATGTCCTCTTGTTTGGTATGGTGAGGACCCCCTAGTGAATATTAATGGGTATATTAATAATGAGTATATCTATGATAAGCACATTCACCATGTCCTGACAATAAATTATTGATGGTGGGCGAGATATTGGGTTATAATGATACTAAGCGGTAGAGAGAGGGTTAATATGACGGTTACTAGAATGTTTTATACGGAACCACTGCGATGTTATCCAGTTTCAGTTATTAGAATAGTAACATCGAATATATATATATGTAGAGGGAGCCCCTGAGTAGACCTTCCACCCTTATTCAAATTTTGATATTTTTCGTAACAAGTAATAACTATGTTAACAAGTATGGCAACAAATTGGGAAGTGATATATAATGTTACTGAATATTTGGTTTTAATTTGTTTTTAACATTGTATTAGAGAGTGGGTTTTGTTACATTGTAATTTACTTTTGTGTAGTGATTTTGTGATAATTATTATGTTGTCTGGGATATGTATATTTGTCGTGCTTTAATGATGAGGTGGACACGTCATCTTTAATTGGCTCAAAAAATCTTTTTTCCGCCAATCTAGGTATTTAAAGCATTTGTGTTTATGTATTTGTTACTTTGAAAAAGGCCTCGGAGGAGGCCGAAACGTTAGACTCTTGCAATAAATTTTCTATAATTTTCATAAGTCCTGTGAGTGCGGATCTTATTTGTGTATATATATATCTATATCTATATCTATATATATATATATATATATATATAGATATATAGATATATATATAGATATATATAGATATATATATAGATATATATATAAGATGTATAATACATATTAATCTTATAAAGGCAAGATATATAATACATATTAATCTTATAAAGGCAAGATATATAATACATATTAATCTTATAAAGTGTAGCAGCAACACAGCTCCAGATGGATCAGTGGATAATGTAACCTATTATTTAATTGAAGCAGATGAAATGGAAGAAGGTAGGAAATATTCGGTATTAGCAGTCAGGACAGTTGTGGAAACTGAAGCAGGCTGGAAGCAAATGACAGCTCACATTTTTAGTTCCCCACTAGTTCGGTGCAATGATGATCATTATATTTTCTGGGGAATTTCACTGCTGGAGTAACCTGTGAATATGGCAGCACATGCAGCATACAATATCATGTTTTACCAGGGACAGCCGATGCTCAGTCAGCATAATAATCCAGCGGCTGTAATTCTGCACATTATTATGAAGGGTCTTGGCTAAACTACTTTTCAGGTGCTTCCAAAGATCCAGTGAACAATGGTTCCCTTCTGGTTGAGTAAGGAGACGAGGATAAAGGACTGCAGAAAGTCAGTGTTATAGCTCTGTAACTGCTGTACAGGAAAGTAAAGAGATCCAAAGATAATGGTAGGAGGCGTATTATTAATGGAATACTGCAGGAACCATGAAAGAATTTTGTACTGTACCTGGTAAACTTATTACAGGGTCCAGGAAGGGGAATAATGGATAGTTAGTGCCAAAAGTTTGTTTTATAGCACAGGATGTAATTATGTGACTATAGAGTAGAGTTTCCAGTGACATTTATTAAAAGACCATGTTATGACTAAGGGTGTTTGTAAGGGGTAAAGAGATATCCAGTAACCACTTTCTTATTCTTCATCTATTTAGTAGTTCATATTATAGCTACCAGTGCAGCCCCCCAGTTTAAGTACTGTATTTCCCTGTTATATCTGAGTTCAGTAGATGCATGAATTTGGATTGCATCCACAATCCAGGCACAGAAAGCAATACTTTCACTGTATCTAGAACCTTACAGAACTTCCACTAAGAACCAAACACAGACTGGCAATCTGTGGATTCTGGCAGAGGGGCTGCTGTAAGATACCATGGACGGTCAATATTTATTGGGCCTGTGGGGCATTGTTTGGGCTTCTGTGTACCAGGGCCTATATTGGATCTCACCACAACTGCAACCCCATAGTTAGTTACCCCTATAATTTAATCCACTTCATCATAATAGTATACATGTGCTTAGCAAATCATGTGAATTGCCCATGGCTTGACTTATGCCCACACAATTTGTCTACAGGTCGGAAATGATCACTGTATATATATTTATGAACATTTGTTAGAAAGGGGGAAATTCCTTCAATCTTCTCAAGGCCAATCTGAAGAAATGCTGAATTTTGATTGGATGGACATTAAAGAGACCTGGTCCTTTCTCCATTACCTTACAGACAATCACAGGGCAAACAATGGTCTCTCTGTGACCGCAAGATCAAGCCCTCCATAGTCCAGTGTAAGTTTATATAAACTTGTGCAAAACTGCTCCTCTTCTTTTCCTCAGTGAGCTCAGGTCATGCAACTCTAATGAAAAAGCAGGAAGATTTTTCTTATTACCCAGCTACATACAATGGAAGGATTAACTTACTTATAGGCTTTTAAAAAATGGCAGTCAATGTAATAAGAAAAATGGCATAGGTCAAAAAATGTACACATTACTTGTGTGTGATCTTGTCGGAAATTAGATCTGGGATACGAAAAGGATCAAAGATTCTGTGAATCATTTTAAGAAATCGACAGGAGAACCAAGAAACGGTAGTGTTTGTGTCTGTTTAACTGATACGCTTCTGCCATTTCTTGGTTCTACTGTTGATTTCTTAAAATGATTCACAGAATCCTTGATCCTTTTCGTATCCCAGATCTAATTTCAAAAGGATTAAATAGAAAAATAGACACAAAAGCAGGTTCCTGTCGATGTTAGCATGCTAAGGCTGAAGTCACACTGGGAGGTTTCTCTGCTCGTATATTTTAGTGAACCAAAAGGAGGAACTAATAATAGGATAATAGATCTTCTTAGAAATGTTACTATATTAGGAGATGATCATACGCCCAATATACTGTATATAGGTGATTTACAAAGCAGCACCAAAAATATTTCCACCTTAAGAATTCTGTCTAATTCATAAAGCATTCTAGGGCTGGCTTGGCTGCTTGTAGAAACTGGTGTAGTTAGAACAATTGCACAAGAAATGTATTTGTACTAACTAAGCTGGTTTCTACACAGATTTTTTGTTCCCATTCTACAAGAAAGAATAGAGTCCTGCAGAAGGTCAGGACATTGGGCAGGTAGTGGGGAGTGGTTAAAGTCAGATGCAGGTAGGGAGTATGAGTATCAGAGTAATAATTCAAGCCCTTCCTCACCTCAATAGACAGTTCTGGTTCTGTGATAACATCACTTCTAGATTCATGGCATAGAGGGGGGCTTGCAGGATAGCAAGTATTTTCAGCGTAGTCTGTGTGCTGGTTGGGGGTCACGTGCATTTCCACCCCGGGCATCTCTAATAAAGATAACTGTATTCTCTTCGTTTAGTCCAGTCACGTATAAATGTGGCATTTACAATAGTAAAAATTAAGAGGCCCATGTCTCAAAACTCTCATTTTATTTTTTTTTTTTATAATATGAAATAACTAATTTTCTCTAAAACCATGAATGCTGTATAATTTATATACAAACTGTATACTAAAAAGTAGAAAGAAAAAAAACACTGACAATTAGGGATGCACCAAATCCACTTTTTTGGATTCGGCCGAACCCCCGAATCCTTCACAAAGGATTCGGCCGAATACCGAACCGAATCCGAACCCTAATTTGCATATGCAAATTAGGGGTGGGAAGGGGAAAACATTTTTTACTTCCTTGTTTTCTGACAAAAAGTCACGCAATTTCCCTCCCTGCCTCTAATTTGCATATGCAAATTAGGATTCGGATTCGGTTCAGCCGGGCAGAAGGATTCGGCCGAATCCGAATCCTGCTGAAAAAGGCCGAATCCTGGCCGAATCCCGAACCGAATCCTGGATTCGGTGCATCCCTACTGACAATACAAAAAACTCTAAAAATTTGAGTCCTTTGGAAAATTACTAGAGAAAATAAAATCTGAAAAAAAATCTAATTGTCTATAAAGGTCCAATAGGATCAGAGCAGCTCCGATTGACTCTCCAAATACTCTATGATGCCAGAATAACTGTTTTCCGTAGCTGGTGGGATATGGAAGCATCTACAATTCAACAACCTCTGAAGTGCAACAGTTTGACCAGTTTTGCTTTCTAAGATGATTGAGGCAAAGGCAAACAGAGCCATAAACATTTCAGCAAGCAGTACTGGGCTGCAGAATTGAGAGAGAATATGCATTCATCTCTAAAGAGGTCTACTGAATAAAGCTGTTATACGTTTTTCGTGTTAATTCCATTTCAAGTGCCACTGTTTGGTTTTCTTTATTGAACAAGACTTTACAAGCACAGTTGGTTGCTCACATTTTCTCCCTTTCCCACAAACGAAATACTGCTCTTGAACACATAAGGAAGCGGAGTTACAGGTTTCTGCTGGTGAAAGTTCAGAATTCAGAAACAGAAATAGGGTTCCACATATTTGTAGAGCCCAGGCTCCCATTACTGTTTTATGTGTTCTTGGGAAATGAAATGCAGCATGTATATATTTATTTGCAGTTGTAGGAATAAGATTACTTTCCAAAACTCTGACAGTTTTATGTTAAATGTTCTAAGGGCTTGCTTGAATTTCTTAAGTTATTATTGTTATTACTGTTGCAGAAATAATTAATGGGAAATACATCACATGCCAGGATAAAAGAAGGAGAAGCTACTGTTCATAAGATCTCAGCCACAGAAAGCACCAATTAAGAATTGAAGCTTCAATGCTAGAAGCTAATGAGGCAGGAGTGCCCAACCTTTTTTGTCAAATATGTGTGATTTGCAGCCCCTATGTGGACTGGCAGCCTACAAGAGACTCTGTTTGGCATTAAAACTGTTTTTTATGTCTCCAAACCAGGAATTCAAAAATAAGCACCTGCTTTGAGGCCACTGGGAGCAACATCCAAGGGGTTGGAGAGTAACATGTTGCTCACGAGCTACTGGTTGGGGATCACTGGTCTAAAAAATCAATATTGGTCTAGGCCTTGCCTAGAGATCCATAGACTTCTCTCATATAAATATAATTTGGGTTGCAAGCACGGAGTATATCAGGCTGACTTGCTTCTATCAGGAAAAAGTAGGTGTGAAGAAACTGTTTGCAGTGTAAGCAAGGTGAACAATTTATGAAATAGGTGTGGAAACAGTAAACATCAACTGTGTTTGCCTACAATCAGTGTTAAAAGCCAGTGATCATGTCTAATAACAGTACAATTGGTGCTTTCCCACAAAGGCTTGGTCCTGCCGGGAGCGACACTGGGAGTTTGGCCAGGTTTCTTGAGGAATAGGTTTTCCTGCTATTTGTAGCAACAACAAAATCTCAGCTGTTTGCCAGGAGACCCAAACCCACAATTATCATCTGAAAACATGCTTCTACAGGAGGCTGAATGAAAGACTGCCTGATTTTTATTTGATTACTTCTCTAGTTGTCTGTGGTTGTCCAGAATGTTGGTGGGCTCTATTACTGCCAGGCCTAGATGAGCTTTACAAGTTCAATATAAAGATTTGTCTCAGGAAGCTTTTCCCCGTAAAGTGATGCTGATATATAGAAGCTTATGGTAGCCTTGGATCCCTAAATATCTCAAAAGGAACATCATGCACTAATATCTGTGTCTATACTGTTGGTCACATGAAGAAGAATTTGAAAAATTAGTCCAAATATGTGATCTATTATCCAGAGACCCGTTAACTAGAAAGCTCTGAATTAAGTGAAGGCATCTGCCATACACTGCATTTTAATAAAATAATTTTACATTTTAAAACACGTTTCCAGTTTCTCTGTAATAGTAAAGCAGTACCTTGTACTTGACCCCAAGTAAGAGATAATGAATCCTGATTGAAGGCAAAATCCTATTGGGTTTATTTAATGTTTTAATTGTTTTTTTTAGAAGGCTTAAAGTATGGAGATCTAAGGGATCCCTTATTTGGAAAACCCCAGGTCTGAAGCATTCTGGATAACAGGTCCTATACCTGTATAATGAGAGAGAAGAACATGTTATGGCAGGGGCAGAACGCAGATTATATTATTTAAGTAAATGAACAGAGATTTGAACACGTTCTTAAAGAAGTATTTTTTGCACATGCACAAAACGCAACAGTTAATAGTGCTACTCCAGCAGAATTCTGCACTGAAATCCATTTCTCAAAAGAGCAAACAGATTTTTTTATATTCAATTTTGAAATCTGACATGGGGCTAGACATTTTGTCAATTTCCCAGCTGCCCCTGGTCATGTGACTTGTGCCTGCACTTTAGGAGAGAAATGTTTTCTGGCAGGCTGCTTCTCAATGTAACTGAATGTGTCTCAGTGGGACATGGGTTTTTACTATTGAGTGTTGTTCTTAGATCTACCAGGCAGCTGTTATCTTGTTTTAGGGAGCTGTTATCTGGTTACCTTCCCATTGTTCTTTTGTTTGGCTGCTGGGGGGAAAAGGGAGGGGGATGATATCACTCCAACTTGCAGTACAGCAGTAAAGAGTGATTGAAGTTTATCAGAGCACAGAGACTTGGGGCAGCTGGGAAATTGATAATATGTCTAGCCCCATGTCAGATTTCAAAATTGAATATAAAAAAATGTGTTTGCTCTTTTGAGAAATGGATTTCAGTGCAGAATTCTGCTGCATCAGCACTATTAACTGATGCGTTTTGAAAAAAACAAGTTTTCCGATGATAGTATCCCTTTAACCAGACAGCAGTGTCATCGAATGTTCTGTGAACTCAATATTTCAGCATAAAGGTAAATGAGTTGGATTTTCATGTTGAGTTATTCTCCATGGACTTCACTAAAACTCACCCTCCCCATGGTTCTGATGAAGTTTATATAGAGTACTATAACTTCTCCCAGTTATTTATAAAAGGAAGCATTCCTAATGAAAGGGTAATTCATGGAATATTAAGGTAGTGTCTCACTAAGTTACTGACTAGTTAGATCACTGGTTAACAACCTGTGGCTTTCCTCATTAACTAGTTTACAGAGATGCAGAGATTTTGGAGAGCCACATGTTGAACATCTCAGATCTAGATACTTAGGTTGTCGGAGGCTGAGCAACATACTCCATGGCCTATACAGAGTTGAACTGATCCTAAAAGAAAAACTTTTCTTTAAAATGTAATTATTTGATTAAAATGGAGTCTATGGGAGATGCCCTTCTTGTCATTTTTCCAGCTAACAGGTTTCCAGATAATAGATCCCATTCCTTATCCATACTCTATCCCAGTTATAGAGGATAACTAAGACAGACATTATAACCATATAGCAGAAGGTCTTGTCATTTTCCATTTTTTCCTCTATTGACTCTACTTGTATTCTCTTCCAATTAATAGAACAGATTGCAATTAAGCTCAAAATAAAATGTTCTCATGAAATAATAAGATATCATTATTTATATAGCTGGCCTTGCTCAGCATTTTATCGAGTTTAAATTGGTGATAAGGCTAATTAGCAAGAGGAAAAGTCGGTCCAAGAGTGAAAATGTTTACATCTGTGCCAATGACACCATCGGTTCTAAGAAATCATTATCAGTCATGGCTATAAAAAAAAAGAAAAAGGAACATTCGGAGAAAACAGCAAGTGTGGAAAGGGCAGAGAACCTACTCTATAGTAACCTACACCCTCATACAATAATATCTATAAGGGTAATGAATGGATAATGCTTAGTGGTTGGGTGGCCTGGGGCAAGCTACTCAGTATATGTGACGCCATATTAAGGAGCCCACTCCACTTTCTTCTCAGAACCAGGAATATTATGGGGCTGATCAATCAGTGGCGTAACTAGAATGTGCCAGACTCCCCTGCAAAAAACCTTCACCAACCACCCCATGCCTGCCCACTCCCCGTGTCCACCTACTACATGTCCCACACTGAAGTCTCCAGATCGCTTGCATCCCCCTTTCCCATCCACAGGTAAAAGAGCGGCTGGGAAGGAGGATATTCTTTTCAGCTATAGCGGACCCCTGTTCTTTGGGAGCCTCTGGGGGGAAGGGGGTCTGCTTCCTCTATAGTTACATCACTGTAATCAATCAACATTCAAATTTGGCTTTTTTTAAGCTAAAACTCTCGATAATAACTTTAAATCAAGTATGCATTAAGGTAATAAAACCTAAGAAACTCCAATGTAACATTTTGACATCTGAAAGCTTGCAAGGTCATGTAGAAGTCAATGGGAACTGCAATATTTAAACTATTTATTCAATTTGAGTTTTTCAAGTTTCTCTCTTTTTTTTAAACTTGTTTTGTTTAATTTCTTTCAACGTTTTTTATATTCAGATTTTTTAATAAATAAGCAAACAATCATGGTTTTCTTTTAAATGTGAATTTATTTGAAGTAGATAAAATCTCTAAAATTACAGAAATTTTAAATACATAGGCCTCTCACCCCTAGCCCCATTTTTAAATAATCAAAGTAATAAACTACTGCAAAGCACTTCACTCGCTGGTTTTCATCCAAATTGAATTTGCCGATTTGTAGCTTGTGGCAAGGAATGTGACACTGCAGGAAGCATACTGTATACATGTAAATACTGTGTAAATGCATTTCTAGTCTGGTATGTGAATTGCAAGAATAGTTCTCAGCATTAGAGTATTTCCTCATGCTTTACTGTAAAATGTATATGCAGGATTATTCTGCTTGTGTTTTGCCACTGACCCACTTGTACCTGGGTACAACTCCCGGTAACTTGTGTGCTCCTCTGGGCAGAATTGATTCCACTCACAGGTATTACTTTACAGCAATAACTTGTTTATTAACAGAACAACAACATAAGGGCACCCTACCTGGTACTCAACTCACCCACTGAGATCTCTGCACTAGTGGTTTACACACCACAGGAACCTAACCCCACTATTCCTACTTGTTGGAGCGTTAACACACGTAGTCATAGGCATCACTACGGCATTAACACACGAAACGCATTAAGAGGATAAATTTTGGGGAAAATAAAGTTACTTTTTAATCCACCGCTGACCTCTGGTTTGTGAAAGTGCACGCAGCTGTTTTGAAGTGATTGTACTTTTATCTAACAAAATCCTGCCAAACATTATACCAACTAGGGATTAAATTGTCTCTGAACAATCCAACAAATGGTTTTTTTTCAGAACAGATCAGGTAATAGTGCTGCTCCAGCAGAAGTCTGCGCTGAAATCCATTTCTCAAAATTTTTGAAATCTGACATGGGGCTAGACATATTGTCAGTTTCCCAGCTGCCCCCAGTCATGTGACTTGTGCTCTGATACACTTCAGTCCCTCTTTACTGCTGTACTGCAAGCTTAACAACAGAACAATGGGAATGTAATCAGATAGCCGATCTCTGACAAAAGATAACAGCTGCCTGTTAGATCTAAGAACAACACTCAATAATAAAATCCAGGTCCCACTGAGACACATTCAGTTACATTGAGCAGAAGAAACAACAGCCTGCCAGAAAGCGGTTCCACCTTAAAGTGCTGGCCAGAGCCGGGGCAGGCCAGCCAGGTGCTCTTGCCTTGGTGTGCGCATGCGTGAACAGACACGTGCCCACGCGAATGGCCGTTGGAGCACATACGCGAAAGGACGCTAGCGTGTATGCCCTGATGGACACTGCTGCACATGCGCCAATGGAACAAACTTGTCTTTATTAGAAAAAACTGAAATCTTTTTTTTAAATCTTAAATTTACATTTTTTTTATCAAACTCAATATTTTTTAACAGTACTCCTTTTTTAGCAAAATATCTTTATCACATATTTCCCTAGAAGATATTTCCCTTGAATTCTTGAACACCCCCATTACAATTATGGATTTTCAACAAGTGCTTAGCAAATATCCACAAAGCTGGAGTCCCTGATGGATTTACAGGTAAATTTAACAAAATTCTCAACATTGAGTCCATTACATTTTTAGTAGACAAATTTAATAAAATCTTTAAAGGGGATATAGCCTTACCCTCAAGTCAATTATTACACATCAGAGTGATTCCCAGACATGGTTTAACAAAATGACTCTGTAAAAAGGAAAATCTGGTACTAGAAATCTGTAAATGTCAATGAAAATATTTTACCATTTGTAAAAGAAGAAGATTCCATGTACATTTATTTCCACTGATGTTGAAAAGGCATTTGATAATTTATGCTGGTCTCATTTATTACATACGTTGAAATCCTTTGGTTTTGTAGGAAATATTATTGAACTTTTGGACAATTAATGCCTCACCTAGAGCCAAGGTATTGATTATGGGAGAAATAGCAAAACCTTTTAATTTACAAAGAGATACCCGACAAGGGTGTCCCCTTCCACCCCTTCTATTTAACCTTTCTCTTGAACCCTTACATAGATACAAATATAGGCATACAAATATACATATGATTCAGAAACAAATTTACAGTATTCGTAGATGCTATACTACTCATTATCAAAGATCAAAAAATTCTGTAATTCTGTATATCACATATATTTGGGGGCACATTTACTTAGCTCGAGTGAAGGATTTGAAGTAAAAAAAACTTTGAATTTCGAAGTTTTTTTGGCTACTTTGACAATCGAATAGGCTTCTTCGACTACGACTTTGAATCGAACGATTCGAACTAAAAATCGTTCGACTATTCGACCATTCGATAGACAAAGTACTCTTTAAAAAAAACTTTGACTTCCTATTTCGCACTTTAAACCTACCGAGCATCAATGTTAGCCTATGGGGACCTTCCCCATAAGCTTTCTATGCTTTTTTTGATCAAAGGAAAATTCTTAGATCAATGGATTAAAATCTTTTAATCGATTTTTCCTTCGACCGTTCGATGGAAGTATTTGCAGTATTTGCGGTAAATCCTTCAACTTCGACCTTCGACCGTTCGATGGAAGTATTTGCGGTATTTGCGGTAAATCCTTCGATATTCGAAGTCGAAGGATTTTACTTCGATGGTCGAATATCGAGGTTTAATTAACCCTCGATATTCGACCCTTAGTAAATGTGCCCCTTGATGTTTTAAAATGCTTCTTCTGGTTATCAATCCAGAAAAATCAGAAGTTATGAATATATTTGATAATATCCCACAGACAATTCTCAAGGTTATAAACTAAAGATCATATCAAATACTTCCAGCAGATTTATCTAGGATTTATTATCTTACCTATTCCCCACTTATTAAAAACATTAAATCCATATGTTTGAAATGGATAAATCTCCCAATAAACCTTATAGGGAGAGTGTTATTCTACAAAATTAATATACCACCGCATCATGTTATCACTATCGTTCAAACATAAAGATATCAAAGACCTGAATTCTGTGTTAAATAATTTCCTATGGAAATGTAAAAAAACAATAATTTCTTCCTAAGAGCATATAATTAAGCAGCTCTATCGAGATATTTTATACAGTAGATAAATTGACAAACTTTGCTATTGAACTCAACCTGGATAAAAAAAAGTAAATAACCTGTCTTCATTAACCTTGGAATATCCAAAATCTAGGGATTAAACAGAGACACTGTTATGGTTTGGAAGTTATTATTCAAGCGCTATAATACTAATTATCAATATACTCCCTTTCTCCCTTTGCAAGCTAATTCTAAATGTAGTGGTTCTGTTGGATACCCTTTCATAACGTCTTCGAAAACAAAAGGTATTTAATTCATAAGCCATGTTGTAGATGCTGATAATGGGGAGTTGTTATCATGGCAATCTCTTAAACTTAAATACCATCTTTCAGAAGGTGATACATTGGCCTATTACCAACTCAGATGCTATCACAAATCAATACCCAATCTTAAGTGGATAGCCTTAAGGTGGCCATAGATACAGATACAGGTAGAATTCTATTGTTTCTTCCCGTATATCTACCTGTATATCTAACGATTCAGCTCTACACGTGTGTATTGAAACGAACGATCTTTCTTGGAAAGACCTTTTCCAAGAAAGATCCTAATTGTTACGTCTATGGCCACCTTTAGATCAATATACTGTTATTACTACTAACACTTAAAACATTTATTAAAAAACCCAGCTATTATTATTATTATTATTATTATTATAAGAAACCTAACTAATATTCTGTGGCTCCAAAATACCAATCCAAAACTTTTTCTGGAAAAAAACAGTTCTGAATGGTCTTTGTTTTTAAATACACCCATTTCACCTGAAAATCGAATTTCTTCCTTGAAAGCATATAATATTGTAATTGATCCAGAAATATGGAGATAACTACATTTATACATCTGGCTTATAAATCATATACCCGGAATATAACTTCAATACATAAAGCTAATATATGTCCTAAATGTAATTGTCTGAAACCAGATATTTTTCATTTCATGTGGGCATGCCCTTCAATAAATTCTTTATGGTCAGAAATTGGAAAAATTATATTGTTTTCTTTGATTATTTCCCCGAAACGGAATCCATTAATATGTTTATTAAGCCTCCCAGTAGATATTATTAAATCTTTTTGATTTATAAGGAACAAAGGAGAAACCAAACCCAACTAAATTAATTTTGCTTCTCTTTGTATTTGTAGATCAATCTTAATCCCATTCCACCCAAGAAAACTGATATTTATACATATCTCTATGAACTATGCTCTTTTGAAAACATCACATTTAGATTAAATTCATTATTGAATGTATGTGAAATGCTTCCCATTCTTTCTTTTTATGAGCAATAAAGAGAGGGACAATATTTCTCAACTGAGATTTCATTTTTAATGTAAACGTTACTCTTTGTACTCCACTCTAAGGGGCACATTTACTAAGGGTCGAATATCGAGGGTTAATAAACCCTCGAATTCGACCCTCGAAGTAAAATCCTACGAATTCGAATATCGAATTCGAAGGATTTACTGCAAATCCTGCAATCGAACGATCGAAGGAAAAATCGTTCGATCCAAAGGAATTTTAATCGATCGATGGAAGGATTTTCCTTAGATCAAAAAAACCGTAGAAAAGTGATGGGGAAGGTCCCCATAGGCTAACATTGTACGTCGGTAGGTTTAAACTGCCGAAGTATGTAGTTATAGTTTTTTAAAGAGACAGTACTTCGACTATCGAATGGTCGAATTATCGATCAATTTTTTTTTTTAGTTCAAATCGTTCGAATCTAAGTCGTAGTCGAAGGTCATAGTAGCCTATTCGATGGTCGAAGTACCCAAAAAAATACTTCGGAATTCGAAGTTTTTTTCATTCGAATCCTTCACTCAAGCTTAGTAAATGTGCCCCTAAGTGCTCATAGCTTTGCACCTAAGACTTTTTATTCACTTTACATTTTGCCCTATCTTAGTGAATAAGTCTTTATTTCTGTATAGTTTAAAGACTGTTGATGTGGCCGGAATGTGATTGTCTTGCATGAGTCACTGTCTTTGCTACAGGAATGTAGGAGCAGGTGTATATTTTACTCATTAACTTAGGGGCAGATTCATTAAGGGTCGAATTTCGAAGTTAAAATTACTTCGAAATTCGACCCTCGAATTGAAATCCTTCGACTTCGAATATCGAAGTCGAAGGATTTAGCGCTAATCGTTCGATCGAACGATCGAAGGATTTTTCGTTCGATCGAACGATTAAATCGTTCGAATCGAACGATTCGAACGATTTTAATCAAACGATCGAAGGAAAATCCTTCGATCAAAAAAAGCTTAGCAAGCCTTCCCCATAGGCTAACATTGACTTCGGTAGGTTTTATCTGCCGAAGTAGGAGGTCGAAGTTTTTTTTAAAGGGCAAGTACTTCGACTATCGAATGGTCGAATAGTCGAACGATTTTTACTTCGAATCGTTCGATTTCGTTCGAATTCGAACGAATTTAACCAATTCGATGGTCGAAGTACCCAAAAAATACTTCGAAATTCGAATTTTTTTCATTCGAATTCTTCACCCGAATTTTGTGAATCGGCCCCTTAGTATCTGTGCCATTGTGTGTGTGTGTGTGTTATGACACAATAGATATTTTATTATTTAAACGTATTGGTTTGAACAGGAAACCAACACAGTAGGCTTAAGAATATATGGACACACCTTGGGCTGCAGGTATGACATAGAATGGTGTGTGCATTGTATTCACTGTTCATTGATTTCAATGCTATTGTTTAAGTACCAGAGATTTTATAGACACTGGGCAAATAAACATACTTAGTGAGGTTATTGTTGAATTTACACTTTTCTTGCTGTAATATGTGTTTGTATATTGTTGTAAATTTAATTTATTGTGGGAAAAAAAATTCTGTAATTTTGTCCCACTATGTACAGTTGTTTTCTACACAGTTGAGATGACAATAAAAATCTGACTGATAATTGGTGCTTATTGAGGCCACTTTTGTCACATAATATTTAGGGGCCGATTCACTAACTTTGAGTGAAGGATTCGAAGTAAAAAAACTTCGAATTTCGAAGTGTTTTTTGGGCTGCTTCGACCATTGAATGGGCTACTACGACCTTCGACTACGACTTTGAATCGAAGGATTCGTACTAAAAAATCTTTCAACTATTCGAACATTCGATAGTATAAGTACTGTCTTTTTAAGAAAAAACTTTGACCCCCTAGTTCGCCAGATAAAAGCTACCGAACTCAATGTTAGCCTATGGGGAAGGTCCCCATAGGCTTTCCTACGTTTTTTGATCGAAGGATATTCCTTTGTTCGTTGGATTTAAATCCTTCGAATTGTTCGATTCGAAGGATTTTATCGTTCGATCGAAGGAATAATCCTTTGATCAAACTATCCAACTATTTGCGCTAAAATCCCAGTTGAATATCGAGGGTTAATTAACCCTCGATATTCGACCCTTGGTGAATCGGCCCCTTAATGTTTACATTATTTTCTAGAAGACATAGTCGCCCTAACTCCCATCCACAAACTGAACAAATTTATTCTTCTCGAAAAAGTTGGAGTCAAAGGTGAGACAAATTAGGGCGTCAATTTAAGTCGTAGGATTGATGCTCTGAAAACTCGACTTTATCTAATTGTCGCTGCGAAAACTCGACATTATCGAATTAGATGAAAACCCAGACTTTATCGGATTATCCAGCGCAGATCACTATGTCAATATACAACTTCTACATCACTTCAGTAGGTTTGAGATGAAGTATTTTCTGATTCTGATTTTTAGCCAGCGCCGTTTTGTGGATTTTTCGCGAATTTCGTGGGAAGTTCGCAAATTTTTCGGCGAAATGCCAAAATTTGCCCATCACTAAAGATGGGTAACATTATGGGTAAACATTATCCCTATAAAGATGTTGTATCTCTTTTTGAAACTTTGAAATTGTTGCATAATTTTTTTCCAAATAATTGGTATAAATATCATTTTTCATCTTTTGTCAGGGATTTGCTATTATATTCTGCTTTGCTGAGTTACCATCAGTTTTGTGTAGCCCAAAAGTTAAATCTACCAGACCTTGAGTAGATAAGACTGAATTAAAAGTATACTCCATATTGGAAGTCTGTCGTCATTGTTACTTATAGAGTAACTACCAATAAGTGTCCAATATAAAGTACCTATCCTCCAAGTCTGTATAATATGAATGGCAGCTGTTTTATTTCCCCACAAATGCATCGGAATCAGTGGCTGTTTTTTCTCGCACCAAAAATGCATTGGAGTCAATGTACATTCTTTTGTCAAGCAAATGCATTGGAGTCATTGCAAGCTCTTGAGGCAAAAATTAAATTTTTTTTTCGCAGTGAAACTTTTTATTACGAATGAGGAGTTTATGAGGGAGGTCTGGAAGAAAAGAATGGGAACTTTTGCTTCCCTCTGCAAAGTTGTATATTAGGCAAATGTTTATTTTAGCTATACAGGTATAGGATCCTTTATCCTGAAACCTGTTATCCAGAAAGCTCCCAATTATAGGAAGGCCATCGTCTATAATCTATCATACAATCAAATAATTGCTATTTTTTTCAAAAGATTTCCTTTTGCACAGTAACTTGTACTTGATCTCAACTAAGATATAATTAATCCTTATTGGAGGCAAATCAAACCTATTGAGTTTAATTAATGTTTAAATTAATTTTTTTAGTAGACTAAGGGGCAGATGTATCAAGGGTGAAATTTCTAGGGTTTGAATCCCTCGAAATTCAACTGGGGAATAGAATCGAATAGGCAATTCGGACGAATTTACGCGCTGGCGAATAGTCGAATGGGCGAATATTCACCCTGCGAATAGTCGCACGATCGAATAATCGAATGAAGGATTTTCATTTGATCGAATGATTGATCTAATGCCATTTTATTTGATCAAAAACTTAGAAAACAAGCCTATGGGACTGTCCCATAGGCTTTTAAAGCAATTCGGTAGGTTTTAGGTGGCGAAGTAGGCAGTCGAAGTATTTTTAATAGAGACAGTACTTCGACTATCGAATGGGCGAATAGTCGCAGCGTTTTTGCGCTCGATCTATTCTAATCATTCTACTCAGGAGAATTTACGCCAATTCGATAGTCGAGGAGCACAAAAAACTACTCTGAATTTGAGTATTTTTCCCTCTATTCCTTCACTCGAACTTAGTGAATGGGCCCCTAAAGGTATGGAGAGCCAAATTACAGAAAAATCTTGAAAGATCTAGAAAACCCCAGGTCCCAGCTATTTTGGATAACAGGTCCAATACCTTTAGGGGCAGATTTATCAAGGGTCGAATTTGAAGTGTAAAATACTTTGAAATTCGACCATCGAATTGAATCCTACAGAATTCGAATTTGTAGGATTTTTAGCATCGTACCATCGTATTCTGATCATAGTACGATCGTACTTCGAATCGTAGGATTTTATCGTACCATCGTACGATTTTCCTTCGAATGCCAAATACTCTGGAAGGTCCCCATAGGCTAACATAGCACTTCGGCAGGTTTAAGTTGCCAAAGTATTGAAGTCGAAGTTTTTTTTAAAGAGACAGTACTTTGATTATTGAATGGTCAAATAGTTGAACGATTTTTACTTTCGAATCGAAGTCGAAGTAAATTTGAAGTCGTAGTATCCTATTCGATGGTCGAAGTATTCAAAAAATTACTTCGAAATTCTAACTTTTTGTACTTCGAAAATTCACTCGAACCTTAGTAAATCTGCCCCTTACTGTCCTTTTAAAAGATTTAATAATATCTGCTGTTCCCTTAAATCTTAAAGAAGATGCCTTGAAGTGGGATTTGTTTGTAAGCTGATCTCATGGATGAAATCAATAGTAAAATTATAAACGAGAGCTTCCAAGCCTTTTTTCGTCATTTAGAAAAGATGTGCAAAGTGTGAATATGAGCATTGCCCAAACATAAGTGCTGAGGGATGAGATCAGTTGCACTATATTGCAATTCTAATGGGAAACGATAAAAGCTGCAAGACTGGAAGTTGGAGCCTTTACCACCGTAAGTGCTAGAATATTTATGGTTTTCTGGATTTCAGAATATCTGCACAAAGTAATTTTACTTTCTGCCGGAGCTTTATTGCAATACACAGCAGAAAAGAAATGCATTATCCAAACCCACGGCCCAATTAAAATATAATGAATTATCGCTCTGGGTGTAGATGTGAATGGCCGGCCAGCTCTCAGCTATTTAATGCTAGGACGGAAAATCAAATATTTGGAATGAGACAGAAATGCATAGGATGTAGCAGTGAACTAATACTTTACAGGCGGCAAGCACCAAAAGAAAGGTGTTATTGCCATAAAATAAATATTCAGAGAGTGTTGAATAAATCAAGGGATATGTTAAGTGGTTAATATCACCTTTGCCCCTTCATTCCCAACATTTGCTGCTTCTTTCTTGGAAGTGCTCTGCATTTTTCTCTACCAGTAAGTACAAACAGGGTTGCCAACTGTTTTGACAGCCCAGTTTTTTTGAAGGGCTGCCCGGATCAGATCAAACCGGACAGGATTTCCTATGATTGACATGGCGTTCTGCCAATCATCGATCACCACGTCATAGCCCCACCCCTGGTGTAACACGCCTCCACGGCGTCACAGGTCCACCCACGTTGCATTGTGGTTCCGCCAAAACACGTCATGGTCCCGCCCCCTGCCCAGTGTTCCACTGCACAGAAGGTGGCAACCCTAAGTACAAATGAATAAACATTTTTATTTGTTTATTTTTTAAAGCAGTATAGAATCCTTGAAATCATAAAAAACTAAAATTAAAGGTCTTTTTCAACTGATTTTTATTTTCTTCAGTACGAACTTTGCAGAAAGCCAGCTGGATATAGTCCAGTGATACAAATGAGGACATGAGTGCATTTACCAAGTCCTTTTATTAAACCAAGCTCGATAACACTCCCATCCAAGATTTTATCGTATTTATTAAGAAAATAACTAGAAAAAGTCGGGTCAGGAAAAGAATTGATAAAATCGAGCAAATACTTGAATCATACAAATTTTTGGGGTTTGACACCCAAATAACTCGATTTTATTTTGGTTATCACCTGAAAATCGGACGAAGCCCAGCGCAGATCACAATATCTCCAAATTGTAAAAGGGACTTCTGCCATTGACTTGATCATGATCTCGGTTGGTTTTAGATGGTGGTTTTTCGGATTCAGACTTTTAGCAGCTTCGGGGTATAACAAATCTCGAAAAGTTCAAGTTTTTTTCCCTCTAAAATTTGCCCAAAATTAACTCGACCAGAAAAAAATCAAGGTTTAGTAAATACCCCCACAAATATTTTTTTTTTTCAGGTAGAGTTTATTAAACAGGCATTGCAAATAAGCAAATAAGACACCAGATTTTTATGAAACTTACTGGGACTCAAAGTTTCCAGTTTCAGTTATACATTTTATCCAGGCTCTGCTTTTCCAATTTTGCATTATGAATTTTTTGGCTAGGAAAAGCACTCCATGGTCAAACAATTGATGATATTGGTTAGTAATGGTATTACGAGAAAATAATATAGTATGCAGTAGTGATGTGTGGGCCTACCCGAAACCCGCTGGACCCACTGGTTTACCCACGGGTCAGGCAGATTTCAGCCGACTTTTGCACAAAATCTTCATCAACCTAGTACTGCCGGCTTCCGGCGCCGGAATTGATAACCATTATGATTAGACAAATCTCCTCTTCTTCAGGGAAACTAATCTCCCCAAACTGCCTTCCAGCCGGCTAGAATGAAAATTGCCGGCAGGATGGCACTCGAAGCGCTTCATTTTCCGAAGTCGCCTCAGTTCGGGGAGATTAGTCGCCCCGAAGAAGAGGAGATTTGTTGCTGGGCGACTAATCTCCCCGAATTGCAGCATGTGCCTGCCCTAAAGAAGCTAAAAAATAGCCTGATAGAAAGCAAAGTAAAGACTTAATGAATTTTGCATTGAGTGAGGGGATAAATGCCAAGCAATGCTTTCCATTTTTTCAACTTCAGTCAGTTAATATATTTAAGTTTAAAAGGGTTTAAAAGCAAAATGTTTTAGACCACATCAGCCAGCAGTAGAGTGGGGTTTCCCATATACCATTCCCGCCTGTATTGCATCAGTCTCTGCAACTATCAACAGTCCCTTGGTGTGCTGTCTCTGCTGAATGTAACAATACCCAAGAGCTTACACCTGTCTAGTGTCACAGTCCAGCCGTCATAGGGACTGTATTAACAGTAAGGGCAGATTCTTGGCAATTAAGCTTGTTTTCGAAGACAGGTTTACATAGCCAAGAGGGAGGACAAATGCACTGCTTTGTTATTACTAAGGAATTACTAAGGAAACTCCATGCTAGTTTTGATTACATACTTGCTAAGGGAGTTTGGGGTTTGGGAGTCACTCCTTTCATTTCATGCCACTGAACAGAACATGCAGAAATTGAAATCATAAAAGGAAAAAGAAGTCAGCGAACATACCATTACATATTTATCATTATCAGGCTTGTATGTTCATGCCCAGTTCATGTTTGTTGATGCAAGGTGTAAGCATAAACCTTTCTATGATGATTTTTAAAATATACTTTGTTGTATGTTGCCTAGGATATAGAATATACAGTGCCAGGGACATATTTTCTGTATAAGCACCCGAGAACCTGTGCCTAGGCTGGGGCTTTATGGAGGTGCAACCTATTTAGAAAAATAAAATGCTTAAAAAAATAGTTCCTCCCAGCCCACCACTGGATGCTTGCCATCAGTAAATGCACAGGCAAGGGGTCTGTAACCTAGGGCAGCTCTGGAGCTAGCACTCTGGTTCTTTTATGTTGATACCATTGATTCTACATCACCTGGCACCCAAAACCATCCCCCAGCTATAGAAACACATGCCAACTGTAATGTTGTTTTATTTCTATGATATATTTCTATTATATTTATTGAGAGATTATATGGTTATTGGTGCACTCCCTCTCCTTAATATTTTCTCCTGCTGTGAATGACTTTGTCACGCTGTTTGGCAGTTGGTCAATCCAAATCACTGACTGCTGCTATTGTTAACAATATATAATGAGATACTTTGTAAAATGTTCTCTTAATGGAAACTTAGATATGGTGGTTGCCCAGTTTCAGTTTGTTGAACCAGGGAAATGATGCAAGCTAAGCAGTTGCACCCAGTACAGCTAATTGCTGTCAGTCAGAGGTGACTAATGAAAGGCCACTGTAATCTCTTATAATGAGATTTTGCAACCCCAGGCAACTTTCTTGTTAATACTTGGTTTGGTGCTCAGAGGAGAGACAGAAAGCGGAGTATATAACGTCGCACAATCCTACATTACCCCTGTGTTGAACGATATGTGTACCTGCTTAAGACGATCAACTTGGAATTTAAATAAATAAATAAATTATAGTGTTCGCATTGTGATCAATCCATTCTTATCTTCTGTGATTGTCAAAACAAAATCAAATAAAGTGCATTTTTTAGAAAATTCATAGTGACTTAATATTTAAAGTGCATGGTGCTTGATTGTGAACATGGGAATGTACTTGAGCCTGCGGCTTGGACTGATTAAAGAGACTCATAAAAAGTAACTTTTATTTCATCTACTAAAATTCATTAATTGAAAGGGAATTAATTATTAAAAACACTAAAAACAATTAAAAAACAAGGGTGGAAATCGGATCTCGATTATGTATAAAGGGGGGTGACAGTGTGAGTGTTACCTCAGACTGTTCCCTTATCGATCTTACAACACCCGTTTCCCTATACTGGCTAAATAGTAGTCAGGGAGTACATCAAGGATAGGTTAGCACTGATGCAGTGGTCTTCCGAAGAGACTGAGTAAAGGTAGGCGAGGATTGGGGGTTGTGAGGAAATGCCCCTTAGTCGACAAGCGTAATATGTCAGCCAGTGTACAGCATGGTGTGCGCAAAGTTTAACTAACACTGTGTCCTCTCAGAGGCACCTAAATCGTTATGGCCTAATCCCTAGACACTGCATAGGCAACACACCATGCTGACAGATCCGCTGAACAGGACAGACTGAGGAAAGGTTCCCCCACCCCGAAAATGTCATCCGTTCCTCCCCCCTTGCTCCTCCGACCCACTGCGTGCTAAATGAAGTTCCTTATAGTTCCCAGTTTTTAAATCGCTAAGTTAGCGGTTAAGCTACAGTGCCTGGTGTGTTGCCTATGCAGTGTCTAGGGATTAGGCCATAACGATTTAGGTGCCTCTGAGAGGACACAGTGTTAGTTAAACTTTGCGCACACCATGCTGTACACTGGCTGACATATTACGCTTGTCGACTAAGGGGCATTTCCTCACAACCCCCAATCCTCGCCTACCTTTACTCAGTCTCTTCGGAAGACCACTGCATCAGTGCTAACCTATCCTTGATGTACTCCCTGACTACTATTTAGCCAGTATAGGGAAAC
This sequence comes from Xenopus petersii, assembly GCA_038501925.1. Classification (NCBI taxonomy): domain Eukaryota; kingdom Metazoa; phylum Chordata; class Amphibia; order Anura; family Pipidae; genus Xenopus; species Xenopus petersii. Next base: position 206,701,091 of record CM076672.1, on the reverse strand, counting down.
GGGTGTTGTAAGATCGATAAGGGAACAGTCTGAGGTAACACTCACACTGTCACCCCCCTTTATACATAATCGAGATCCGATTTCCACCCTTGTTTTTTAATTGTTTTTAGTGTTTTTAATAATTAATTCCCTTTCAATTAATGAATTTTAGTAGATGAAATAAAAGTTACTTTTTATGAGTCTCTTTAATCAGTCCAAGCCGCAGGCTCAAGTACATTCCCATGTTCACAATCAAGCACCATGCACTTTAAATATTAAGTCACTATGAATTTTCTAAAAAATGCACTTTATTTGATTTTGTTTTGACAATCACAGAAGATAAGAATGGATTGATCACAATGCGAACACTATAATTTATTTATTTATTTAAATTCCAAGTTGATCGTCTTAAGCAGGTACACATATCGTTCAACACAGGGGTAATGTAGGATTGTGCGACGTTATATACTCCGCTTTCTGTCTCTCCTCTGAGCACCAAACCAAGTATTTTATATAGGAGTGGTCAGCACATCCATGCCCAGTTGATTCTGACTCTCGGTTTAAGGGCAACCCTAAGAAAAAACAACAGGTTAGAAGGTGCGGCTACCAACTATAATATTTCTCATTTAACTTTCTTGTTAATCTGTCTATCTCTTGCAAACAACTGCAGTGAGTCCCACACAGGCAAACCCGAATAAAGGAAAGAAAATAAACCTAAATCATTTCCTTAAAGCAGCTCCTCCACGATACACTGGGCAGCCACCATATCTAAGTTTCCATAAAGAGAACATTTTACAAAGTATCTCATTTTATATTGTCAACAATAGCGCTGCCACCCACCCTTGCTCTTCCCACCAGCCTTTGTGGTTATTTGAACATATCCAGCTCTAGCTGTTAAAAAAGATTAATTTTCTTGTTGGACTTGTTTGACCACAAAGGCAACGGCACAAGTAAAAATAATGACCTCTTAAATCTTAGCCCTTACAGAGCAGGAGAAAGAGATGAGGAACTTTATCAGAATGAGGAATTGTTTACTCATTTAGCCTGTGGTTTGTGAGCAATTTTTCCAAGCACACAGATGGCCAGATTGCACCAATGCAGTCTCAAGGAAAGCTGGAGGGAGGTGCAGCTTCATTCTGGTTACCATTTCTGGATCCTATAGATTTATAAATTGCATGTTGGTTTGAACTGGGAAACAGGCATGTATTCTGAGAAAGGAAAATATGACAAGTTAATAAGTTAGAAACATTACAGAATTTCAAAAGAAAACTTTGAAGAGGTAGATAAAGGGCTACTTTTCATCACAGAATTAACTCTAAACACATTGTGGCGACCTGGTTTAATTTCTTCCTTTGCATTTTCCCGCAATTAAGCTGGATTGTGGTGAGTGTTTTACTTTAGGTGATCTTTAGCTAAGGGGGGGTGCATTTTCAGGAGATTCTCCTGGAATATCCTTGTGTGCCGTTGTTCGGGTTGCCACCTTCTTTGGAGTGGCAGACCAGGTGGGGGGGGGGTTCAACGACGTCAGGGGCGATCCCGGTGACATTTAGGGCAGGCAAATGGTGTTACAGGGTGGGTGACAGGCTTTGGGATGTGCCTGTGATGCTGGGGGCAGGGTTATGATGTGCCAATCTCTGATTTTAAAGCCTTGCCCGGATTTCCTAATTTGGAAATCCAGACAGGCAGTTTTCACATGGACAGCCCTCCTGAAAACCGGGCTGTCCAGTCAAAAACCAGACAGATGACAACCCTTAAACTGGGATACCCAACGTTTTTAACTGTGAGACACATTCAAGTGGAAAAAAAGGTTGGGGAGCAATATAAGCATGAAAAAATGTTTCTGGGGTGCTAAATAAAGGCCATGATTGGCTATTTGCTAGCCTCTGTGTTGTCTGGCAGCCTACAGGAGGCTCTGTTTGGCAGTACACCTGTTTTTTTATTTAACCAAAACTTGCCTCGAAGCCTGGATTTCAAAAATAATCACCTGCTTTAAGGCCACTGGGCGCAACATCCTGATACAGTTGAAGGTAATGTAAATACAACAGCAGGCATGGTGGAGGTACAATGGGATTTACAATGCATACATTGTGGCATTTCAGATTATTCATGTGCATCAGACTGAACGAACATAATACAATATAATTATGTTTTACTCTTCTAAGAAAGGTTTTGGAACAAATATACACATGGTTGGTTTCTGATGCATACTCTGGTCATTGAATGAACATGAAAGACAGTAGCACATATGGGATACTCCCTGCATGCTCCTGTAAACCAAATGTCAAGCACTCCCTATTAGCAACACTGTAATTGAGAGGCAACAATGGTCCAGTTAATGGTATTGTCAAACAGATGCAGAGTGAGTTCTGTAATTGCAAAACTATCAATTGGGTCAAAAGAGGAAGAATGTTACAGGGCTATACTCTGAAACAGAGCTCTAATCTCTCCCTTTCACAAAATGTAATTCAGCATTTGTAAGTGTAAGCTCTTTGTGTATTTGCAATTAACATTTTTTTTGCTTTGAGTTCGGTAATGTTTCATGGAGCTGGCAATGAACAGTCAGAAAGTAAAGACGTCATGAAGTCAGTATTTGTGTTACGCTCGACCATCTAACACATTATGGAAAATGCTAAAATTGCTATATCTGTGTCACACTTTTCACCTTCAACCCTTTCTCCATCTGCCAAGACTTGGAACTAGGCAATTAAATAAAAGCATATAGCATGATGAAGTATTCTGTCTGAAGAACCAAGGACAAGGCTGGTTCTTGGGTAGAGTTAGAAGGAACATTTAAAATTTTGAATATTTCTTTTATGTTCCTGAATTCTACATTGGTTTTCCCTTGTTGTTTGTCCAACATAGCCTAAACCACAAGGAGGAATTGCATGTATGTTATATCTTCAAGCCTATGTCATAGCCTTTGTTAGGTTATTAATCAATTTACCTTTAATGACTGAAGAACAACAGTTATAGTTTAATCAAGGAAAAGTCTCACTTTTTGAGGAAACTATGTTTTTATAATCCTAGTCTCAAAAGGGCATAATATTTACTCCCTTTTTGTAATTGAATAATGGAGGTTCTTAATAAACTTTTACCAATTTTGTCATACTATTACAATGGAAAACTGAAAGAAAAGGTTATCTTTGGTTTTTTTCATTTTCTGTCTTAAATTTGTAAACAAAAGATCTTTCTTTTATAAGTCTTGTTAATGGCAACTTTCTATTTTGTCAAGTCTATACCTTCTCTCAGTAAATGTTTTGGTATGTTCTACCCTAGCTTTCTCGTATTTCTTAAGCAGTCCAACAAAAAAAACCCTGATTTGGTAGATTCGACAGATATGCAGGGACTTTATATTTCTATTCTCCCTGAGAAAGGTATGGCTTGTGTAGAGGAAGTCCTACTTGAAGTCCTAGAGTTTTTTTCTACTTCTAATAAACTCGCAATTTTAAAAAACAAGAAAGTTGCCTTATTTCATTTACAAATCCTAATATAAAAAAACGGGATAGACTAAGGGGCCCATTCACTAAGCTCGAGTGAAGGATTAGAGGAAAATAGAGGGAAAAAAATTTGAATTTGAATTTTTTTTGGCTACTTCGACCATCGAATTGGCTACTTCGACCTTCGACTACGACCTTCGACTTCGAATCGAATGATTCAAACTAAAAATCGTTTGAATATTCGATCATTCGATAATCAAAGTACTTCTTCGACCCTCTAGTTCGCCACCTAAAACCTACCGAGGCCAATGTTAGCCTATGGGGAAGGTCCCCATAGGCTTTCCAAGGTTTTTCTGATCGAAGGATAATCCTTCGATCGATGGATTAAAATCCTTCGAATCGTTCGATTGAACGATTATTCCTTCGATCGTTCAATCTAACAAATTGCGCAAAAATCCTTCGATATTCGAAGTGGAAGTATTTTAATTCGCCAGTCGAATATTGAGGGTTAATTAACCCTCGATATTCGAACCTTGATACATCTGCCCCTTAAACTGTGAAAAAAAATCCAAATAAGTCTAATTCATATTTTATTCATCATTTTAATGCTAAAAATGAAAACTGAATAAATAGTTGGGGAGACCAATTTATCAAAACTCATAATCGTGAATTTTTTTTTTTTTACTTCAAATAAACTGACATTTCAAAAAAACACAAATGTTATCTTATTTATGATAAAATCCCAATGTAACAAGCGTGAAACCGTTTATTATGGCCTTTCTGTAACTAAAACACCCTTGCTTACTAAAATCACATTGGTGTGTGCCACATTTTGGCTGCATAAGAAAATCAACAGTTTTGGCATGAAAGTCAAATTATTTGCAGATCTGCTTATTTTCTTGCTTTGCCCACAAGAGAATACAGCTGTTATAAGTTAATAGAGGAGTTCCTGGCTTCTGAATGGATACTATTATGGGAAACCCAAAGTGCCTAAATATAATCTGAAAAGAACTTCTTAAAGAAAATCTACCCACTCCTCCCTTTAATTATACAGGGGCACATTCTCCCAGTTATACCAGACACAGACAAGAAGGGAATTATGAACCTGAAGAGAGGGGCCATAGAGATTTTATTTTGTAGAAAATACATTTCTTCTGATCACACAAAGTGGTTTTATTAAAGGCGAATCAACGTCTCAGGGGGACAAAACCCACCCTTCGTCAGGAACACCTTTAAAGCAAACCAAAGTCTGCCTCCAATTCTCACAGTCCCAAATTAAGGCATGAATCCCAAAGTGTTGGGCACCTTAGACAAAATGTAACTCAATCAATACATTTACATACATAGCTGGTAACTTTACCTTTATTTTTGTATCCCCATCAGTATGTTTTATCTGTCAGTATACTACACTTTATTTATTGGAGATGGGCTTTTGCCTTAAAGGTATTCTTTGCACTTGTGTGTTTGTCCTGATGAAGGGTGGGTTTGTGTCTCCCCCAAAACATTGATGCACTTGTGTCAACAATAAATAAGGCAAGCTCCTCAGCTGCAGAAAAAGTGTGTGTTTGTGGGTCTCCTTCAAATATTTACATTGTGGTTTGGATCTTGCAGGTCTGAGCTGGAAGTCTGTACCACCAGTGCAGTGAATTGTGGATGGTGAGTGTGTGCAGCTATTGCTCAAATTTTAGAATTATAATAATGGTTGTATATTACCCCAGTATATTTATGGTTCTGGCACCATCTTCTTTATCCATATCACAGTTCATGAACTTAAGGGGATTAATTTATTAAAGTTTGAGTTAGCGAGGTTTGTGAGGTTTTTTCAACCTCGAATAAACTCACAACTCGAATGTTTTCTTATTTGAAAAAAACCTGAATGTAAAAAACTCAACTGAATGCAATCAGGGAAAAATTTTCAATACCTCAAATTTATCCAGTTTATAGGCTAAAAGAAATTGATTACCTCTAATGTATCCAAAGTAAAAAAACAAAAAGCATGAAGGTAACAAACATCTTCAAATGGTTAAAGGGACCTCTTCTATTGACTTCTACATGACCTCAACAGGTTTTAGATGGAGTATTCTTGGATTTGGGCATTTAGCAGCTTCAGGGCATAGTAAATCTTAAAAAAATTTGAGCTTTTTCCCCCCAAAAAATTTGCATTCCCTTGCATTCCCTTGCTCTATCACTGCCAAAATGGCCAACTTATTTCCTGTTCCTGTTTGCTTTATTCACCTTTCACTACCAACAACTTTATACTTCATAGTGTAATTTAGGACTCACTGCCACCTAGTGGCCAAACTAATTATACATTACTCATTAACTTAAAGGAGTTGTTTACCTTTAAATTAACATTTAGGGCATTGATCCCCAACCAGTAGCTCATGAGCAACATGTTGCTTTCCAACCCCTTGGATGATGCTCTCAGTGGCCTCAAAGCAGGTGCTTATTTTTTAATTCCTGTCTTGGATTTAGGATTTGGTTGTATAAACACCATGGGGCACATTTACTAAGGGTCGAATTTCGAAGTGGTAAAACTTTGAAATTCGACCATCGAATTGTAGAAATTTGATAGTCTAAGTTTTTTTTTTAAATTAAATGTAGCCATTTTTGATCGGATTCAATTTATTCGATCAAACGTAGAAAACGATTTTCCAAGAAAAAAACTTTGACTTCTAAAAACTTAGCCAAATACTGGCTATAGGTCCTAGGAGGTCCCCATAGGCTAACATAGCAATTTGGCAGGTTTAAGGTGGCGAAGTGTCAAAGACAACGTTTTTTTAAAGAGACAGTACTTGATTTTTGAGCGGTCGAATATTCAAAGTTTTTTTCAATTCAAATCGAATTTTGGCCTATTCGATGGTCGAAGTACCCAAAAATGACTTGGACTCTTAGTAAATGGGCCCCCCAAGTGTATTGCCAAATAGAGTCTCAATTTAGGTTGACAATCCACAAATGGCCAATCAAGCCCTTATTTGGCACTCTAAGAGCATTTTTCATGCTTGTGTTGCTCTCCAACTCCTTTTACTTCTGAAAGGAAAGCCCTGGAGCTATAAACGCAGGGGCTGCATGACAAGGGATCCGAATGACCAGCAGCCAAATTATGCTGGTTTATATTTAAAGATTGGCAGAATCAGATGTAGCCAGTGTCGGGCCACACTGGGCAGGCGCCCTAGGCAGGCCGGGCAGTCGCGCCGCCTGTTTGGTGTGTGCATGCACAAATTTACGCTTGCGTGCACATGCGCACATTTGCGGTATAGTGCGCATGCGTGAAGTTCGCGCACATGCACAGAAGCGCAAAAAAGCATGAAGAAACGGCCAGAGAAGGGAACCGAACTTGGGGTAGGCGACAGAGGAGGCGCCCTCCCAGCTTTACGCCCTAGGCACGTGCCTACTCTGCCTACCCCTAGTTCCAGCCCTGGATGTAGCTGTGAGTGAGTGAGAAGGCAGAGTTAAGGCAGGGGAAAGCTGGGCTGGGGTGGAGAAAGAGAGGGATGTGATGTCAGGGGAAGAAACTGTTCACTTCCTTATCTTCTGAGCAGGTAGAAACATTCCACCCACCCCCCCCTTTTTTGCATATTTTATATGCAAAAAAAAGAGGAAATGTCAGTTTCCTCTTTATGTTCCCATATTATCTATTAATAAGCAAATGTGGAGGTATTACTGCATGCACTTTTATATTGTGGTTTATACAGTATAAACATGAGAGTGTTTGCATGTTATTATTCATGTTAAATGAATGTCAAGTGCTTGATCCAGGGAATGTTTCCGATCGCCATTGGGGTCAGGAAGGAATTTTTTCCCTCTTGAGGCATAATTGGCACTGGCTCCAGGCTGGGTTTTTGCCTTCCTCTGGATCAAAACAGTGGATATATGATAATGTATTTAAGTTTTTATTTGTCACAGCAACGGTAGGACCTTCCCAGAGTACTGCACAGGTAAATTTATAAGAGGGAGAAATGAGGTTCTCTCCTGTGACTGCACAGTGGGTTGATTGATACAGACGGTACTACTGCTTCATACCTCCCAGCTGTCCCTTTTTCGGAGGGACAGTCCCTCTTTTGACAGCTCAACCCGCAGTCCCTCATTTGTACTGGAAAGTCCCTCTTTTCTCTGCTCTGAAACAGCCAGAAAAAGAAACAAAGTTTCTCATTTAATTGGCTTTTAGCAGAGAGCCTAGAACAACTAACAGGTGCAAATAAGATACTTTGTAACAATTTTGAGACACAAAAAACCAGTTTAGATAAGGAGAAATATTTTCAAACTTTTATAACCTGCCAAATTTTGTAAAACAAACATGGTAATTAGGGGGTGTGGCCACAGAAAGGGGTATGGTCAAAAAATTTGCTGCGCTACGTGCGGAAAAAAATTTTTGTCCCTCTTTTTATTTCCAAAATGTTGGGAGGTATGCTGCTTGTGCTAGGTGACAGCCTGCTTGCATTTCCTATCATCGACACATTGCAGATTCCGGACCGACAGCAGGGCTGCTGAACTTCTCTCATGGTGGGAGATGCAGCTCCTGCTTGTAGCAGAGTTTGGGGCCATCCTCTCTGTAGGTAGAGGCAGCCTAATACTCAGTGGTGGATATAATGACATAGCACTGATCTCAAGTGAGGAGCAGCAAAGTATAATAGCGATCCCTTATGGAATTCTGGCTTTGAATATTGCCTTGGGGTCAGGCCCGGATTTGCGGCAAGGCCGCATAGGCCCGGGCCTAGGGCGGCAAAAAAATAGGGGCGGCATGCCGCCCAGCCGCATTATGGGGACACGTGCGTCCCCATTCATTTACAGCAGCTGCGCCGGTGTTTTTTCGCCGGCGCGCTGGGAAAGTGAGGTGAGGTGGGCGCTAGGACCGCGCGGCCGCCTGGTCGGACCGCACGGCCTAGGGGCGCGCCTCAGTGAAATCCGGCGCTGCTTGGGGTGAGGCTGGCAAGGTCCTATTTATTTGATAAAATGTTAATAAATGCTGTGGCCATTTTCACCATTTCTGGCTCCTTGTGTTTCATTACTGTGTGTAACTAAGGGGTTCAATGGGATGGCTGAAGGCAAAGGGTCAATTGAGGAGTTCCCTTGTCATGTTACTCACAGGTTCAAAAGGTTAGGGATCCCTGATTTAGGGGGTTATTTATTAAAGTCTGAATTTATCTCAATATTTTCTGCTACAAACTCCGATCAAATCCGCTCAGGTTTTTAACGCTTATTTATTATTACATTTTTCCGAAAATGTGCTTTGCGGGAAAGAATCTGATTTTCCGGATGTTTTCATCCGATTTTCAAGTTTTTTTCAGAATGTACACCCGAAAACTTCAAAAACTTCAGGTTATTGCACGAAACCAAGCGCACATCAAAAGATCATTGACTTCTCCCATTGACTTATATGCAACCTCGACAGATCTGAGATGCCGGATTTTCAGATTCAGACTTCTCCATTCTCAGGGTTTAATAAATTCCGAAAAATTTGTGATTTTTTAAAAGTCTGATTTTATAAAAAAGAAAATCACAAATTTTCCATGATTTTTGCATTCGGAGTTTAGTAAATAACCCCCTTAGTATGACGTCAAGACTGATATTCTGAATAGGGATGCACCGAATCCAGGATTCAGTTCGGGATTCGGGCAGGATTCGGCCTTTTTCAGCAGGATTCGGATTCGGCCGAATCCTTCTGCCCAGCCGAACCAAATCCGAACCCTAATTTGCATATGCAAATTAGGGGCGGGAGGGAAATCACGTGACTTTTTGTCAGAAAACAAGGAAGTAAAAACTGTTTTCCCCTTCCCACCCCAAATTTGCATATGCAAATTAGGGTTCGGATTCAGTTCGGTATTCGGCCGAATCTTTAGCGAAGGATTTGGGGGTTCGGCCGAATCCAAAAAAGTGGATTCGGTGCATCCCTAATTCTGAAGCAATTTGTTTTAATTTTTTATTATTTAAGGTCTTTCAGTTATTTAGATTTTTATTCAGCAGCTCTTCAGTTTGCAGTTTCAGCAATCTGGTTTCTAGGGCTCAAATCACCCTAGCAACCATGCACTGATTTGAATAAGAGACTGGAATATGAATAGGAGAGGGACTGAATAGAAAGATGACTAATAAAAAATAGCAATACATTTGTAGCATATGCTTTTTTAGATGGAGTCAGTGACCCCCCATTTGAAAACTGGAAAGAGTCAGAAGAAGAAGGCAAATAAATCAGAAACTATAAAAAAAAAAATAATAATGAAGATTAATTAGAATGAAGATTAATTAGAATTAGTCATTCTATAACATGCTAAAAGTTAACTTAAAGGTGAACTACCCTTTAACAGTTTGAAGTATATATAGTTTAATGTAGTTTTTGGTGTATAAATAAAGGGACAGATGCTGATTTGCCTTGTATGTTAAATACATTTGCTGCCATCTTGTGGCCACTGTTCTGATATTTTGCCATGAAAAATATGACTATAATTTCCTGCCCACCAATTGCCAGTTCTCCAGACACGACTAAGAAGATTAGCGCATGCGTCAAAGGGAGGGGGCAGTGGTGACAATAGGGGGCAGGCCTAGGGGTGCCTGCGTTGTAAATCCAGCCTTGAATACATGTATTGGATCTGATATCCAGAAACACATGATCCAGAAAGCTCCAAATGACAGAATTCCATCTCACATAGGCTCCATAGTATCCATTTTAAAAATGATTTCCTTTATCTCTGCAATAATAAACCTGTAACTTGTACGTGATCCAAACTAAGATTGTAAAACTGAACCGAGAGAGATTAGAGAACGCAAGGGATTTATTACAAACACTGCTTTCTTAAAAAACAAAAACATTGCTCTGTTTAATGAATAATTCAATAATAGTTTTGTAATAACAATTGCATTGGCAAAAACAATTTCATTTAGGTATAACTACATTCCTTTCAATGTAACCTTCTCTTTGCTGTTGGATGTTTAGATATTCATGTGCTGCCACCATGTGGACAATTGGCAAACAGCATCAAGCTGTACAGGTACACAGTACCACTATATGCAGTAAAACATTACCTGTTCTGCATCTTGGAATGATGTTTCATGGTTTGATGCAATGGGTTACTATCAGTATAAATACAAGTAACTCCCCTTCGTCAGGTGTACACCCCCGAAACGTTGTATTTGTGTGCTGGAGTTACTTGTATTCATTGAAGGGTGGAGGGGCTGTTCTCCTATACCCTAGGCACCGTACATGGTTTATTGAGAGGCCAGGTGTGTGTGTGCAATCTTTTGCCTAAATCGTTACTACCAGTATTACCAATGATAGGCTCCCACTATAGTCCATTGCGCAAAGGTCATATAGTGATATATTTACTAAAGCTCTAAATGGTGTGGAAATGTGCAATGACGGCAGCAAATGTTGCACCACTACAGCCGCAATTGCACTAGTAAATGACCCCTATTATCACGTCTGGCACTCTGCTGGGAGGACATCTATTCTCATTTTAAAGGAGAAGTAAACCTTAAAAATAAGTGAATGTAAAATTGATGAGGGTGCTATTCTAACTATTATAAATCTAATTTTTAATTCCAAGATATTAAAGGATACAGGTACTGTTAACATGAACCTGCTGGTCATTTTCCGACCAGTCTGACCAAGAAGTGGTCAGGAGAAAGAAAGAGGGTGGATCTGGTGTTCTTTTGGTTAGGAAAGATTTGCGAAACATTACACAAACCAACGTACATAAATGAACACAGACTATGCTTTTGTACTCTGGATGTCTTGTACTCTGGATGTTTTGGAGCATTGGATTGATTGAACTACGTATCTCAAAGGACTTGATATTTTGGATAATGAGAATGGACACAATGTTACTTTAGGGTGGTGGCACACAGGGAGATTTAGTAGCCTGGGATAAATCTTCGCTACTGCGGGCGAAGTGCCTTCCCGCCAGCAATAATGTGAATAGCTGGTGGGATGGCATACATGTGGCTTCGGTTTTCCAAAGTCGCCCGAAGTTTCCTTATGCGGCAACTTCGGAAGTGACGCTTATGCCATGAATATGAATCACCGACGGGAAGTAAGTTTGGGGATATTAGTCGCCCGCAGAAGCAAAGATTTATCGCAGGGGACTAAATCTCCCTTTGTGCAACCACCCTGGAGGATTATTTGCGGTTACAATGGTATAAATTTCCCAGAATACCCTTGTCTACTCACACTTGATAAAGGGCCCAGCCCTAAACACATACAGGGGAATGTAATAAAAGTCGCAAAGAGCAAAACAATTTGCACCAATAAGACTAAAAATCCACATCTCGCAATGTAATATTGTTCCTTAAACTGTTATTGCATTGCGAATTTTAATTGCGCATTGCGAATAGTTTTTCCGTTAGCGATATTTATTACATTCCCCCGTTTGTGTGCTGTCACTTCTGCAATAAATCCACATTGCAGTTTAAATTACTGCCTTTAAGCTGCCTGGTGATTTTTTCTGAATTGATATGGATATTGGTGGTACACAGACCCTGCAATCAGTAGCTGGACTTTTTTTCAGAAATTTAGGCCGAGACTAGGCGCTAACCCTTTATTTTGTGCTTTCATATGTGGATCATGGGATCTGCAATGTAAGGGGATGTTAATGAGGAAGGGTGTTGTGATCAGGACAAATATTCTCATAAAGACCAATCATGATCACCCCCTCTGTTTCCTACACTGCAATGCTTCTCAACATTTTATCTTGCTTGTGATGATCACCATTCCTACAGTAGGTTCCTCATCAGGGGGTGGTCTGTCGGCCCTGCGCTATCTCCTTACAGCACAGTACATTTGTGCTTACAGGAGTTCTCTTTATTTACTCTCTTTGCACATATACAGTTTATCCTGCTTAGCAGGTTCTTCTTGTCGTGATGGACAGAGCTCAGCTTCAGAATATTTTTACTGCAATTCCCTGGGGGCAGGCCTATACTGAATGTGTTCCACTGGGTCATGTCAGTACTTGCCATATAGGGTTAGGAAACCCTAGAAATAACATGAACTAAAGAAGAATTGTCATTGTTGGGGAGTGGGGCGTTGTCCAACATGAGGTCTGGTCCCCTCAAACATGATTGTTGTTTGTACTTGAGAATGACAAGAATGACATCAGCATTCAAACTGTCAGGCAGCGTTCTAAGCTGTGCCTAACTGGGAGCTCCTCAAATATTGGGGCCCTATATAGTTCTACCACCTGTACCCCACTGATGGCTGCCCTGGCTGCAGCTGTACCAAGACAGGAATCAAAAAAGTGAGAAATTGCAAACTGCTTTGTCCAGCACATTCTGCACCTATAGTATGGGGCAATATGCACGGAATTGCATATGGACACCCTGTCTCCTTTGGAGCACATATGTAAGCAAGGCAAATCAATAGCCCTTTACTTACTGCTTACTCATGGCAGGCCATAGTACGGGGCTCTCTAGCAGTTGCGTAACTACCGGGCCCGAACCCCCTTGGTGCCCACCGGAGCCAACATAATGGTTATCGTGGGCGGCTGGGCAGGGAGAGATTTTACAGCGTTCATGACAGCAGCTCTTCTGCACACGATTCATAGGGGGAGGTCCCATAGAGGGGCCCAGGTGCCCATCCTGTACCAGGGCCCACTGGCGAGTAGTTACACCACTGTTCTCTAGCCCAAAGAAAGCTAAACCGGGTGCAGCTATGGGTTTTTTGCTCTGATCGGTACAATTTTTCCCATCCATAAAGAATGCTTGCATGTACTTATTTTAAACAAGATCTGAGATTAAAAGAAAACTATACCCCTCAAACAATGTAGATCTCTATAAAAAGATATCACATGTAAAACCCTGCTTCATGTAAATAAACCATTTCCATAATAATATACTTTTTTAGTAGTATGTGCCATTGGGTAATCATAAATAAAAAATTGCCATTTTAAAAAATAAGGGCCGCCTCCTGGGATTGTATGATTCATGGTGCACACAAACATACCAAACCACATACATGTTAGAGTTGTAGTATTTCTGGTCAGGTGATCTCTGAGGCAGCACACAGACTATCACAAAATGGTGGTTCAAGGCAAGAAATGTAAAAGGGCAATATTTACTTAAATATATTAATTTTGATAAGATTCTTTAAAATGCCACTTAACTTGATATAAACTATCTGTTGTTCAAGTATTCATTTTGGGGGTATAGTTTTCCTTTAAGCAGGAGCTGAGGTGGATTGCCAGAACCATTATGCATGTGTGTGTCAAAGTGCAGTGTCAGTGATTACTGCAGGAAGGTACTCTGGAGGTAACACTATTATTGTATATAACTAGACCTCTAAGTACCTTTGTGTTATTGAGAAATTATATTAATCTAGATGTCTGACTGTCAGCACACCATCTATTGACGTACCACTCCCAGCATCTCCTAGATAGTACCTCCCCAACATTTATTGAAAATACATATCTGTTATGATTCTTCCCTATTGATAACATTGACAGCTGTACCAGTAAAATGCTGGGCTCGTGGCAACCTTACTCATAGGCAGACAAATGCTGAAAGTTGCAGCAGCTGCAGGTTGGGCATCCCCAGTGCATATATCAATTATATCTAACAATGTGTAAACAATATATTATGTTATTTTGTGTTTTTATATATGTTTTGTCTCCAAGGGGCCCCTGAGAGCAGGATTGGGATTCAAACAGGCCCTGACATTGAAGGTACACAGAGGCCCAAACAGCTACCACCAGCCCACTAAAAATGTATGGCATCTTACAGCAGCCCCTCTTGCATTTGCCAGACACAGATTGCCAGTTTTGGACTGCTGGTGAGGATGCCTATGTGCCTCACCCAACCCTCCTCCCAATCATGAATACAGCACTGCCAAACACAGGTAGGGCTGTATTCATCAGGGCAACACAGATTTTGGTGCTCTGCAGTAGCGTAACTAGAGGGGGACGGGCCCTGGTGCGTGACGCGCAGCCGGGCCCCGCCCCCCTCCGTATGGCCCGCATTTGTCAGTGGCGCACGGGCTGCCGGGGGGGCCCTGGGGGGGGTGCGGGCCCTGGCCCACTCGCACCCCCTGCTCCCCCGGTAGTTCCAGCACTGGTGCTCTGTTTTTGCAATATTTCAAAGGACAGCGCAAAGGGTGAGAAAAATGACAAATTGCACTAGTATTTTTGTTGTGCCTTTGCACTTGATATAACTGAAGCAGATGGTGGGTGTAACCCTAGGCTCGTGCATAGTGCCAAAAATGGTGCAACATTTCACCTATGTTGGTGAATTTGCACATGTAAGTGCTGAACACTGATCAGTCTCTGCCTGAACATACAAACCCACGGGCATTTAAACAGGAATGTGCCAAGCAGTGCACTTTTCTGCATTCCACGGCACAGCAATACATGTATTAATTTATCCAGTCCTGCCCTGCGGATAGCACCCATTGAGAACACACCATCCCTGAATGCAGAAAACATGGAAATGATTGTGACTGCTGACTGGTGTCTGTTCCTGTGTGTATTGACCCATACAGAAGAACTGGATCAGTTCTCACAAGCTTTGTCATACAGTGGTGCAACGTGTGTGAATGCACATTGAATAGACAGTGGGTAGGTACCCTTGCACTTACCTACACTAATTTCCCATACACCTCACTTTATCTGATTTACTCAGACATAGTGGAAGCATTATCATGAGATATTTTTCCCTGCTTGCATCCCCCACTCAGCTGTTTTGCTTTGACAAATACTTAAGCTGTGCCTCTGCAGGAAAGGGGCCGTGCCCCTGGTGGGGCCCACAAGCCAGCTTAAATAACACTGATTACTTTGTCTTTTAAAGGACAACTGCAGCTACAAGCGGCACTATATTGTATTTCCCCTTAATGTAAATAAATATAGCACTATATCACATACAAGTTTTGCAACCTTGAAAACATATATATATATATGTGTGTGTGCATGCTTCCACAATTAACAGAACTACTGTCAAGTATTTAAGAAACATAGTTAATTTTCCTTATATCGACTTCAAAGGGGCATGTCCCTGTGTACGCACGGAACATTCCTTCCTTGCATGTTTGTGTTTATACTGCCTGCCTGCCTCAGTGGAGCTACAGTCCTGTTCTATTAAAGTTTACAGAAAATGTACCAGACAGTGCAAGCAATATGGCAGCTCCCTGTATTGTAAAAGAAATATATAGAAAAGGCACATGAGCACTGGAGGAGCTCATTCCAACTCAAAATACTAAAATGCAAAGTTGCCTCCAGGACGCGAGACGCTGGCGAATTTTTGCTAGCGTTACTTCAGCAATCAAAGCGAAGACGCTCTAGTGTTCAGTTATGCCTTCGTTAGAGGTCTTCGACCAGGCTAATTTGCATACAGCGGGAAATTTAAAGTTGAATGGACGTACATGTTGCAGCATATACAATACATTACACAAGCCCATGGAACCTGAATTAAGAAAATAGAGTTGTTATAATGTCCTACACATGAGCCCAGTGTATAATGTTCCATATGTTAGAAAATGTATGGGGCAAACCGGTAACCCAAAAAGAATTTTAATAACTTTTATAGCCTATCACTCTAAATAAAGGAAAAGACTCCAGCGGTTTTTGGGACTTTTTCCACTAAAAATATGATGTAAGTAACAGAAGATTGTGGAAGATCTATGTACTCCAGTGCACTTTTCCTGGTCTGAGCTGACGAAGGCAAGTCTGGTGAAAGAGGTAACGTTCAGTGAAATCAGCATCTTAGTGAATTTGCGGTGTAAATTTCAGTTTGGGCTGAAATAGATTTTTGGAACTTGAGCAAGTATATGTAAGCACAGGTTAATGGATATTTGTGTGGTTGGCTGTACATTTCCTTCATTCTCCTCCCCCAAAACCCAGATATATTTCGCCAGAGCAAAAATTCGCCTGGCGATAGAGTGCGAATGAACGCTAGTGTCTGTCTCTTTCGCTAGTAAAGTTATGCCTGCGCCTGTTAGTAAATTGGCAAAATTCCTGAAAGAGGGCTAGTCACTTTGCCCTTTAGTCAATCTGCCCCCAAATACCAAGTCTGACAGTGCTCCAATAGTGAAACTGTAAGCACTGCAGTCATGTGACAGCTGCATGGGTCAGTTTCTGCCTCCAAGTGAAATGATTGCAGGGCTTCTTCTCACTTCATACCAGCCTTACCTTCTGCAGTGTATATTGTACGTGAAATTCAATTCAATGGAATTCACACCTGCTTACCTGTTATAAATGAGTCCCTTCCTTGAGATCTGATGCCCAGTTGGGTGACAGTTGCAGCAATGCTACACTAGATGGCTGTGTGGCATAACCCTATAACATGGGCCATGGGCGATGCTTGTACATAAAGTCAGTGATCTCCAATCAGCAACTCTAAACTACATATCCCAGCATCCCCCGAGAGCCCTGAGCTTGAGCAACAGGCTGATATTCCAGATGTAGCAAATACAGTATCACTCAGTGTACAGATAATTAACCTACTGTTACCAATACCAAGAGACAGGAGCTGGCCTTGCACAGCCTATAGGAAAAATATAATATTCTAGGGATTAACCATGTAGCTGAAAAAACAATCCCATAATGAGCTTTCTCCATGGAGCTATTTTTGGAATCCTGCTTTGCAAAATGCAATAAAGTGCTGATCTATTGTCTTGTTACTCAACACACTCTCCAAGGTCAGACTCTGCAGGGGTTATTTTTATTTTACTGATAGGAAACTTTCCCTTTCCTGTGTGTTGAGCTGGGAGCTTGTGCTGAGAGGATGGGCTGAGTGCCTGTCGCTTTAAGGCTGTAGGCAGTGCGGGGACTGATCGCAACGTCAGAGAGGTAGGGGCAGCAGACAGCGACTTAGGGGGAAGGGGAGAGGATTGAGCCTGGTAGTGTCCGCTCGGCGCAACCATTCAGCACCCAGGGGGGAGCACCTATAGCCAAGGTGAGTGACAATGGGCAGAGGAGGGAGCTGCTATTCACACACAAACATGCTGATAGGAGTTCTGGGCATGGGCACTGGCAATAACTGGGGGGCGCTGACAATAACCAACTTGTATTTCATTGAATCATTGTCCTTTCCGGGGGCTCACAGACAGGTAAGCACAGCAGTGACAGCATTATGGCAGCCTTCAATACTATTTATTTCATTGCATTCGGTGACAGCAGGCTTTAATACAGCGTCACGTGCCAGGGATGATTGCCTTATGGGTGCTGCTTGGTGCCCTCTTGCAGGGTGCAGCCATTGTATATATTAGGGGGGTGTAAAGTGAGTGTGTATTTCATGTCATTACTGATGTTGGTAGCAGCCAGTGAGAGCAGGGCAGCCACAAACTGTCAGATTGATAGAAAGCCTTTGTTGCAGTACATGCCCATCAATGCTGGATGCCATAGCTGCCCGATACCTTATCACTGCTGTCATGTATTTATTTATTCATTTCTTCTACCAGCCATTCTGATGCTCTACCATGCGTAGCCGCTTGACTGTCCCATTTAGCAGCTGCCATTATTATCCTTAATGTGCTTTTTTGGCAATAGAAACACAATTTGTTGTTACAGGCCTGCACAAAAGCCAATGGCACGGATGGCTACGAACTTACTTTGCTAAGGCTCCTCATCGCTGCGCATGTATTATGTTCCTTGCACGTCTGTGCATGCTTGTACCCTTCATAACGCACAGCAACCACAAATGTAATGCCATTATTCAAAATGTGGCAATTAAAGTGCATTTCCAGCAGGGCATTGGGTATGGTGTTTTTATGTAACAGAGGATTAATAGCAGGGTCAGCTTATCGGCTTAGGGATATGCCAGCTTCCAACTGTAATGTAGTAGATAGGAACAGAATGACATCATGGGGACTGGATATCTGCTCTGATCTGGGGGTACATATTAATGCTTGTGCTGAGAGGTTATTCTATCCCAGTGATCTGTTCTAGAGCACAGCTGCCCAACTACAGGGGTAACAATAGAAGCCGCAGACCCAGCAGCTGTTTGTGGGCACAGTGATTTAGATTTGTGCAAAACAACAGATTGTTTCTCCTATATATTGAAAAAATGCCCTTAAAAAGTTTTTTCCCCTTAAGCTACTAGTTAAGCTTCATACCCATAGGTACAAATTACTCATCAAGTTGTGACCAAACTGGCCAACAAATGAATTCTGCACAGATATCTAGGCATGTTGGGTAACTGGCCATTAAGGGTTCCTATACAGCTGTGTACGGGACCTGTTATTCAGAATACTCAGGTCCTGGGGATCTTTCCCTAATTTGAATCTGTATACCTTAAATCAGCGTGAAAATCCTCTATATATGAAATAAACCCAATAGGCTGGGTTTGCTTCCAATAAGAGTTAATTATTTCTTAGTTGGGATCAAGTACAAGCTACTGTTGTATTACTACAGAGAAAAGGGAAATTGTTTTTAAAAATTTGGATTATTTGGATACAATGGAGTCTATGGGGGATGGCCTTCCTGTAATTCTGAGCTTTCTGGATAACGGGTCTCATACCTGTATATGAACCTATCATATAAATGAATGACAGCAGAATGCTTGCCTTATCCAAACCTTAAATGCCAGAGGTCTGCATGTCACTGCCCAGCATTAGTCTTCTGAGTAAAGGAAAGTAGTTATATCAACACATTTTTAGCTGGACCATGTTGAAATTATTATATCGCACAGTAAAGTCAATGGGTTGGTTGGTTGTTACAGTCTAAAACTTTTTTTAGATATTAGGAAAAACAGGGATTCGTTTATCCGATTTTTTTGCTTTGTTTTTGTATTTATTTTATTTTTTATAATCCATTAAATGAAATTATCTCAAATGACCAATAACGAAATAAACACCCTTAAGTATGAATATTACATTTAACATTTTGTGTGTATCAGTCCAGCCAATATTTACAAATAAACTATTACCTCCAGCATATATCCTGTGTAAATGGAAAAGGATTTCATGGTTCAATAGAGAGCCATGAGATGCCTTTGACCCCGTTTATCTCCCCCCCCCCCCCCCCGTTAAGTGCTAAAACCTTTTTATTCTACACCGTTTATCTGTTATTTGCTTTGACCTATTGCCCTGTTTTAACTTGAATACCTGCCACTATGGCAACACAGAAGCTTTATTGAGTATATTTAAGACTTGAATCATGATCACAATAAAAAGGACTTTCCATATAAAATACAAATTTCCCTGATTTTACCTTAAACTTCCCCCACTCACCCTGTAATTAGAGAAATGTGTTTAAATGCAGTTAAATGCAGAGCTCTGTGTAAAACATTCCTCTTTATCTAAGCTGCAGCCTTTCTAAGGCTTTTAAAAGGAGTTGTTCACCTTTGAGTTTTGTATATTTAGTATAATATAGAGACTGATTTTCAGGAAAATGTAATAATAAATAAGCGTAAAAAACAAGAGCGGAGTTTGCAGCAGAAAATGTTGAGATAAAATCGGACTTTGATAAATAAACCCTTTAGTTTCCAATAACAGTTCCATAGAAGCAACTTCTAGTTCTTTTTATAAGTTTTTAGTGTGATAGTTAAAGCAAACAGAAAAGGAAATTGGGAGCAAATAAAAAGAAAAAAGGAATGGAAAGTTTTTGCTAACATTATTAAACACATCCTCAATGATTTTAATTCATTGTCTAGTATAGTGATCCCCAACCAGTAGCTCGTGAGTAACATGTTGCTCTCCAACCCCTTGTTTGTTGCTCCCAGTGGCCTCAAAGCAGGTAATTATTTTTGAATTTCTGGCTTGGGAGCAAGTTTTGGTTGCATAAAAATCAGGTGCCATGCCAAACGGAGCCTTAATGTAGGTTGACAATCCACATAAGGGCTACTAAATGGCCAATGACAGGCCTTATTTGGCACCCCAGGAACATTTTTCATGCTTGTGTTGCTCCCCAACTCCTTTTACTTCTGAATGTTGCTCACAGCAACATTATACACTTTCCATAGGTTTAAGGGCTCTAACTCACTGGTGTTCTGACCTGCGCTCCCCTGCGTTCCGTTTTTTGTCGTTCAGCCGCAGGGGAGCGCAGGAATAGACGCATCTCATTATTTCAAATGGGGCTGTACTCACTCAGGCGCGTGTAGGCGCCGAACGCAGGAAAAATGCAGCATGTTGCGTCTCAACCTGCGTTCGGCGCCTACACTCGCCTGAGTGAGTACAGCCCCATTTGAAATAATGACATGCGTCACGATGCTTGATAAAGGGGGTAACCCCGAAACGTTGCATGCTGCAATAAATACCTAGCAAGGTTATTACTGCTTGAAATATCCTGTGTGCCAGTGAAGTTTGTGTTAGCAATAGACACATACTGGCACATAGTGACGCGCTGTTTTCGCATACTTCTTTAGGGCTGTAGGTGTCAATAGATGTACTGACGTGCCAGTACAGTAAACTAAAGAAGTATGGCGTCTCTACGTGCCAGTATGTGTCTATTACTAACACCTTCAGCACACAGGCAGCAGTATAGACCAAGTGGCAGATCATTTCACTAATGTGCCCAAATATTATGGCTACGCGATTCCTTGTTTAAATGAGTTAAATGTTAATGTCAGGCTGAATGGTCGGCCCCCACACATTTTCACCTCATCAAATCTGCAAAAAGTTTGGGCACCCCTGATTTACAGCAAAGGTTTATCCACCATTTCTCTTTCTCTATAAATAGTCTGACATACAGTGGTTATTGCCTTTTTCAGTTTAATCTTCACTTGGAGGTCCAAACTTGGCTCAGCCCTCCACCTTAGCTCCTAACAAATATGGAGTCAGTCTGAGCCCTCATGGGGACCAGCCTCACAGCTCCAGAACTAATGCTGTAATGTAATATGTATACTGTTACATAGTTACATAGTAGATGAGGCCAAATAAAGACACATATCCATCAATTTCACCTTATCTCCATGTGAAAGCTGCCTTCTATTACATCCAGAGGGAGACAACCTCTAAACTCTAAAATATCCCCCTCAGAGGGGAAAAAATTATTTCGAGCTTCCTAAAATGAGTCTGAAGTAATTGATAGACAATCAGCCAATCACCAATGACCACATCATAGCCCCCCTGATGTGACAGATCGCCCCAAAACATCACTACCTGCCCCCTGAAATGTCTCTGCCCCCTCCCAGACTTAGGGGTGTATTTATCAAAGAGTGAAGATAGAGATCACCACAGTCCGCAGAGTGAAATTCTACCACTCTCCATTAATTTCTAAGGTATTTATCAAAGGATGAACTTCCACTTTTACCCATTGATAAATACTCTTTTAAAAATCCCATAGAAATGAATGGAGAGTGGTGGAATTTCACTCTAGGAGGACTGTGGTGATCTCTAACTTCACTCTTTGATAAATATACCCCTTAGCGTTGTCTAAGGGTCAGGGCACACAGGCAGATTCCAATGCCTTCCCGCTGGCTAAAATGTAAATCACTGTCAGGATGGCACTCAGAGCGATTCGTTTTCTGAAGTCACCCGCAGTTGCCTCATGATGAAACTTCGGGCGACTTCGGAAAACAAATTGCTCCGAGTGCCATCCCGCTGGCAAAATTACATTTTAGCCATCTGTGAGGCAGGGGAGGCAGCTTGTTGAGATTAGTCGCCCCGAAGAAGAGGAGATTTTTGCCGGGCGACTAATCTCCCTGAATCTGCCTGTGTGCCCTGACCCTAAGGGTAAGGGTAAGGACACACGAGGAGATTCAGGGAGATTTTGTCGCCTGGCTACTAATCTCCTTGTCTTTTGAGCAACTATCTCCCTGAACTGCCTCAGCGTTTTTCCCCATAGGCTACAATGAAAAGTAGCCTGCGCTAATGCACACACGGTGATGCGTTTTCAATAGTTGCCCAAAGTTGCCTCAGTGAGGCAATTTCAGGCAACATTTGAAAACGCATCGCCCTGTGTGCATTAGCGCAGGCTACTTTTCATTGCACCGAGGCAGTTCAGGGAGATAGTTGCTCAAAAGACAAGGAGATTAGTAGCCAGGCGACAAAATCTCCCTGAATCTCCTCGTGTGTCTTTACCCTAAAGGTAGCAACCCTATCAAGCTACCAAAAGTTCATTTCACTAACCTTGCATTTTCTCACTTGCTAAAAGGCACCGACTCATTCTTGAAACACTTGTGGATTTATCAGTACTAGCTTCAAAGACAGAATTCTGCAGCTTTACAGAGTTCATTATAAGATGTGCTCTTTGCAGCTTAAAAGAAAACTATACCCCTAAATAATGTAGGCCTCTATAAAAAGATATTGCATACAACATTGCATTGCATATACTTATTTAGTATTACAGGTATGGGATCCATTATCTGGAAACGTGTTATCCAGAAAGCTCCAAATGACACAATGCCCATCTCCTATAGACTCCATTTAATCCAAAAATCTAAATTTTTAGAAATGTTATCCTTTTTCTCTATAATAATAATAATAATAATAATAATAATAAAACAGTACCTTGTACATGATCCAAAATAAGATATAATTAATCCTAATTGGAAGCAAAACCAGCCTGTTGGGTTTATTTAATGTTTACATGATTTTCTAGTAACTTAAGGTATGAAGATCCAAATTACAGAAAGATCCGTTATCCAGAAAACCCCAGATCCCAAGCATTCTGGATAACAGGTCCCATACCTGTATGTGTTACTGTGTAATCCCAAATAGAAAATTGCCATTTTAATTATTATGGGTTATGGGTTTAAGCATGTGACCCCTTAGTCACTTTTTCTGAGCTTTGTTTAAATGATATCCATATTGAGTGCAGAAGAAAAATACCAGACTGCATATTAGATAGGGCCTTACCAGATCTTTGTAAACGGGAAGAATTACTGTCTCCTCCCATGAACGATACCCTCTTTCAATAGCTTGGGGGTCTTTCCTGCTAGTGATTGGCAGACAGTATTGTGTCGACAGCTAATAAATGTGTATTGCTTTCAGTACCTTTCGTTAATTGACACATTAAAAATAAATGTACCCATTACAGAACCCTGCTGAAGAGCACTTAGAAAGTACACACAAAACAAAGAAAAATTGTGAGCACTCGGTCTAACCCTGCTGTACCGTTGACCAGCTGCTACTTTTTACAGCACTCTGACTAACCTACATTCTGGATTTGACCAGCTGCTACATACAATATACAGACATTATTTGCACAAAGGAGAGAATGTCAATGGGTATTTTTTGTTGTGCTGACTTTTTTGTCTTGGCGACTTTTTGTCCAAATGAATTAAAGTGAATGGTCATTTTTTCTTGTGCTGACTTATTTGTCTTGGAGACTTTAGTCGTTAGTGGCATATCGGGGAAAGTTGTCGCCAAACAAGCGGATCTTTGAGTCTATGGCCAGCTTTAGTGACTTTTTTGTTGCAGTGAATTTTTTGCAAAAAAATTTGCAGATGCAGATTTTTGCTGCGAATCCTTGCCGGGCAGAAAAATTCACTCATCACTACTTCTAAGTAAAACGGGTAAATTAACACAGTTCTACCACTCAGTAACACCTAGGGGCAGATTTATCCAGGGTCGAATTGAAAATTTGAATTTGAATTTTCAGGTTTTTTATAGTCAAATTCGACTAGGGAACACGGGGTAATCTCTCCACTGATTTTCCTTCCTTCATAGCCTACTATTAATTTTTTTTTTTTTTTTTTTTTTTTTTCTTGTCTTTTTCTTTTGTTCTTCTCCTTCTCTTTTTCTTTACCAGGTTGCCTCTATTGTTGGCGGTACAAGTATGTAAACCTTGTTTCTTCTTATATTCCTGCTTCTTACAGGAAACTGGCAGAATAATATGATGAACGTTGTTGTTTACCTTGATTGAATGTGCAAAGGTACAAAGTGTTGTCAAGAATTTATTCTGTTTGAATAACTGATGCGAATAAAACGAAGTTTAAAAAAAAATTCGACTAGGGAATTGTTCAAATTCGATTCATGTTTTTTTTAGAAATTAGAATTTGATTTTCAAACATACCCTGGCCCTTTAAGAACTCAAATTTGACTGGTTGCCAACTAAAACCTGACAAATTGCTGTTTTAGTCAATGGGAGAGGTCCTGGGATCAATTTTGAGTTGTTTGCAGCCTTCCTGACATTCAACTTTTTTTTGGAGAAGAAACGCGAATCAAGTTTTTAAATTTGATTCGAGATTTCGGGCCGATCCTATTTACCCGAGTTTAGGAAATTATGTATTTTTTAATAAATTTCGTTTAGGCGAATTTTGAGTTCATGGGAGTTTACTGGAGTTTTTAAAAACTCACATGAATTTGAAATTCCACCTTTGATAAATGTGCTTTCCCATATTCAGTGTTGCTAAGGGTCTAAATGTTTAGAAATACACTGTAATTCAAGGGACCTTGACGTGGCTTGTTAGCAGAGGACTACATTTAATGGACAATGTATTTCTTGTGCTGTGGGATTTTTATACCTGCCTGATGATCTTTGACCAGATATTGGCCTTTACACTACTACCTTGCAGCAGCCAAGCTGGTTGAAAAACGGAATCATGGGTGGGCAGCTTTATAACAGACTCATAATGGGAGAGTAAGAGGGAAGAAGGGAGAAGAGTAGAGATTATAGTAATGATAAGAACAAAAAATTTACTGGAAATCCCTTATAATATATTATGCATCTGGACACAAAATGCACAACATTTTAACAGTTTGTTTCCCCTTAAAAGCATTTTGGTTCATTTTTAATTTTCATTTTTAATTTCTAAAATATTAGTGCCTCTTATGGTCACATGCATCTTATAGTCAGAAAAATATCTGCACTGTCCCTGAATTTAGATCCCAGTCCTAATTTCCTGAGAATGTTCACAGACTAGAAACAGTTGGAGCTCAGGACACATTGATATCCTGTGTTTACAAACCAGTCCTTGCAATGATTAGTATTTATTTGTATTCATTATTGTATTGACCCTATTTGTTCTACTGATTTATTGTTCTGCTAAAGTGCTTTGTACATAATATGCGCTGAAACGTTGGTATGAGGAATACGCAGATCTACCTATGTGCATACTGACATAAAAATGCATTCATTGCATTTTTGGGGTCTAAAGCTCCCCATAGACGCGACGATTCTTCTTCCCGAATGACTGATTTTAGGGAAGTCCGCCCAATCCTTCAAAATTATCCTGCGGTTAGTGGGATTCGAACGATCGTACATCTTACGATTTTTCGGCCGACATCTGTCAGGAAATTGATCGGCCAGGTCAAAAAATCTTTGTCGGTCCCAGTGCAATCTATCTATCTTTGCAGGGCCAAGCAGGCAGCTCCAGGCCCGGACTGGCAATCTGTGGGTTCTGGCAAATGCCAGAGGGGCGGCTGTATGGCTCCATAGAAAGTTACCATATAGTGGGCTGGTAGGGGTCTGTTTGGGCTGGTAGGAGGCTGTTTGGGCCTCTGTGTACTTGGAATGACAGGGCCTATTTTGACTCCCAGTCCAGGCCTGGGCAGCTCCCCTATGTTTTCCTGGCAAATTGGTCTTTTTAGTTGATGGTAAATTCGTACGATCGTTCTGAGAAAATCGTGGTCTCACGATGAGCATCTGATCTTTTAAAAATCTCAACATCTAAGGCCAGCTTTACTCCCTTTCTGCAACAGGAACCAACTGAGAAAACAAATGTTTTCCTAGTATGTTTCCTTTTTGGAGGCCTTTGCATAGAATTTGTGGCATAATTGAATGCCCTCTCCCCAGCTGTGCTTAGCACTCACATGCAGAATGTGCCTAAGACTTTTCAGCCAGAAAGAATGTCCCTGAGGGAACCACATTGTGTTCTTATCTAATATGGCTGTTACACACACATTATTATTAACATCCTTTATTTATATAGAGTTCTAATATATTCCTCAGCCCTTTACAGAGGTTATACATTGAGGGTATTAGTTACATATGCTGCCAGGATTTAAGACTGTGGAATTTTGCAGCTTATAATAATAAGGGATCTAAAGCATCAATGGAAAATGCTTTGCTTAGGTTGGTCCTCTTTAAAGGAGAAGGAATACCATTTCTACTTGGGGTTGCCAAAAGTTAGGCACTATTGATGTGCGGGTCAGGGTTTTCCCGACCCGCACCCACCGCCCTCCCTCCACCCGCACTTGCACCAGCCCGCCGATTACATCATAAAAGGGGAGGGGCAAGCAGGCGCGTGTCTATAAAAGTTAAACCCGGAAGTCGGAAGCTGGCATTCAGGCCCGGACTGGCAATCTGTGGGTTCTGGCAAATGCCAGAGGGGCTGCTGCATGGTTCCATAGAAAGTTACCATATAGTGGGCTGGTAGGGGGCTGTTTGGGCTGGTAGGGGGCTCTTTGGGCCTCTGTGTACTTGGAATGGAAGGGCCTATTTTGACTCCCAGTCCAGGCCTTGTCCAGGCCTTTGTAAGGTCACGGGCGGGGAGAGCAGTCAGAAGAGCTCAACCCAAACCCGCCTGCGACCCTGAATGGTGGTGCGAGTTCGGTCCGAACAGTGGGTATCGGCCGGCCCAAACATCACTATTAGGCACCCCCAAGTGCCTGCTCCTATCAGCAGAAAACCACACCAGCCCAGGGTTTTTCTGGTGAGCACCACAGAGCGATCCACTCCTTGCTTCTTTAGGTCTTCATGCGGCTGCGTATGCGCAGTAGAGTGAAAAGCCAAACTTCAAAGAAAAAGCCGGCTATTTTGCTCTACTGTGCATGCGTCTGCCCTGGAAAATTTAAAAACCGAAGAAGTAGGCAGAGGATCGTTCCGTGGTGCTCTATTGAAGAACCCCTGTGTCGGTGTGGTTTTCTGCTGATAGGAGCACCAGCCCAGGGTGTCAGGTAAGTAAAAGTAGTCACTTGGGGGTGTCTAACTTTTGACACCCCAAGTAGAAAATGGTATTCCTTCTCCTTTAACAAAATGTTTTCAGAAAACAGACAGATAAAGTATATATTGCTGCTGAGCTTGATCTATGCATTCCCATTGTTATATTTATGGGATGGGAACTCCTAAGACAGGCAGTAAGGACAGGGCTGAGTCTCCTGATGCTGCTTGGGGAGCAAGTGCTTGGTAAGTAAAGACTAAGGAGCACATACTTGCACCCCTTAGAGCCCTAGCAAATGCACCCTAAGGAATAATATACCACTCATGTCTGTTTCCTTTTAGCCTAATTCAACCACCACTACCTTTCTGTGCTCCTCCAGTGTTTTCGTTTAACTATTCTACACCCATTGCATGATTTGTGCTATGTATGGTCTGTATGACCATGTGCAGTGGTCCCGTGCAACCCAACGTTACTTATTGCACCAGACTTGCCTTCGCCACCTCAGACCAGGCGAAGTGCAATAGAGTAGATAGGATTTCCTAAAGAAAAATCTGAAATCTGAATTGCCCTTTAAGCTTTTCCCAAGGGACCTGTTATCTTATATTATTACAATTACTTATTTGTTTATCTCGAAATTGTAACAAAAGTATCTTATCTGCTGCTGTGTCTGTTCTGGGCTCTCTGCCAAAAGCCAATTAAGTTAGACACTTTTTCTTTTTCTGGCTGTTCAGTGCAGAGAAAATCGGGACTTTCCAGTACAAACGAGGGACTGCGGGTTGAGCTGTCAAAAGAAGGACTGTCCCTCTAAAAACGGAACAGATGGGAGGTATACTTTTGAGTTTGTACATAATCCTTAAACTCCATCTGCTCAGTTTATGGTACTTCCGACTCTCACTGTGTAACAAACAGTGGCGGAACTTGATATTACTGGGCCCCACAGCAAATTATTTTTCAGGGCCCCAAAATGTCTAGAGGTAGACCTGTTTTACCAATATTTATTGAAATTATACATGCGTTAGAGCCCCATAGGGTCCCTATATCTCCTGGGCCCTTCTGCAGTCTCAGGTTCTGCTTCCTCTGTAGTTATGAACAAAGTAATTTAGAAACACTACTATAGTTCATATAAACAAGCTGCTGTGTAGCCATGGGGACAGTCATTGATGCTGGAAAAAGGAGAAAAGGAACAGGTTCCATAGCAGATAACAGATAACACATCATTGTATTGGACAGAGCTGATTTGTTATGTGCTATGTAACCTGTGCCTTTTCTTATTTTTCCCATGAGCTTACAGTCTAGGGACACTAATCTTTGTATGGATTCCTCCCAAAGTAGATTAAAATTCCACCCTGCAAGGGACCTACAGTCATGCAAGATAGCCTCTCTAGGGAAATAAATAGCCACGTACAAAACATTGAATTACAGATAAGTAAATCTTTCTATATACTTGAAATATAAGAATGATAGCTGATACTAGCCTATGGTATGCTGTACAACTAGCCAATCAAGTATCTGACACTTTAGTTCCATACAGTCACGCAGTTTACCTTTGTCCCAATTCCATTTTCTGTGCCTACAGCACATTAGCAGTGTTTTGTAGCTGCCTCTCAATAAAACTGTGCAGCCTCCATAGTTTATAATATCCAGAATATAAATGTGATAATCTATTGTCGCAGTGGGAAGTAAGGTAAGTGCCCCCCAAAATATCAGCTTTAATGCTATACATAGGCACTGTGACATAGAAACCCAGGGTTAAATAAAATGCTTGTAGCATGGCAGGGATTTGAGGGGAACGTAGACACTGGTCAATCATCCAGTTGACAGTCAAAACTACTGTTTTGTTCTGATGTTTTTTCATTGTATACCATCATGTTCTGATGAAACAAATATAGTAATCTGTTAGTTTGTAAGTGATGTTGTAAGTTTCACCTCCTGGCCAATTCTAAGCAACTTTTTTATTGGTCTTTATTATTTATTTTATATGTTTTTTTTTAATAATTTGCCTTTTCTTCTGACTCTTTTCTGCTTTCAAATGGGGGTCACTGACCCAATCTAAAAACAAATGCTTTGTAAGGGCAGAGACACACGGTCAGATCTCCTCTTCTTCGGGGCGACTAATCTCCCGAAACTGCCTTCCCCTGCCTTCCCGCCGGCTAGAATGAAAATCACCACAGGATGGCAATAGGAACGCTTCAGTCTTCCGAAGTCGCCCGAAGTTTCCTTGTGTGTCTCTGCTCTAAGGCTACAAATGTATTGACATTGCTACTTTTTATTACCAATCTTTCTATTCGGGTCTCTCCTATTCATATTCCAGTCTCTTATTCAAATCAACACATGGTTGCTAGGGTAATCGGGACCCTAGCAACCAGACTGCTGAAATTGCTAACTAGAGAGCTGCTGAAAAAAAGCTAAATAACTCACAAACCACAAATAATAAAAATTAAACCCAATTGCAAAATGTCTCAGAATATCACATCACATACATCAACAGTTAACTCAAAGGCGAAGAACCCCTTTAAATAAAGTTCTGCACCATTCTTGCTCCCTGTAGGCCAATATTATCCACGTTCTAAATGCATTGTATACTATAATGCTGAGTTTTTAATATTTTTGTAATTTATAAGTGAAAAAAATGTGTTTATGGAGGCACTGTCAATGAAAATGGGTTAGACCTGCTTGTTGTAGGGAAGCACAAAACCCTGGATTCGGTTTGGGATTTGACTGAATCTGAGCCTTTCTCAGCAGGATTTGACTGAATCAAAGAGCCTTAATAATGAATGGAGGGCGCACCAAAACTTTCAAAAAATAACGAGAGGTGCAGAAACAAATGTTACCCCTCCTGCAGGTAACCAATATCAATAATTTATATCTGCATGTTTGCACACTCAACATAAATACAATTTGACGAGAGGGTGGTTTGAAAAAATAATTTTTACTTTTATGCAAAGAAAAACATTTTACATAGTCAGCGCCATACAACACATGGCATAATTTATACAATGTTAAAAAATAGCATAGAATATCAACCACCCATTAGTTGTATATAGCAAGCTAGATATCAGCAAGGAGCGGATACACCTACCAGAAAAATGAGAATGGCCCATTCTCATTTTTTTGGTAGGTGTATCTGCTCCTTGCTGATATCTACAGTAGCTTGCTATATACAACTAATGGGTGGTTGATATTCTATGCTATATTTTAACATTGTATAAATTTATAAATGTATAAATGGGTTGAGTGTGAATCAAAGAGCCTTGCCAGAATCAGAACCCCTCGGGTCAGTTGGGTTTGGGCCGATACTCACACAAAGGATTCCGGCTGCAGGCCAGTTCAGGCCAAGCTCTTCCTGCTGCTATGGCCTCCCTTCTGTCTGTGACCTAACTTTGCATGTCTTCCGGACCCAGTGGCACCTTCCCCACCCTGCCCTTTCCGTGACGTTAGAGACAGGGACAGATCAGGAATGTAAATAGAAGTGGACTCTCAGGCCAGGTTGGGTGCGGGTTTTCAGCGGCGGGTTCCAGGTGCAGGTCCCACACATCGCTAGAAACTGTGGAAAAGCAATCCTACAGTCTAACATGCATTCTTCTCCTATTCTACTGGCCCTGCACTGGTAACATAATCCTAGAAAAGTGTACATTTTGAATACAAATTTTTTAAATAACTAAAAACAAATAAACATATATTAGTGCTGTTTTATTATTATTGCTAAATATTATATGTATATCTTATTTTGTTTGTAATAGAAATTCGTTTAATTTTAAAGAATCTTATCAAACTGGAATATATATTTAAAGGAAAACTATACCCCCAAAATGAACACTTAAGCAACAGATAGTTTATATCATATTAAGTGCCATATTAAAGAATCTTACCAAACTGGTCTATATATTTAAGTAAATCTTGCCCTTTTACATCTCTTGCCTTGAGCCACCATTTCGTGATGGTCTCTGTGCTGCCTCAGAGATCACCTGACCAGAAATACTTCAACTCTAACTGTTACAGGAAGAAGTGTTGAAGCAAAAGCCAGATCTCTGTCTGTTAATTGGCTCATGTGACCTAAGAAGTATAGTTTGTTTGATTTGTTGTGTGCACGGTGAATCCTACGATCCCAGGGGGCGGCCCTTATTTTTTAAAATGGCAATTTTCTATTTATGATTACCCAATGGCACATACTACTAGAAAAATATACTATTATTAAAATGGTTTATTTACATGAAGCAGGGTTTTACATATGAGCTGTTTTATGCAATATCTTTTTATAGAGACCTACATTGTTTGGGGGGTATAGTTTTCCTTTAAGTAAATATTGCCCTTTTACATCTCTTGCCTTGAGCCACCATTTCGTGATGGTGTCTGTGCTGCCTCAGAGATCACCTGACCAGAAATACTACAACTCTAACTGTAACAGGAAGAAGTTTGGAAGCAAAAGACAGAACTCTGTCTGTTAATTGGCTCATGTGACCTAACATGTATGGTTTGTTTCCTTATTTTTTAAAATGGCAATTTTCTATTCAGGATTACCCAATGGCACGTACTACTAAAAAAGTATTTATATTATTATGTAAATGGTTTGTTTACATGAAGCAGGGTTTTACATATGAGCAGTTTTATGCAATATCTTTTTATAGAGACATTGTTTGAGGTGTATAGTTTTCCTTTAAGCTGGCCATTCACCAGTCACTAAAAGTTGTGTACATAGCCCTTTAAGACCAAGTGGGCACCTTACTAAACCATGTATGGGATATTCAGGACTGCCTGCGAGACTAATATTTGTCCAGATATCTACTGGTCATCTTTGAAAACCCGGTCGTGTTGAGCATATTGATACCATGTTACTACATAAATTATATACCATGATAGACTTTAATGTCCACACTGCTATTCATATGTCTTTGGTACAATTATGTTTACTGCCTCATCCTTTTCTTCATGAGTGTATTGATCCCTATTCTGTTCAAGTGGGCCTCTAAAAAATAATTTTAAAGTCTACTTGTAATATGTTGCTTAGATCTAACGTGAGACTTCTTGCCTTACAAACTGTGGGATCCAGCACTGCCACCTTATTATTTGATAGATATTCCTGCCCTTTCCATGTAACTGACTGGCCAGTAGCAGAGTGAAACATAGCCATTACATGAATACTCCCCCTTCTTTTCTCCGTTATTTAAATTACACTAATCGTGGAAACCAGTGCTGGAATCTCCACAGCCCCTTGCTGGCCATGCAGTTGCTATGGTAACTACTGAAATGAAAACCATTTGAAAGACAATACAATATGTTAAATAAATGTCTAAAATTATGTATATTTCCTTAAGTTATTGATGTTTGGAACATACATTGTTATTTATTTTTAAATGTTTTTGGTATGTATAGATATAGACCGCAATATTTTAACAGATATTAATTGAATAACATGTCTCTATAATTACATATCGCCAGGTGGGAATTTTAGCCCATATAAAGGTATGGGATATGTTATCCGGAAACCTGTTATGCAGAAAGCTCCGAATTTTGGGAAGGTCATCAGCCACAGACTCCTTTTAATCAAATAATTCAATTTTTTTTTCAAAGTTTTCCCTTTTGCTGTAATAATAAAACAGTACCTTGTATAGGTATGGGACCTTGTCGAGAATGCTTGGGATCTGTGGTTTTGTGGATAAGGGATCTTTCTGTAATTTGGATCTTCATCTTTGTCTACTAAAAAACTATTTAAGCATTAATTAAACCCAATAGGATTGTTTTGCCATAAGTAAGGAATTATATCTTAGTTTTGATTAAGTGCAGGTTACGGGATCTGTTATATGGAAACCCGTTATTCAGAAAGCTCTTAATTACGGAAAGGCAATCTCCCATAGACTCTATTTTATCCAAATAATGCACATTTTTAAAAATGATTTCCTTTTTCTCTGTAATAATAAAACAGTAGCTTGTACTTGATCCAAACTAAGATATAATTAATCCTTATTGGAAGCAAAACCAGCCTGTTGGGTTTATTTAATATTTACATGATTTTCTAGTAGACTTAAAGGAATACTGTCATCGGAAAACATGTTTTTTTCAAAACGCATCAGTTAATAGTGGTACTCCAGCAGAATTCTGCACTGAAATCCATTTCTCAAAAGTGCACAGATTTTTTTATATTTATATAAAAATAGTCTCAGACATAAATGTGCTAAAGAAAAAGCAATCTACTTTGTTGCTTGCTTGTAGCCTTTAAAACAACTGTGTTTTTATATTACATTTCGATTATGAATTAAATGCAGCACATAACACTTTTTTAGGCACAAACTGGTGCCCAAGGCACGTGGAGATTGAGAGAATTGCCTGAAGTCGCACAATGTTGGCACAAATGTCTTTACAGGAATCCAACCCAATTCTGCCTCAGTCCAGCTATTCAAACATTGAGCAGTGTTGTGTAAATTTAAGCAATCTGCTTACATAAAACCTCCTACAAAATAAAGATTTTACTTCAGTTTCCTTTTTCTAGATTTCAGGTTTTAATTTGTCTTATGTACTTCTAGGGTGGCCATACATTATAAGATCCGCTTGTTTGGCAAGGTCGCCAAATGAATGGATCTTTTCCCCGATATGCCGGCAAAGGCTTAATAATTTGAATTACAGCAACTATAGGGGCTGTTGGGGTAAGGACTGAATCAACGTGCCGATGTGGTCCTCTATTCAACATTAAAATGAAACTTCCCCGCCCAACATCTGCCTGATTTTTGGTCACATATGGCTTTGGTGAAACTAAAAACTGGACATACATGGGCAGTGTGTATGGGGTCTGCATATAGGGTCTGTCCCATTTTGCGCAGGACAGTCTCAATTTTTACAGCTCAACTCGCAGTCCCAGGTTTGTTACTGAAATGTCCCTACTTTCTCTTTGATCTCCTGCACCGAACAGCCAGAAAAAAATATAAAATTTCTAACTTGATTGGCTTTTGGCAGAGAGCTCAGAATTAGTTACAATTTAAGAAAAGCAATTATTAACTATTTATGATAAGCAGGTCTCTTGGGGAAACTGATTTGCAGCTGAAAGGGCAATTCACCTTCATTACTAAAACTGTAATAACAAAAAACACAGAAATGTGTTCAAACTTATAACTTATAATAACCTGAAAATTTTGTAAAATGAATATGGAAATTAGGGGTGTTGGCACAAAAATGGGCATGGTCAAAAAATTTTAGCCATGTTCTTCATGGCAAATCTTTTTGTCCCTTTTTCTATTTCCAAAATGTTAGGAGATATTTGTCTGTATTTACAGGGCAGGTTTAAAAATCCCATTGGGAAAGGACAGTAGTAGCTCATTGATGCTGTTTTCGACTGGCCAGACTGCAAAGGCCCACATTATGATCCAGTTTTAGTCTGGGGTCCATAGGCATTTATAGCTGCTTGTGCCTAGGAGATATAAATGACAGAGCAATACCCAGGCTCTAATACATTTTGAAAAACTCAATGGATCAGGCACTCAGAATAAAGGCAATCTTCCACCAGGCTGTTGAAGCAAAGTAGAAAGGATTTACTGTGTCCATGTGCAGTGACTGCTCCATTGAATTCTTTGGTTTGTCCACTGCCCGTGCTGAGGGCTCAGGGGGTGGTGTACCTGGGCCACTTTCTTGATGTAGTGAGTGACAACTACACTTTATTTGGGGACCCCTATTCAAGTTTATCATATCTCTAATACATTTTGCTTTACTTCTTGGACATCAGCAAACAAGCTTCTCTCATACAGGTGGGGGGTTTATTATCAGAAACGCATCAAACCTTAGGTTTTTTGCCTAATTTGGATCACCACAACATAAGTCTATTACAAACATTTAAACATTAAATTACATTATTGTGCACCAATATGGATTTATGCTAGCTTAGTTACAATCAAGTGTAAAGTACTGTTTTATTATTACATAGAAAAGGTAAATTATTTATAAAAAAAAGTAGAATTATTTCATTAAAATTGTCTTTGCTTCGTTTGCTAGATATTGGGTTTCTGGAAATTGAGAAGCACTGTCTTGCCCTAGTGGAGTTTCAGCCTAATAGCATCAAAACCCTCAATTGTTTGTCTTTCCAGCCCTAAACCATTGATCAGAGGATGTTTTGTGTCCAGTTGAACAAACTGTTAAAATAGATAGATGATAGATAGATGATAGATAGAGAGATAGATAGATAGATAGATAGATAGATAGATAGATAGATAGATAGATAGATAGATAGATAGATAATATGAATATTAGTCAAAATATATGTTATTGGGATGTCCAGTTGAACACACTGTTAACTTACATAGATAAAAACATACATATCCCAAAGCCACCTGACTTAAGGTGGCTTTGGGGCTCGCTCAGAACCTTGAGTAGTGGGTGGCCATTAAATCACCCATAAGGCCCCATAGAGGATGTTTTGTCATGGCTCCTCGAGCAGTGATCATAGACCCGAGGCCACCTGTTCTGCTCTTTTCCACATTTTAAGGTTTTACCATAATTCTCTGCTGTGTTTGTTGCTACCACCTGTTCTGGGAAACTATTTCAGACATCCTCCACCTGCTTTGTAAAGTAATAGCCTAAACATTGTCATTATGTCTTCATATGTCTTGTGTGACATGTCTTGTGTTTATGATATGGGTTAAAGGTGTGGTTCACCTTTAAGTTAACTTTTAGGGGCAAATTTACTCAAGGTCGAATATTGAGGGTTAATTAACCCTCGATATTCGACTGTCGAAGGATTCAGCGCTATTCGTTCGATTTTAATCCATCGATCAAACGATTTTTGTTTGACCAAAAAAAGCTAGCAAAGCCTATAGGCTAACATTGACTTCGGTAGTTTTTAGGTGGCGAACTAGGGGGTTGAAGTTTTTTCTTAAAGAGACAGTAGTTCGACTATCGAATGGTCGTATAGTCAAATGTTTTTTAGTTCGAATCGTTCGAAGGTCGAAGTAGCCCATTCAATGGTCGAAGTAGCCAAAAAAAACATTCGAAATTCAAATTTTTTTTCCTCTATTCCTTCACTCGAGCTAAGTAAATGGGCCCCCTTATAGAATGGCTAATTCTAAGCAACTTTTCAATTGGACTTCATTTTTTTTTTTTATTTTTTTTTTTTATAGTTATAGAATGATTTGCCTTCTTCTTCTGTACAAATGTATTGTTATTGCTACTTTTTATTACTCTTCTTTCTATCCAGGCCTCTCCTATTTATATTCCAGTCTCTTATTCAAATCAAAACATGATTGCTAGGGTAATTTGGAACCTAGCAACCAGATTGCTAAAAATGCAAACTGGTAAATAAAAAGCTAAATAACTGATAAATCACAAATGATTAAAAATGAAAAACAATTGCAAATTATCTCTGAATATCACACTCTACAGCATGCTAAAAGTTAATTTAAAGGTGAACAACCCCTTTAATTTCACAGCCAAGTTCTTACTTTCCTTAAATTATCTTTTTTTAGCATTTTCTTTGAATGTACCAAAATGATTATATGATTACTGTATGGTGTTCAGATGTTTGAAATATATTCTCCTATTGTTTTATGCAGTAATTGGTAGAGTACTGAATATAACAGCAGTTCCTACCCCAAAATGCTTCTAAATAAACCTACTGCAGACACCCAACATTGGGGTAGATTCACTAACCGGCAAAAAGTCGCCAGCGACCGATACGCACTCATCGCCATACTTTGTCAGGTGAAAATTCGCTCAGACAATGCTAATTCACTAAAATGCAGAGTTTAGTTACATGTCCAGGAAACCTTAATAAAGACATTAGAGCTGTTGTAATGCCCTACACAGGAGCCCACTGTAAAACGAATGTTCCATATGTTAGAAAATGTATGGGGGAAACTGGTTACCTCAAAGACTTTTGAAGGCTATCACTCTGAAAACATGAACAAGATGCCAGTGTTTTTTGAACTTTGATGCTTTTAAGAATATGATGTACCGTATATACTCGAGTATAAGCCGAGTTTTTCAGCCCCCAAAATATGCTGAAAAACTCTACCTTGGCTTATACTCGGGTCAAGCGCAAAAACGGTCGCCGGCGTCTAAGAATAGTCGCCCCCTCCTAAGAATAGTCGCCAGCGTCCAAGAATAGTCTCCAAGAATATTCACCGGCGTCCAAGAATGGTCGCTGGCATCCAAAAACGAGACGCCAGCACCTGCAATGGGAGCAGAAACCCTCAATTTTTTGATTGACACTTACCAGAAGCTGCTGCATTTCTCACCCTAGGCTTATACTCGAGTCAATAAGCTTTCCCAGTTTTTGGAGGTAAAATTAGGTACCTCGGCTTATACTCGGGACGGCTTATACTCGAGTATATACGGTAAGCAACAGAAAATTGAGGAAGATCTATGTACTCCAGTGCACTTCTGGTCTGAGCTGGAAAAGGCAAGTCTGGCGAAAGAGGTAACGTTCAGTAAAATCAGCATTTTAGTGAATTTGCGTAGTAACCCCCATTTGCCAGTGTGAATTGTCCCCTGGCGATAGAGTGCGAATGATCGCTAGCACCTCTCTTTCGCTAGCGAATCGGTGATGTCCATGCGGGCGGTAACGCTGGCGAATTGTCACTAACGTTAGCCACTTCGCCGTTTAGCAAATCTGCCCCATTGTTTTTTGTCTTTAAATCAGTAATTTCTAACATTACTGGAATGCTAGAACTGGAGAGAAATCAAAGTGGTATCAATAACCAGTACTGATTTTCTTTAATATTCAGCCAGAGATCCTACATACTGTAGGCTGAAATGTTATCATGTTGCTGTAAAATAAACAGGGCACATTTTTATCTGCTTTATTTGGACATTCTTTTCCACTTCAATATCCGTTCCGCATGAGTGGGTTTGATGAGATGGGTTGCTCGAGGCTGCTTTTACTTTACTCACTCGGGCGGAAGGTTTTCTGTCCAATCAAATAATGCTTTAGTGAGAAACCACATGATGTGACACATATGTGACCTGACGGGATTTTGTGGGCATATAATACAGCTGTCTCTGCAGTTTGCTTTATCGTTCCCAGAATCATTGCATAACCTTACCTAATTGCCTAGCTTTTACAAATAACATGTTTGGCATCAGCTGGCAGCTAATATTGTTTATTGGTGGGGCAGTCTGCTTTTGGCAGAGAGCTCTAAACCAATGTCTGGGGCAATTCTTATGTACAAGATGTGTATGTAGATGCCTGTGCTCATATGATAAGAAATATAAATGTATGGACATCATATGGTCCCTGATTTAAAAGCGAGGATGGTCAAGTGAATATATACATAGATATATGCAATATAATTGTATATAATTTACTGAATGTTACCCATAGCAACAGATCCACCCTTTGCTTTAAAGGAGTGGTTCACTTTTAAGTTAACCTTACATATGTTATAGAATAGCCTATTCCTAACAACTTCACAATTGGTTTTCATTATTTATTGTTCATAATTTTTAATTTATTTTCTTTTTTTCTTTTTACATCTTTCAAATAGGGGTCACTGAACCTGGCAGCCAAACCCATTGCTCTGTGAGGCTACAGTTTTGTTATTGTTACTTTTTATTACTTATCTTTCTGTTTCAAACGACTGCCTGGTTGCTAGGCTAAATAAGACCTTAGCAACCAGCTGCTGAAATACCAAACTCGAGAGCTGAAAAAGCGAAATAGCTGAAAAAGCGAAATACCTGAAAACCCATTAAAGGGATTGTTCTTAAATTTACTTTTAGTATCATGTATAGAGTTATATTCCGAGACAATCTGCAAATGGTTTTCATTTTTTATTATTTATAGTTTTTGAGTTATTTAGCTTTTTATTCAGCAGCTCTACAGTTTGCAATTTTAGCACTCTGGTTGCTAGGGTCCAAATTACCCTAGGAATCATGCATTGATTTGAATAAGAGACTGGAATATGAATAGGAGAGGCCTGAATAGAACAATGAGTAATAAAAAGTACCAATAACAATAAATGTGTAGCCTTACAGAGCATTTGTTTTTTAGATGGGTTCAGTGACCCCCATTTGAAAGCTGGAAAGAATCAGAAGAAGAAGGCAAATAAATCAAAAACTATAAAAAAGGAAAAAACTAAAAGCCATTGCTTAGAACTGACCATTCTATAACATACTAAAAGTTAACTTAAAGGAGAACCATCTCTTTAAAAATGAAGACCATTTCGAAAATTGTCTTAGAATTTCAATGTCTGCATCATACTAACATTCAACATGTTCAACTTTTAACAATGAACCTTTTATTTATCAAAAGTAATTGCTGGTTTGCGGCTGTTGGTAATTTCACTGATGCAATATAGAACCTCTGTTAGTAAATCAGCCCCACAGTAGTCTGACCAATTATTGGTTTGTGTGTGCGCATGTGACAGACGTTAGATAACCAAAAGACAAAATCACATCTAGGGGATTATTTATTAAAGTACAAATGCCAAAAACTCGAAAAAATTCAATTTTTTTTACTATAAAATCAGAACTTTTAGTGGGAAAAACCTAAAATTTTTCGAAATGTATTATATATACGATGGAAAAAGTCAGAATCCGAAAATCCAGCATCTCAAACCTGCCAAGGTTGTATATAAGTCAGTGGGAGAGCCCCCTATCTTATTTGGAAGTTTCTGTGGTCTGCGCTGGAATTAGCCCGAAAATCCGTATATTTCCGAATTTTCGGGCAAAAATCCTAAAAAATTCAGGCTTTTAGGGAAAAAGGCATGAGAAAATCGTACAATTCAGGTTTTCTCTCTATTCTAGTTTGGTCTGACTGGTTTAATTTAAATACTCATACATTTTGATGACACATTAC
This sequence comes from Xenopus petersii, assembly GCA_038501925.1. Taxonomy (NCBI): domain Eukaryota; kingdom Metazoa; phylum Chordata; class Amphibia; order Anura; family Pipidae; genus Xenopus; species Xenopus petersii. The sequence continues at coordinate 206,661,230 of CM076672.1, read as the reverse complement.
ACCTCCTCAATACAATTCCACTTAAAAATATAACCTTCCCTCTGTGTGGTAAATCCAGAGATTGGGGGCATGTGTGGTCTGTGCAAAGTTACAAGATGTTAGTTATGTAATAGAAGTATGCGACAGGTATAGTCATCTATAGCAACCAATCAGCAGGAAGCATTTCCTGGTCACCTGTTTAAGCGCAAACAGCTCATTGGTTGCTATGAGGTACTAGACCTGGGCCAGCTTTGTGCTTCTTATTACAAATGGTAAATGAATGCAAGGGATGGGGCATGTTTACTAACATTGGAGATAAATATCTGGAGAGATTTCTGGATATGTTTCCCATAGCAACCTATCAGCAATTAGCTTTTAACAGCCACCTAAAACAAAAGCAAAGATCAGATTGTTTGCTATGGTCAATATTTCCAGAAATCTCTCCAATTATTTATCTAAAATGTTGGTAAACAGAGTTGACAGTTAGGAGCAGTTGGAACTATAGTGTATTGTGTATTTACCAACTGGTTCTCTATTTAGTAATGTTCTGCAATCAGAACCGAATACGGTGATATTTGGTGCTATTTTTTAGGTGTGTTGTTCCGCCCTGTAACTTTTCTCTGAACGTGTTACCTGAAAAAGAAAATGCCAGCGAGTTTTAGGGTTGAGTCAGATGCAGATCTCCAGTTTGACTTGAATCAGTAGCAGCTGGCAGGGCAAGAGGGTGATGCATACCCCCCAACATTTTGAAAATAGAGGGACAAAAAGTTTTGCCGAGCGCAGGAAGAGACTTGCTTATCTTAAATTGTTACAATTGTTTATTTACTTATCTTAAATTGTAACAAATGTATCTAAGGGCACCTGCCACGTATTCTGGGCACTCTGCCAAAGTCAATTAAAGGTTAACCTTGTAATTGGTCTTCATTATTAATAGTTTTTCAGTTATTTGCCTTTTTTTTAGGATTCTTCTCACCTTTCAAATGGGGGTCAATGACACCATCTAAAAACAAATGCTCTATAAAGTTATACATTTGTTGTTATTGCTACTTTTTATTACTCATCTTTCTATTAAGGCCTCTCCTATTCATATTCCAGTCTCTTATTCAAATCAGTCCATGGTTGCTAGGGTAATTTGGACCCTAGCAACCAGACTGATGAAATTGCAAACTGGAGAGCTGCTGAATAAAAAGCTAAATAAACCACAAATAATAGAAAATGAAAACCAACTGCAAATTGTCTCAGAATATCCCTCACTACATCATACTAAAAGTTAATTTGAAGGTGAACAACCCCTTTACGTTTTTTGTATCTTTTTCTGACTGTTCAGAGCAGGAGATCAAAGAGAAAGTCAGGACATTTCAGTAACAATCCCAGACTGCTGGCTGAGCTTTCAAAATCAGGACTGTCCTGCGAAAAATGGGACAGGACTGGTGATGATCGCTGATGGTTTATACAGAGGTAGAGAGCAATTGGGCAGGTTTATGCTAATATAGACAGATATAATGCCTTATTTAGAAATATATATATATATATATATATATATATATATATATATATATATATATATATAATATCATGTAAAGCAAAGCACTCACAGGTTTTAAAATATGGTGAAAAAGATATAAAGTTTATTTGGTATTCCAACGTTTCGGTCTTCCTTGAGATCTTTGTCAAGGATGACCGAAACGTTGGAATAACAAATTAACTTTATCTCTTTTTCACCATATTTGAAGACCTGGGAGTGAGTGCCTTGCTTTGCATTATATTCTATATGACTTTTCTGCAGTGTGCAAACAGGCTTTTTCTCTCCAATAATCTATATTTACAGTATATATATATATATATATATATATATATATATATATATATATATATATAGTCAAATGCTTCACCGGCACTCACCCTCAATAAATCAAGTCCCGGGTGCTCCTCAGGGGTACAACAAATAGATGCAATCAGAAGCACTCACGGTTGCAGTGATCAAAGTATCTCTTTTATTGGAGTGTCACAAACTACCCCACATCAACGCGTTTCGGTTCTCTCAGAACCGTCGTCAGGATGCACCCAGTGGTCATCACATGATGTATAAATACAAACATCCAATATGTTATATGATATAAATATATATATATATCATATAATACCTGCACTCTGTTGTCTCTTTTGGCAGGGTGCACGGTCAATTTCAATTCATGTAGTCTGTATTGGAAAGAAATCCAAGGACCAGCACTACCCTCTGTGTAATTTTATTATTTCACATACATCTCATGCAGTTCCAAGTTTCGGTCCTCCGAAACATTGGAACTACATGAGATGTATGTGAAATAATAAAATGACACAGACCTGTTATGCTCGGGACCTGGGGTTTTCTGGATAATGGATCTTTCTGTAATTTGGGTCTTCATGCCTTAAGTCTACTAGAAATTAATTTAAACATTAAATAAACCCAATAGGCTGGTTTTGCTTCCAATAAGGATTAATTATATCTTAGTTAGGATCAAGTACAAGTTACTGTTTTATTATTACAGAAAAAAAAGGAAATCATTTTAAAAAATTTGGATTATTTGGATAAAATGGAGTCTATGGGAGACATTCCATATTCCGAAATTCTGAGCTTTCTGGATATTGGGTTTCCGGATAAGGGATCCTATACCTGTACTCTATATATATATATATATATATATATATATATATATATATATATTTATTTTTATATATATATATATATATATATATATATATATATATATATATATATATATATATATATATATATATATATATATATATATACACATGATGACCTGTCTAAATTTTTGTAAACTATGTGGAAATGTAATAAAATAATTGCTAAAATATGGGCAATGCAAAAAAAAAATTACTGCTTTATATGAACAATATTTCTTTTGAACTAGTTTTTGTGAATTAGTAATTATTTATTGCCCCCATCCGCCTGTGGAAGAAAAATTTATAGTTTGCACAACTGCACAGTATATGGACGACATTTTTTTTTTCCATTTATGACTTTCATTTTATTTAACCTATGTACACTATGTAATGCATGGGAATGGGTTTGTTCAATTAAATACTTAAAGGGGTTGTTCACCTTTAGATTAAGTATGTTGTAGCGAGTCACATTGTGAAGCAATTTGCAATTGTTTTTCATTTTTATATTTGTGGTTTTCGAGTTATTTAGCTTTTTATTCAGCCGATCTCCAGTTTGCAATTTCATTAGTCTGGCTGCTTGGGTCCAAATGATCCAAATCAACCAAATCAACCATGCATTGGTTTCAAGGACAGACTGGAATATGAATAGGGGAGGGCCTGAATAGAAAGATGAATAATAAAATGTAGCAATGACAATAAAGTTACAGAGCATTTGTTTTTTTTAGATGAGGTCAGCGACCCCCATTTGAAAGCTGGATAGAGTCAGAAGAAGAAGGCAAATAATTCAGAAACTATAAAAAAGGAAAAATGAATGCCAGTTGAAAAGTTGCTTAGAATTAACCATTCTATAAGATATTACAAGTTAACTTAAGGGTGAACCACCTCTTTAATGAGCCACCAGTAATTAGGACACACAGAAGGGCTTGTTTGCTATACATTAATACAGCCCCCTTGACAACACTTGAGTGCGTTTACTCCTGCGCTCCCCTGCGGCTGAACGGAAGAAAGCAGAACGCAGGGGAACGCAGCAAAAAATGCCCGTGTGTAAGAGCCCTTACTCTGGGCCTTCACCCCATTCTGAGCCACTTAAAGGAAAACTATACCCCCCAAACAATGTAGGTCTCTATTAAAAGATACTGAGTAAAACAGCTCATGTGTAAAACCCTGCTTCATGTAAATGAACCATTATCATAATTATATACTTTTCTAGTAGTATGTTCCATTGGGTAAATATAAATAGAAAATTGCCATTTTAAAAAATAAGGGCCGCCCCCTGAGATCGTACGATTCACTGTGCACACATACAAACCACATGTAAGGTCACCTGAGCCAATTAACAGACAGAGTTCTGCCTTTTGCTTCCTCACTTCTTCCTGTTACAGTTATTGTTGTATTTCTGGTCAGGTGATCTCTGAGGCAGCACAGATAGAGTCACGAAATGGTGGTTCAAGGCAAGAGATGTAAAAGGGCAATATTTATGTAAATATATATTCCAGTTTGGTAAGATTCTTTAATATGTCATTCAATTTGATATAAACTATCTGTTGCTTAAGTATTCATTTTCGGGCTATAGTTTTCCTTTAATTGTCTGTTCCCCTGTTGCACAGAGAAAAGTACAGAGAACCATATTGGGCAGCTCTGTTTCCTGCTTAGAATAGAGAGAGAGAGATAGATACAAACATGAATAGATTTTCATTAAGTCATGCTTATCTTAGTATGAAACATTCATTCTAAATAATATTGTTTTTTTATTCAGGCATGGCTTTCCCTGTTGATATCCTGAATAACTGTAGCCTTAACGTACTGGAGAACTCAGCAGATGACTATCTGGCCGACCTGCGCTGTGCTGATCCTGACAACCCAGAGTATTTCTCTCTAGCAAATCACAGTGAGGTAATAATAGTACATTGAGTGCCCCCAGCAGGCTCTGCTCTACGGGCTGTTCTACAGCAGGGGTGTCACTGCGGCATTTTTCAGATTGATGAAATAATTGTGTGTAATTTGTCTACCACTGGGGACCAGCTAAGCTGTTACAGAGGCATTTTAACACAGCAAGCCTAGTGTAATAGGGTTTCTAGATCAAACAACGGGTGATTGCAGTAATTAATCATGTTGCCAGTAGGTATATAAACCCAAAGACTGACTGTATACTTATTACCTAACAGGGTAATAAAATTCAGAGTTCACCCACTAAAGCAATAAATACATTTCCCATTAATTTTTGCATGCTGGGGGTGAAAAGGGGATTTAGAGGTGAGAGGGCCTTTTTATTTTTATATTGAAGCTCTATATGTGAACAGAACATGAAGCAGCAGCAGCTTGTAAAGGATGTTCAACGGGATCTTAGGGATTCATTTCCCGACAAAAAGCAACTTTTTTGGTACAGACTGATGGCCTTCCTCATACAGTAAATATAGCAGCACAGTGCACTGATCACAATCAACAAAAAATTGAATTTTCTTATTATAAATATATGTGATTGTTGGTAAATAGTCTCTAAATGGGAACAATGGGGCTTAGTTACACCGTACTCTGGACATAAGACTAGAATGGAGTGCCCAATGTTAAAGGAACAGAAAAGGTAACTAATATAATATTGCTTTGTAGGTCCAAATCAGCCTTTCTACAGTAGGTTTTGTTCCTCTCTTTGGTGGAGACCAGTCACACAAAGTCCTTGCCCTCTTTGCACCTGAGGATACACTAACAGGTATGTATGAATATTTTTATTTTATTTGTATTGGGCTGCTTGTATAGGCAGTGCTGTATATTCAGACACAAATGTTTATTTTCATGTACTGCGGGTAATGGTACTTATTCATAACTACAGCCACAGTAGTGTCATGTTCAGTGGACTGTATCTGAGAAGGTGGAAAAACATACAGCAGACAGAATAACTGCTAATAAGTTTTTATTTTATGTCCACACGACATGTTTCGGGCTGCAAAGGCCCTTTCTCAAGTGTGAGAGCCTTTGCAGCCCGAAACATGTCGTGTGGACATAAAATAAAAATTTATTAGCAGTTATTCTGCCTGCTGTATGTTTTCCCACCTTCTCTGATACAGTTACATGATTTATGGATATCAGGACGGAGTATCCAGGGGAATTACATACTAACAGCCTTCTAATCAAAGATTAAAAACTGACGGTGTGCACCTTCCACTGGCAAAACAGACAGAAATATTAACAAGGCAAAAACAACAGCAGTTTTAAAATATGTTGTATTATGTAAACTGAGCAAAATGAACAGAAAACTGGGCAGCGCTAATCAGAAATGCTTAAAAGGAACTTCAGATATGGGTATTGGACCTGTTATCCAGAATGCTCAGGACCTGGGGTTTTCCGGATAACAGGTTTTTCCGAATTTGGATCTTCATACCCTAAGTCTACTAGAAAATCATTTAAACATTAAATAAACCCAATCGGCTGGTTTTGCCTCCAATAAGGATTAATTATATCTTAGTTTAGATCAAGTACAAGGTACTGTTTTATTATTACAGATAAAAAGGAAATCATTTTTTAAAAATTAGATTATTTGGATAAAATGGAGTCAATGGGAGATGGGAATTGCTGGTCTGTTTATGCACCACTGGTGTACTATAAGGACTATACAGTTATATAGATGATTGTCTAGTAAAACTATTCAACCAGCGATAATGTTCTGACCTACATAAGGTTTGTTCCTAAAAGCTAAGTATGTTTTGCATTTCTCCCAGTGTATTAGACCTTCAAATAGTAACTACCTTGCCTTCATATGCAGAATATGCCTAAAGGTTATAAAGACATTTTCTAATGGTAAAATAGTATTTTCTTTGTGTTGCAGCTGTGGCTTTCTACCTTGCTGATCAATGGTGGGCTGTTGAAGACATTGTGAGAACATCCAATCCTTCACGGGAAGGTCTCCATCAGGTTATTATCCCATACTTGTAGGGCAGTGAAGTGGAAAGACGGTGGCAGATGGACCATTAAATATAAATAAGTTATGCTGTTTATGAAAAGGGTAGCACTAGAAAAAAAAGTGATTTTATTGTCAAATTTGGAACTTTGGTTACATCTAGCTTAATATGTGCAATTATGTCGCAGTAAGTCTTATTCCTATATAAAAAAATGAAATACAGCATATTTCCCTGCTCAAAAAATATACAGAGTCCCTACACATGCCTCTAGCAAAGGTAATAAAAGAATAATTTGGAAAAAAAAGGGTTTGCTAGATTGGCCAGCTTTTAATTTTGTTTTCCAATCATCTTTGTGCCTCGTAATTATGGTCAGAAAAGCTTTTCTCAGCAAGTGGATGCAGCATTAGCAGATCAATCAGTGAGAGGCACTACTACTTCTTACTGTTTAGATCTGTTGCTACAGTGCAACCATCCTATTAGCTTGTGTATAGCTACCATTACTGAAACTACCAATCTGCTACCCTGAATAACACCTGCCTTGAACCTAGTAACTTTGACTAACAAACCTTTTTTCTACCTACTGCCCTTAGAAACTGTACATCCAACCATCTCTGCCCTCATCAAGGTTTGGGGCAGAAAACTCTTATGTAAATTGTGCACTCTTTAGTAATATGCTATAGAAAGTGTTTAAATATCTCTGATAGTACTTTTGACAGGGTTTTCTTAAAATTGTTAAAAAAATATTCCCCTTCAGTTTTGGTACTTGATATTTCTATGTAATAGCAATGATGACTTCATTAAACAGGAATATAGAATTAATTATGCATCATCTTTCTATTGGAAAACAGAAATCAGGCCCTGGCGACAGTTTTCTGCATCTTGCAAAGAAATTAAACTACAGAATATTTCTCTTACATATGACTAATGTATAAGGTTACTCTGATGTAGTCCATGTGGCTTTAAACCAATATTTAATTTGCAGGTCAGGACTCTGGGAGAGCGAGTGGTTCTTTATGTCCTAAATCGCATTATATATCGAAAGCGAGAGATGGAGAGAGATGAGGTCCCTTTTCTGTGCCACGGCAGTTCCGATTATGCAAAGATCTTCTGGAGGGAAGGAGAGGCCGTTGGATTTTATTCTGTCAAACCCCCTGGTCAGTTGTGGTTATGTTTACAGGGCATCTCCTCCCATGAGATAAGGTGAGAACCTTCTCTCAGGCGGCAGTGAGCGGCTAGTTACCAGGGACAGCAAAAAGCCAACTATGGTAACTCTTAAGAGCTGATTTTCTGTTTCTTAAAACAGAAATTCGTCTCTGCTAGTGATATATCGCTCATTGCACTAGTGATGTGGATAAAGTTTTATGGTTAAGGCACACAGGCAGATTCGGGGAGATCACAAGGAATATAGTTAAGGACCATAGAAAGCATAGACATTAGGAATATAAGGATAAGCTTACCGCTTTCCACAATGGGTCCGGGTGCTCATGCTCCAAACCCTCAGCAAAGGGGAAACATATACAAATACCTCAAATATCAAGCTGACACTCTTCCGGAACCCCCAAAAAAATTTTGATTAATTAGTAGAATCCAGGAGTCCAAAAGTTTTTATAAAGTAATACAAAAATCTTTATTTACATCTTGTATAAAAAATAATAGCCTGACGCGTTTCGTGTCCCCACAGGACACTTAGGGTCATATTTACGTAGCTCGAGTGAAGGAATAGAATAAAAAAAACTTCGAATTTCGAATGATTTTTTTGGCTTCTTCAAACATCGAATTGGCTACTTCGACCATCGAATTGGCTACTTCGACCTTTGACTACGGCTTCGACTTCGAATCGAACGTTTCGAACTAAAGATTGTTCGACTATTCGACCATTCGATAGTCGAATCGTCAACTAGCTGTATGTCGTTGCCCCTAGTGGCTCATTATTAAAACAGCATTTGAAATACAAATAATTATTTTAGCATGGATATATATATATTTCTTATACAGATGATATATCATTTCACAATATATATGTAAATATAATAAATATAAGTATAAATATAAATACAATATAAATATAAATCGGGGGTTATTTTGTTAGATAAAACAAGAGATATGATAATCTAAGTGCTATTGCCATTGATAAAAAAATACCCAACATTCGTGGAGGGAATGTAACTTCAGACCGTTTAAGAAAAGAAGCAAAATGGATTTTTTACCTTGGGACTAGACAACCATTGGGTTTAAATCATGAATTTGATATCTCTTGCTTTATCTAACAAAACAACCCCGATTTATATTCATATTTATACTTATTTTTATTATAGTTACATATATATTGTGAAATTATATATAATTTGTATAAAAAAGTAGCATGTCCCAGTGCCATTCCTATCATTGAGTTGAGAGAGAGAGAGAAATAATTGACAGTGTTGTCCAGATTTGTAAATGTTGCACAGTTGACTGAGAGTGATTAGCCAATCATTTGATGTTAAACGGAGATGTTTAAATGGTAGTGCTGCGATAACATGATCTCATTACATTCACAGGCAGTATGTGTCCTGCTTATCTCACTCAAAGTTATCAGCTGCCTGTTCTGGATACCATGTTTATAAGGAAGCGATACCAGGATAAGGAATTTGCTCTACAGATACTGGAAGACTTTGTCGATTCCTTCACTGAAGAGAACCTTGGTCTGAGGTATCCTTTGTCTGCATTGATGTTTACAGGTAACTGCTTGGAAATTTCTTGAAGTACCTGCGCTGTAACTGTGCTGTAGGTTCAAAACAGTTCTGGAGAACAGAGAGCATGTACGAATACTATTATTAGTATAGTTATCAGTAGTATTATTCAAGTTCCAGTCATATGTAAGAATGTCATTTACTTTCAGTAGTAGTTTCCAGCATTTGATTTAGAGAATCTTGCGTTAAAGGGATACTCAATTGAAACCTCAATTTTACATACCCTGATTGTAAGTTTTTCCGCATTTTATAATGTTTTTTTATTTACAAAATGTTGACCTGGTGTTCCCATGAATGTTATAACAGGTATAAGATCTGTTATCTGGAAATCCGTTATCCAGAAAGCTCTGAATTATGGAAAGGCCATCTCCCATAGACTTCATTTTATCCAAATAATCCAAATTTTTTAAAAATTCTTTCCTTTTTCTCTGTGCTAATAAAACATCTTATACTTGATTCAAACTAAGATATAATTAATCCTTATTGGAAGTAAAGCCAGCCTATTGGGTTTATTTAATATTTACATGATTTTGTAGAAGACTTAAGGTATGAAGATTATTAATTGCATAAAAATTACAGAAAGATCCCTGCTCTGGAAAACCCCAGGTCCTGAGCATTCTGGATAACAGGTCCCATACCTGTATTAGTGAAATGAAGAGGTTTAAAATACTAACCAGATATATACTTTGTCTGCACCTCATACAGCCATGCACAAATCATTATTGAGTTAGGTTGTGAAATTGCACATGCCTCCCATAGTGTAACATTAATTAACTATTGCCATTAAAGGAGAAGGAAAGGCATGTTATTCTTGGGGGTACCAAAAGTTAGGCACCCCCAAGTGATTGTATCTACTTACCTGAAACCCAGAGCCGGTGCTCCTATCAGCAGAACTGCACTGCCCCAGGGTTATACCACTAAGCACAACGGAACGATCCGTCTTCCGTCTCCCTCGCGCGGCTGCGCATGCGCAGTAGAACGAAAAGCAAACTAACTAAAAAGTCGGCTGTTTCATTCAACTGCGCATGCATTTGTCCGGGAAATTTGAAGCAAGAAGAAGCCAGAAGAGGATCGCTCTGTGGTGCTCACTGGAATAACCACAGGCCGGTGCAGTTTTCTGTTTCAGATTAAGTCAATACAATCACTTAGGGGTGCCTAACATTTGGCACCCCCAAGTGCAGGATGACTTTCCTTCTCCTTTAACACAGTAAATTAAAAATGTGTCATGACTGAATTAGGGGAGGTGAGAGTATAAAACTGAGTTATATATGATGCATCATATTCCATCATTCTTTTTAATGGCACAGAGACAATCTTGTAGCCACCTTTGAGCTTAAGAAGCTTTTCTACTTCTCTGATGTTGGAAGTTGGATTTTAAAACCCTTCTGTTTTGTAATCTTGGACAATACAGATTTGGGTCAGTTCACTAAATATATTCTTGTATGGTGTCTGCATTTCAGCCTGCAAGCAGTATGTAGAAAAGTACCCTGGAGACCGGGAAATCTTGTGGGAGGTAGAAGGAGTTGGTCACTGGTTCCAGAGGACTCTCATTTCCAGTTTATTTCAGAAGAAAACTCAGAGATTGTCAGGTATAAATAAAGTAAATATGAATGACCTATAAAATCCCATTGGTAACGTTTTCAATTTGTTTTTATACTGTACTAAATTTCTTCCTGCTGTTGCCATTAGCTTCCAACTTTTGCTTTTATGTTTCCCAGGGAGGTCTAAACAGCCTTAATTAGTGATTAAAGGGATACTGTCATGGGAAAAATAGTGCTGTTCCAGCAGAATTCTGCACTGAAATCCATTTCTCAAAAGAGCAAACAGATTTTTTTATATTTAATTTTAAAATCTGACATGGAGCTAGACATTTTGTCAATTTCCCAGCTGCCCCAAGTCATGTGACGTGTGCCTGCACTTCAGGAGAGAAATGCTTTTTGGCAGGCTGCTGTTTTTCCTTCTCAATGTAACTGAATGTGTCTCAGTGGGACATGGGTTTTTACTATTGAGTGCTGTTCTTAGATCTACCAGGCAGCTGTTATCATGTGTTAGGGAGCTGCTATCTGGTTACCTTCCCATTGTTCTTTTGTTTGGCTGCTGGGGGGAAAAAGGGAGGGGGGGTGATATCACTCTAATTTGCAGTACAGCAGTAAAGAGTGATTGAAGTTTATCAGAGCACAAGTCACATGACTTGGGGCAGCTGGGAAATTGACAATATGTCTAGCTCCATGTCAGATTTCAAAATTGAATATAAAAAAAATCTGTGTGCTCTTCTGAGAAATGGATTTGAGTGCAGAATTCTGCTGGAGTAGCACTATTAACTGATTCATTTTGAAATTTTTTTTTTCCCATGACAGTATCCCTTTAACTTGTACAACTGTTCAGCCTCCTGCAGTTTGTAGTGTGGAGTTGTCTATTATATATAAAGTAGTGTGGAGTTGGCATGCTTTCTAGATTATTGCAACCTGCTTTTCAACTTGTAATCCTTACCAAAAGAGAGTGTGCAGTGACTCAGGCATGCAGCAGAAATAATTTTAATCAGAGAATCTTCTTGCATCTCAAATGAGGAATGGCCATTAGCACCAGTAACAGGGGCCGCAAAGTAGAGGGCGTTTGGGTAAAGCAAAGAATATATCTCAAAAACCTGTTACAATTTCTGCTAAAGAAGAGGTGTTGTTATTTAACTTATTGCAGTTTGTAACACTATAACTGATAAAGGAGTGTTACAGAAAGCTTCTATTTTTAAAGAAATGTCTTTTCTATGTGTCATAACATTGGCACCATTTTGTTAGAGTGCTGATAAGGCATACCCCTGATCTTCATGTCTGTTTTCTGGAGAATTCCAGACGTCACCCCTTTGTCTGCAGGCCAACTATGCTGCTTTCTATAACCCATCTACAGAAACTTGGAATCAAGTTTTTAAAACAGGAATCATGACTGCCTTACTAAAAATTAAAAAAAAACACATTTCTCTTTATGAATACTCACAGGCTTTTCTGCAGCTATCCTTAAGCACTCTGTCCTCTCAACTCTATATTCCATTGGCCTCTGTGAGACTGTTCATCTGTCTTTGTCTTCTCACCTTTACAAGAGTGTTCCTACACTGGAGCATTCTCATTTCTACCACGGTTTTCTGTAGGAGTCCTCTGCACCTTTTTATTTTCTTGGCCTCTCAAATAACCCTTACATTTTTCCTTAGCACCACACAATCCTGATAATACTCAAAGGTACTTCTTGTTTCACATACTCATCCTAGCTTTCTCATTAATGCCATCCTTGTCCACTTGTGTGTATCAGTGCCATATTGTGTCTGAAGAGAACATTTAGTTTCATTTTATAACTACAGTATGTCTGACATTTTTAGGTGTAACTGCAGAGACTTCCAAAAGTGATTTAGACACACTTTGCAAAGAACCCTGCTCACTGCAACCAGAACCAGAACCTGAAATAATGGATCCAGTCTGTGAAAGTCAGAGCAAACCCAGCGAGCCATGCTTAGCAATGGATATCCAGGTCTGTTTTTGATTTAGTTAAATTCCATGTCTGTTCTCCATCCCTAAAAAAATGATTGTAATAACAAACAGAGCAATATTCAGGTGGAGGGGTCAGGGCTAAGTAAGGCGGTACAAATACTTATTCTTTTAGTCATCTGCATTATTGCAGTGTGAAGCTGGCTTTGTCTTTATATATATATATTTATTTATAAATTGTTGGCAACATTTTCTTGAGATGTTCATTAAAATCGGAAAAGAGACATCATAGAACATTTTATTTGCACCCTAAATGTACACAGCATGAGACCTGTTATGTCTCAATTAGAAATAACATTTATTCTGAGGTATAAAACAAGGTTCAAAAATAACAACTTTTTTTTACTTTAAGTTTTCCTCAGCCCTGACATTTCTGGCAGCAGATCTCTGTTGGTGGCATTTCCCTTACATAGACAGAAATATTACCCTCAGGCAGGGCATGGAAGATGGCTGAATGTTTGAAAGTTTTAAAAAAAGGGTGTATAAAGTCAGGTTTGGACTGAGAATTAAAATTGGCCCTGGCATTTCAGGTACACAGAGGCCCAATAAGCCCATACAGAGGCCCAAACAGTCCCCGACCCACCCAATAAATACTGAATTTCTATGGCACCTTATAGCAGCCCCTATATAGCATTTCCAGAACCCACAGATTGCCAGTCCGGGCCTGGATAAAGTAACATTAGGACAGATTTACATCAGGGCAAATGCATACAAGTATTTACATCCGATGACAATGAGAGCTGCAGACAGGTTATTAGAGAAGGGATTTGTGGATACAAGGATAATCCCGAAGGCTTTTCACATAGAGTAGTTTAAAGGAAATGTCAAGCCGTTTTTGACTTTTACCATGCCTGTGTAGCCTACCTTAGCCCCAATCAAACCGCATTAGTTTCACTTGGAAAAACACTCTACCTTCCCTGCACCGACGCACCGTTTGCCTCCCTGTGCCTTCATTAATCCAGCGGCCATTTTTTCATGCGTGCGCTCTTCCTATTAGCAATGCACATGCGCCAATACTCCCATCCATTTGACTTGCTAACTTGCTAGTAACTTACATACAGTAGTTAACCTGGTTGGCAGTGTACTAGTTAATGTATCAGCTCTCTTGCTCTGCTCCCTGCAGTCAGCACGAAGAACTATGTGCTAGAAGCGGGGAGGGGGGGATGGGGGAGCAGAGAGCAAAAGCTTGGCAGAATACAGTCACTATAGCAACCGCCAATGCTATTTTTTGATTGGCGGAATGAAGACACAGAGGCCGATTCAACTAAACTGCGCATGCGCTAGATTAGTTTAGACAAGTGCGCATGTGTGTCTCGCCAAACTACAGCTCGCATTCCGAAGGGAGGGGGGAGAGAGACAGATAGTGCAGGACAGCAGCAGGCAGCCAAAATCAACAGAGCTGCTTATCAGATCACTTTTCAAGGGCTGCAATACTAGGTATGTAAAACATGTAACGAGGCATATCGCTTATAAAACTTTTGTTGTAGGAGTTGACATGTCCTTTAATATAGAAACTTGCATGATGGCAAAATAGTGGTTTGTGCTGTCAAAAGCCCACCGTTGATTCCTATGGGCATCTCAGAACTGCACCTTCCCACATGATCAATTAGAGATGGTACTTAATAATCAAAGTTCCTTCTATTTTTAGGAAGAACCCGAAGAGGAGAAACTGATAGAGGATAACTCTGAAGGTACAGAGCTTCTCTGAGAAAGTTATTATTTTTATAATTACACCATGTTTATAAGCCGTGAAAGTTTCAAAGCCTACGATGGGGTAGGAGGCCACTGCTGCCACGCTCCTTAGCTTTTTCTTTTGAATGATGATCAAGTTAAGGGATGCATAGTGGGTGGGATCATGAATACAGACCACGGGGTCTGCTTTCCTCCATAGTTATGCCACTGTGTTTTTTTTTTTGTAGAAGTAGCTGTCCCAAGAATGTGAGACTGGGTCATCCCAAAACCTGGAGGCCAACTATTACTGGGGACAGAACTGATAGTCAGTGTTAGGATTAATATTTCCATAATAAGCATGGTCGTGGGGGGGGGGGGGGAATAAGGATAGCTTACCTGGGTCCTGCATATTATGAAGCCTTGCAGAACAATTCTAGTTAAGACATGAATGAGGTTATGTAATTAATGACCCTGGGGCTCAATTATAAACACCAGTCAAATTTGCATCTGGGCAGTAACCCACTGCAGCAAATGAAACATTTGTTTTCATTCTTCAACTTGCAGCTGCTAGTCACTGATTGTTTGCTATGAGTTACTGCCCAGGTGCAAATTTGTCCAGGGTTTATAGATGAGCCCCACTAAGTTTACCCTGATTTAGTAACCTAGAGCAACCAATAAGCAAGTGGTATTAACTGGTCACCAGCAATAAATCTTATTGGTTGCTATGATTTACTGCACCTGATCAAACCTAGTGGCATTTATTACATATGGGGTTTGGGATAGCAGGTTTATTTACTGTATCAGTATTGTCTAACTTGCAGCCCTTTAATTGTGTTGAGGTAAACTTCCTAGCAGCTACCAACCACCAACAGCAGAAGGTTGTTGGGAGTTGTAGTTGTAACAGTTATGGGACCATAGTTTTGATTGTCCTTTATAAAAATAATAGGGACCAGTAGGTCCCGAGTCCCTCACAACTAAAGGGTATTTAAGATAGAGTGGTCATTGTTTAAGGAGAAACACAGTTTGTTGACTTTCCTACTTTCTCTCCTGTAATAGAACAGAATCCAACACCTGTTTCAACTCGTATTCGAAGCAGCCAGTTAAAACGTCCCAAAATTTTAAGGAAAGAACTGGAAACTGAGGAAGATGAGGACGACAAAAGCAACCAGAATGAAGCAACAAAGTAATAATGTGACTCAATGAACTGCTTTTAGATTTGGATTATAACTTTGTTTATAAAATGTAGATAAGTCAAAGTAATAAATACAGTTTTCAAAGGTTTTCTAGTTGTTACTGACACAGATAATGCTAGTGTTACAATGCTCTACCATGCAAGGGCAATGGTCCAATCATTTGGGTGGGTTTACTTGTTCACATTAATCAGTATTGGCCCTTATTAGAACTGATAACTAGAGAAAGAGATAAATAATTTAGACAGATAGGTTGACAATCAATGTTTATGCTGTTTGCAGATTAGAGTCCAAGGAGCAGATAGTGGAAAACTTTACAGAACTCATACAACAGCTAGCAGAAGACAAGGATGACAGTGATATGGCCAAGCTACAGGAGGAGATTTTATGTAAACCTGTGGGGCACATTTTGGAGGACAATCAAGATATACTGAGGCATCCTGAAGAAAGTGGAGGCAATAATCAGGTAGGAACATAACTCCATATCAGAATGGTTAGGAAAACTAGACTCTACATTTGATACAGAAAAATGGTGGCCCACAAGCAATCTATACTACATGAGACTACTACTATATGGCATTCTAGATAACAGATACCATAAAGTTTCTCTTTGTAGAGTCAAACTTATTGGCACTACAGTTACAAAGTTTATAATAATAATAATATAACATTTCCCATTGATTATAGTTTCTTTGGTACACGTAACTAGTTGTAGTATGCACGCTTATAGCAGGCTTGGTGTCTGTCAGTGGGGCTCATTTATCAACACTGGGCAAATTTGCCCATGAGCAGTTACCTATAGCAACCTATCAGTGATTAGCTTTTTAAAGCCAGCTGCAAGTAAAACAATGAATGCAGCAATTTGATTGGTTGCCATGGGTTACTGCCCTTGGGCAAATTTTCCCAGTGTTTATAAATGACCCCCAGTGACTCAGCAGCAAAATATGGTTGGGTTTTATTTAAAGAAGAACTAAACCCTAGTCCTCCTCCACCCCCTCCCCTGGCTTCTCCACTGCCCCCCTCCAAGCTTCTTCCCCGCAGCATATATTCTTCTAAGAAGTCTGCATGTATCCTGACATGCTAATGCGCAGTGGAATTCAAAGGAGCCATCTTCTCTCTGTCTCTGATCCTCTTCTGTTAGAGCAGCGACAGATCTTAGAGGAACATGCACAGTAGTAGATGATTCAGGATATAGATTGAACTGCACATGCTCCTCCAAGATTTGTGTCACTGAACTGAATTCTCAGAAGAATAGATGCTGCAGGAAAGGAACTTGGAGGGGGCAGTGGAAGGGGGCTAGGGTTTAGTTCTCCTTTAATCTATTACTTTCTAATTCCTCATCCAGATTTTACCAGCTGTGGAAATAGTAACAATTGATTATTCTATATTAAATACAAAATGTAGCTGTATTGTTGCCCTGACATTTTGTATGTTTTCTAATTGTATAGAGCACAGAACCAGAACCAGCAGTTCCAGAACCATTCAATGGTGACCTAACAAAGGAAAACAACGACACAGAAAAGTATGACACAGATGCCGCAGTGCAGGAGGACATAATAAACGAGGCCCTGGAACCTCAGGAGCTGGATACACAAGAGATAGAAAGGGAAGTACTGGATACTGAGTTAAATCTAGAGCCTGGAGACACTGATGAGAAATCACTAACAACTCTAGTTTCAGTTAATATGGATTTGGAGAAATCTTTGGATTCCTTTCCTGATCAGGTGAGAATTGGTTATGGCTTCAGCAGGGCAGCAATCACTCCCTGCTCCAGTGGAACTTGGCAATAACAAACCAGTTCAGTTCTGTATCTGAAAACAAAACAGCATGTGATACTTAGTGAAGTATTTGGGGGAAATCATTTACTTTAATGCGGAAAAAGAATATTTCAGAATAATTCAGAATATGTAAAATCTTTAAAGAACAACATCCCCCAACACTCATATCCCTTTTAAAGCTGTGCCCTTCTTACCTGGCACAGGTCCCTTATCCCATTCCCAAACTTGAACCCTTCCGCTAGAGTGTGGGTCTATAAACGCAGCTCCATGATATTGGAAAATTACTCAGCAGAACAATTCTATAAAATGATGTGTGTGCAAAACTAAATTAGTGAATGATCAAAACTGTTTAATTACAGGTCATCAGTTCAGATGATTTAGAGACCTCCTCCCAAGAGAACATGGCTATTGAATTGGAAAACACTGTGATAAGGCAGGAAGAAGATATAAAAGAGGACCTGGAAGGAAAAGACACAGAGGCATGCAGCCCAGTATCTGGCAAAGAGCTCTCAGATAACGGACTGCCAAGCTATGAGGAGACTGATGGTGCGGAAGAGTGCTCCACCTCTGATACAACTGAAACCATGGACACGGGATCACTTGAAAAACACTCCATCAATGCGATCACAGACACACTGCCCACCCTTCGGCAAGGCCCCTTGCTTGTTGTTGAACTGCAAGATGTAGCATTCCAGCAACTCTCAGAAGGACAGAAAAGTCAATCTGGGGATCATTCAGAAGAGTCTGCAGTGGAGACAGATCAGTCAGTGCAGAAATCCATGGAAAGAGGAGGGGAGAGCAGCTCTGAGGAAGCAGAAGCAGAAGTGCCAGTAATAGAGAGGAGAGGCTTGCGCAGGAAGGCCAGGGCATATAAAGGACCAGCCAAGAAGAGGAATAAGGTTGTTTAGCTGAGGGTTTGCATATTTGTTGTTATTCACATATTTGTAAAACTAAATAGCCTAGATTTTTTTTAAAGTTCTATAAAGTTGTTGGACGTAGGTCACAGGCATTTGTATCTGTACAATTTTTCTGGTCAATGTTATTTGCTTATTTTTTTCATTTTAAATTCCACATTTTAAAGCCCCCCCCCCAAGTCTCTGTTAATGACACAAGTACACTAACATCAAAGCAGGACCAAAGCACAAAAAGATAGTTTGCGAGCAGCAAAACTATTGGTTCACAATGACACTTCCTCTCTTTTTAAAGGGTAAAAACAAAAACACTTCCAGTGTTGTCTTCCAGTTTTGTCAGTTAAGTTAACCATCCCCTCCCAAGATGGTTTACATGCCTAGACAATCAGGCCAATCTGACCAAAAAAAAAAAAAAATCAAATTTTTTAAAACTTGGACGAATTGAAACAACCTGAAAATTTGAATCGAATGCGATTTGAATTAGATCAAACTCAATTCGAAAAAAAATTCTGAAATGTTTTAAAAATACTCACTCGAAATTCGACCCTTCATAAATGTGCCTCCATAAGTTATTTTCAGCAAGTGGGCTTTCTTAAATAATGGAAAGTTCTTAGATGCTGAACTTTTTCTTATTTAGAGAAAGAGAATTTAACTAACAAGTTTGCGCCCCCCCCCCCCCCAAAACCTTGTGAGTTCCTTAACTCGAGCCTAAGGGCTCTTACAGACGAGCGTTTTTACCTGCGCTCCCCTGCGTTCCGTTTTTCTGCGTTCAGCCGCAGGGGAGCGCAGGAATAGACGCATTACATTTTTTCCAATGGGGCTGTACTCACACAGGCGCGTGTAGGCGCCGAACGCAGGAAAAATGCAGCATGTTGCGTCTCAACCTGAGTTCGGCGCCTACATGCGCCTGTGTGAGTACAGCCCCATTGGGAAAAATGTAATGCGTCTATTCCTGCGCTCCCCTGCGGCTGAACGCAGAAAAAAGGCACGCAGGGGAGCGCAGGTAAAAACGCTCGTCTGTAAGAGCCCTAAAGGCTGGTGCAGCCATAAATCAAGCCCTTTTGTGAACATGTGTTTTGATTTAGGATAGTTATCCCCCACTGAGATATATCCACACTGCAAGCAGACTGCAGTCTTCCACCCACTTCTACTGTTGCCTGTATTTCTTTCTCCAGATTTCTTAATATACTTTTATATTTTTCCATCCAACATTGCTTTTTCCTAAATGGTGGCCTGGGGGGGGGTTAAGGCAGATTTTGGGGGGAAGGCACAAACCAGCACCCAACAATGTTCTGTAAGGGCAGAGACACACGCTCAGATTCGGGGAGATTAGTCGCCTAGCGACAAATCTCCTCTTCTTCGGGCAACTAATTTCCCTGAACTATGTCTTGCCATCTACAATATAAATCGCCGGTGGGATGGCAATCTGAGAGAAGTCACCCGAAGTTGCCTCAGAATCTGAGCGTGTCTCTGCCCTTAAAGGAGAATTCAACCCTAAACTTAAAAAAACCCTACCCTACATAGACCCTCCTTACCCCATCCCCCCAGCCTAAGTGTTACCCCGGGCAAATACCACTAACGTTTTACTAACCCCTGTGTGCAGATTCAGGCATCGGAGTTCACGGTCGCCATCTTCTTCTCTTCGGCAATCTTCAGCCTGAGACCGGCGAAGCAGCGCATGTGCAGTTGGAGCAATTTTCTGCATGCGTCGAAACTCAACGAAAATGACATTCCGGTTTCATTCTGAAGATTACCAAAGTGGCTGAAGATGGCGCCTGTGAACTCCGATGCCTAAATCTTGCCTGGGGTAAAACATAGGCTGGGGGAGAAGGGAGGGGGAGTCTATATAGGGTAGGGGGGTAGGGTTTTTTAAGTTTACGGTTGAATTTTCCCTAATGTAATGGCACGTGTCCTCTTCTCTTTTTCTTCCAAAGAATGGTCACAATGAACATGCCCAGATTTTATGATATTTGGGAAAGTTTTCCAGCCCCTGTCATAATAGAAGACCTAAGTTAATTCTGTGAGTGAACTGTCTATGGTTTTACCCATTAGAAATGTTTCAACTTTTGTTACAGACATACAGTATTTAGCAGGTTGATTTGTAGACTAAATGTGAGCTTTTAGTCATGATTTTATGAGGTTTTGGGAAGCGACGGCCATGAATATCTTCTTACACCAGTGAAACACTATAGGAAGTCTAATATTCACGCTATCATATATATTAACATTTACATAATGATTATATATATATATACACATTTGCTGTTTAGCAAATCTCCTTCTTGGTACATGAAAAGGTCTATTGCTTTTATATTAACTGTATTTTGTCAATAAGCAGACGTTTATTAAAATGACTCTTTTCTGAAGAAGGTACATAAAGACTATTTGCTTATTTTTTGTACTGTATTTGTAGGTCAGAAAGCCACATGTAAGCGCCCATCACAGCATCTCATACTGAGCATACTTATTTTTAAGTACATATAAGTTCGAGTTGTGTTTTCCCGAAAAAAATAGAGTTTTTCCATGGTAGTTTCACAAAGAAATTTTTCAAGATTTATTATTGCCCCGAAGCTGATAAAGCCCGAATCCAAAAATTGGAAATGTAACTTTTGGGTGCTAGTGGCCAAACAAAGCGTATTGTCAGCCATATTGTCAGCACTCTCCAGGATACCATTAAGACACATTTTTATTCCTAAGGATAGATTCTTTATAGATATTCTTTATAGACAGATTTTTATTTGAAACATAGATTCGACACACTTTTCACATTTAAAATCCTATAGTACTAATACCATAGAAATAAACAATCATGGAAACTCCCAGCGCACATGTATTGAAAATGGTATATTTGTTACTCAAACATACTATAAATCAGAAAAAAATGCTATGTTGTTAAACCTAGCTCATACGTAGATTGTAATTTGTTATTATTGGTTTGATAAATTACTCAAATGTCCGATCCAATCTCATGCAGACAGCTGCAATCCAAAAAGCACGTCCGTGCTGTCAGTTATAGACGTTGTGTCCCAACCTGGGGGAGTTATGGTTCCAACCATTTTACACCAACGAATTCTGATTGGATCATAAGAAAAAATGTTTTCCATACCATTCCATCCTCTTATGTATAAGCTCTATTATGGTAACCAGTTTGAAGTTCAAGAAAGTATATCGGTCACTTTCAGCTCTGTATTGTCATCATACTCACGGACCCGCTGTTTAACCACACTTAAGCTGGCCATAGATGCAAAGATCCAATCGTTCAAAATCATCTAATGATCGGATTTCCCCATCTCCCGACCTGCCACTAACCATTCCGATCAAATAAAGAAGTAAAAGAACAGATCAGCCGATGTTCTGCCCCTGACAGCAATCGTACTACAAAAGCTGGTGACAGTCTCCCTCTGAAAATCGTACGATCGGCAATACACGCAGAGATATTATCGTCAGCCGACAGAAATATTCTAACCTGTCCGATCGACCAAACAACCAATCTCCATCGGACAAAAATGTCGGGACTCTCCACACACGGTCTGAAAATCGTACAAATCCTCAATTCATATGATCAGATCTTTGCATCTATGGCCAGCTTTAGCCCCAAAGGCTTATGGGGACCTGCAGGCACATTTTTTCTTTCTCCCTGTTTGGTTTTTCCATGGTAGTAAACAAAGTTCCAGATCTCAATTTTTCCTGGCACTCTTGTAAATTACCATGGGCTCCCGCACAACACTGCCAAAAGTTCAAGAAAAACATCAGTCATCAGACAGTGACGGACTGGGATGCCAGGAGCCCACCAGAAAACGTTGAACCATGGGCCCACTTTCCAAACTATTATTCCTCCTCTCTTCACTCAACCGCTGTTGTGCTACACCCAGCAACAAAGAATATTCCCATTACCATCAGGCTGTAGGAGACTTTTCCATGGTTGCTGACCACCCTTGAAATGAAAGGGAATGTAAATAGTGATGTGTGAACTAGCCTTAAACTCACAGGACTCATACAAGATTTCCAGGTCACCTTATTGTGGTGGCTTCTGTCTCCTTCTATTTCCAGGCACACTTTCTATTTCCCCCTTTCGGGACGTCAGAGATGGGCAGATTGGATACAGGTTTATAGAGCAGCCATGCTGGAGGGCTCAGGCTAGGTTCAGGTGCGGGTTCATTTTTTACAACCCATACATCACTAAATGTAAACCCTCAAAACATAAATTTGCTCTTTGTAACACTTGTAATTTAAAATTGTATTTCTAGTTTTCAAGATATTGGCAAAGCCCTAAATAATCCATTGAAACAACAGCCCCACCTACTGGTCATTTCTGCCCACTGGATACAGTAAAGAAATCAGTTCTGAATAAAGAAACATGATCATCATCATCATTTATTTATATAGCGCTGTCAAGATACACAGTGCTTTGATGATGTTACTTTTCTTGGAAAATTAAGTTATAAAACTTCACTGTTAGAGCATCATAACAGGCTTCTTTTCTTTTCTCAGAAAGTAGTGAGTCAGCCGTAATGACCAGCAAGTGACGTTGCTTTAAATTTGTTTTGAGGGTTTGCAGCGTGAAGCTATAATAACTAGCGTTGGTAAAAAGCGAGCGTATGGATCATATCACCTTGGGTTATTGACATCTTTCCATACTGTGGGGGCAGCAGTTTTCTCTTTCCTGAGCAGAGTAACATCAGAGCAATTCTCTTATGAACAGTCTCAACTGCATAGTCAACCAACCAGCAGGTAAGCCGTACGGATACAAAGTTAATTGAATTAGCAGTTTATAAACAGCTTAATGCCCTTGAAATTAAAGAAACAATTATTGTAACTGTTTATGAGAGCCCTGAGAAGTTTGATTTTTTTTTTTTTTTTTAAAGGGGTTGTTCACCTTCTAACGCTTTTCTCAGTTCAGTTGGTATCAGATAGTTCACCAGAAATAAAGACTTTTTCCAATTCCTATTTTTATTTGTGACCATTTTCTAATTTAATAAAATGTAAAGATTTATTTTTGACCTTCTGATGTATTTCAGAATTCGTTCTGGGAGACTCTGTAAACTGGTCTAAATTGATATATTTAGTCCTTATCATTGGCCCTGCGATTTGGGGCCCGTGTTATACAATTGATACAATAGTTGCCAACACTCCATAGAAATGTTTCAACGAACGTAGAAAATTGTAACAGTTCATAATCTGCGCCTGGATTACAGAGCTGCCAGACTGGAATGCCATTAAACTTTAGACTAAGTAAACTAAAAAACGTTTTTGAAGGTGAACAACCCATTTAAGGTTTATTTCTCCTTTAAGTTACGTCTGACATTGTTTCTCTGTGGTTTGGTAATTGGTATCATCTAAATGTATCATTTATAGTTTCAGATGAATAACAAACCCTCTAAAAATGTGGATGTATAATGAACCACTGGCATCCCCCCGTGATAATTTTACTTCTCCATTAAACAATTTGTACTCCTATCAGTCTGTTCTACTCCAAGCCCTTCCTTCCAGAAACCAATAGAATTAGTGCAGTGAGCAATATAAAATTACAATATTACCAGAGAGCAGATAAATGCTTAACTCTAGCCCTTTGCCTAAAGTGTTCCAGCCCTAAAGAACAAATGCTATTTGGTAGACTCTGCAGCGGGTTGGGTACCCTGCGGGTTGCAGGTAGAGATTCCGGGTGCAGGTATAGACACGGGTTGGGCCGCGGGTCTTCTCAATAGCAATTTTTACTCCTTTTTTCTGATCACGTCTACTTCCGATGAGGTCACTTCCAGTTTACAAAGACAGCACTTCCTGATTCTTGATGGTCAGTGGGTCAGGGTTGCAGATAAGGTACTTGCGGGTCAGGTAGTGGGTCCATCTGGGTTAAGGCTGTGGATTGCAAAATATGGGCCTGCACAGGACTCTACCATTTGGGTATTGTCTATTGTGCTTTGGCCTGGGCTGATCCTCTTCACTTGGATCCAAATACCAACAAATGTGAGACTGGCACATGCAACTGGATGAAGAACTGCACCAAACATTATGCAGCAAGTACATTTATACATATTTAACTTAAAAAAAAAAAAAAAAAAAAAAAAGCATAGGCATAAATAGCAACATTTTTATTGGGAAATCCATTTTATTACACAATTTTCCAGGAAAGTTCATGTTATACAAGCAGAACTGCATTTATACAGCCATCATTTTCTGGATTATTTGTGACTTGTGCATATTTGCCTAAAGAAAAAAAAAAAGGAGAGATTAATTAAAGTTAGTCATCACTGCAGGTTTTCTTTTTTTAAAATGAATTAAAGGGCAAGTCAACTTCCCACAAATAATCTGCCCAGTAAAAGAAACAATTCAAAGCACATTTCCAATATATATTTATTAAAAATTGTCAGTGCTTAGAGTCAGTTATTTGTACAAACAATTGCTATTGAAAGCAGAATTTGCTTAATGCCTGGTTGTTACTTTTTAAACAATGTTAAAAAAGTCTTTGTTCCCCAGCGACAGACATGTCTGTTAATCAACTGCCTTGTCTTATATTGTATCAACAGTCTAAACCAGCAGTGCAGAGAACAGAAATGGACAAACACTGATTTCAATAGCAATACATTTACAAATGACAAACACCATAGAAAATTTGTAATGAACATCAGTTTTGAGAACCTCAATTTTACATCCCCTGAATTGAAGTTTTCCCTCATTTTACATTGGTGTTTTTTGGTCCCACCTATATATAATGCAGAATACATTTCCCTGATTTTACATAATTTTTTCTGGTCCACTGAAAAACGTTAAATGGGTGTTTCTACTGTATATTGCAAAGTTACTTAGATTTATATAGGTTTTCTTACATCATAAAATATTTTGTGTGTCAACATTCCCAACTTAATTACACCCAGAAGGGTGCTGTCTAAAGATGGGCACTAGATTTGTCCATGAATAATAAATACTAAATTGTTGGAATAGTGCAGAGGTGCCAGGCACTGATTTTTTACTGTACCACAGGGGTCTATATTGCAATACAACAAAATAACAATCCCAACAAAACATCTGCTCATAGAAGAGAAAACGACTTACCCCAAACAACTTTGCCTCCTTGTGTGACCAGACCAAGTTCGCTTACGTTCACCTCTATAACTGTCCCTTTAGTAATGACACCTAATGTTGTATAGAGTGGAGAGGAGGGGTTCTTCTTTACACCAAGAATAGGAAGGCAGAATGTGGCTTTAAGCTCTGGGTGCGTCACGTGTGCTTTCTTAAAACGTAAGCCCTGTTGAAAAGATGTAAATTAGAGCAAGAGAATCCTTGGTGTGTGTGTGTTACTGGAAAACAACTGAATGCAGTGTATAAGATTGAAGGAACAGATGTATATCCATACAAATGAGTTATATTAAATCATGCATCCCTGCTGTGTACCTTGCATGTGCCCATATTTTCCCAATTGCATTAAAAATAGGTTTACACAAGGTCTATGGAGCAAGGTCGGGGCCTTCCAAATTATTTTTATTCCCAACCTGGTTTGCAGGCTGCCAAAGGACAACTCCTCCCTTACAATGTAAGTGAAATAAACCCAACTGTCTGTAGTTCTACTTCATCTTATTATCAAACACATATACTTTGGGACTCCTAGAATAAGACGTTAAGTTTGCATGCAACGTATAGCAAAATGTTGGCTCCACATATAAGATGATAAAGGGACACGCTGGAAAATAACACTAAAGAATAAAAATACAGAAAGCTCAGGGCCTGAGGTTTTCCGGATAAGGGATCTTTCTATAATTTGGATCTTCATACCTTAAAGGAAAACTATAGCCCCAAATGGTACGGTGGCTTATCAACTTTATGATCATAACTTTGTAACAAAAAACCCTGTTTTTTCTTTTTTTAAAATACATGCACTTGCCATTTGAGTCATTTAGACAGGGGATTATTGTACTTAAATATGTTTTTATATGGCCTTAGGAGTGCACCCACAACCCTCCTTTTTTGTAACGGATTTATTATTACAGGGAAAAGGAAATCATATTTTAACATTTGGAATAATTGGATAAAATTCAGTCTATGGGAGATGGCCTTTCTGTAATTCGGAGCTTTCTGGATAACCGGTTTCTGGATAACGGATCCCATACCCGTATCTGGTATCTGTCAATCCCGTCTCTGCTAATTACATTTCTGGACAGGCACCATTTTATTAAGTAACGTATAAATAACTTACCATAGGTCTGATAAACCTTTCATACTTGGGAGGCTTTCGGGTGAAGCCATCACCAACAAAGCACACTTTGGTGACCATTCTTTTCCAGGCCTTCTTCTTTCTTTTGCCAGTGCGGATTACTTTCAGAACTTCTGTCTCTCCTTGAGCACGCACTTTAGGCAACGGTACTTCCCATTTACCCTAAGGTCAAAGAGGAACAACCCGTTACAATGCTATAACTCTGTTGGCTTGGCCAGTCACAAGGCAGATGTTTATCAAATGACATTACTTACAGCTTTTTCTTTCCTCTTTTGCTTTATCATATTAGATAGAACTTTGGCTCGAGTCTGACCCTCTCTGTCCAGTAGATATGCTGGTACAGCTCCTTCTGGTGTCTTTTCCTCATTTTTCTGCTTTGTGTTTCGCTTTTCATGCATCTTGAGGCTGAAGGAAAATATAAATAATTAAAACAAAGCCTAACAGTTTCTACTATTGTAGAATAATCTTGCCATAGAGTACTTATTATATTTATGAATACACAGATTGTGTCCAGCGGAGTTTACGGCAGCCATCTTCAATCGCTTTGGTAAGCTTCACAATGAGAGCGGTGCTTCTGCAATTTCCATGACTTTTTGTCGCATGCGCAGTTGTCGTGAAACGGAGAATTGCTCCAACTGCGCATGCGCTGGTCTCATTCCGAAGATTACCAAAGAGAAGAAGATGGCTGCCGTGAGCTCAGCTGGAAAGAATCTGCACTGAGGGGTTCGTAAAGACTTAGGGGCATTTGCCTGGGGTAGCAACTAGGCTGGGGGGAGGGGGATCTATGTAGGGTAGGGTATTTTTACTTTACGGATGAATTCTCCTTTAAGGAGAGGCCAGGTGTGCGTGCAAGCTTTGTTTCCAACTGCCACTCTGCGCTTGCTCATTTCTGTTCTCTGTCTGATTGTACATGTTATTGTGAATATGCACTTCTAATCCAATGAATGAAAAGTGAAGGAGTGCATAATTCCGCTGCCATGATACTGAAGACCTCATTTGTTAAACATGGAGTAGCTTCAGTTTCACTATTTGCTCTGATTAGCTTAAAGGGTTGGTTCAGCTTCAAACAACTAGTTTTCAGATAGATCACCAGAAATAAAGACTTTTTCCAATGACTTTCTATGTGTGACCGGTTTTCTAATATTGAACTGTGAATTGTCATTTTTCACCTTCTGAAGCAGCTCTGGGGGGGGGGGGGGTCGCTGACCCTGTAAACTGTTCTAAATGGATACATTTAGTGGATACATTTATTATCTGTGTCCCTGCTGAGCAGATTCGCTGGCTCTCATTAAAGGCAGCTGTTAGAATTGATACAATAGTAACTAATATTCCAGAGACACTGCTGAGAAATGTATCGACTAAATATTGCAAAATTGTAGCAGTTTAGAGCCTGCATCTGAATTACTGAGATGTCAGACAAACATTAAACTATAAACTTAGATTTTGGAAAAAAAACAAAAAATAATGGAAAGTAATTGAAATAAGTCTTTATTTCTGGGGAACAATCTAAAAACAACTGAATTGAAAAAAGTGTTTTGGAATTAAAACACTAAGCAAAAAGTATGTTGAGTAAAAGCTATATTCAGTGAACTGATATTGAACACTGGGGTATACAGCAGCTTTTGATATTCACTGGTTTTATTTTTGCAGCTTCCTGTCTCTGATACAGTCATTAATAGCAATAAATATCTAGTCGCACAC
The DNA here is from genome assembly GCA_038501925.1 of Xenopus petersii. Taxonomy (NCBI): domain Eukaryota; kingdom Metazoa; phylum Chordata; class Amphibia; order Anura; family Pipidae; genus Xenopus; species Xenopus petersii. Next base: position 206,632,975 of record CM076672.1, on the reverse strand, counting down.
TCTTTAATATACAATGAGGCCACTTTTATTTTACCTGGACCACTCACCCACATATAAATATGAATTCATAAACACAGGACAGGAAGCAATAGAGCAGGAACACTGTATTACAAAATCCAAAAGAGCTTGCAAATCAAAAACACTCACGTTTTCTTCATCTGTATTTTCTCAGCATGTCGCTGCTTATGGTACAGCTTAGCTTTGAGACCAATAAGCTTCTTGGCCTTCTGCGAGCGTTCATGAGCCTCACGGCTCTCCTTCTTACGCTTCTTTTCATGGTAATCCAGGCGATAGCCATAGCGTTTGCGATGTAATTCGATGTAGTCGTTCTGCGGCTGTTTGTAAAAAGAACACAAGCAGCAATTAAGGCAGGAAAAAGAACTCTACTGCACTCAATCAATTAAATGAACAATAATATGGTACCATCAATGGTTATCTAGGCTGTGCGTGAGATATTAAGAGATCTCAAAGACCAAAATTAATTTGGAAGAACATAATTGGACAAGTACTACTGGAGGGAGAGCTAACAAGTGCAGCTTCAGTTGCTGTTGATGGACACCCCTTGAGTAGTCCCCTATAAAACCACTTCTACAACCTGTATTTCAACAACATCGTGAGAACCCTACGGAGGAAATGCTGGCACATGTATAAGGCAGGACCATTGCTGTTATCAGAGACTGAACGGTCCCTTAGACAAAACTAAAAATGTCTCTGTTTTGTTTTACTGTATAACAGAGAAGAAACCATCAGTCTATGGACATTGGCTGTATGGGACAAGTTACAGATCAGCAGCAGAAGGAAAGCCACAAGTTAAAGGTCCCTGCAATAGTTTTCATTTGCCACATCATCCACTTAAACCTGGTGTTCTCTTAAAAGTGAAAAAACGTCAAGTTTAAAAACTAATACAGAAACAGCAGATGCCAAAGTGATTGTAGGCATCATTTTCCCTGTTTCTCAGTGATAACCAATAATCAGAGCTGTAATCCTACCAAAATGAACCAACATCAATTACTAAATCAACACACACGATTTTCAACCTGCTTTGCTAATGATAAAAAAGGTATTTGTTTTTGCCAAAAAGATGATTTAAGAGTGACACCAATAGAGACAGGCAGACACCTGGGGAGAGCGAGACAGGCAGACACCAATAGAGAGAGAGAGAGAGAGAGAGAGAGAGAGAGAGAGAGACAGACACCAATGAAGAGAGAGAGAGAGAGAGACAGACACCAATGAAGAGAGAGAGAGAGAGAGACAGACACCAATGAAGAGAGAGAGAGAGACAGACACCAATGAAGAGAGAGAGAGAGACAGACACCAATGAAGAGAGAGAGAGAGAGAGAGAGAGAGAGAGAGATAGACACCAATGAAGAGAGAGAGAGAGAGAGAGAGACAGACACCAATGAAGAGAGAGAGAGAGAGAGAGAGAGAGAGAGAGAGAGAGAGACAGACAACAATGGAGAGAGAGAGAGAGAGACAGACACCAATGAAGAGAGAGAGAGAGAGACAGACACCAATGAAGAGAGAGAGAGAGACAGACACCAATGAAGAGAGAGAGAGAGACAGACACCAATGAAGAGAGAGAGAGAGACAGACACCAATGAAGAGAGAGAGAGAGAGAGAGAGAGAGACAGACACCAATGAAGAGAGAGAGAGAGAGAGAGAGACAGACACCAATGAAGAGAGTGAGAGAGAGAGAGAGAGACAGACACCAATGAAGAGAGTGAGAGAGAGAGAGACAGACACCAATGAAGAGAGAGAGAGAGAGAGAGAGAGAGAGAGAGAGAGAGAGAGACACCAATGAAGAGAGAGAGACAGACACCAATGAAGAGAGAGAGAGAGACAGACACCAATGAAGAGAGAGAGAGAGAGAGAGACACAGACACCAATGAAGAGAGAGAGAGAGAGAGAGACACAGACACCAATGAAGAGAGAGAGAGAGAGAGACACAGACACCAATGAAGAGAGAGAGAGAGAGAGACAGACACCAATGAAGAGAGAGAGAGAGAGAGACACACAGACACCAATGAAGAGAGAGAGAGAGAGAGAGAGAGAGAGAGAGAGAGAGAGAGAGACACAGAGAGAGACACAGACACCAATGAAGAGAGAGAGAGAGAGAGAGAGAGAGAGAGAGAGAGAGACACAGACACCAATGGAGAGAGAGAGAGAGAGAGAGACACACACAGACACCAATGAAGAGAGAGAGAGAGAGACAGACACCAATGAAGAGAGAGAGAGAGAGAGACAGACACCAATGAAGAGAGAGAGACACCAATGAAGAGAGACAGACACCAATGAAGAGAGACAGACACCAATGAAGAGAGACAGACACCAATGAAGAGAGACAGATACAGACACCAATGAAGAGAGAGACACACAGACACCAATGAAGAGAGAGAGAGAGAGACAGACACCAATGAAGAGAGAGAGACAGACACCAATGAAGAGAGACAGAGACAGACACCAATGAAGAGAGACAGGCTCCAATGGAGAGAGAGACAGACACTGATAACAAAGGCGAAAAAGTGAGTGTGGTAAAAAGAGAGAGCCAGAGAGCAGGGAAGAGTAAATGAGAGCAATGTTAGGTAGATATGAGAAACCAGAGGGAACACGCGGCGGAGTGTGTGGGTAAACAGGCAGAAGGCGGGGCTACTCGGTTCTCACCATGCTGGCGGCGGGTTCGGCTCTCTCTTTAGCTCTGACTGCACTGCCGCCTTGTTACTGTTGTTTAGACGCCTCTCTTTGGGCGCTGTTTGTCGTTCCTACGCGCCCAGGGAACACTTGGATGGTAACTGCCACCTGAGAGCCACACGGCCGCACTCCCTTACAAGAGGCGGAACTTAAAAAAGAAAGCTGCACCTTCCGCCTCAGCAATTAGGTCACTTCCTGTTCCATAAGTAAAAATTAGATTTCTATGTCACATTTCCCATCTTTAATTTCATCAGACATTTCTCGAATATCGCTGCTACTTTTATACGCAAACCTTAACAGAGACCCAACTAAAATGTACGCACCGATTAACAAATATAATACAACGGAACGCAATTGCGCAGGGAATTCTGGGAAGGAGGTCAAGCGCTCGGGTAACAAACAGTGACGTAGTGTGCGTAATGTCCCAGTGACGTTTATCAGGAAAGACAGAGAGATGGAGAGAAAGGTCACATGTGCAGAATGTGTCATTTGAAATGGACACAGAGTGGGAATCCTGGACGGGCTTGGTTTGGTGAGTTGAATTAGAAGTGTACCTGGAACTGACAGCTTTGGTTACACTGGAAGATATAAGCACGCACTTATTGCATACTGAGGTCACACACATACTCACCACTATATCTATATATTATATCTCAACATGAGCACAATACATTATTATTACACATATTTACGAAGTACCAGTATATTGTGTCTATTCTTTTAATTATACAGTGTCTAGAGTTTCCTTGTTTTGTCCCTGTTATGAATCACTAGTGGAATATTAATTTACCATCAACTTCCCACTTTTATTTGTTCAAATGGAGATGAACTCTGTATAAACAACCCCCATCCTTTCCTAAGATGGAGTTGTTGTTAATGTTTGCATCTTATTATACAGAAGACTTCTATGTGGGCTGGAAATCTGTTTTACTTTAAATAAATCGATTTCCGAAAAGGTAGACGGTGAAAATTCAAAGGCTGTGAAAACTCCTTAAAAATCAAGCAATCCTTAATTAAAATCTGTTCTATTTGCATATGACAAATAGCCTAAAGCGTTTTTGTGCCTTACACTTTTAAAGGGGCGGTCCGCCTTCATGTTAACTTTTAGTATGTTATAGAATGGCGAATTCTAAGCAATTTCTCAGTATGTCTTTGTTTTTTTTGTTTTTTTGTATAGTTTTTTAATTATTTGACTTTTTCTGCTGACTCTTTCCAGCTTTCATACGGCAGTCATTCACCCTGTCTGACAAATACTCTATAAAGAAAAAAATTTACAGTTATTACTACTATTTATTACTCCTCTTTCCATTCAGGCCTCTCCTATTCATATTCCAGTCTTTTATCCAAATCAATGCTTGGTTGCTAGGGGAATTTGGACCAATTTGGACTCAAAATCCACAACTGAAACAGTAATTTTTTTAAAAATTGCATGTGCTATTTTCTGTCTGTTGGTGTAATTCACGCATAAGCCAATGAGCAGTCAGCTTTGATCAGCCATGTGCATATTTCTGTAGCTGACATGACATCACATTCTCCAACTTCACCCCAAGACTGACTACTCTAGAGCCCCTTCGTTTCAATAATACTTGAGCACTTAAACACTCTCTGGCAACTCTGTGCAATATTAGGAGTGGTCTCAGAAACTGAGGGTTTTGCAGTGCCCAAGTTATTCCTGAAACAATAACATTTCGGGTAAACAGGGAAGTGGATAAGTATGAGAGCAGCTCAAAATGTATGACTGTATTGCTAATTATTATGGTGCTTGACATGGAAATATATAAATATATCTATATATATATATATCTATATATATATATCTTTATAACTAAAATTCCTAATGAGCTTACCGTATGTAAACAGTACCATGGCAAAGGCTGCATAAACTTTGCTTTATTATGTTGCAAGAGGATTGATGTTGGCAACACAGTAATGACAACTTTTGTTTTACAGAAAGGTGAAGTGAACTGTTGCTGTCAAACTTAATATTTATGCTGTGGGGAAAATAAAATCAGGAGCAATCATGTTAAAAGTATTAAACCTATTACCTGGGAAGCCCTTCATCATAAGCTCTCTGCATACAGAGGTAAGAAATGGTTCCATTGTAGTTAGGCCGTGTGTGGCTGGTGTTACTTGAAGTCATAATTTTCTGAAGGGAACCGGAAAACGTGTGCAGCTTGGAAGTGTTGTTCAATGAGTATTTGTGTCAGCTACATTAACCCCCATAAAAGGGTTTGCTTTGGTACCTGACTTTTTGTGCATGTACAGTTTCGGCAGTCATATTGAATTTTATTTTAATCTGGTTTATGTCTGTAGGTGGAAGTGGTCTAAGGGTAACTGCAAATTACATATATGCCTGTAGTTCAAGACATGTTCTCTTGAGGCACACTATTGGCGCATATCTCTTCTAAAATATGTGCATGTATGGAAACCATTCTCTGGAAACCCAATATCCAGAAAGCTCCAAATTACAGAATGGCCCTCTCCCATTGACTCCATTTTATCCAAATAATCCAAATTTTTAAAAATTATTTCCTTTTCTGTGTAATTATAAAACAGTACCTTGTACTTGATCCAAGCTAAAATATAATTATCCTTATTGGAAGCAGAATCAGCCTATTTGGGTTTATTTAATGTTTACATGATTTTCTAGTAGACTTAAGGCATGGAGATCTAAATTATGGAAAGATCCGCTTTCCAGAGAACTTCAGGCCCGAGCATTCTGCATAACAGGTCCTATACATATTTTCTAATTTTTATGTATGTACGCCACTTTTACATGATTTTCTAGTAGACAATGTATGAAGATCCAAATTATAGAAAGATCCATTATCCGAAAAGCTCCAGGTCACGAGCATTCTGGATAACGGGTCCCCTACCTGTACTTTTATTTTCGAAAAGGATGCATGTATTTATAAAAAAAAATGTAGGGATAACATTATAGGGTATGGGGGTGAATTTACAAAAGTGACATTAAAATGAACGGGTTATTAAATTGTTTAAATTTAATCAAAATTTCAAAGAAAAACTTTGTAACAAATTAGATAATTTATTTTCACCTTTCTGAATTTGCTGTTATTATGCAAGTAAAATTATGTTAAAGGCGTGGTTCATCTTCAGGTTAACTTTTAGTTTGTTTATAGAATGGCTAATTCTAAGCAACGTTTTAATTTGCCTTCATTTTTTCTTTTTTTTTTATAGTTCTTGAATTATTTGCCTTCTTCTGACTCTTTCCACATTTTAAATGAGGGTCGCTGACCCCATGTACAAACAAATTATCTGTAAAGCTACAAATAGATTGTTATTGCTACTTATTACTCATCTTTCTATTGAGACCCTCTACTATTCATATTCCAGTCTCTTATTCAAATCAAAGCATGGTTGCTACTGTCATTTGGACTGAAACTGCAAACTGGAGAGCTGCTGAATACAAAGCTAAACAACTCAAAAATCACAAATAATACATTAAAACCAAATCCAAATTGTCTCAGAATATCACTCTCTGCATCATATTAAAAGTTAATTCAGAGGTGAACAACCCTTTTAATAATGCCAAAAATACCAGCTTTTTAAATGTATCCTACTGGCTAGTTTGTGGGATTCATAAAGTGATGCCTGGAACATCATTTAACAAAAATGGCATATTGGATTTTTGTGAATTTGATGTTATTTTAAGCCAGTGTTAGTACAATTTTTACTCCATCAGTTTACCCCACCTAAGCATAAAAGTTTTTTTTTTCTATTAACATAGCTGAATAGTGTCCTGAAATAGAGAACTTGATTATAATTCTCCTTTTATTGTTCACTCTGAAATTCTCCCTAGTGCCTGCATTGCTGTAGAAGAAGAGCCTTTCACAATAGAAAAATCAAATATTATTTTCAACATCACAGGCAGGTTCACTTACAAGCAGGTATGTGTCCTTTCAATTCAGTTCCATTATTCACATCTAGAAGTTACAGTTGTATGCATAGTGTAAAATTGTCTCCTCCTGTTTTAAAGGGACTGGCAATGAACATAGTTTTTGGTAACAAACACGTAGGGGTTATTTACCAAGCTCCGAATCCCCGAAATTCGATGAAATCCGAAAAATTTGTGATTTTTATTTTTTTATAAAATCGGACTTTTAAAAAAATCACAAACTTTTCAGAATTTATTAAATCCCGAGAGCTAAAAAGGCCGAATATAAAACCACGGCATTTCAAACCTGTCCAGGTTGCATAAAAGTCATTGGGAACAGTCCCATTGATTTTTGGTTGTGTCGGGGTTTCGGGCAATTTCACGATGTTTTCTGGGCTTTTGGAGGAAAACTTTTCTGTGTTTTCTGTGAAAATTCACGAAAAAATCTTGAAATTCTGAGCTTTTCCCGCAAAGGTAATTTTCAGGAAAATGTAATAATAAATAAGCGCGGAAAACCCGAGCGGGTTAGATTGGAGTTTGTAGCAGCTGATATTGAGATAAATTCGGACCTCGATAAATAACCCCCTTACAGTATAATGAGGTGTTGTCTTTGTTCTTTTGCTTTGCAGGAGATGTCAAATCACTGCGGACCATCATTAATCCTCCAATATCCAAGTAAATAAAATTGTCATTGAAAAAGTCAAAATTAAAGTAGTCCTAAGGGGAACTGATACCTTTCAGCAATATAGTAGTCATAAGGCTACTGTACCAGCCTGTGGGTAAAATAAAGCCCAATGACATCTGAACCTTGTGTCTCTGTTGGAATTATGTGTACTGATTTTGATGCCACAGATATTTGCAGTAATGGGAAACAATGGGGGAACAAACCAATGGGATATGGGCCGAAACTTTATTGTCATGTAGTATATTTGACTTTGGCCTGGTACAACAATGCTTTGACTTAGGTATGGCCACTTAGTTTATAGGGTATTTTAATGGGGCATATTGTAATTGCCATTTTACTTACAGTAGTATTTTGTGTAAATCATCTTTAAAATCTCATATGCTATAAATAATATTTTGGCAATTATAGCATTGCATTAGGGATTATAACGTGTGTGATATTAAACAATAGAACAAAGGTCTATGGTGACTGTATTAAAGGGACAGTATACTCCCTTGTTCAACCTGAGTGCAATGAATAGGTCTTGTGCTGAACATTCTTTCTGCCTACTTTTTTAATCACAAAAAAAAAAATCAGATTTCTTGAGCTAAACTGGACAAGCAGGGAAACTAAACCTACTCCATCTAGATTATTAGATTCCTAGTGCACCAATATAACTAAATGATATGCATCACATTGACCAATCATGGAGTAGCTCCTGTTTAGTGCAAAAAAAACCTTTTCTGTGATTAAAACAATATGCAAAAAAGGGCTGATTTTCAAATCTTTGGTGCCGTTGTTTTTCACATTTATGAATTTGTTTTCCACGTATAAATCATTAAACCACTCTTGCCATTTGCATTTGCAGGGGTGTAACAGCTCGGCGTTGCTGCTGAGCACTAACACCCCATAATGCAGAAGGGTGGCCAAATTGTTGCACTGATAAACGCATCAATTCAATAACATTTTCCTGACTCTCATAAAAACTTGTGTTTTGTAAATGTGCTAAAATTAAAATTTTGTTGGAAATCCTTTTATGATTCCACTTTTTTTTTGTAAATGGACTCCTCTGTGTTTATTGTGTGAGTTGTCTGGGGATTGTTGCTGCTGCTGAAAGTTTTCTAGCATTTTCTAGGCTAATTTATGAAGGGTTTCTATGTTGTCATTTTTTGGTAGGATCAGAAATATTGGCATTATGGCACATATAGATGCAGGCAAGACAACTACTACTGAAAGAATGCTTTACTACTCTGGATATATACGGGCACTGGGAGGTAAGATGACTTTATCTTCAGTAATGTTTCTTATCATAAGGAGCTGAAACAAATACATTTATGCTTCTCATTGTCTTATTGTTTAGCAGCACATACAGAACCAAAGATTTGCCTGTTGCACTCAAAGCATGCAAACCCTTTCATTACAGATGTGGCGATGTCCCAAACGGGCGGATCTCTCTCCAATATGCCCCCCTTGAGGTGGGCAATATCGGGCTGATCCGATCGTGGGCCCTAGGACCCAACGATCGGATCCTAACGAAAGGGAACGGACGGTCGGATCGCGGGACCGCATCAACGAACAGATGCGGCCGCGATCTGACGGGATTTTTGTCCCATCCAATCGAGATCTGGCCGAATTCCGGCCAGATCTCGATCAGGGAAGCCCTTTGGGGGGGGCCCCCCATACACGGGCCAATAAGCTGCCGACTCTGTCTGTCGGCAGCTTTTATCAGCCCGTGTATGGCCACCTTTACCTGATGTAGCTACTGTTTTTCTCTTTTTTTACCTTGATGAGAATATTTTATTTATTATAGATGTTGACGATGGGGATACAGTGACTGATTTCATGGCACAAGAAAGGGAGCGAGGAATCACCATTCAATCAGCTGCCGTTACATTTGACTGGAATGGACACAGGATCAACCTGATTGACACGCCGGGTGATTACCATGACTGAAATCTTTTGTGTACAAACAGCTTTAGTGGGCTTGAATTTCACACTGCATCACCATCGTTCCTTTTAGGGCACGTGGATTTCACTGTGGAGGTAGAACGATCCCTGAGGGTGCTTGATGGGGCTGTTGCTGTATTTGATGCTTCAGCTGGAGTAGAGGTAAAAATTTATCTAATAATAGAAAATTCTAGATTGAAATTAAAACGAGAAAACTAGCACACTGTTGCATAACCTTAATTCCAAAAGAGTGGCCTTCATCACCCTTTTATGAAGCAAGAGTACTGCACCATACAAAAAAACTATACCAATAGAAACTATGGACTCAGAAGCTCAGCACATGGACAAGTAAGCAAGGTAATCACCTTGCGTAAACCAGAGATAGAATGTTGTAGAAGTCAGCACTCAGCAACGGAAACTTTTGCAGTTGGGGTGCGCGTCTCAGGTAGCCACTTCCACCTGAATGCTAAACTCTATTTTCCCAGGTAGACAGCACCACACATACAAACAATTTTCTTAAAAAGCCTTTATTGGCAAAAGGGCTTTAATGGGACAGAAATACAGCTCTTTTGCCAATAAAGGCTTTTTAAGAAAATTGACTGGATGTGTGGTGCTGTCTACCTGGGAAAATAGAGTGAATCAGTGATAGGCCTGGCTTCCATGAAGACCTCATCAGCTCTTTCTTCTTCTCTACAGTCCTTTATAATCCTGCAAATAGTTACATGTATTAAACCCACGGGGGGGTTTGATCTACCTTTTTATATATATTAGCCCTTCTTGAATGCTGCAGCAATGTATCTTCTGCTTTACATAAGCTTGACCTCTGCCTTTTAGAGGTAAGAGAAGACCTGGATTATTTGACAATCAGGAAAACAACCCATGTTGGGCATAATGAAAAATACTTTGGATGATAACAACCTTCTAATGGGCCTCTGAGGAGGATGGTAAACCAAGCTTGGAGAAAACATCATTCCTGAAATAGAACACACTGAGCAAACAAAAGTACAAGCAACAAATTTAATAGTGTATGTCAGGGAAATCCCTCCAACACTAAACTGTCCAAACACCAGAATACACCACAAACCATAATATGTTGGACCTGGTTTGCAACCTAGTTGGAGTCCTCCGCTATTACTGCCAGATAAGTTTAACTATTCCTGTCCACAGTATAAGGAGTCTTGTTCTTAGTATAATCCTTTATATACACTTACAACTTGCATTGCTCAGTGACAAGCCGCATGAAACAAGTATTTGCTTTTCCCAGGCTCAGACACTGACAGTGTGGAGGCAAGCAGATCGGCACTCCATACCACGCCTGTGTTTCTTAAACAAGATGGACAAAACTGGGGCCAGGTAAAAGCACTGAACTGTTCAACTCTACAGATAGGGACAGATTAAATAAAGGTAGGAAATTATCTCTTTGTTTTCTTTCTTTTTTTTTTTAATAATTTGTCAGAAAAAAAAATAAGTGATAAAAATTTATTTTTTGATGTAGGTTGAGACTGAATTGGGAATCCTGCAGGTTTTTTTTTGCATTTGGCTAGGCTATGTATTTAAATGCATCAGATTAGCCTATACAAATATTTAGTAATGTAGATCAGTCTATTTAAAATTGATATTTACCATTGCAGAATCTGTTTTGCAGACTCCCAAAGGATCAACTGGCCTGAGCTATTGAAGTTCTTAATCAACAGAATATTGCAACTGATAGAATTCCCATATTTATGCTTTCTGTGAAAATTGATAATTGTTTAAATTCAGTTTATCTATAATAAATCATTCTGATTTTTTATGTTGATTGTGGTAGTACAATCATTAAAGCACAAGGAAAGAGTTAATAGCTGGTGGCAATTTATTACCCACACACCCACACACACACACACACACACACACTGATTTTTATAGCTAGAATAGAACCCTGGACCAGTGTGTTTCTGACCAAAGAGGAGATGGATACTATTCTATGAATGCCGTGCTGCCATCATTTGCGCTCTCTCTGCAGGTTCCATGCCGCTGCTCTGGCCTGTGAGTGTGCAAAGTAGAGTAAAAATTTGGTTTTTCATGTTTTTTTCAACTTCCAATTATGCTCTACTGCAGATGCACACAGCCCAGGGCAGCTGCAAGGGATCTCTGGGAGAGGTGAGAAGGTGGCTCACTAGAATGCTACCTTGATCTGATGTGTTATTCATCAAAGAGGAGTACTGGCCCAGGTCTGATGTAAACGATTATAATCACTCCAGTGATGAGGACTGTCCTTTTTTAAAGGGGAACTATCGCAAAAAATGAAAATTTAATATAAGCTTCTTGCAGCAGTTGGGTTTCAGATAATCATTGACAGTTAGATCCAATATATCTTATAGGGGGGACTCCTTTCCTAGCAGATGAATTAGAGATTCCAGTACAAACAAAATAACTGCCTTTTGCACAAATCCTGCATGTAGAGAGACATGATGTCTGGTAATTTTAATAGAGTGAGCTCTAATACATCATCTAGGCAAAAGGAGCCCCCCCTATAAGATATATTGGATCTAACTGTCAATGATTATCTGACACCCAACTTTTGAATAAAGACAGAATGAAGAGAAACAGATGCTGAGAGAGAGATAGTGAAGGTAAACTTGATTATTTCAGAAACTGCGCAGAATTGTTAATTAATTGTGTTTAGAAAGCTTCTTATTTCAGTATGCTAAAGCTTATATTCAATTTTCATTTTCCCAATAGTTGCCCTTTAACGATCAATGTAAAATCTGCAATAAAAACATAGCCCTGCATCATGCTTCATTTTCTCACAGCATAAAAAAAATAGAATATGCTTGAAAGTGTTTGTCCAGTAGTATAGAAGGATTTTTGCCTGCTCAAAGCCAAAAAACTGGAGAAAATGAGTGGGGGAGAAGCTTTGATAACTGACCCAGTTTATCAGCTTTCGTAAAGTATTTTTTTACAATTTTTTTTTTTTTTTAAATTTGATCAAAATTAAAAACGATGCAAGATTATTATGGGGGAAAACAATTTTGACCTGATAAACCTGCCCATATTGGATTGTTGATGGTTTTCTATTTCCTCCCCATGCTTCAACTCATAATGTGGCTATACATTTTGTTTATGTTATTGCCTTGCTTTTTTACTTAATTCTGCTTTATGTTACTAATAAAAAAAAAAGATTCAGTCGAAGTATGGCTTGAGCAGCTGCCGCTCGGAATTATACAGGATTGATCAACTGCACTTTTTTTTTTAATTTCAGTTTTAAATATGCCGTGGAGAGCATCAAGGAAAAATTGAAAGTGAAGCCGCTGGTATTACAGGTACAATGAAATAAATCATAGATTCAATAAGTTAAAGCAGACCATGGTTCATTTGTTTGGGAGCCAGCTATGCTAAGTGTAGAATGTGCTTATGTTATTTATTTCAAAATGTTTTTATTTTCAAATTAAACAAGCAGGATTTTAACAAAAGATCAAAGCTGTACAATTAGACACACCAATACAACTTGTTTTGGCTGAATACCTAAAAGAAAAATGCAAATTTTTAAAAATGATTACTTTTTTCTCTGTAATAATAAAACTACATTGCACTAGATCCACACTAAGATATATTTAATCCTTGTTGGAAGCAAAACCATCCTATTGGGTTTATTTAATGTTTACATGATTTTCTAGTAGGCTTAAGGTATGAAGATCCAAATTACGGCACAATCCATTATCTGGAAGACCCCAGGTCACAGGCAATCTGGATAACAGGTCCCATTCCTGTATTTGTCTTAAGTTAATCACTGTCCAGGTGTGGCCCTATGATAAAATTATATGCCGTCTCAGTTGTGCAACTGTATCTGGTGATGTCTATATTCTAGTTAAGAAAACCATATGTTATAATGATAAAGGATCGGTTTACCCTTAAAGGAACAGTAACACAAAAATAGTAATTAATATATCATGTGCTGCAATGATAAAAGTTTTGTGTTTGCTTCAGAAAAACGACTACAGTATAAGCGATATAGTATGTTAACAAGTTGCTGTGTAGCCATGGGAGCAGCCATTCAAGTTGAAAAAGGAGAAAAGGCACAGGTTACTTGGCAGAAACCGTATGTGTCATAGACTGCATTAATATTCTACAGTGCTATTCAGCTATGTGCATTGAATGGATGCCCCCAAGAATACACCGCAGCTTGTCTATGTACTATTGCACTACTACTATAGTAGTCTTTCTGAAGCAAACACAAAAAATATTGTTGCTGCTGAGTTCTGACACTGAATGAAATTGAATTTGTTAGACTGCTCAAAGCTGTAGAACCCGTTTAGACTGACACATCAGCTTCCATACATGTCCGTTCATTTACACTTAAGTAACTGCTAAAAAGAGTTTATTATCAGAAAGTTTGTTAAATAGGTAATGGGATTGAACTACTGGGAATCCTGTTTTGTAATTCTGTCTGGTTTGTTTTTAAGTTACCAGTGGGAGAGGGCAAATCATTCAAAGGACTGGTGGACCTGGTCAGCATGGAGACTATTCTGTGGAGTTCCAGAGCCCCTGAGGGTGACGGGAAACGCTTTGAGAGGAAAGCTGTGAAGGAAACAAGTGATGTAGAAATACTGAACATTGCCAGTGATGGAAGGAATGCCTTAATAGAACAAGTAAAGTGTTCAAGTAAATATATTTAAAACTATGGAATATTCTTTATGTGTAATTTGTTTCACAATAGACTACAGTCAGTTCCAATGCTAGATATATATGCAGTGCAGACGGCATTCCAAGGTTTGGGGGGCTCCAAACAACCATCAGTCATTGCTTTCAGTTTCAACTCCATGCACTGATATTTATTTGCCTTAGCACAAACTGAAGTCACTTACACTTAACATGAGCTCATCTATATTTGTATTTTTGCTACATGTCTCCAGATAAACAATGTTGTTAGAGTGATGGCAGCGGCAACCAGAGGGATATATACCGAGTGGAATAGAAACCCCAGCAGGGGAGCTCCACCAATGAAGCGAGTTGATCCACTCACCTCAGGCGGCAGCGCCCCCCCTGGTCACCAGGGGCGGCAAAAATGACTCTCCTGGTAACTGAGGGCCGAATTTCTGGTTTTCAACCCGGAAATTCGGCTCTTCTAGTGTAGAGAGCGCAATTGCACTCTCTGCACTAGCGTCGTGCAGCGCCCCGACCCCCTCCTGCGCAGAAAATGTGAGCGCTGCAAGGAGGGGTGGGGGCGGCAACGGAAGGCCACCGCAGGCGGCATAAAGGCGTGGAATGGCGCTGAACCCCAGGCATTGTTAACCGCATTATAAAGAGTTTTTAAAGTGGTTATTTTCCTTTGAATTAACTTTATATATTTTATAGAATGACCAATTGTAAGCATCAATTGGCCTTTACAGTTTTCTAATGATTTGCCGTCTTCTGACTCTTTCCACCTTTCAAGTGGGAGTCACTGACCCCCTTCTAAAAAAAACAAATGCTCTGTAAGGCTACAAATGTATTGTTATTGCAACTTTTTTTGCAATCATCTTTCTAAAAAAAACAAAAGCTAAATTACTCAAATACCACAAATAATAAAACCGCTTTTTTTCAGAATATCACATCATGCTAAAAGTTAACTCAAATGTGAATAACCCCTTTAAGATTTAGGGCATGCTGCCTAGAAACAGAGGAAGAGTATATATGTTCCCATGTATTTGTTTTGTGTGCAACTAAAATCTCCATTTTGTTTTTTTAATCTAAGTGCTGCTGATTGGAGAAGACCTTGGCCAATAAGTAGGCCACTAATAACAGAGCTACAGACACCAGTTTTTTTTTTTTACATGAGATACTTTTGTAGCTGTTGAAACTGGCTCTTCAAACCCCCCTGGCTTTTGATATAACAGCTACAATGCATTTAATATATATTGAGCCACACATGAGCGTTGCTGTTTTGTATTGCTTTATCTGTACAGAGCTTTTATGGTAGAATTTTAACCTTACACCTCGTTGTTTGCAGGTTGCAGATCTCGATGATGAATTTGCTGCCTTGATTCTAGGGGAATACAGTGACAATTTTGATTTGGTACCACTTGAAAAGGTAAATTGACTTTTAAATAAACCGTTTTTGTGTAACAGAAAATTAATTTTTCACTCTTTAGTCTCTTTTATCAGACTTGATTAATGCAAACATACAGCATTGTCCTTTATATATAAAATATATATGAATATAATGGATATATGTATTTGTGACCTATTATAAAGTTTTGCACAAGTGCCATCATAATCAATTTAAGGGCCACATTTGTCTCTGGGACCTTCAGATGGACAGCTCAGCTTGAAGGTGGCTGTAAATGATATTGTCATATACCTGACAAATTGTCATAAGAATGTCTTGGATATATAATCATACATAGACAAGATCAGTTTTCAGCATATCATATAAGTTAGGGCATCAGCATCTGGAAAGATGGTACTGATGTACTGTTGTAAAAAGATTGGTTGTACACTTTGATGTATTGACACGTGACCAAGAGGATGCGATCAATTTCCATGTTATGATAACCTCTGTGCTGATCCTTTGCTCAACGCATACTAAATCTTTCTAACAACAGAATTTGTTTGTGTAGACAATTGCAAGATCGCATAAAGTAGGACAGTTTAAAGGGAATCTGTCGTCATTTTAAAAATTTTTTTTGCATTTTTATAAAAAACACATCCATAAACACTGTCTGGCAAATAAAATGTTAATCCACAAATCCAAGCATGTTATTTTAGTTTGTATTTTGTCATGGGGGCTTCCATTTCTGCTCATTACACATTCATCCTGTGCTGCTCTAACAGCAGGCGCAGCATTACCTGTGTGCTTGGAGGCAGCCACTCTAATGAAAAGCCAAGTCGCACTACGACAGGAGAATCTAGCTGTACACTCCCCCTCCCCTCTCTGCCCGTGTGTGATGTTTGGAGGAGAGAGGTCACATGGTTTGCAGGGAAGCAATTACTTTCACTTTCCTACGTCCTGCTCTACAGCTGCACTAGCAGCCCCTCCTCCCACAGACACTATCAAAGCTCCTGCCCTTCTGTAAGTTTGTTCTTTGCTTTCCTTTGGAGGAGGCAACTTTCTCTCCTTGCTGCCTTCCTAGTTTTACTGGTTACTAGATGAGGTAAAGGAGCTGTGAGTTCCCTCTGCTATCCACCTCACACAGACCTTGCTCCTTTCCTGCCTGCAATACTTTTCCTGCCTGCAATTTTTTCATTAACTACTTACTGTCTCCTTTCTCCTGAGCTATTTTAACCCTTCCTAGACTTCCTCTGGTTTTCAAGTATGTCCTCCTTATTTTATCCTTTTTTTCTATTCCCTGTCATCAGTCCTGGGAGTGTACTCCTGTGTTTCTGCCATTCATTTTTGTGTAAACAAATATAATAAACTATCTATATAAAATATTTTTTCTAGTGTCCAAAATGAATTGTGTGTGTGTGTGTGTGTGTGTGTGTGTGTGTATATATATATATATATATATATATATATATATATATATATATATATATATATATATATATATATATATATATATATATATATACATATGCACATATGCAAAGGCTTGGGCACACACTGCAAGTACAAATACCTGGGTGCTGAAAACAGAAAAACTGTATATCCACTCAAATATGCTGACGCACACCAGAAAAACCCTGGTGTGCGTCAGCATATTTGAGTGGATATATATATATATATATATATATTTTAAACGTAAGTGGGGGCAGTGATCACAGGACTATCTTATTTCAGTCCTTCTGAAGTGGTGTCAGTGGGAGCTTATCTTGATACCTGCCTATTGTTCAATTGACAGGCTCAGCAGACAAGGCTCTATTTACATTACAGCAGCTTGTAGGAGGGAGGGGTAATGACATCACTCCAACTTGCAGTGCAGCAGTAAAGTGTGACTGAAGTTTATCAGAGCACAAGTCACATGACCTGAGGGCAGCTGGGAAATGTCAAAATGTCTAGCCCCATAGGAAATTTTAAAATTAGATGTAAAAAAATCAATTCTTGTTTTGAAAAACGGATTTCAATGCAGGATTCTGCTGTAGTAGCACTATTAACTGATACATTTTGTAAAAAACATGTTTTCCACGACAGTATCCCTTTAAGGATTTTGTATCCAGGGTCAGACTGGGCCGGCGAGACACCGGATAAAAACCCGGTGGGCCCTATCCCAGACCCACTGCTTGAGATTGTGCACCACTACAGAAAAGGTACACAGTGTTGGAGGGTTGTGGCTGGTGCAGAGTTCCATGGGAGTGGCTGGGTGTGTGTGCTGGCCCCGATGCAGCAGCCTTGGTAGGCCCAGACCTCACTAGTCCGACCCTGTTTGTATCCTAAAATGAACTACAAATGTGTATGCATATGCTTGAAAATACTGGCTTATCCATTCTTTGAACCTCTCTCTCTGTGCAGTTACAGACGGCAATACGGCGTATTACTCTAGCACAGTTGGCGGTTCCGGTCCTGTGTGGAAGCGCTTTAAAGAATAAAGGTGTTCAGCCTTTGCTGGATGCAATTACGTTATACTTGCCCTCTCCAGATGATTCTTCTCATGATTTTGTGTAAGTAAAATAGTAGTGGGTAGATTGTACTGAGTGGTTAAAACCAAGCCTAGCCAGGTAGCAGCAGAATATGTTTCTGACCATTCACGTGTCTCTGTATCTCTGCAGGCAGTGGTATCAAGGGGACCTGTGTGCATTGGCATTTAAAGTTCTACATGACAAGCAGCGGGGGCCCATGGTGTTTGTGCGGATATACTCGGGAAACATGAAGCCACAATCAGCAGTGTATAATGTTAACCAAAACTGCATGTGTGTACTGTCATCCTTTATCTTTATTTTGCTTTTATTTATTCATCCGTATAGCTGTATTGATTAACTCAATGCCTGTGTGTATGTTCTACAGAGAGAGGATGAGCCGTTTGCTTCTGCCATTTGCTGATCAACATGTTGAAATTCCTTCACTGTCATCAGGCAATATTGCTCTAACTGTTGGCCTGAAGCAGGTGAGTATAGATCTGTCTGCCTACAGACCCCACTTGCACACATAATAATAGCTTTATGCCTACATTAGGTTTGATGAATGGAGATGAAGGGTAAACATTTATAAGCAGGATTTACTTTACTGTATGATGGAACCTGAGTGGAGCAATAACTTTTACCCCCATATGTAATAAAAGGCACTAAGTTTGCACAGGTGAGTAACCAATAGCAACAAATAAGATGTTAACTTTTAAACAGATGACCAGTAAATTCTACCTGCTGATTTGTTGCTATGGGTTACTGCTCCTGGGCAAACTTAGTGCCTTTTAATACATAACCCACCTGTTTTGCAACAGAAAGGCCTATTTCTCAGCTGTTTTTAGATATTCATGGAGCCATAATGTTTGATTTCAAACTATACATATGTTTTGCATTGTGTTGTATTTATTTATATAGCACCACACTTTGATTTACAAGGCCGAAAGACAAAACATTGTATAAATTAGACGGTGAGAATGAAAAGTCAAGTACTATGAGTTTCTGTATGCAGTTGGGAAATGGTCTCTGTTCCGAAGAGCTTACAATTTATTAGGAAGAGGAGACAGAAACAAGAATGGGAGGGGCACAAGTGCATAATACAAGGGTTGTGTTGCTGTAGAGCAGGGAACACCAACCTTTTGAACGCGTGAGCAACATTCAGAAGTAAAAGTTGGGGAGTTGGGGCGCAACACTTGCATGAAACATGTTCTTGGGCTGCCAAATAAGTGCTGTGATTGGCCATTTGATAGCCTTCTAACTTTGCAAAAATCCAAATATTTGTTACATGGCTCTGTTTGACAGTACACCTGTTTTTATACAACTAAAACTTGCCTTCAAACCTGGAATTCAAAAATAAGCTTCTGCTTTGAGGCCACTGGGAGCAACGTCCAATGAGTTGGAGAGAAACATGTTACTCACGAGCTACACCAAGTAACGATAGATTTAGTAGGTAATCCTATAACCACGGCTTCTGTCCAGTGAAGCAATATAATCAAACAATAGAGGTGGTGGTTAATAATAGGTCCAATGCACAGAACTTTACTGCAAAATTCAAGTGCTTTATTGTGTCATTTATTGTGACATGTTTTGAGCTGGGCTCTTTCTCAATTGATGTTGCTCACGAGCAACTGGTTGGGGATCACTGATGTAGAGGAAGACTAGTGACTTACTTTCTCTAGAAAGGAATTTTTAAAAAGCCTTTGAGAACAGAGTTAGTGTGGTGCAATCAGCAAGAATGGATTTTGGAAATGATAGAAAGATGAGCAGAAGAATAAAATCTAAAGAGTGCAAGGACAGGCTAAGTATTATATACTTTATTTGCCACTTGACTGGGAGCCAGGAGATAAGTGAGGTGGTCAAGAGAGAGAGATTTAGAAGCAGGTGAGATGGTACGGGCAGCAGCAGTGAGGATTCAATGCAGTGGGTGGAGATGAGATTCAGGGAGACCAGCTAGTAATATGTTACAGTAATCTATCCTGGAGAGTATCAGGGATGGATCAATGTTTTAGCTGTCGAGTGACATAGGAAAGGACACACTTTTTTTTATTTTCCTTGACAAAACCAACACCTTGTGACTGGGGATCCAATGTGGGCTGAGGGTGGGAGTGTCTGAAGTGACACCTAGACATCTGCTTTGGGAAACTGGACGTAGGGTGACAAATTTAAAATGGCAATGCCCACTCAGTGGATTAATTGACATTGCAAATACCTGTAAAGTGTAATAAGGCGGAAAAACTCTCTTGTATGTGTTACTTTTTCTACGTTGCAAACAAAAATAAAAAAAAAATCCAAATATTTGTTACATAATCCATAAGGACCAGCACAATGTTTTACATTTAAAGTTGGCATCTGTTCTTTCAGAACACACAAACAATTCTTGGCAACGATTGTATCCTTGTATAAAGGAAAGGTTTCAATCTGCAGTCCTGTAGAGAGCATGAATGTAATTTGAC
This sequence comes from Xenopus petersii, assembly GCA_038501925.1. Classification (NCBI taxonomy): domain Eukaryota; kingdom Metazoa; phylum Chordata; class Amphibia; order Anura; family Pipidae; genus Xenopus; species Xenopus petersii. Next base: position 206,612,811 of record CM076672.1, on the reverse strand, counting down.
TCTGTTTCTTGTTCTGGTTTAAAGGATAAGCAAACCATAAACCTTAAAAAAAACTGAATTTAATTAAAATTGCTCAGGGTGCTTTTCTAAACACTTTAGCCATTTACATTAATTATATATATTTTTTTAGATTCAGAGCTATTTTTGCTTTTATTAATTTTGTAACAACAGCGCCACCTGCTGGTCAGTTCCTCTAACTGTTCCTTCCTTCAGAAGAAGTGAATGAGAATGGCCATCTGAAGCTTCTAAACTATTGCCTGAGCAGATGATCAGAACACTTCTTAAAAATATTGTGCTCTGTATTATTTCAGGCAGCTACAGGGGATACCATTGTGTCCTCTAAGACGTCCGTAGCAGCTGCTTCATGCAGAGCAGGCCGGGAGGGAGACAAGAAGGGAAGAGATGGAAAGACACAGGGAAACCTTGTATTGGCTGGTGTGGAGATTCCAGAACCCGTCTTCTTTTGTACCATTGAACCTCCCTCTGCAGCCAGACAGCCAGGTAAGTGTCTTATGCCTGCAAATGTTTCCAGGCTACAACTATGGGAACTAAATTCAGAATAAATAAAATACATTGCAGAGTTCAGGAGTCACAAGCTAAAAACTAATGGAATGATGAACAGCAGATTTTATTTTGTCATTTTTAAATTAGCAGTCTTTCTGTTTTGTTTGTCTGTAGCCATTTGTTGGTCTATGATACTTGGCAGCCAAAGAGCACATTACTTTGAGTCTGGGTTACCATTTTATCTTATTGCTTATCATTCTATTCGTTCCCTCTCCTATTTTTTCCAGTTTATCCCTCAAATTACTGTCTGGTTGCTAGGGTAGGAAATAGAACCCTAGCAGCACACAAATGGGACACCTGCTCTGATCCTGACTGGATGTTTAGATTCCACTCCTGTGGGTACCAGGAAACACGCTTAAAGGAGTACTAAACCCTAAATATAAATGTGGCTAAAAATGCCATATTTTATATACAGCCTAACGTTTCAGCTTCTCAATAGGAGCAATGATCCAGGACTTCAGACTTGTCACCATCTTGAAAAGTGTCTGCGGCACTTACGTGCTCAGTGGATTCTGAGCAGCTGTTGAGAAGCTAAACTTAGGGTTTGTCGCAAATTATCAAACAGAAAATAAGGTTGGCCTCAAATATAAGCTGATGCTACAGGGCTGATTATTAAATTCTGATGCTAATTACACTGGTTTCTGTGCTGCCATGTAGTAATTATCTGTATTAATTACTAATCAGCCTTATATTGTGACATTTCTATTCTATGTGTACTGTATATTGTGAGTGGGTCCCTAAGCTCAGTAAGTGACAGCAGCACAGAGCATGTGCAGTGAATCAGCAGAAAAGAAGATGTGGGAGCTACTGGGGCATCTTTGGAGACACAGATCTTAACTGCTAAAGGGTTGTGGTTTCCTTGGGCTAACCCAAAACATAATGTACAGCATTTCTGGCCTACTTCTTTAGTTAAGCTTTAGTTCTTCTTTAGGAAAGCCCAGAATGATGATTACAACTGAAATATTATTTTTATTAACATTTTCTTTTTTTTAATCTTTTTCTAGATCTGGAAAATGCTTTAAGGTGTCTCCAGCGTGAAGATCCCAGCCTGAAAGTAAGGTTGGATGCTGACTCTGGCCAAGTGAGTGTTTTAATAAGATAATTCTATTTACCTGCTATGTCACCTAATATTGGCAACATGAAATGTCAATGCCAGGTTAAAAGAACATTTTGTATTAATCGCACTGATTGTTCTGCTGTTTGTACTAGATGGTTCTGTGTGGGATGGGTGAGCTGCACATTGAGATTATCCAGGAGCGCATCAGGCAGGAGTACGGACTAGAGACCTATCTTGGACCATTACAGATTGCATACAGGGAAACCATCCTGAGTGCTTCTAGTGCTTCAGGTACAGTATTTCATTTGTCACATGCTCTGTCTGTTCATTATAAATGCATTGTTTCAATGAATTCCATTCATTTATTTTAGGGATGCACCAAGTCCACTAGTTTGGATTTTGCCAAACCCCGAATCCTTCGTGCAAGATTTGGTCAAATACCGAACCAAATCCCAATATGCAAATGCAAATTAGAGGTGGAAAGGGGAAAACATTTTTTACCTCTTTGTTTTGTGACAAAAAGTCATGTATTTCCCTCTCCATCCCTAATTTGCATATACAAATTAGGACTTGGTTTCGGTTTGGCCAGGCAGAAGGATTTGGCTGAATCCGAATCCTGCTGAAAAAGGCTGAATCCTGGCCGAATCCCGAACCGAGTCCTGGATTCAGTGCATCCCTCATTTATTTCCATGAAGGCAATATGTCATACCCCTAGTTACTAGATAGTCTATTATTGCTCTGCCTGTAGTCTTCCAAAAACAGCAGCATTCTCAAATTTTGTGCAGAAGTCAGATTTTAATGGGGACATACACATGGCCACACAATTTTAATGTAAAGTTGCTTGAAGTGCTCTTACGATTACTTTTGCAATTTACACTGCTTTTTAAAATTTCGTTTTGAAGCCAATATAATAAATATATAACAGGAACACCTCCTGCTGTTTTGTCCTGTTGGCATCCAGATAACCACAAAAGCTCAAAAAGCATCTCCTGAAACTTCTCTGCTCTGCTCTATCACTCTGTGAGACGTTTTCTGCATCAGTAACTTTAGCTTTTGCGGTTTTGTTTGCTTGCTTCCAGGACAAAATAACAGGGGGCATGCTTCACTCCTGTTACACATTCATGGTACATGTATTGGATCCATTATCCAGAAACCCCGTCATTCAGAAAGCTCCAAATAATCCAAATTTTTAAACATTATTTCTCTTTCTCTCTATTATAATAATAATAATAATAATAATAAAACCGTACCTTGTTCTTGATCCCAACTAAGATATAAATAATCCTTATTGAGTTTATTAATGTTTACATGATTTTCTACTAGACTTAAGGTATGAAGGTATGATCCAAATTACAGAAAGATCCGTTATCCAGAAAGTCCCAGGTCCCAAGCATTCTGGATAACAGGTCCCATACCTGTATTAGCAGTGCCCTTGGGGAATGTGTAGCTCACACAGCAGCTTGTGAGTCCCAAAACTAACTATAGCTGTGAGTTGATATCCGAGACTGAAGAAAGGGCTTACTTATATAACAGTAAATTGTATAGTTATCCAGAATGCTTGTGTCCTGGGATTTTCCAGATAATGTATCTATCTGTAATTTGGATCTCCATAACTTGACTACTGGAAAATCATGTAAATATTAAATAAACCCAATAGGTTGGTTTTGCTTCCAATAATTAATTATATGTTAATTGGGTTCAAGTACAAGCTACTGTTTTATTATTACAGAAAAAAAGGAAATCGTTTTCAAAAATTGAAAGGGAGTATTCTTGATAACTGGTTTCCCGATAACAGATTCCATACCTGTATAAGTAAAAGTTAAAAACATTTATAGAGAAATACGAAACTGATCAATGTGAAAGTGTACTGTCATCATTAAATGGATATTGTAGTGTGATGTTTGTCTACTATAAGGAACATTTTCAGTAATCAGAACTTAAAGGGGTGGTTCACCTTTAAGTTAACTTTTAGTATGTTATAGAATGGCTAATTCTAATCAACTTTTCAATTGGCTTTCATTGTTTCTTTTTTGTAGTTTTTGAATTATTTGCCTTCTCCTTCTGACTATTTCCAGCTTCTAAATGAAAAACAAACTCTGTAAGGTTCCAAATGTATTGTTGTTGCTACTTTTTATTACTCTTCTTTCTGTTCAGTCCCTCTCCTATTTATATCTCAGTCTCTTATTAAAATCAATGCATGGTTGCTAGGGTAAATTGGACCCTAGCAACCATATTGCTGAAATTGCAGACTGGAGAGCTGCTGAATAAAATAAGAAGCTCAAAAACCACAAATAATAAAAAAATAAAACCAATTGCAAAGTGTCTCAGAATATCACTCTCTATATATCTTACTAAAAGATAATATAAAGGTGAACAACCCCTTTAAAGGAAACACTGAAAACAATTTGTGATTTCACCTTAAGAATATAACTTATAAAGTATCAGCCTGAAGGATACCCTAGTTGCAGGATAATGAACAGGCCAGTGTGTTTCTGCTATCGCTTTAAGTCTTTGTCTCTTACACTGAATTGTGCTACTGACAGACACTCTGGACAGGACAGTTGGGGATACGCGGCATCTGGTTACAGCAGAACTGGAAGTGAAACCCTGTGATACCGACAGTCTTGGACCAAACCCCATTATTGAATACGCTGAAGAGATTCCTGAGCAGCTACTGCAGGACTTTAAAGAAGCAGTGGAAAATGGCATCAGCAGCTCATACCTGCAAGGTGGGCATTCACAGAATATTGTTATTAAAACACCAAACACACTTGCCTTCCCCTTATATATTCCTATACTTCATTTTAGGTCCATTTGTTTGTTGTTTTTTTTAATGTTTTTGCAGCTGTCTGTGTCGGATATCAATACTGTAACAGCCAGAAACCAGATCTTTATATTTATTGTTCTGTGGATAACTGAAATCAAATGATACTGTTTATTAAGGGGCAGATTTAACAAAGTTCTAGTTGTGTTTTCCAAAAACATTTGAATAATTCAAACTGGAATTTTCGGGTTAAAAAAAAAACTCAAATTTTTCTAGATGTATTATACCCTGAAGCTGGAAATAGTTCGAATCCGAAGAAATTCCAGCATGTGCAAATTAGGGGTGGGAAGGGGAAAACATTTTTTACTTCCTTGTTTTGTAACAAAAAGTCATGCAATTTCCCTCCCCGCCCCTAATTTGCATATGCAAATTAGGATTTGGTTCAGCCGGGCAGAAGGATTTGGCCGTATCCGAATCCTTCTGAAAAAGGCCGAATCATGAACCAAACCTTGGATTCGGTGCATATCTACCTGAAACCCCGGGCTGGCGCTTCTATCATCAGAAAACCGCACCGGCCTGGGGTTCTTCTAGCGACCACCATGGAGAGATCCTCTTCCTGCTTCTTCGGGTATTCTAGCAGTTGCAAATGCACAGTAGAGTGGAAAGCCGGTCTTCAACGGAAAAGCCGACTATTTCGCTCTACTGCGCATGCATCTGCCCCGGGAACTTTGTAAACTGATGAAGCAGGACCCCGGCCGGTGCGGTTTTCTGCTGATAGGAACACCGGCCCGGGGTGTCAGGTAAGTAAAAATAGTCACTTGGGAGTGCCTAACTTTTGTCACCCCAATTGTAAATGGTATTCCTTCTCCTTTAAACTAGAAAGCATTCAAGTTGTGAGCTCATTCGAAGTATAAACAACAAACAGAGAGGAGATTAAAGGTCCATTAACAAATGGAAATGATTTTTTAACTGGGGACGTGCTGGGGGGGCACAGAATGTTAACTAGGAGGAGATTTGTGGGAAGACACTTATTTGCTGCCCCAGGTATTCTTAGAACTATGGCTCTGTGACACATACACCAATGTTTTCCTATATCTGTAATTGTGTTTTTAGCCAAGGGTGTGTGTGTGTGTGTGGGGGGGGGGGGGGGCTGATCTAATGTTGATCCTCAAAGAGATAGGACTTCATCCTAAATAGTAAAAAAAGAAAACTCTCATTTACATTGAGATACCAGTTCTATATCCTGTACATATAAAGTGTTAAGTGTAAAGTGTGAAGTATTGCAGTGTAGTGTAGATGCCACTTGCATATTCAATTAACCCATGCGCTGCTGGCAGAGCTGCTGAGCCCAGTATTAGCTGTATAAAATTGCTAATATCTTTAAAACAACTTAAAAAAAGAAAGTAAATTGCAGAAGTACTTAGCAGAGTACTCTGCTCCACCCCCCCCCCCCTTGTTGTTCTTTCTTCTCTCACACAGAGTTACTGTACTTACTATAATTTCCTTCTGTCTCATAGGGCAATGGCTGACAGGGCTGCTATAGGCACTTTAGTCCCCCATACATGGGCCGATAAAAGCTGCAGACAGACTCGTCGGCAGCTTATCGACCCGTGTGTGGGGCTATCCGACGGGATTCCCCGATCGATATCTGGCTGAAAGTCGGGCAGATCTCGGTTGGGCAGGTTAAAAAATCCTGTAGGATCGCAACTGCATCTTTGCATTTATGTGGTCCTGAGATCCGTATCGGATCCCTTATGATTTCACTTCAGTGTGGCCATATTGGGAAGAGACCTTCTTGTTTGTCGACATCGCCAAATGAGCGGATCTCTATGTCTATGGCCACCTCTAGCGCTGCATTTCTGTGTAAAGTAAGAAGGTTCTCGATTTTTTTTTAAAACGCCACGATTAAAGTGTCTGTGACGGCCCCGAGTGCTATTACATGGAAATGTGACAAAAGCACCGAAAATTACGATCTCACCGGGAAGACCATAAATGTCCTCTGGTAAAACACATCAGCTGCCTTCCATGGCACAACGGTAATGTTTTTGTGTAAAATTGTAACAATCACAGATATAAATGAAAAGGGTTTGGGCACAGAGCAGAATAATTGTCTTCTGTATTATTATCTGCTGGGAATTACCGTAATGAAGACGTAAAGCTTGATGCTCATTCGTATATCATTTTGTTCCCAGGTCCCCTGCTGGGCTCCCCCTTGCAAGATGTTGCAGTTACAGTAAATGCAGTCAGTGTGCATCCGGGTACCTCTGTTACAATGGTGTCCGCCTGTGTTTCCCGCTGTATGCAGAAGGTAAGCGCCTGATGATTTATACAACTCCAGGTTCCATGGTGGTGATGGTGTTCATTGTAAGAAAAGTGTGGCTATTATACAATCTTCTCCATGTGATAAAGCCATTATTGGTGTATAACAGCGGCAAAGCAAAGAAACAGGCCTGTGTATAGGGTCGCTTCCTGGCCGGTAAAAATGATGGTTGATCCCAATGTTATTAATAGGGAAGAAAGATAAATATATTGTAAGGCTGGTACAGGTATAGGATCCCTTATCCGGAAACCCGATATCCAGAAAGCTCCGAATTATGGAATGGCTGTCTCCCATAGACTCCATTTTATCCAAATAATCCAGATTTTTAAAAATGATTTCCTTTTTCTCTGTAATAATAGAACAGTAGCTTGTACTTGATCCCAACTAAGATATAATTAATCCTTATTGGAAGCAAAACCAGCCTATTGGGTTTATTTCATGTTTAAATGAATTTCTAGTACACTTAAGGCATGAAGACCCAAATTACGGAAAGATCCGTTATCCAGAAAACCCCAGGCCCTGAGCATTCTGGATAACAGGTCCCATACCTGTATTTCTTTCCAGAAAAGGTGGCAACCCTACCTGTGTATAAAGCTCCATCGCCCACTACACCCAAGTCTGATCCAGAATGCCATGTCTCTATCACTTGCACAACCCAAGCCATTTGGCAGATTGTACCATGTTCAAAACAGCCTTCCATATTAGATCCGTATTGGACCCCACATACAGCCTCTCCGTAGTCACATACATAGATAACACTTTGATCCCCATGAATCAAGGGTTGTGTGTCCTGGACAAATATTATTTGGCTAAAAGAAATCGCAGCTCCTCTTCAATTCCAGCTCTTGACATAGTTACATAGTTAAATCTGTTTTGAAAAAAGACAAAGTCCATTAAGTTCAATTACTCCTCTTTCTATTCTGCCCTCTCCTATTCATAGTCCAGTTTCTTATTCAAATCAATGCATGGTTGCTAGGGTTATTTGGATCATAGCAAGCAGATTACTGAAATTGCAAACTGGAGAGCTGCTGAATAAAAAGCTAAACAACTCAAAGACCACAAATAAAACAAAATTAAAACCAAATGCAAATTCTCTGAGAATATCACTCTCTACATCATACTAAAAGTTAATTTAAAATATACTAGGATATGATAGGGTTTCAGTTAAAAGGGGGGACAGATGATTAGTGATTGCTCTTTGTCAGTATTAATATGGGGGATAATATTATTGTCCGTGTCAAAGCTAAAACTATATAATATTGTTAAATTGCACTTTTACACCACCCCCCTCCCATCTTGTTATCTAGGCACTGAAGAAAGCAGAAAAACAAGTGCTGGAGCCTTTGATGAAGCTTGAAATCACTCTGAGCGAGGACCATCTGAGCTGTGTGTTGGGGGACCTTGCACAAAGGAGAGGCAACATTCAGGAAATACTGAGTCGCTCCGATAACAAAGTTGTGGTTGCGTATGTTCCTTTAGCAGAAATGATGGTAAATTTCTCACCGTTCTAGTTTCTGCTTTATTACAGTTGTGCTGTTGACAGTGTCAGTGGGTGCAATAGCTGCCCGGGGCCCGAGTGTTGCTTGTGGCTTTTCAGTTAGGGTGTTATATACATGTACATGCTCCATTTATACACCAGAGGATATTGCACCTTTCAGCAGCTCCGTAATCTGTCAGATCATGATGTAACAGCAGAAACCTTGTATCTCTGCTGGCTGTTTATTTCCTCCGTTCCATTGAAACATGGTGAAAGCAGCAAGAATAAAGCCTGGTCAATATCCTGCCCCCCTAATGATAAACTGACAGATCCCTGAATCCTTTGTTTCCATTATCAGATGTACTTACGTGTTGTCCTGCCTCAACTGTTCCCTCTGATCTGTTGGAGAGAACCTGGAAATGGCTTCAATAGCATCTATTGTATATTCATTTGATTTGATATAAGCTTCGGCATACTGAAATAAGAAACTATGTAAATATAATCCATTAAATATTCTGCATTGTTTCTGAAATAATCATGTTTATCTTCATTATCCCTCTCTCAGCATCTGTTTCTCTTCATTCTGTCTTCATGCAGCAGTTGGGTGTCAGATATTTATTAACAGTTAGATCCAATATATCTTATAGGGGGGCTCCTTTCCTAGCAGATGTATTAGAGCTCACTCAAATAACAAAATCTAAGAAAATAACTGCCTTTTGCACAAATTCTGCATGTAGAGAGACATGATGTCTGGTATTTTTAATAGTGAGCTCTAATACATCTTCTAGGCAAAAGGAGCCCCCCCCCCCTTGAGATATATTGAATCATTCATCTGACACCCAACTACTGAATGAAGAGAGAAAGAAGAGAAACAGATGCTGAGAGGGATAGTGAAGATAAACTTGATTATTCAGAAACACTGCAGAATTTTTAATTGATTCTAATTAGAAAGTTTCTTATTTCAATATGATGAAGTTTGTATTGTTTTCATTTTCACGATAGTTTCCCTTTAAACAATTAGGCCATACATGAAGTCTGTGGAGCTGTTAAGTGGGTTAGGGCTCTTACTGACGAGCGGTTGAAGCTGCGTCCCCTGCGTTCCGCCGCAGGGGAGCGCAGGAATAGACGCATTTAGCTTTTTCCAATGGGGCTGTACTCCCACAGGCGCCAAACGCAGGAAAAATGCAGCATGTTGCGTCTCAAGCTGCGTTCAGCACCTACATGGGCCTTTCCCAGATATGCCGACTAAAGGCAGGGCAATGTCAGGCTAATCCAAATCGGTCGGCCCTAGGGCCAAACGATTGGATTACAATGATGGGAAAATGCACCAACGGGAAGAGGACTGCATCAACTAGCCAACGCAGTCCTCTATCACAGGGGGAAAATCAAACCTGCCATGATTGATATCTGGCTGATTTTTTGGCTAGATATTGGTCGTGATGGTCCGTCAGAACACCCCCACACATGGGCAGATAAGGTCTAAACCACCCAAATTTCCAGCTTTTATCTGCCATTGTATAGCCACCTTTACCATGCCAGCTAAATGAACATTTTGATTCTCCATAAGCTCAGAGGGAAACAAACATTGCTCTTCCAGATAAAAGCCATGAAATCACTATATTTTGATGTGTAAATGTTATTGTCTGACAGGGCTACTCTACAGATCTGCGCTCCTTGACATCAGGGTCAGCGACATTCACCCTTGAGCTGTCGAACTATGAAGCAATGAACATCCAGGATCAGAATGCATTACTCAAGAAAAAGGGATTTGCATAATCTTGATGCCCACTGGGCTACGGCAGTTTCACACCAACATTTGCTGTTAATTCTCATGTGTAACATAATGCTTTGCCAATAAAATACCAAGAATTACCATTTGTTATGTCATTTAAATTTGTACCATACATGGACTGAAATAACTTTGTGCCGGCTGCTGAAGGGCTTGATTTTGGGAGAACCACCTCTCTGTCTCCAATCGGTATCATGAACTGCCTGCACCTTAAAAGGGGAGGTTCAACTTCAAGTTAAATTTTAATATGTTAAATCATGTTAATGGTCTTCTTCTGCCTCTTTCCAGCTTTCAATGGGGATCACTGAACCCCTGCAGCCAAAAAAATTTCTCTCTGAGGATACTTGTATTGTTTTTACTTTTTGATTATGTAAAGGGTGGTTCACCTTTGAGTTAACTTTTAGTATGATATAGACTGGAATTTTTAACCATACACGGGCCGATAAAAGCTGCAGACAGACCAAGACGGCAGCTTATTGGCCCGTGTTTGGGGCCCTCCGATGGGCTTCCCCAATTGATATCAAGCCATGTTGATCAGGCAGGGTAAAAAAATCCCATCGGATCACGGCCACATCTTTTCGTTGATCCGCAATCCGACTGCACGTATTGGCAGCATTCTGATCCGATCATTGGGCCCTAGGGCCCACAATCGGATCAGCCCGATATCCCCCACCTCAATGTGGGCATATCGGGGAGAGATCCGCTCGTTTGGCGACATCGCCAAACAAGTGGATCTCCCGGTGTATGGCCATCTTTAGTTAATTTAAAGGTTAACAACCCCTTTAATGTCCTATTGAGTCCCTCTCCTTTTCATGTTCCTGTAGTGCTCAAATGAGGGAGCGTATGCAATCTCTATAACACTTAAGATAAAATATCTTATGGGCTCAGTTGTACCATTCTTTCAATTTACAACACAAGCTTATGTTGAGAAATAAAGCAAATTTATTTTAAAATAGAGAATTTTATTATGTAAATATCGCTCTATGTAGATCATGATTTATTTGAAAAAAAATGTGCACAAGGGTGCCAAACATGGCTCATCAGCTGACATGGGACTCTGGAAAAGGCAATGCCACCATGAAAGGCTGCAGTTTGGAGACACACCTCCTTAACAATATGATCAGGAAAAGAATTCAGTGCATTGTTTGGCCCTGTACATCCCACAGCTGCTCCCTTGCTGATTGGTGCAAGAATTGCAGTGTCATGTGACCAATTCAGACATCCAGCTCATGGTCACAGTAGCCCACGTATAAAGGCTCAGCTGCTATTCCGCGCCTGCAAGGGGAAGAAAAATCATAGCTCAGGTATTTACAATTAAAAAATTGAACTCGCGATTTTAGTTGTTGACAATTTATCACTTTTAGGATCCCCAGTTCCTGATAAATGACTGATCCACAATCTTAGATAACCACCTGTACACAAACACGGGGGAAAATACATTTATTTCTGTCCATGGTTTGGCCATGCGGCTTTGAGGCCTCTTACTCTTCATTCCACTACATGAAGAAAAAAAAATGTTTTCCCCACAGGTAGTGTGGACTACCATAGTCAGTATTCTGGAAGAGGGAAACACCATTTCTACGTTCCCAGTGCAAGCCACATTGGGGTACAAGTATGCGCATAATGATCTGAAAGGAGAAGGAAAGCTACAGAAGAAGTTTTTAGCCACAATAGTGCAAGCGATAAACTATATTTATTTTGCCGAATGCTTTACCACACCCAAGTAAACGGCTCTAGAATCTGTGTATTTAGGATAGCAGCTGCCATATTGGCTTGGTGTGACATCACTTCTTGCCTGAGTCTCTTCCTGCTCACTCATAGCTCTGGGCTCAGATTACAGCAGGGAGAGAGGAGCAAACTGAGCATGCTCAAGCCCTAGACCTGGAGGTTTAAGCTGAAATCAGGAAGTCTGATACAGAAGTCCATGTGTACACAATAGAAGGAAAGAAATGCAGTGTTTCTTTTGACAGAGAACTCAGAGCAGAATTACTTTGAGGGTTTATTGGTGTATTTATATAGACCTTTCTGATAAAGCTTATTTAATTTTAGTCTTTCCTTCTTGAATGCCCCAGCTTGCTCATTATATGCATAAGTTGAACATAGTCTCAGCTGATGCATCCCCTGATCCTATGTCACATGCATGTGCAAAATGAGTGACATGGGGCACTTGCTCATCATGTCTATGCATGTGTCCCAACAGGGCCGCCGGCAACAAGAGCTCCCTCTTGGTGTTTACTTGAAGAAATGTTAGCCCACACACCTCCAGTGGCAGAAATAATGTGTGTGTGATAGGTGCCCCTAAAATATCATCTGTAATCATATGTATGTGGCATGACAACATTTCCACTGAAAAAAAATGTACAGTGACTGCTGCTCCATGAATGTGTGATTATCCTAAATAACATGCTGTTTGAGTAGAAGAAATGAGTAAAGCACTGCTTGTACCTGACCATGCGGCAGCGATGTTTTACAAGCCGATTGTAAGCATCTCCCACCGACGTCACACTCTGGCTGCTCCATAATCTTTCAGCTACAGCACTCGCTCGAGGCCTGTGTGATACAGAGAGTCTAAGTAACATTCACACGAATTCACGACCAGAGATCCTGTATGGAAAGCCGACAGTCCACTACATATTATGGGAAATTTTTGTTTTTAGCCATTAGTAGGAAAGCACACGCAGATACCAAGCACAATACAGAATGTCACAGTCTTACCATAGTCTTGGAGTAAGATTGGTGGCATCCACAAATTCACCCCACAAACAGGCTTCCCCTCCAATCACAAGCTGCTTCTGTTGGGCAGTTCCTGCAACAAATCACAAAGAGTCTTAGTTCAATGGAAATGTCTTTTTGTATATGAATCAAAGCATCTAAACTCAGCACCATAACAACATCTCTTGGTTTGGCTTATAATGATTTATTTATATAGCGCCAAGATACGCATCTATGGTATCATGCACCGCAACACTATAGCGCAGTCTATTGGACAACATTGCATGCAAGAATAATGATCAGTACTGTATGGGTTAATTAACCCCTATAAGTATATATAAGAATACTAAAGAAAACCATCATGGCACAAGGTGCCTTACAGATTAAATCTGGGGGGTGCATCATCCATTACTTTCATGGAATAGAATATCACAGCTTCAGAATTCGTTCTACAAATAATACAGCACTGACTTGACAACAATTAGACTACGCCTGTAAGACAATATAAAATATTTTTACTGGGTAATGAGAAACTGTAATCTGATCTGCATGGAGAATGTCAGTTCTAAGGCAAGCTTCCTGCTTAGTGTAAGTCTAAATGGTGAGTGGAATGCTCGTTTGCCATTTACTCATGCCGTTACATGCCATGCTTGCGCTGAGCCAGGTAGTGGGCACTTGGAGGTGCATAGAGCTGCCATGTTTGCTAAAGCAGGAAGGAGAAGGACTACTCAGCAATAACTATAGTATGGTGGGAACCAGAACAACTGAAATAGCTGAACAAGTTCTAGTTTCTATTCAGCGGATGCCTTCATGGACACATTCACAGATCACTGTTGGTAGCTGTTAGATTTAGACAGATGTACAGGTCATCAATCTTTCATGCAAATAAAGTGCTACACTCTCCCCTATGAATGTTTCATCAGGGATACCAATGGCACTTTCCATGGCATACTATATTCACTACAGGCTGGCGCCATATTTCCAACCCGCAACTGAATACAACCAGCCAGAGTGGCAGCCATACTGCATTAAAGTGCAATTCCTCGCCTTACTCTCTCCCTTCCAAGATCATGTTTCTTCCAACCCACTATGCTTTTCTTTTTCTGTCGTTCAAAATACAGAAGAATAAATCCATAATAACCCTGGGCAATAGGCTAAAGACAAATGGACATACTGTAGCCTGTGTCCAGCAGGAACTATTCAAAGCTTGGCCAGAGTATCAAAGCTGCAAACACTTTTCCCCCTACATTCACACACATATCTTTCCTAGTCACCTACTCCATGTTTCTATGTGCAGTGTTTTCAGTACATGTGAGGATAACTAGTACCAAGACTAATGGAATATGTCTGCATATATCCCACACAAGCCCTGAAATGACTATAGTTACTGATAAAATTGCAGGGAAGTTTGTGTTTTTTCGTTTTGTGTGTTTGTGGTATGGGCCGACGAAGCTGAAATGTGTACTCCATTTTTCTCAGTTTGTTAGTTGGTCATATGTGAAAATCATTCTTGCTGATGTACCATATTGGATGGTGTAATATGGTTCACTACAGATAAGGAGTGTGGCTTTTTCTTCACTTCCTGCTCTTCTGATTGATCAAACGGTCAGCCCCAAAAAAGGCAGATAGGCAGCCATGCTGTGTATAGCTTCTTGAATGGTATCTGTTCATTTGGCCGCAGGCTAATCGGTTGGAAACCATGCCTGTTTGTCAATGTGTGGCTGCCTTTATGGTTTGTGAATGTCTAACCCTTAGGGGCTGATTCACTAAGGGTCGAATATCGAGGGTTAATTAACCCTCGATATTCGACTAGGAACTAAAATCCTTCGACTTCAAATATCGAAGTCGAAGGATTTAGCACAGATAGTACGATCGAAGGATTATTCCTTCGATCGAACGATTAAATCCTTCGAAACTAATGATTCAAAGGATTTAAATCGAACGATCGAAGGAATATCCTTCGATCAAAAAAAGTTAGGCAAGCCTATGGGGACCTTCCCCATAGGCTAACATTGACTTCGGTAGCTTTTAGATGGCGAACTAGGGGGTCGAAGTTTTTTTTAAAGAGACAGTACTTCGACTATGGAATGGTCGAATAGTCGAACGATTTTTACTTCGAATCCTTCGATTCGAAGTTGTAGTCCGAAGTAGCCCATTTGATGGTCGAAGTAGCCCAAAAAATACTTCGAAATTCGAAGTTTTTTTTACTTCGAATCCTTCACTCGAAGTTAGTGAATCGGCCCCTTAGAGTTATGACACAAATGCAGCATAATGTTTGTATCTGCCTTCCTAAAGTCAAAATCATATGTACTAAATGGCAGGGCTGAACTTAAGGTGTTTTTAGATCCACACGTAAACATTCTAGTTACACGACTCCTCCATGAAGTGTGCTCCATGTGATACATTATTACAGTTCTGGCACAAAGACAAATGTAGTGGCCTGACCTTTAAGCCCATGGCAGCTTCTCTTGCAGATACAGAAATGCCTGGTCCAAGGTACAAGTCAAGTGCAGTTGTATCGCACCCTGCTTGTCCCTCTGTTATTACTGTAGGTGTCTATATTTTTCTAGGGAGGAGATGTTAGAGAGGAAAGAGAGGAGGCCTTGGATACAGAGCCATGCCAAGCGGCCGATGTTTAGCTGTGAATCAGCAATAATCAAGCAGGCACTGGGACGCACCATTAAAATTGGTTGGTTCAACTCTGTAGACCTGGATCCAGTCCTGACCATATGAGATGCGATTTAGATACCAAGGAGAGGAAAGAAGGGCTTGGAAGCCGGCAGCTGTAACAGCTGCCATTTCCTCTTGATACAGCTTCTCCTTCCACACTTCAATTATGGTGTCTGGATTCAACTGGGGAATTTAAACAGACGCCTTCATTTAATCAATGACACTTGTTAATCGCATCCAAATAACCTCTCCCTGAAAACATAAAAAGGTCTAGTTATTGAATTGGCTAGAAATGAATAATCAGGTGTTCCCGGAACTCATCCGCCAACCATCTGTGTAAGGAAAGAAAAGTTATATCACTTACACAACTCCATAGGATTAGAGAGACAACAATAAGCCCAGGCCTCAGGGAGCAAATAAAGCAAACATTCTTTGCACTGAAATATTATTTTTGCATTATTTGTGGCGGACAATGAAATGGACACTCAAGTACATTTTTTAGTCAAAAAAAAAAAAGAAAACAAGCTGGGACCTCACTTTAACCCGCAGTGGCCAAAACTTGGCCAACCACACTAAATTAGGATTTTCTTGTTAGGAAGAACAAACACTAAACAGATGGAAATAACTGTAAATTATCACAATAAAAGATTGTGGTATACACATCTTAAAACTGACTTCCATATATTACAACCTACTGCTGAAGGCAATGAAAAGAAATGCAACTCTTCTGTTTTCAAGAAGCTTCCTTTAAAGGCAACGGTACGGATACATTCACATAATTTATATCCATTTAGCTGATTGGGTATTAATATATATTTACTAGTGGGGCTATTCTCCCAGCAAGTGAGTAGCAGGTCTGGACTGGGAGTCAAATAGGTCCTGGTATTTCAAATAGACAGATGCCCAAGCAGTCCCCCGCCAGCCCACTCCACAGTGACTCTCTATGACATTTTACAGCAGCCCCTCTGGCATTTGCCAGAGCTCACAGATTGCCAGTCCAGGCCTGGTTGAGTAGCGCCCATTCAGGATAAAAACAGCAGATTTAGTTACGCCGCATGCCCTCATCCTCTCAGCAGAAATAACATTAAGCTCAGAAGAACTTAGAATGAATGAAAGTGGACAAGCCAGATACTTCTCTTGCATCAGAGTGAGAGTTATAGTTTCATTGGGAGCCTCCCTGCTGCAGGTGGAAGCAATCACTAAAAGATCACAGAGAGTACCTGCTGCACCAATAAACCTCCTTATGCGGGTGGCTGAATGACAACGAACAACCACTGCAAACTAAACCACTAAGGTCAAGAGCAAGGCACACTCCTCAGTGGATTTCAGGTACCAGTCAGAAGACCGAATCAGTCCAGTCCCTATAAATAAACCTCTTCCCCACTTGTGTGTATGAGCATCAAACCAGGTGATCTACTCAACAGACAACACATTACACCAGTGCAACTGAAAAGTACAGCACCGATCACACCGATTCCCCCATGCAACTGGCCAATTAAAGCATAAAAAAACCCAGAAACAGTTTATGAAGTCTCTGAATTATCAAATCAATGCTGAGTTTCGTGATAATTTCCCTTAAACATTAAAGAACAAAGAGTCTAAAATGTACACAACACCTAGTCATATTTGTAGAATATATATATATATATATATATATATATATATATATATATATATATATATATATATATATATATATATATATATATATTTGTAGAATATGAGCTGCCATATTGTTGATCTGAGATGAGGCTTGATGCTCTTTGACAGTACAAGTTATCGAAGAATGGCTCAGCAGAACAAACATGGCTGTTTCCTCTCCTGTACTTATAAATAAGGGATTTAAGGAGCTACACAGAGAACCCAGCACATATAAACTTGTACGTTCAGAGCAAGTATTCCACACAAATATGCACCATAGATGTTTGTAATCTTTCTTTAAGGAAAGTAAGGAAGTCATATTTGCTGGGGGACTGGAAGAAAGACAATGAATGAATAAATGATAACCTGCATGAATTGATTTAATCCTGTTGTGAAAAGCTGAGCGAACCCAAGCCAATAAAAACGGCTTACTTGGCCTATGTATGATGGCCTGACTAATATCTGGCTGAAAATCTTGAGTTAAACAAGAGTTATTATCCCTAAATGGCCCAGAATGTTGGTGACCAATTTGTGCAATGATCTGCTGATATTGGTATATGCCCAACTTTAGTTAATTGTCTACAATAAGTTACTTACCAATACTTTGCCCAATGTTCTCCTTCCAGTTTCCTGCCTGTACCCGCTTACTGCAGTCATAATGGCCATTGCTTTGCATTAGTGGTGGGCGAATTTGTCCCATTTCGCTTCACCATGAAATTCGCAAATTTCCCACAAAATTTGTGAAACGGGTGAGAAGCTCACGAAATGTGAATTTTGCCGCCGGCGACATTTGATGTACATTAAATTGATACTGACACTAAAAAACAAATTTTTAAAATATTGATGTACATTAAAAGTTACCTATAGGTCACGTTGATTGGTTTTTGCTGAGAGGTTTGTGTTTGTAAGTAATTGTTAGTTGAAGTTTCTAAACCCGACTGTTTTGCCAACCTGACTGTTCAATCTCAGCCTGTCAGAGATTTTACTGCGAACGGATTCCTGCTGCACAAATGGCAGCCCCCTCATTTCAGGAACATGGGGCATCAGACAGGTAATGTAAAAGTATTGTGCAAATACTTTATGGCAAAGTTATAAACAGCAATATTATGATTGTCCGTATCTCTTTAAAGTCAATGGACGTATGTTTAATTGTCGCCGGCGTCGAAATAGTCACCAGCATCAAAAAAAAAAAAGTCGAATTTTTGCAGCAATTTCGCTAATTTATTTGCTGCTGATGAAACGCCGAAATCTGCTGCAAATTCGCGCCTGGTGAATAAATTCACCCATCACTACTTTGCATTGCTTAATATTGGGGCAGCTGTAAGTCAGTAATAATAAAGCACTAGCAAAATATTGAATGACTTGTAGGACAGTCAGACATGGAACAATTTGCCACACCATTTACCCTAATGTCACCTAATCACAGGCTGGGCTGTATTATGTGGGCAGCAATACTTGCAAAAAAAATCTGTTGCTGTTCTGA
The DNA here is from genome assembly GCA_038501925.1 of Xenopus petersii. Classification (NCBI taxonomy): domain Eukaryota; kingdom Metazoa; phylum Chordata; class Amphibia; order Anura; family Pipidae; genus Xenopus; species Xenopus petersii. Next base: position 206,594,334 of record CM076672.1, on the reverse strand, counting down.
GTACAACAAACGCCATGTATGTTTTCTTTTACATAAATGCTAATTACCAGGAACTCCATCTATGAGACAATACCTTACAGTTCTTGAATAACAAAAAAGGCAGCTGCCACTAACCAGGCCTCTTTATAACATAGTGAGGAATGCTCCAAACAGCTTAGTGGCACATAGTTTTAAAGCTATAATCCTACACTGCTAAAAGCTTACTGTTTTGCTTATAAAATAACAAGTGATGGTAAAACAATTAGTTCCATTTTATATATACAAAGTTATTAAAAGCAAATGAACGAACCATTGAAACTTAGCGGCTCAACTTTGTAGTATTTCTGCCAGTCTTGGCCATAACTAATGTAATCTAGGTACCAAGGGGCGGACATGATAGCTGGGAACCCTGCAGCTGTCACTTTGTATAGTTCTTCATAACAGTTCTCCCCTTTCCACACTTCCACTATCGTGTCTGGGTTAATCTGGAAAGATTACAACAGATATGTTCAATTAAAGTTGGTTAGAAGTCAGTCATATCACATGTAAAGTCACTTCCTATGTGGAAAGGAGAAAAGTCGGTGACAGCTCCGACTCCCTTCCTTTCAGATCAGACCATCAGGCTGAAAAAAATGGCACTATATCGATCGATTTGGCTTGTATTTGGCCACCTTCAGATCCCCAACTGGCAGCAATAAAAACAAGCGGGTTCTGTAATGTATTAAGAATTGGACACAGTGTAAAGTGAATGAATGTTTGACTTGACTATATCAAAAATTAAATCAGAACCATGAAAATGAAAGACCTCCAAACCTATTAAAAGTAAAAAAAAAACATTTAAATACAATTATTTTATATAATGTAGCTGGGTAATTGTGTGATTATATTCCGTTATATATACATATTATACAGGGACATTTTCATTATCCAATGCAACATGTATGGGGGAGGCAAGGAATAAGGATTAAACATTTGTCTAGAATTTTGTACCTACCTTTACATTGTTATCAAAGACCTCCTGCCAGACCATGTAGCCCTTCTTAAGAGATGAGACTATGCCCAAGATTCTAGACAAAAAGCACAAGCAAAATCAGTTTTCAAATGGGAATAGCAAAGTAGATTCTAATCAGTATTTTTTTCCACTCAGCGCTATATAGAGGAAGATTTCATCACTGGGGCAAATCAGGTTACAGGCCTGTTTTTTAAACATAGTTTCTTATACTGTACTTTTAGATTAAATCATTTGGCCTCAAGGGAGATAAAGGAATGAAATCTCACAACTCTCATAAATGTTCATGTTTATTTTAGAGGCTTCTAAATGCTATAGGAGGGCCAAATTAGAGTGCTGAGACGAATTTTTGTTTGCTGTTTATATATTCTGGAAAGCCATTTAGGGTAAAAACTGAGTTGAACAGTTATTTTTTTTGTACTTAAACTGTAGCAAAATAACTTTTTTTTTTTTTTTTTATGCACAACCTTTTATAATGTTGCTGGGCCAGCTCTAGATCTATATCACCACAGCATATGCTATGAATCAGAAGAAAGACGGGGAGCTACTGGGGCATCTTCAGAGACCCAGATCTTCATTGTAAAAGGGCTGTGGTTGCCTTGGGCTGGTACAAAAGCCCAAAACATAATGTGCAACATTTCGACCCTATTCTCCTTGTTAAGCTTTAGTTCTCCTTTAAGCTCAACTTCTGTAAAAATAAATGACACTGTATTTTCTAGATGCGGCCTTCCTGGTGCTTTGTAAAGGCAAGGGTGTGGCAAATCTGGAACTTGGTTCAGCCAAACCAAGTCCAATGCCCTAAAGTCATGAGACTTTAAATCTCTGGATGTCTTAAGGTGACAATTTTGTTTTCTTCAGATGATGCAAATTTGGGGGATGCTTGGAATTATGCTGAATCTACTGACGAGAATCCAGAATCCCAAAATTATGGAGTCTATGGATCCCTAATAAAGGGGAAGAATGAATATACCACTTGTTACTCCTTTAAATACATATTTCTGTGGCCCTTGCTGTTGGTGGCATTGCTGGTAATGTGAGCAGTGAGAGAGCAACACATACAGCAACATTCTGAAACAACTTACTGCTGGATGTAATATGATTCTAGCTTGCAGTAGTCTGTGCCAAAGCCACGGTCAGTCATAAATTTGGTAACATCCGGATTTGATCTCCTATAAAAAGGAAAGCAATTGGGTATGAGCAAAATAAAACAAAACTATAGAATACAATACATATTTTATACACGATAATGTGACAGAACAGAAAGACACAAAGGTAAACTGCAGGTAGTGAATAGTACACTGCACTTCTCCAACATACCAGCAAGAAAAGTCTACTTCATCCCCTCCTAAGTGGATGTATTGATCAGGGAAAACTTTGCTGACTTCTTGAAAAAACGTGTACATGAAATTGTAAGTATCATTTAGGATGGGATTGACAGGGCCAAATGTACCGGTCAGCTTTTCTTTGTTGAAGCAAGGAGTTAAAAGATTTTGTTGCCCTGCAAAAAGGAACATTTTAAACTTGGTTTAAAAAAAAAAAAAAAAGAAAAAAGAAAAAAGAAAGAAAGCAACACAAACTGTGGCACTATGTCTATATACAGTACATTCTCCCTGACTAAAATTATGACTTCTTTGTTTAAGTTCCCACAACATAATTAAATTAACCCAAAAATCAGGACAATTACCTGTGCATATCACCCACGTAGATTTAAGCAGGCGCTCAGTGAGCAGTCCAAATAAGGCAGAAAAAAATAGGTATTTACTTGGTACCCACAACAGAGGCAGCCTTACACGTAAACTAGCATCAAACGTTGCAACTTTTATTACAACTGGTGACCCATTTCTATAGTAAATGTGATCTGGTACAGAGCTACTGAACTGAAACTTTGGGTCCTAACAAAATATCCGCAAATAACACAATTGTCACAGGGCACATGGTGACATCACCTAACTTTTGATTTGCAGTCGGTGTTAAAAGCACAAAGTAATTCACATGAAACTATTTGCAATGTGGATTTTTGAAGATTATGACAAAGCATGACTGAAGTTCAAATAATTTGTGCTGTTCTCTAGGATAAAGCAACCTCCAGTCTAACTTCTTTCTGCTTACATGCCCTGTATGGGAAAGATCCTTATTATGTAAATATGTTTGAAAGGAACAAGTAATATTCTATTACTCACCTTTACCCCAAGAATCCGTATGTCCCGGTGAATCAAACTCTGGTACAACACGAATTCCTCTCATTCTAGCAAATTCAATCACCATCCGGACATCAATGGGGGTATAAACGTGTGTGTATGGGTGATAAGAACCCTGGAAGCACACATTTTAAACTAATTAAAACATTATAAATGGAATGCTTGGCTTAGGCAATAATTGGACATTTATTCCACATTGTAGTGAGTGCTTTCAACAGCTACTTTACACATACACTATTTCCAAAGATATCAGTTCCACATATATAAATAGTTCACTTATAGAACACCTCAATAATAACCAGTTACTACTGCTTCTTCTTGTCTTAGCAGCTGACTCTATTAAAAAAAAAAAAAAAAAAAAAACAACTATTGCTGCTTCAACATACTTCTCTGAAGGGTTCATCTTAGTTTAAGTCAGTTTCGCAATCTGTTTTTCTCACCAGTCCTAAACAAAGGCTAATAAATGAATAATAATTAAAAGTCCTATTTGACCTATCCCCAAAAGTCACTACAAGTGAACGGCACTGTGATCACAATTAGGGATGGGCGAATTTTTTCGCCTTGTTTCGGCGTGGAAATGACTCCCATTTTTGGCAAAACTAAACGACTCAAATCCGCCCATCCCTAATCACAGTAACACAGCTGTTTAAAACATAAAACATCTACAGCAGCAGCATCCACACACAACTTTAGAATAAGTCCCAGTATATGTCTCACTTTTAGTGCTCTTACCTTGTCACTTAGATCAGGAAAAGTAACACTCTGGTAGGGGAAAGATGGATCATCAACAATATGCCAGTGAAACACATTAAACTTGTTAAAAGCCATTGCGTCCTGCAAGAAAATAATTGGAGACAAGTCAAGAAAATATCAAGCAAAGAAAATGTTGTCTGTTTTAATATAACTCAATGATATATAACCAGGTCCCAGCAAGTGTACGTCTCACCCCACAAAAACAGATTATAGATGCACTAAAAATATACATAAAAAAGTAACATTCATGGCTAAATAAGTTCTGTATTTGGGAGCACAGACTGAATATGAAGTGCAAGCAATTGCAAACACATTAGAATTTCTCTAACCAACTTACCAAGTTCAGAAAAATGGTTTTCAGCGGCAGGTAATGCCTGGAAGTGTCCAGTAGAACTCCTCTGTGTGCAAACCTTGGGAAATCCTCTATATGAGTCTTGTTGATCAGAAACTGTTTAACAGAACACAACATGCATTAGGGTGAATGAGGAAACTATTGCAATTTTACACTTACTATCACATTCCTCTAAGAACGGACCCAGAAGATTTTACTTTAGTTTGTCTTTTTTTTAGTGTTAATAAACTGTTCGTTACTCAAAAGTACGCTATGTGTCTGGTTTCATGTTCAAATTAAGGTACTATAGTCCTTTTTTTAAGAGTAATTCCAAGAACAGGGCTTGTCTTAATCCATGGTTTTTGTTATTGCTTGTACTAGACAGGACAAAACTTGAAACTGAAATCAAAGTCACACTCTACTTTCTGATTTATATGATCATAATCAAAACAAATCAGCAGTCCACTAAGAAGCCTCTTTTTGAGCTGCTTTTTTATATCTTTTATATACACAGCAAAAAAAAGCTGGCCGGATATGGGCCAATAAAAGAAGCCAACTTGATACATATCTATAAAGAAAAGGTATCAGCCTGCTGATTCATTGATATCTGGCCAATTCTCATTCAGATATCGGTGGATCCAAACCCTCCTGAGGGCCCCATAAACAACATGCTGATAAACTGCCAGCTCAGTCTGGCCAGACCAAGTCTGTTTCTATTACCTTTCCGTGTATGCCCAGCTTTAGGCTGTGATATAAAGAACAGGTCATTATACAGAGGGCTTCTCAGTGGACCACTGACTTGTCGGGAAGTAGAATATTACTTTACTTTCAAGTTTAATGCAAGAAATAAGCATAATAGTGATGTGCGGGTCGACTAATATTCGACCCGCACCTGACCCTAACTCGGCATGCTCCCTTCTTTATATACCCGCACCCACCCCGATCTGATGTCATGGAAGGGTGCTTTCATATATAAAAATGTTCGTGGGTCTCACGGGCTACAGGCCAGCCCACGCATCACTAAAGCATACATATTTAATAATTAAAAAAAAAAATAGGCAAGAAATATGCCCAACACAAGCCCTATTCATTGCACTCATGGTGAAAAGAGGGGTATATGGATCTTTAAAGCCACATTTGCGTTTAAATATATTTATTATTATTATTTTTACCTTTAGTCAACAAGGACAGGGTAAATATGCAAAATAACGGACATTGCAAAAGTATTTATGTTTTATTGCCTTCCCCATAGAAATATACTGCAGATATCACCCATTGAATAAAATGCATTGCCATTCGTGGAAGAGGTCTCATTCGAATGATGTTACATTGCAAGATATTATTGATAGAATACCTTTCACCTGGTTTGGCGAGAGGCAAATCTTTACCATGTACCATTCATAACACACATTGTTATTTTTGTAGCATCCTGTACGGTTTCGTTGCAACAAATGACACTTACAGCTCCAAAACTGTCTTCATAGATGAGTTGACTGAAAGTCTCCAGCCCTTTAAAAAGGATTTAAAAAAAATGTCAGACAAGCCTTGCTGTTTCTGGCCACCAACAAAAATAACTCAAGACTTCTCCACAATCATACACGCCCTGTGCTTTAAACAATAGTCCCATGTCTGCATTGTTGAATCTAGAGAACAAGTAGTACAAGGACAACAAATAATTGCCTATAAATCTATCAGCAACTTCTGAATGTGTGCCTAGATACTAACCCTTCCCGGAAAAAAAATAAAAAATAAAAGAAAGATACATTGGTTCAGTAACCTGCCATCAGCACCCTCCAAAAATTCATAATGTATGTTTAAAGCAGTTCTGAACACAACAGGATCAGTAGGCTTAGGTCTATGCAACACACAAGTCAACTGACACATTTTTATTGCGGATAAGAGCTTTTAATTTATTTTAGTTGGCAACTAATAAGGCTGTGTAGCAAATCATGGCCTCCCTGTTGCTGTTCAGGCTGCCTGAAAATGAAGTCCCAGTAGTGACATGCGTTTCTCACCAGTAAAGAAAATACCTGGTGTGCCACGAAAGGGATGGTAGGGGTGATATATGGAGTTTTGATACTGTTCACTGAGGAATGGAAAACCAAGTGGTCATAAGGTGCTGCCACATTTGAATCCAAAATCATGCAGAGTTTATTTTTAAGAGGGATTAGAAAACTACTGGGCTGGTTAAAGTACAGGTATGGGACCTGTTATCAAGAATGCTTTCTATCTGAGGTTTTCTGGATAACAGATCTTTCCGTAATTTGGATCTTTATACCTTAAGTCTACTAGAAAATCATGTAAACATTAAATAAATCCAATAGGCTGGTTTTACTTAAGGATTAATTATATCTTAGTTGTGATTAAGTACAACGTACTGTTTTATTATAACAGAGAAAAAGGAAATAATTAAAAAAAGACTTGTGGATAAAATGGAGGCTATGGGAGATGGCCTTTCCATAATTCAGTTTTCTGGATAACAGGTTTCCAGATAACGGATCCTTTACCTGTATAAGAAAACCATAAAATACCTACAAATTTGGTAGAGCATACATACATTAATTATTCAGATACCCATTATCTTACAAGATTTACTGATAAAGATAATTTGTGTGCACCTCTGAGAGCGCCCCAAACTTGCTTTGCTTTCAGGACAGCGACATTTTCTCCAACACTCAGTTCATCTGCAAAGACAGAGGCAATTTAACAAAATGAAATGACCATTCTATAAAGCACATCAACCAGGTTTGATTTTAAATTGCAAGTAATGCTGAATATTGTTTTCAGATCGACAGCATTATTCAGACCTACACCTAAAATGAAGCTTATATAACGGAAACAGAGAACAGGATCTGGCACAAAAAGGTGGGTTGTACTGGTGTGTGTCATTCATGCTGATCATTGTGGTATTTTCTATGGCAGGTAGAGTAATAAAGACATAATTGCTTTTTAGAAAGGAGTATGTTATGTGCGTAAAAGCATTTAATTTTTTTTTTTTTACTTTCCCTTTAGAAATTAGCATTTTGCACAACTTTTTACACATAAAGGCAACAGGAAAAGAAATACCTACATGATTCATCTGATTTAACAGTGGGATACTGATGGCATTCATGATCCTGAGAAAGAATTATAACCTGAAGCTGCAGCAACTGGCCAGCATCAGAGGGCTTTTCAGACAAATGTTTCCATTTGGAATAGCCAAACATGTAATCGTAATACCTGCAGAGATAATGAGAATACAAAATGTGAATGTGCAATACTGCCAAGCTGGCCCATGCAGATACTGATCAGTAAATAGATATTGTAAAAATAATTTACATTTGTTTTCATGAGGTCCTCACAAAAAAAAAGAAAAGAAAAAGTGTAAAAAATATTTCTACCGTGGTGCTCCAGGCATTAGGCTTGTTGCCTCTATTATCTCAGTTTCCCGTGCCTGTATTATAAATATAAGTAATAGTGTGCTATGCTTAATTATAGGTCTTAGATTAATGGAACAGTAACACCATAAAATGAAAAAGTGTGTGAAAGTAATGAAAATATAATGTACGGATTGGATTGTGCTGCACTCGTACAACTGGGGTGTTTGCTTTATATAAAAACTGCTGTGTAGCCAAGGGTCATTCAAAGCTGAAAAAGGAGAAAAGGCAGAGGATACTCAACAGATAAGCTCTGTAGTATGCAATGGGATTCTTCAGAACTTGTCTTTGATTCATTTTGTGTCCTGTGCTTGAATGGCTGCCCCCATGGCTACACAGCAGCTTGTTTATATAAACTTTAATAGTTTTTTTCTAAAGCAAACACACCAGTTTTACCAGTGCAGGGCAACAGTACATTACATTGTCATTCCTTTAAAAAACACTTTCATTTTTTGGCATTACTGTTCCCTTAAATTTCATTCCCAGCCCGTACTTGTTAGGAAAGTGAAGGCTGAATGCAGACGTTCCCACTAATGAACACATGACACACTAAGAAGTGAGTTGGCCACGGCTCTTTGCACAAACAGTATAAGCCCTTCCCCCTGCCTGCAATAAACCCGTTTTTATGATTTGTACTAAGAGAAAGTTTTTTTTTTTATAAACTATTTTGCTTACATTAGGACTTTTTGTGTATATTCGAATATACTTTTATCAGTAGGCAAAAATGTACGTCTTTTATTAAATTATGTGCATATCCCCATATGTCATTAACGGCACTAAGTTTGCCCAGGTGCAGTAATCTATAGCACCAATAGGATGTTTGCTTTTAACGGGTGATCAGTATATGCTTCCTGCCTATAGACTGCTATGGGTTACTAGTCCTGTAGCCAATTCTGCACATTACATTACTCCCATGTAGATTGGAGATTAGTAGCTGCACATTACATTTCCCCCATGTAGATTGGAGATTAGTAGCTGCAACTTACATTACCCCCATGTAGATTGGTGATTAGTAGCTGCACATTACATTTCCCCCATGTAGATTGGAGATTAGTAGCTGCAACTTACATTACCCCCATGTAGATTGGTGATTAGTAGCTGCACATTACATTACTCCCATGTAGATTAGTGATTAGTAGCTCCAATTTTTGTTTCTTAGAAAAGGGAGAACTGATACACAGATCACAATTTGCTTTCCATACATATTTTCCATGCCATCCAATGCTAACACTCAACTCTTACACTCAAACCTAGGCACATTCTTTCCAACTAAAGATTTAAACCCTTCCATCCTGCATTAACAGCATATTAAAAAGGCAAAAAACGATGTTTCAGGGTGTGACCAACAATTATGGGTCCCACCCGTTTCCCTCATTTCTTTAAAGACGTCTGCTGAATTCATCCATCCACGAAAATGGCAACACTATACACTTATTCCTTTTCATTTACAGGCACACAAACCGTTTTTTAACATCTGATCCCCTGAGCCTATATGCTAATTAGTACCATGTTTAAAAGGTGCTTAACTAGAGAATTAGGGTAGAAATGTTGCATGTTTTTGGCTTCGGTGCCGGCGCAAGGTAACCCCAGCCGTTTTGCAGGGAAGATCTGTGTCTTCAAATATGCCCCGTCTTCTTTTTCCAGCAGTAAAAGCAAAACCAGAAGTCAGAGCTTAAGGCAGTTGACATATGCAAATAATATACAAATCAGTAGAAATATTAAACGTATGTTTAACAATTGCCAGCGGCAGTAATGTAACAAGTTTTTCTTTGGGCCTGCGCCAAAATTTGCAGCATCGCCCCTGCACTTAACTCCCGGCAGGCCCACTGCAGTCTCCCCTCTGCTCTCCTTGATAGGCAAAATGGCACTGGAAGAACAATTAGCAAGTTGTTGCAAAGCAGCAATACAAAAGGCAAAACTATAAGGAAACGAGGAACTATTAAGTAAGAACTGACGGCTTCACTTGCAAAGACCAATCCTAATCTTTTTTTAATGTATAAATAGTAATAGGATGTAGGTGGAAAAAGAGGCTCAACTAGCACAATGGAAATGTTTTGGCTATACCGGCCTCTGTAAAATAAAACAAGGTCATGAATTCATTTCTTCAGCGTTACAGGAGCTGGAGCATGTGCACTAAAAGACAGGACCAGGGCAATGGCAGCGATCACTCCTGCTCAATACAGTATTTGGTAAATAGAGGTAATATAGTAACATAGTAAGTTAGGTTGAAAAAAAATACACACGTCCATCAACTTCAACCTTTTAACTCTAATTTAACCTGTCTAACTGCTGGTTAATTCCTAAACTCTGCATATGCTGCTCGGTCTGAATACCCACCTACTCAAGAGTTAATGGATGAAAAAAAAAATCAGCACTCACAAAAATCATATGTGCTTCTTATTCCATGTTTATTACAATCTCATCTGGAAAAAGCACTCGAGAAAGCTGGTTATCTTAATAAACTAAGCAGAACCAATAATGATATAAAACAAATACAGTAATGCCAGTGAACAGACACTGGAAATTACACTGGGGTCCGTCATAGCATGTACAAAGAAGAAAAACTAGCTACAGTTTGTGTGTTTGTTTTCCAGAAACAATTTTATCATTGTTTTACAATCTAGAAAGCCCTTAGGGTAAAGCATGGGAAATAAGCAGTGAAAAAGGATTGCGGCACTCACAGGGTTTTAGTGAAAAAACAAAAAATGTTTTATTATTAAGCCTCGAGGCTTAATAATAAAACGTTTTTTCACTAAAACCCTGTGAGTGCAGCAATCCTTTTTCACTATCTATCTATCTATCTATCTATATACCCCCTCTTGTAAAATATAAGGATATTATAAGTTACCGAGGAGTTTCATGACCATATAAAAGTACGAGGCCGAAGGCCGAGTGTTTTATACAGGTCATGGAACTCCGAGGTAACTTCTAATATCCTCATATTTTGCAACTGGGGGTACTTTATTTATTATAATACACAAGTTTCAGTGAGTCATGTGTATAATTTACAAGATATTCATGGCTTTTGTGTAAAATATAATATATATATATATATATATATATATATATATATATATATATATATATATATATATATATATATTTATTTTAGGGGAATACAGGCCTGTAAATTGCCAGTTGGGATGCACCGAATCCAGGTGTCCGGGGTTCGTTTGGTTCGGGTTTCGCCCAGGATTCTGCCTTTTTCAGCAGGATTTGGATTCGTCCGAATTCTGCTGTCCGGCCTAACCCAATCCTAATTTGCATATTCAAATTAAGGGCGGGGAGGGAAATCCCGTGACTTTTTGTCACAAAACAAGGAAGTAAAATTTGTTTTCCCCTTCCAAACACTAATTTGCATATGCAAATTAGGATTTGGTTCGATATTCGGCCGAATCTTTCATGATGGATTCGGGGGTTCGGCCAAATCAAAAATAGTGGATTCGGTGCATCCCTAATGGCCAGACACCGATGGAGTCCAGAGTTTTTCTGCACCTGGATCAGAGTTTACAGTGTGTGACAAAGGTTAAAGTGAATGACACGGTTTCTGTATTACGATTTACAAAACACCGACCAAGCGCAGAATGGGCCAGGGATAGTAAATGAGCTCACGGTGAATGAGCCCTTGTGTACCAATCAAACCTGTCCATATGAAGTGGTGGGAACACAGATATAAACTGTATCATGGCTGTATAATAACTTGTAGCAGCAGAACTTTAACCCCCAGTATGTGTAGAGCAGCAGCAGAGGCTCAGTACACTATGAGGTGCTGCCAGAGCTGCTTCACCAAAGTTTCAAACTATCCCTAATTTCTAGGGACACTCCCTGCTTTTGTTGCTCTTTATTGAACACTCCAGCCACCTCAGGCCAATGCTTTATACCTTTCATTTATTAAATAGTGTGTAGAGCCTAGTGGCACAACAATTGCCCCCTCTTGACACATTGTAACTATGGCACAGTTCCCCTAGAAACGACTCGCCAGATAGTAAGCAGAGTCCTTCGGGCACCCGTAGCAGTCTCACCTGCGGAAGGCATCCTGCAGCATCACACAGGAAGCGCCCACTGTGGAGCCAGAGCCATGCACAATGCTGAAGGCGGACGGCGGGATGCGGAAAGTATCGGCAGAGAAAGTCACTGTTTGAGGCAGCGGCCACAGAGAACCGTAGGGTGAGTCCTCGGCTACAGTCAATTGCGTCTCCGCATCCAGCAGCTCCCCGTGCGAGTGAGAGCGCAGACAGAGGGACGGGGACAGATAAAAGGACAGGGAGAGAATCCCTAGGACAGCGACTCGCCGCAGAACCATATCAACCGGTCTCCTGCTGACACTAACTGGACTGCCGTTACTTCTCTCAGAACAGCCCTACCGGAGTCACAAGACTGCAGTGTCACGTGATAAGCACAACACGGCCCCGCCCCTTGTTCATGTGATTTAAGAGGAAGTAGAAATTAGTTATTGTGAACTAAGGGTTGTACGTTTGTGGTGGCGGCGGCGGACACTGGTCAGGTTCATGTCTCTGCCACAAGCAGTGCCGGGAATGTGCAGCTATGGTCTGGCCGCTCCTCACCTGGAACACAGCGCTGATTGGCTCAGAACGCAGTGGCTTAATTAAAGGACCAGTAACGAATGAATGTGTTTTAAATTAATGAAAATATCATGTAGTGTTGCCCTGCACTGGTAAAACCGATCTGTTTGCTTTAGAAACACTAATTCAGTTCATATAAACAAGCCGCTGTGTAGCAGTGGTGGAAATTGAAAAAAGGCTGCATGGCACAGGTTATATAGTGGATAACAGATAACACCATTATGTTCTACAGACAGGGCCGCTTCTGCCATGAGGCAAGGTGAAACCCTTGCCTCAGGCGGCAGCGTGCGGCCAGTTACAAGGGGCGGCAAAAAGCCGCCTCTTGTAACTTTAAGAGCCGAACTTCCGGGTTTTAACCCGGAAATTCGGCTCCGCTAGTGCAAAGAGCGCTATTGCGCTCAATGCACTAGCGATACTGCCCCCTGAAACCCGCTCCGACGCTAATTTTTAAGCGCGGAGCGGGAGAGGAGGGGGGCGGCATCTGGGCTGCTGCCTCAGGCGGCAGCAGCCCCAGAATCAGCGCTGTCTACAGAGCTGCTGCTGTGTAACCTGAGCCTTTTCTCCTTTGAATGGCTGCCCCCATGGCTACACAGTATCTTATTTATATAAACAATAGTAGTGTTTCTGAAGCAAGCACAGAAGTTTTACCAGTGCACGGCAACACTGCATTATATTTTTATTACTTTAAAACAATTTAATTTTTTTGATGTAACTGGTCTTTTAAGACCCCCGTGGGAGTGGGGGGCAGTCCTGTCTTGTCCTGTCCTGAAGGGGGGGCAGTCCAGTCCTGAATCGTGGGAGGCAGTCCAGTCCAGTCCTGAAGGGATCACCTCTGCATTGCAGAGTCACCAGGATGGCTTCTTTATGCCTCGGCTCAGTGCCCAGGCTTCTTGGGGCCCTGCTAGCCGCTCACACAACACCTGTAATCTTCTACCTCAGCCCAGGATACAAACAGTGCACAGGAAAACCGGGGCTTCACTCCTCATATTATATATATATATATATATATATATATATATGTATAATGTACCCCTGTGCTGCCTGGCCCCTCTCCCGCTGGGGACCTGACTGCACAGTGAGGCCCCCGATCTGGCGGATCCTACTGGGGACTGTCCCCTTCACCCCGGACACAAGCCAAGTAAATCCCTGAAGTGGGAGCAATGGCCAGGATGGAGGGTGAGCAACAAGCGCTACGGGAACAAGCTATGTGGGGCCTAGGTGAGGGATTAATAGCAAGCTATTGCCATGATGTTCTCCTGGGAACGAGAGAGTCAGCTGGGGTGCAATGTGCCACACTGAGTTCGGGGAGAGTTACTGCAGGTAAAAAGGCTAAGGAGAAAGGCCCTGACAGAAGCCTGCATATACAGTATAGGAATATTAGAAGGATTCTGTGACCATATACTGTAAAGACACAAGGCTGCAGGCTAAGTTATACAGGGATCTCTGAGTATCACTCATGTATTATAAGGGATAATGTACCCCTACTGTAAATGATAAGGATATTAGAAGTCACTGAGGGGTTGTTCTGTGACCATATAAAGGCACAAGGCTGCAGGCTAAGTTATACAGGGATCTCTGAGTATCACTCATGTATTATAAGGGATAATGTACCCCCTACTGTAAATGATAAGGATATTAGAAGTCACTGAGGGGTTGTTCTGTGACCATATAAAGGCACAAGGCTGCAGGCTAAGTTATACAGGGCTCTCTGAGTATCACTCATGTATTATAAGGGATAATGTACCCCCTACTGTAAATGATAAGGATATTAGAAGTCACTGAGGGGTTGTTCTGTGACCATATAAAGGCAAAAGGCTGCAGAATCTTTAACATATTTTACATGAATTACACTTTATGCACATCATTTTTTGCAGTTTTACATAAATATGAGTGGATGTGTACAAGATCATTACAGGTTTACATGTGCCAGGGAGGACCAGAAGACATGAAACAGTGCCTATCTCATCTTTCACTTGGGGTATTGGTCTGATACATTATATAGGGAATACAGTATCCCCTCTTGTAAAATATATAGTGAATTAAGTACTCCCTCTTGTAAAATATAAGGATATTATAAGTTACAGAGGAGTTTCATGACCATATAAAAGCACGAGGCCAAAGGCCAAGTGTTTTTATACAGGTCATGAAACTTCGAGGTAACTTATAATATCCTCATATTTTGCAATTCAGGTACTTTATTTATTATAATACACAAGTTTCAGTGAGTCATGTGACAGAAATGACATCACTACTCACAGCTTATAACTGATGTTGTAATCTTTTTTATTGCTTTTGCAACCAAACAACAACAAATGAAAAGTAGAAAACATTTTCTAAATGTAAAATCATAAAGAAACAGTAAAATAAAGGTTGGTGGAGATACATTTCATAATGACTTTTATCTACATCATGGTTTGAACAGCTTTACACCTACAGGCCGGTTACACAATGACAAGTTATGCATTTCAGCTTCTCAGGGAGAGTCAACTTCTGGCTTTAGAGCTTCTGCCCACCCTTGCCACCCAAAATCAAATTTATTTGGTGCATTCCTTTGTACAAACACTAATCGGACCAGTGTGATGTGTTCCTGCACAATATGAGGGTCTCCTGGCCATCTAAGTGCTATAACGTTTTGTGCAAAAAAAAAAGATTCCCTCAAAGATAATGGCGTATACTGTCAGTGTTGGACTGGCCCACCGGGATACCCCCGGTGGGCCCAGTTGTCTTGCTGCTAAACATTTGGCCTATTTCATGGCCATTCCCTATCTCTTTGACAACAAAGTGGCTAAATAGATGGAATAATAGATTATACTATGTTGAGAATAGAGACTATTTGAATGGAGGTTGAGAGCGTAGAAGAAGAATAATAGTACTGAGAGTGGGCCCCTGGTCTAATGTCTTTGGGTGGGCCCCTAGTGTCCCAGTCCAACACTGTATAATTTCATTGGTAAGATGTGCAATGATACATTTCTATGGGATTTTTAAAAGCGTATTTATCAAATGGTGATAGTAATATCTATCCCTCATGGAAATGGATAGGTCTGGAAGCCGTTTGAGAGCATCCGATGACATCTCATCCTCTAACTCAGCAATGTCTCTTATTCAGATGTCTTTGTGATAGTATCAGAAATTGTGCACACTGGGTACTTGGTATTTGTAGGCAAAGGAATTTAGCATTGGGCCACCAACACAGGGGAGGACTCGTGTCATAGAACATGGTGCTTGGGTAAATTAATTCCAGGGATGTTCTGTGGAACTGTTTGTGCCTTTGTGAACTTAAAAGATCAGTGTGTATTTTGAATCTCAGTCCATACACGGCTTGCACTGACTCATGGAATCCTTTGTGTGTTGCACTGATACACAGCCGACTAGGACCTAGTAAATTGCCTGCTAATGCTGTTGGTGGCATCATCCTTTTCCTTTGGTGGCTTCTTATTTTTGCATCTCTTGGTGTGTATTATAAATACATTTTCAAGAAAGATGTTTTTGCAGCAGTTATACAAGGAAATTGAAATAACAAAAGTATATCTTACAGGTAAAGTTCATTAGAGAGTCAGCCAAGCTTGTAAATAAACTACAAACTTATGTAAACACTTTGTACTGAATATTTTAAGTGCTCCAAGTGTCTCCAAACTTTTCTTCACATAAAACTCATTATTTGTATCATATTTTACCAGAAACAAACTCAACCTAACTCCCATCCACGAATTTGGCTAATTTACTAATAATTAAACTCGAAAAGATTTAATCGGAAAAAAAAACCTTGACACATTTCAGTTTTTGTGAATACCTCGAATTTTTTGAGTTTATAGGTTTAAAAACCTTACATTTATCAAGTTTCAAGTGAAAAAACAGTGTCAGACACCCTAAAACACCCGAAAATCGTGAAGGTGAAAAACATCTTTAAATGGTTCAAGGGACGTCTGCCACTGACTTTTATTTTTTTTGTGAAAAAAAATTCAATTCAGTGTATTGGAGATTTTTGGATGTTTTGTGGAAAAACATCCCCTTTCTGTAATAACATACAGAAAGGGGAGGCGATTTATCATCCCAGAAGTGGGATACCTGTTCCTATCTCTGGCCACTATTCATGTACAACTACTTTTGTGGTGTATGCCATAAAATGCCCGTGTGGCTTAGTTTACGTGGGACAAACGTCACGTATGGCCAGAGATAGGATCAGGGAACATAAATCGGCCATAAGATGCAGAAGATTGGACCAGCCAGTGTCTAAACATTTTGTGGAGGCAGGACATTCAGTACAACAGCTGAAGTTTCAGATCCTAGATGCTGTCCCCAAGATAAGAAGGGGTGGCAACAGGGTCAAGAAACTCCTATACAGAGAGGCCTGGTGGATCCGTAAACTAGACACTTTAACTCCAAATGGATTAAATATGGAATATGATTTAACTGCTGTTTTTAGATAACTTATTATGGTTTTATTATTGATTTTAATATTTTCCTTATTCACAGCCACACTGGGGACACACTATTGATAATTTGTTGCTACTGGACTTTTACATGAAACATTGTCAGATAAGTGAAACACTTTGTCTAATTGAAAGTTTAAATACTATGTTACAATTCCACCAGGTGGTGCTGTGATAACATGCTATATAAAGGAAATGTTGTAAAGTGATATGTTAGCTTGACAAAGAGCCGTGCGTGGCTCGAAACGTTGCTGCATATGTTGCCCTGCATTTGGAAATAAAGGCAATTTTACTAAAGTATGGAGTGCTGCCCGTTTGCTGTGTGACTAGTAGTTCCAGTGTGGAGGGACACTGTGGGACGTGCACCCGGAACAATAGGAGATTGGAGACAAGTGAGTGCCCCTCGAACTTTTCCTCTATAACGTGTTGGCCTTCTGGAGGTGAGCACCACACTGTCAACATGAGTTTTGCATATACCAATGAAGAGGTTGAACGTATTACAAAGGCAGTTCAAGGCAACAGTGAATTTCTTTCCCAGCATGATGTCTTATGCGACTTTAGAGAAATAGAGAAATTGCATAGAAAAAACATTGCTTGGGACTTACATTTGAGGACCATGGCCGAGTATGTGAGGCTGCAAAGGATTCCTCGAGGCCTACGTTCCCATCTCAGACCAACGCTATTTGCTGGAGATGAGGGGTTCTGTAAGAAATGGGAATCTATTTTGAACAAATGTTCACTGGATCTCATGGTGGCCCTCATGGAAAAGATCCAAAAAGAATCCCCAGCACTATCAGCGCAGATTGAGGAGAAGGAGCAAGAAATGCGGAACAACTGTGCGGCGGCACAGGTTGCTGAGGGGCAGAATACCATGAGGGACTCCCTCGCGAAGTTCCGGTCGGCCCTGGAGATACGGAAGAGAGACAAGTTCCGTCGGGACGCTGATGATTACAGTTCCGGTGTGGTTTACCAATGGCGGGATTCGCAAGAATACAGACGCCACATGGGATGGAACCGAGGCCGCATGAATAGGAGCGACGGCAGAGAAAGAGTGGGGGATATGGATGGCAGGCCGAAGAGGTCGAATACAGCTGCTACATTGCCGGCTTTTTTATCCAGCTCCCAGACCTCGCTGACTACAAGTGTAACAAGCGGAACAAGCGGAGAGGAGGCAGACGTAAGAAGCAAAAAAAGCAAGCGGGGGAAACATCGCTCACGACGGTGGTAACAACATCAGATGTGAACTTGGACATTGAGGAACTTAAGGTATTAAGTAAAGGTTTCTCCTTTGCATTAGTTGCAGGCCCAGACTTTTTTGAATTAGATCTGGCATTGTTTAGGTTTTTCAGGAATTTGAGATTAAAGGCACAGTTTGCCAGACATATAGAGGGGGAGGATAAGGTGATAATGGGGACATTTTGTGCCAAAACTTTAGGATTGTCCACTCTAAGTGACTATATGCCGGATACCAAAAATGTTGCCATTGAAACATATATTAAGATGGTTACTACAGATATGAAGGCATTGGAACTGGCATATCGTCATGGTGAGATACGAACAACTACATCCAACTTAACTAAAGAAGAATCCACTGCTTTAGATAATTTGTCTAAAAGAAAAGATCTTGTGTTTAAGGCTGCCGATAAGGGGGGTGCAGTAGTCGTGATGTCCTCTGATTATTACACAAGAGAAATAAAGCGGTTACTGTCTGATGTAACCACATATGTTAAACTAGAGGGGGATCCCCTTAGAGATATAAAGGGAAAGATTTGTACATTGGTAGAGAATGCTAGAGAGATTGATGTCATTGATGAGAAGTTGGCACAGTATTTGCTGCAAGGGGATCCAGTGACCCCTGTGTTTTACATACTGCCCAAAATCCACAAAGATATAAGACAGCCCCCAGGGAGACCTATAGTGGCAGGGATTGACTCCATCTTCACCCCCCTAGCAAGATTTGTGGATACTATCATAAGACCTTATGTGACCTCACAGCCTTCTTATGTACAGGATACTGGAGATTTTCTTAATAAACTGGGAGTAATAGCTCTACCTGAAAAAGAGATCTGGCTTATTACAATGGATGTGGAGAGCCTCTACACCTCCATCCCACATGATGGGGGTGTGGAGGCAGTCCGGCTCTATTTGGAACAGGATGAGACCCTGGATGGGGCACAAAAGAGGTTTACATTGAGCTGTTTGGAAATTGTACTCAGGTGGAACTACTTCTTGTTTATTAATGATTTTTACCTACAACTGAAGGGCACGGCGATGGGTTCAAACGTGGCGCCCTCCTATGCCAATATTTTTATGGGAAAATTTGAAGAAAAATTCATTTATGATAATCAGCTATACGTTAGACATTGCATTAAATGGCTTCGTTACATAGATGATATTTTTGTAGTATGGGAGGGGCCGCGCATGTCCTTTGAACAGTTCTTTGAGGAAATTAATTCAGCATGTGCTCATATCAAATTTACAGTACATATTGATCCTAGAAAAATAACTTTTTTGGATACAACAGTGTATGTGGCTGGAAACAGGCTCCAGACGGATTTATTCACTAAAGAGACAGACAGGAATACTCTACTCCACTTTCTCTCCTTCCATCCTCCTCAAATAAAAAGATCATTACCTAAATCTCAGTTTACTCGGATAAAGAGGATTGTGTCTGATAAGGATACTTCCCAAACAAGAATGGATGAGATGGCGGATAAATTTGTCGCTAGGAATTACCCTAGGACAATAATACAGAAACAAAGGATGGAGGTAGAGAAAGTGGAGAGAGAGAGATTCTTGACAAAAAAAGTGTGAGACAACAATTGTAGAATCCCATTTATTTCAACATATAATACACTGAGTGAGAACATCAGTAAAATCATTAGAAAACATTGGGATATTGTAAAGGTTGGTCTTGGAGATGTCCCAGCTTTTCATAATCCACCAGTCATGTCATATAGAAAATCCCGTACTATTGGCTCCATGTTAGTGAGAGCGGATATAGGTGGAGGAAATGAGGAAAAACAGACAGTGCTGCGTCCAGTGAAAAAGGGTACTTTTGCATGTTGTTCATGTAATTGTTGTAATAACATACAGAAAGGGGAGGCGATTTATCATCCCAGAAGTGGGATACCTGTTCCTATCTCTGGCCACTATTCATGTACAACTACTTTTGTGGTGTATGCCATAAAATGCCCGTGTGGCTTAGTTTACGTGGGACAAACGTCACGTATGGCCAGAGATAGGATCAGGGAACATAAATCGGCCATAAGATGCAGAAGATTGGACCAGCCAGTGTCTAAACATTTTGTGGAGGCAGGACATTCAGTACAACAGCTGAAGTTTCAGATCCTAGATGCTGTCCCCAAGATAAGAAGGGGTGGCAACAGGGTCAAGAAACTCCTATACAGAGAGGCCTGGTGGATCCGTAAACTAGACACTTTAACTCCAAATGGATTAAATATGGAATATGATTTAACTGCTGTTTTTAGATAACTTATTATGGTTTTATTATTGATTTTAATATTTTCCTTATTCACAGCCACACTGGGGACACACTATTGATAATTTGTTGCTACTGGACTTTTACATGAAACATTGTCAGATAAGTGAAACACTTTGTCTAATTGAAAGTTTAAATACTATGTTACAATTCCACCAGGTGGTGCTGTGATAACATGCTATATAAAGGAAATGTTGTAAAGTGATATGTTAGCTTGACAAAGAGCCGTGCGTGGCTCGAAACGTTGCTGCATATGTTGCCCTGCATTTGGAAATAAAGGCAATTTTACTAAAGTATGGAGTGCTGCCCGTTTGCTGTGTGACTGTTTTGTGGAAAAACAAATTCAACAATAAAGGGCTGATTTGTTAACATTCAAGTACTCACACATTTGAATTAGACTTTCTTTGAGATTTATTATACCCCGACGCTGCAAAAAGCCCAAATTTGAAAATCCTCCATCTCAGACCTGTCCTGAACAAGCCAATGGGAGAGGCACCTATCTCAATTTGACGTTATTGTGGTCCTTGCTGGGTTTAGCCCAAAATTAGATAAATTCTGAGTTTTCATAAAAATTCTGGAAAAACGTAAGGAAAAATCATACAATTCGTTTTTTTTCCTGATCCAATTTATTTAAGTTATACTATTAATAAATAGTGATGAGCAAATTTTTTCGCCAGCAATGGATTCGCAGCAAAAATTCCACGTTTCGCCATGTGAAACTTTTTTGCTTAACTGCTGCAAAAATTAGCCGCAGAAAAATTTGCAGAGAAAAAACGACCATAAGAAAAAATGACCATTGACTTTAATGCATTAGAACAAAAAAAGTCGCCATAAAAAATAATGCCGGTTGAATTTAATGCATTTTGAGTGAGAAAATTTGTTGAGCGTGTACAAACACCCATTAACTTCAATGCGTTTTGCAAATTTTTTACAGTTTCGCAGACTTTTGCCATTTGTGCATTTTTTGGCAAAACAGATTCACTCATCACTATTAATAAATAAGGCAAAATCAGGCATGGGGTTTTGGTCAAGCTTTTTTTTATTTTAATTATGAGATACATTTTGAATATAGTAAATAACCCCCTTAATTTAAAAATTTAGATTGTAAAGTATAGCAAAAACCAAGGTTCATTAAACAGTAGCCCTGAATACAATTTTAGGTTCGAGTTTTTTTTTTGTTGAAGGGTTAAAGGGATTGTTCAACTTCTAAGCATTTTTTTTCAGATTGTTAACCAGCAGGGATGGGCGAATTTGACCCGTTTCGTTTCGCCAAAAATTCGCCGCCGGCGAAATGTCACAGATGCCCATTAAAGTCTATGGGCGTCAAAAAAAAATTTGAAATTATTTTGTCGCGTGTTTTTTTTTTTTGACGCACGTCTCCATTCAAGTCTATGGGCGTCATTTTTTCGGCGAAACGAGGCAAAAAAATTCGCTCATCCCTATTAACCAGAAATAAAGACTTTTTTCTTTATTACTTTCCTTTTATTTTTTTCCCCATATTGAAGATTTATTAAAGGGCACCTGTTGGGTAAAAATGTTATCCCCAACCAAAGGTGCGGCTAATAGAGCCCACATTCTGGTTGGGGATAACAGTAGTTTAAAAAAAAAAAAAAAAATGCCCCCGCCAGCGTGGCGCTATCTGCATCGGAAGAGAGCTCCCACTGTGAGGAGCCATGTCCGGTCACTGGCATGCGCCTAATGAAAATGTGCCCCAAATTGCTCGTTATGCTCATGCGTGTGACACAACATGGCTGCTCACACCGAGAGCTCCCTCCCTGTGCAGGTAGCATAGTCCTGGCAGGGGCATTTTTTTTAAAAAAAAAACTACTCTTATCCCAAACCGGAATACAGACTCTATTAGCCTGTACCTTTGGTTGGGGATAACATTTTTACCCACCAGGTGCCCTTTAAATTTAATATTCCTGTCTCTAGTGTTTCACAGTAATCCAGATGCAGATTCTGAACTGTTACAATTTTGCAATATTCAGTTGATACATTTCTCAGCAGCATCTGTGGAATATTAATATTTTATCTATTCTAACAGCTGCCTTTAATAAAACTCAGGGATTCTGCTCAGCAGGGACAAAGATAAGAAATGTATCAACTAAGGGGCAGATGTACAAAATTCGGGTGAAGGGTTCGAATAAAAAAAAATTCGAATTTCGAAGTATTTTTTGGCTACTTCGACCATCGAATTGGTTAAATTCGATCGAATTCGATCGAAATCGAACGATTCGAACGAATCGAATGAAAAATCGTTCGACTATTCGACCATTCGATAATTGAAGTACTGTCTCTTTAAAAAAAAATTCGACCACCTACTTCGGTAGATAAAACCTACCTAAGTCAATGTTAGCCTATGGGGAAGGTCCCCATAGGCTTGCTAAGTTTTTTTTGATCAAAGGATTTTCATTTGATCGTTTTATTAAAATCCTTAGAATAACGAACGATTTTAATTCCCAGTCGAATATCGAGGGTTAATTAACCCTCGATATTCGACCAATAGTGAATCGGCCCCATAATGTATCAATTTAGAACAGTTTACAGGGTCGGTGACCCCTCCTCCCAGAGCTGCTTCAGAAAGACATAAGAAAGTGAAAATTAAACTTTAAAATTCAATATTAGAAACACGGCCACAAATAGAAAATAGAAAGCAGCGGAAAAAAAGTATTTTGTTTCTGGTGAAGTATCTGAAAACAACTGAACTGAAAAAAGTGTTGAAAGTCGAACAACCCCTTTAAATGAGGATATCATGACAATCACTTGACAGAAACTGAAGTTCTGCGGAAAAGCCAGAAGCAGAGGAAGTTGATAATGTAATATTTTCTCTTTGTGTCTGTATTATCTTACATTTTCCATTAATTATTTAATAATTTGCCAGCTAAAATACATTGTTATATATAGCGTACAACACTTTACTTATAGTTATTCAGATGTCCCACTTTGTGCACAGGTAGAGCACTGCCATTCCTAGTGTTGCCACCGGTAAAACACCTGCCAAGGCCTGGGCCAGTATTACAAATTTACTGGCAATGTAGCTGCCGGTAAATTTGTAATACACCTAACAAAAGCCCGTGGCCTGCCCCCAGCCTAGTCAAAACTAACCTTTTTCCTGCCGACTTCTTGCCAAATGCATGCCGTGGCTCCGCCCCTTTGATGTCACGACATCAGCGCCCGTCCTTTTATTCTCGCCCCCTCCACCAGCCGGTGGAGATTTTTTTTAAAAGGTTTCAACCCTAGCTATGCCTGGTCCTATGGGATATGGTTCCAGACTGTTCCTTTTTTTTATGTAAATCTCATTATAATATAATTCTCATTATTTGCCAAAACATTTTAGCTGGGTTCATGACATTAAGGGGGTTATTTATTAAAATTGATATTTTAAAATCTCAAAAAATGCACTTTTTTTTCACTGGAAAACTCGAATTTATAGAGAAAAAAAACCTAGTTTTTTCCCAATTTTTTATACCCCAATGTTGCCAAAAGGCAGAATCTGAAAATCCGCCATCTCAGACCTGTCGAGGTCCTGTATAAGTCAATGGGAGAGCCACCTATCGCAATTTGAAGCTTTCGCGGTCTGCGCTAGGTTTAGCCCGAAAATCCGACTTTTTCAGGGTTTTCAGGGAAAAAAAGCCAGAAAAATTTGGGGTTTCTCTCAATTTTATCGAGTTTTTCTGTGATCCGATTAAATTGAGTTTTTTTAATTAATAAATAAGCTAAAATCAAGCATCTAACTATCTTCCACTTATTAATAAAATACACTTATAAAAATCCCATAGGAAGGTATAGAATATAAAGTGGGTGAATTTTTCTGTGGTGAGGTCTAATCTCACATTTAATAAACCACAAGTTGGTATGCTCCCTTGTGCACGCCGTATTTATAGCCCACTCCAACCAGTGATGGTGGATACTGGGCTGGTGATTCAACCAGCCGTCTCCTGTCTACTCAGTCCCCTGTACTGATAGTAATGTTTGAAGCAGGACAGGCAGTGTTCTTATATCATGTTAGATTGTGTTCTGATGTTCTGAAGCTGTTTTTGGTGGATTCACTTCAGGCTGGCACTAGCAGGAGTGGGCACAAGAGGTACATGCCTCAGACACTGGTATCCTATGCTCAGACCTAGTTTTTGTAAGTGCCTTGAGGAGAAAATTGTCTTTCTGCCTTGCAGGGTTCCTTTACTAAACAAGCACAAAGTAGAAACATTGGCACAATTCACCATGTTTTTCTTTACTCACAATTTAACATTATTTCACAAAAAAAAAACAGAAAGAAGTTCTGAGGGTCAACACAACGGACATAATTATCCGCAATAATGTGTTTGTCAACTGCTACCAGCTTGGCTATGCAATATACTTTCTGTAAAGCAATTGGTAAAAGAGAAGGGGCATCAGGGTGGTGTGTGCCTAGTGCAGCAACACTCTGAAATTCACTAGTGCTGAAGAAAATGTAGACTGTGTTGTATGAAGGGTGACATAACAACAAACACACAAACAGAACAAGAGGAAAATAAAATTCAGCTGAATCCAGTCTCCCAAGTTTCTTTTCAACAGACAACAGGTCATAGATGAAACAGCTTCATTCAGCAATACATGAGTACCAACAGGTCAGTATTGTAACAAACAGCACTTTGCTTGTGTCAGCACCTCAGCACACAATCCTGCGGTAAACCAACTAGAAGCATGTGAATATCACAGGCAGAGCCTTTACCAGCACACAGTCAAACACAGTGGAGCCCATATATTTTCATCTTGGTGCTAATACGCTGACTAACCTGTGTAATTTTCTACTGTATGAAAGGTTTAAACACTGTCATGGAAAGATAATGATCAACATCTGCAAAGAAGAGCATGTTATAATATAATTGCTTGTGGATTGATACCTGCAGGGCCACCACCAAGGAGTTACAGGGAGTACTCCAGTTAGGGACTCATGGCAGAAGAGGGCACGAAGGGACAGAAATATGATTTAAGAGTTGGGTTTTGCCATAATGATGCATGGCTCAGCGGATGAGGATCATGGCCATGCATGCAGGTGAATTATGGCCCCTTTCTACTTGTGGGCAGGGTCAAACACCCAGGGGGTCCTGGTGACAGAAAGGTAAAATATTGGGTCTCTTTGGTTGGTACAGTAAGGCCCTCTTAACTCATTAGCATAGGGCCTCATAATTACTGATGGTGGCCCTGCTAGCTGGAGCCCAGAGCCTAGCATAATTGTCCCTTAGCAGAGCAGAGCCCAAAAAGTGCTGCAGGTTGGTAGGGTTTGGGGAGAATAAGTGGTATGTATTGTAGTAATTGGACATTAT
The DNA here is from genome assembly GCA_038501925.1 of Xenopus petersii. Taxonomy (NCBI): domain Eukaryota; kingdom Metazoa; phylum Chordata; class Amphibia; order Anura; family Pipidae; genus Xenopus; species Xenopus petersii. The sequence continues at coordinate 206,568,830 of CM076672.1, read as the reverse complement.
GTAGTGTAAACTGGTCCAAATGTTATTTTTTAAAGGAACCGTAACACCAAAAAGTTAAAGTGTTTTAAAGTAATGAAAATATCATGTACTGTTGTCCTGCACTGGTAAAACTGATGTGTTTGCTTCAGAAACACTACTATAGTTCATATAAACAAGCTGCTGTGTAGCAATGGTGGAAATTGAAAAAAAAATTGGGTTATATGGCACAGGTTAAATGGTGGATAACAGATAACACCATTCTGTTCTACAGAGCTCATCTGCTGTGTAACCTGAGCCTTTTCTCCTTTGAATGGCTGCCCCCATTGCTACACAGCAACTTGTTTATATAAACAATAGTAGTGTTTCTGAAGCAAACACAACAGTTTTACCAGTGCAGGGCAACACTGCATTATATTTTTATTACTTTAAAACACTTTTTTATTTTTTGGTGTTACTGTTCCTTTAAATGTTGGGCTTCATGCCATAAGTCCAGAGGGACTTATGTAATGTACAAGTGCATATGCTCAATACTGTAGCAGCTCTCTCAGCCTGTACTAATTTAAGAACTTCCCTGTACTAATAATATTAATATCATTAGGGCAATCTGTGACCTTTTAGCAATGGGGTTACAATATTGTTGATGCAAACCTATACTACATTTTAATATTAATCCTTTTATAAATATTCAAAGTTGGAAGAAAATGTGCTGGCATTGCACACTGTGACCAGTTAATACATGAGCCCCCATAGGTTTAATAATCCTGCTCTAAGCACTTTGTTCTCTAGTGACCACCGGCACATCCCATAGATTATATAGCTTTGGAAAATGAAATGTCAAGGTTGTTAGATAATTCTATGATTAATTGCACAAAGCGTAAAATCCTAAAAAATGACACTTTGTGCAACATGACACTAGGGCACAATGACTTTACTGTTCTATGTAAAATGATTCATTCACTCGTAACGGAAGGTCTAACTGTATCAATTTATTTCTCCTTTTAATTACCTCACGGACAGATAGGGGCACATTTACTAAAACTCAAAATAATCAAAATTTTTTATAAAAACAAATCTCAACCAAACTTCCTCCCACGATTTTAGCAAATTTTTTTTTTTAATTGGAGCGACCAATGTCACTACAAAGTTGAGCGTCAATTCATATCATGTGATTGACGCTCCGAAAACGCCATTTTATCGAGTTTACTTTGCGAAAACTCAACTTTTCTTGGATTATCGGCCAAAAACTCAAAATTTTTCAGATTATCCAGCGCAGATCACAATGTCAAGAAACAACTTCAGGGACATCTGACACTGACTTCTACATGACCTCCAAATAAAGATAGACCCTCGCACACCCGTTATTGAAGTAGGCAATTTGGCTCGGTGCTCGATGAATGGAGGGCACGGTAACCTCCCGACAACTAGTACAAAAAGGAACACACCGGCACACGAGGCTTGTATCTGCAGGGCAAGCCCTTGCAAAAGATTTTTACTGCGGTGGTGCAACGTTTGCACCACCGCAGTAAAAATCTTTTGCAAGGGCTTGCCCTGCAGATACAAGCCTCGTGTGCCGGTGTGTTCCTTTTTGTTCTACATGACCTCGACAGGTTGAGAAGGTATATAGTATTTTCTATAACATACTAAAAGATTATTTAAACGTGAGCCACCCCTTTAATGACTATGGGATTTTTAGAGTTATATTTATCAATGGGTGAAAGTTGGCTGGGGACAGCTAACTACTGTTAATTTTTTTTTTAGTCTCAAAGTAGTCAGCCAGATCAGCAAAGTAGTCAGCCAGATCAGCAAAGTAGTCAGCCAGACGAGCAGGAGAACAGGGGGATAGGCTTAGGTAACTGTTCCAAACCATATTATTACATTAAAAATGTAATAATGTACCATATTATTACATTAAAAATGTAATAATGTAGAAACTATAGAAACAATAGTAACTATGGTAGCAATGGTAACTATGGAAAAATAGTAACTAAAGAAACAATAACAACTATGGAAACAACTGTAACTATGGTAGCAATGGTAACAATGGAAACAATAGAACCTACGGTAACAATGGTAACTATGGTAGCAATAGTAACTGTGGAAACAACTATAGCTATGGTAGCAATGGTGTCTATGGAAACAACTGTAAGTAAGGTAACAATGGTAACAATGGAAACAAAAGTACTTACGGTAACAATGGTAACTATGGAAACAATAGTAACTATGGTAGCAATAGTAACTATGGAAACAATAGTAGCTATAGTAGCAATGGCAACTATAGAAATTATAGTAACTAGAGTAGCAGTGGTAACTATGGAAACAATAATTACCAAGGAAACAATAGTAACCAAGCTAGCAATGGAAATAATAGTAGTAACTGTGGTAGCAATGGTAACTATGTAAATAATAGTAATTAAGGAAACAATAGTAACTATGCAAACAACCATAATTATGGCAGCAATGGTACCTATGGAAACATAGTAACTATGGCAGCAATGGTAACTATGGAAACAACCGTAACCTATGGCAGCAATGGTAACTATGGAAATAATAAGAACTATAGAAACCATATGGTAACAATGGTAACTATGGAAGCAATATTAACTCTGGTAATGTTATGGAAATAATGGGAACAGCAGCAGCAATGTAAATGATTAAAACAATAGGAAATATAAAAATAATAGTAACTGATAGCAATGGTAACTATGGAAACAATAGTTACTATAGCAGCGCACAGTAACTATGAAAGCAATAATAACTGGTGCTTTTTCTGTAATATGCAACATATAACAAACTTAAAATGACAATTTTGTGGCAGGGTGTCCTAGCACCCAAGCCACTCCTAGTAAAAGGTGTCTGCATTACCCACATCATTTTTAACCTTTGCTGCTAAAAATATAAAAAAAATGTTTTCTTTCTCTGGAAATGATGATACCTCCCCTAAAATGTCACCTCCTTTCATACATACATATGGATTAATCATCTTGTGATATAATTGTCCCTAGTGTGTACGTTTGCATGCAAATGGTACAAAACTTAGATTATAAGCCCGAAAGGAGAGGGACAAATCTGATGATGATCAGTGTTGTAACTAGAATAAAAAAAATGAGAATATCTCAAGTATGATAAATACAGTGGTTATTACACTAATGTTAAAGGTTCATTCCTGGGTCGGGGCTGGATAACACCCCTCTACTTTCACCCTCTTGCTTTTCCTTTCATCCCTCTATAACAACATGAATATATCAGTTCCATAGGCGGAGGGTGATTTTTTTGCTTGGGGAGGCTACATATGCAGTGGTATACGTAGCCCACCCACTATTAAACCCCACCCATGTTTACTGTTTATTTTCACAAGGTTTTAAAGAGAACATAGCACTAGGGACTTAGAACCTAGGACACAGAGGGAAATGTCACCCCAAGCACATTATATAGTGAAAGTAGGTGGCACAGATACCTAAAGCATATTATACAGAGAGGAAGTAGGTACCGCCACCCAGTGATCCTACCAAGAAGCCACATTTCTGAAGCTAGGGATCTGTATGACTAACTTGTACAAGGTTAAGAGGTACAGTGACTGCATTTATCAGTGAGAAAATCAAATATAAATATTTCTCATATTAGATACCATTTTTGGAATTTAATTGTACAGTTGTACCAACCCTCAGAGCTGCACCTCCAGTCTTTAAAAATTCCACTACACAAGCAATCTGGAACACTAGTGGGCCAACAATTATACCAGTGATTGTACATATACAGTATACTGAATGTGTGTGTGCCTTTCTAGTTTCTATTCCTTTCTTGCCTTTTTGATGTCTTGTTGTTTCTTTTTCTCTCCATATATTTTTCTTCTATTCTATTCACTTCTTTTCACCATTCCCTTTCTCTCGTTCTCTCTCTGCCTATTGTTTCCTTGCTACCCTATTTTCCATTTCCTTTTTATACAGTGTTAATGATGTATTTTCTCCACTGTCATCTGCCACCCCTTCTCTTCCTCCTTCCTCTTTTTGTTGTACCCCACACCAGCATTTACTTCCTTCCTTAGTAAATAAACCAATATGGAAGGTGCCCATGAAACTATATTCTACCAATATTTTTTTCAAATATCATACCCTGCTGCTCTCTACTTTCCGTGTTCTTGCCCTAAAACATTTTATGCACTCATTTTATTAGTTATAATATAATCATGAGTAGTCAATGAGGGGTTCTATGGCAGTGTGACCATGTTTGATAAGGGATAACGTACCCCCTACTGTAAATGATAAGGATATTAGAAGTCATTGAGGGGTTGTTCTGTCACCATATAACGGCACAAGGCTGCAGGCTGAGTTATACAGGGAACTCTGAGTATCACTCATGTATTATAAGGGATAATGTACCCCCTACTGTAAATGATAAGGATATAAGAAGTCACTGAGCCCTGAAACATTGATCTAGTTAAATTTCCCACGCCAATTGCATTTGTGTATTAACAGGGCCAGACTGGAGCAGGGGGGCCCACTGGGATCCGAACTTCCGGAGCCCCCTGCGCGCATGCCCAAATACCAGCCGGCTTCGCTAATCTTTTTTTTGGAGCTCGGCAGATTAGGGGAACGGGCCAGTCCAACCCTATGTGTTGGCGTACCTGCACCCCCAGCAGTATAGTACAGTGATATTCCAGGCATTCCAGAACAGACAGATGTCAATCTTGCATGAGAAAAGTTTAACACCCTCTGTACCTTTTTTTTTGTTAGCTGTCCTCCATCACTGAGCTCCGTGGCCTTAGTTAAGTCTTAACTTCAGATGTAGAATAAGGTGATTTTTTGCTTGATGATGGTGAATGCAAAAAAACAGTTCTGATCATTCAAGTTGAAGCGGGACACATACAATCCAGCTCGCATACTCCTCTCTTAACCTGCATGACCCATCCGAGTTTCTGCAGCTTGGAATGTTAATTATCCAAGGTCTTTATTGCTATCTCTTCTGATTGCGCGCCTCCTTGCTGTGCTTCTTCTTTGAATTTCCCGCACAACTCAGTGATCATCATAGCTCAGCCAATAGGCGCGTGACCTTACAGCAGAAAGAAAAAAAGTGTTCCCCCAACCCCGTTCCGATGTCTGGCAGATTGATGCCTGTTACAAACGCAGAGTTAGCCTAGCCGCAGCTCCTTCGGTTCATATGTTAGTGCAACTAGCTTCTTCCCACAGCATGTTACCAGCTCTTGCTATATGTGACAGTTCAGTAGCAATCAATCACGTACTTCTGCTGCTGTTAACTGTCTCTGCCCCAGTGTTTTATGGCAGTCCAAAGCAGTGTTTTGATGAGGAAGGGGGTATGTTTTTAGCAGGCTTATCTTGTGAACTCAAGTGCCCACAATCTTTTTCTGCATGGTCAATCAGTTTTGGGGAGGCTTAGCCTCCCCAAGCCTTAATGAAAATCCGCCTATGATCAGTTCTACTGCCATCCTTTTCCATTAGCAACATTAACACCAGCAACATTAACACCAACCCCCTTTCTATTGCTTTCTGTTCTCCAGCCAGTAGCAGGATGCACTCCTAGTTCCCTAACTGCCTGTTGTGGTCTGAGTGTCAGCTATAGGTGCAAGTTTCTGCATTGCTTATTGGATATCTCTATTTATTTGTCTCTAAGTGCCCATCTGCTTCCCCCTACAGAACCTATGACCATTGACAGGGCATGTAACACACCAGACGAGACGCTGTAGAAAACATGGGAAGAGTTGCATGGAAAGCTAGACCAAATTTAGTGAATACTGGACTATGACTCTCAAAAACTCCAATGTACAGGCCAAGTGTAAATAGTTAAAAAAATCGTTATTCAAACATGTCCACAGAGGTCCTAATGCATTTCGTGACTACATGGCAGTTATTCATAGGCTTATGAGCCTCCAGTAAAATCCATGGCTGATATGGTACAACTCAGAAAGCAATATTATAACGCACTCTAGTGGATGAGGGAATTAATACAAGCCAGTTCAAGGTTATTCTGCGACTGCTAATGCTTGGTGCATCTCTTTGCAACAATCCAGATTTTAAGTTGCTGTTGGGCAAAGAAGGATCCAGTGGTTGTGCAAACCATACTTTAGAAGAAGCTGAATCCAAAGCTGTGCCTTTTGCTTCCACATGGTTGTTTTTGTGGAATTATTAGAAAAATGTATTGTGGGTAAAAAAATGGCAATTGATTTCTGAAATTGCACTTTACACACTGCACTTTGTTGTTTGTAAATGGACATTTTGATTGAAGTGATAGCTGCCATTTTAAATTTGCTGCCATTTAATTTGGCAAAACACTGTTGTTTGGTGTATTTTTATGACATTAAAAAGAACCTCGTTCACTTCTGTCTTGCAGAGTTGGGTCATGAATCTAATTCCATCCTGGAAACTATCTGCAATAAGTTTGTATGTTATCTGTGTTTGGGTTTCTTCCAGGTACTCTAGTTTCCCACACACCAAAACCAAGGTTTATTGCTTCCTTATAACTATGTGTATGTGATAGGGACTTAGAGAGTAAGCTTCTCTGGATAGGGACTAATATGAATTAACAAGCTCTGTTTAAATGTCTTGATACTACAATAAAAGATCAGTGATCCCCAACCAGTGGCTTGTTAATAACATGTTGCTTCCCAAGCCCTTGAATGTTGCTCCCAGTGGCCTCAAAGCAGGTGCTTATTCTGTATTTCCAAACTTGGAGGCATGTTTTAGTAGCATTAAAACCAGTTTTACTGCTCCCCATCTCTTTTTACATTGGGATGTGGCTCATGGGTTAAAAAAAAGTTTGCCAACCCTGTAATAGATGATAAAAAATAACATACAGTTAAAAGCAGGTTCACTATTGGGGGAACAAGGTTTACTCTAGTCATGGGCCCTGTGGCAGGATTGAGACCCTAAAAGATATGCAGGTGCGATGTGTGGGGCACAAGGGTTGAGGTTTCCAGAAGAGTGGGTGGGGTTTTGTTGGTCATTCTAATTGGGCCAGGGCTTACACCCAGGTGACCAGTAAGTTGATAATTTAGGCCACAGGTCAATAGTAGACTAATAATTTAGGCCCTGTGTTTGACTTTGCCATCCACCCAAGTCACCTGCAAACGCCTCTCAAAAACTCACTCACATTCTAATACATTCCTATGGGATTTTTAGATGTGTATTTATCAACGTTAAGAAGTTAGAACTCACCGTTTAATAAACACAGTTCTCAAAATCCCATAGGAATAATTAGAACATGGGCGAGTTTTTATTTATTAAGCTCTAAACTCACATTTTAATAAATCTGCCCCTTAGAGTAGGGACGGTGGGGTCAAGACCAAATTTTCAGTTTAAAAAGTAAATTGTTAAAACTACCAGGGCTCTTACTCATAAAGTACAGCCTGACACAAGGGGGCACATTTACTAAGGGTCGAATATCGAGGGTTAATTAACCCTCGATATTCAGCCATCAAAGTAAAATCCTTCGACTCTGAATATCAAAGTCGAAGGATTTACCGCAAATACTTTGATCGAACGATCGAAGGAAAAATCGTTTGATTGAACGATTAAATACTTCGAATCGAACGTTTCGAAGGATTTTAATCCATCGATCGAACAATTTTCCTTCAATCAAAAAAAGCTTAGAAAGCTTATGGGGAAGGTCCCCATAGGCTAACATTGGTGCTCGGTAGGTTTAAAGTGGCGAAGTAGGTAGTCAAAGTTTTTTTTAAAGAGACAGTACTTCGACTATGGAATGGTCGAATAGTCGAACGATTTTTAATTCGAATCATTCGTTTCGAAGTCGAAGTCGTGGTCGAAGTAGTCTATTCCATGGTCGTGGTCGAAGTACCCAAAAAAATACTTCGAAATTCGAAGTATTTTATATTCGAATCCTTCAATAGAGCTTAGTATATGGGCCCCAAGGTGCTCAGAGCAGAAACAGTATTGTGGGTTGTTCTCCTGTTAGTGGAAGTGTGTTACTCCCAATAATAACCCAGGGTCAGTGGCACCGTGGTTCATTGCTTAGCATGTCTGCTTTGCAGCACCTCCTTCTTTACAACCTTGACACTATCTGTAATGAGGTCTGTATGATCTCCCCATGTCTGTGTGGGTTTCCTTCTAAACGCTGAACATGTACAAACAATTGGCTCTGCTTATATGTATGTGTGTGCTTCCTAATCTGAGATAAAGACATTTTCTTTTTTAAAGAAAGATGAGACTATTTGTTCACCAATTCCAATGTATATTAGCATACATGCAGTGTACAGAAATATATATATTATAACTATCTCACCTATGAATTGCATTATGGTTAGTCTATTCATGCCTTAGATGAGTGTTTTGGTAGTAAAGCCACCAGAGGGCGACCTTAGATCATGGACCAAACATCATGTTCAGAGTTTTCATTGAAGGTGTTATAATGTATTCATAAAGTGCTACTTGTGTACACAACGCTGTACAGCAGAACAATATGTTGATAGAACAAACTGTGTTAGGGTCTATTGTTAATGGGAGACATGAAAAAATGTGTTTAGTTGACAGGTAACAGTTGCTGACAATTTCTGAAACACTTGAGTGCTCTGGCTGAATTGAAATCACACCTGGAGGTCTCGTATTCACTAGTGAAGTCTTCTGACTGATTTGCACCAGCTCCAATAAGCGCTTTTCTGTAAATATGAGAAGAGGGCTCCCGCCACTTTTGAAGAGGGCACAGCTCGCCCTACATAGTATACATGCATTATTGATGGTAAGCAATTATAGTCACATAAGTCTTTTAACTGTCCCTTAAAGGGGATCTAACCCCCCCCCTAAAAATAAGGTGAACTTGATTACAGTGCTCTTCTCAGCACGTTTGCAGTTTGATTTTTTTGGAAGAAAGAGTATACAGAGACACCACCTGGATAAATAATTGAAGCTCTGTTGGCCAGCCAGCATAACAGCTCAAAGCTGCTGTGCCAAAAACATGAGCAAATAAATGTTAAACGGAAAAGTTCTCCGAATGCAGATGCAGATCCTCTTTAAAGGATAAGGAAAGTCTTCTTCCACTTGGGGGTGCCAAATGTTAGGCACCGGCCTGGGGTTATCCAGTGAGCACCATGGAACGATCCTCTTCCTGCTTCTTCATTCTTCTCGCAGCTGTGCATGCACAGTAGAGCAAAAAGTCGTCTATTTCGTTCTACTACGCATACGTCTGCCCGGGAAATTTAAAGAAAGCAGAAGATGGAATATGATCGCTTGGTGGCACTTGCTGGAAGAACCCCGGGCTGGTGCAGTTTTCAGACCAGGGACCAAATAAGGCAATGGTTGATTGATGCAGAATGTTCCATGTTATCATGTTATGCTGATCCAATGATCAGATTTTCTGTTAAGTGGTTGCAACAGATTTTATTGAACCATCAGAGCAAAGCACTGGGGAACAATGGAACAGTTTGCTTTAAAACATGCAGAATGGCAGCCAAACATTCAAAATCCTATGCTTGAAAAGCAGAAATCTCAGAGGACATCCACGTGACTCCGCTTTCCATAGCGTTAATGAGACTGATCGAATGCATCCAGCCAATGTGCAAATTACTGAATAAAAATGTGTTAGATCTCAACTGGCTAATTCAGTTAACCCCATACTGTTCTGAGCTCAGCCGACATGCAATTTTGTCAGATGCTTAAAGGAACAGTAACACCAAAAACTGAAAGTGTTTTATAGTAATGAAAATATCATGTAGTGTTGCCCTGCACTGATCTGTTTGCTTCAGAAACACTACTATCTTTCATATAAACAAGCTGCTGAGTAGCAATGGTGGGAATTGAAAATAAATTGAATAGCATTATGTTCTACAGAGCTTATCTGCTATCTTCTGTGTAACTTGAGCCTTTTCTCCTTTGAATAGCTGCCCCCATTGCTACAGAGCAGCTTATTTATAAACAATAGTAGTGTTTCTGAAGCAAACACAGCAGTTTTACTAGTGCAGGGCAACACTGCATTATATTTTTATTACTTTAAAACAATTCAATTTTTTGATGTTACTGGTCCTTTAAGGATTTGCAAAGAGAAAACAATAAAGCATGGGCCAATATTAAAATGTCTTAAACCCTGCTTAGCCTGCAGCACTACTCTGCATGTGGAGCTAGAGATGAAAATCTATTCCTTTTGGTCTAGAAGATCTTTACCTGATTTGGCCACCATCACGCCCAAATTGGGATGATCTTATCATTTGCCCCAAAGGCCAACAATGGGGGCCTAGGGAGACCATCAGGATATTCTGACCTGCCCAATAGACTTCTGGCCAATTGTGGTTCAGATATTAGTCAAGTTAACAGTCAAGAGGGGCCCAGAGTTGGACTTGAGGGTCCTAGGCCCACTGTCCCAGCTGCAACCCCCCTCTGGGCCCCCAGCCACAACCCCCTCCAGGCCCCCTGCCTCAACCACAACGTGACACTTTCCCAAGTTTACCTGTTCTTTAGTTGTGGCTGTGACTGGAGCCGGGGGTGGGGAGATCAGGAGGCATTGCTGGGTTGGCGGGTGTGGGTCTGGGTCAGCGGCACCCACAAGGGTCAGAATTATGGCCCACCAGGTTTTTACCCAGTGTCCTGCCAGCCCAGCCAACCATAGGAGGACCCAATACACAGGACACTCAACTACAAACTTGATCTGAATGCATGGGTTTTTTACAGTGAGGGGCAAGTAGGCTTGTCAGAGTGGGGCAACTGCCCCCATCTGCAGACACCCATGTTGAAAAGGCAGAGTTGCCAGTTTTTATTGGCCAATGTATAAACACCTCTACAGTGGGAAAAAAATCAATGAACATTTAAATGCAAAATGCCCGATGGCATGTAGCCATAATTGTAAATAACAACATACAGTAATCACACCTCTTGCCTTTTCTCTGGATACGCTTCCAATTTCAGTGAAGAAAGCTCTATAAATACACGTCTCCTTACCCAGCGCTTAAAATAATGTGTAATCTCTTTAATGGGACCTGTCTGAGATCACCCAGTTTACCAGTAATGGGAATGTTGCTGCTTCTGGAAGTGTGAAAAGCTCTATAGCTGTTACAATCAACACTTTTCAGCTGAAAGCTAAGAAGCAGCAAACAATAGAAAAAATGGAGTTTTATGGAAAGTGACATTTCCACAAAATAAATGCAACCTGTAACATTGGCTTATTTTGTAGAGGATGTTTTGTCTAGTCACATAATATAAAGTACAGGTATAGGATCCGTTATCTGATTATTTTTTTGAAAACTATTTTTATTTGTTTTATGAGCAACGAGAAAAAAGGTTTACAAAAACGTTGTCGATTTTACTACATGCATTAAACTGAGACACATTGGTTGTCAAGGCAATCTAGAGACTGTCAAGCATGTTGGGTGGACCTCGTTCCGAGATTAGCCAGCTGTTAATCACCTGTATTAGATCCAAGAATCCCATTTTTTTTTTTTAAGATATCTAATTTGCCCTTAGCCATGCTAGTGAATCTCTCCATCACCAGACACCTGGTTTTGACCATTATCTGATTTTTTAGTAGACTTAAAGGGGACCCATCACCCAAAACAAAATATTAAAAATCGTATTTTATCACATTAGTCAAGCAAAATAAACTTTAATTACATAATATAAATTATTTGAATCTCGTTTCCTTTAGTCTGGGAATTCATAATTATAGCAAGCAAGCAGGAGCCATTTTGTGGACACTGTTATTAAGGCAAGTTTTGCATCATCTCAGAATCTTGTCTGTGCAACAGAATGGGGGACCTGATGTCCATCCCCATGCCCTGGCTACACAATTAAACGGTGAAGAGAACAGAGGAATGTGGGGAGAGCAGTGACATCTAGGAAGTGCTGAATGGAAAGTGAAAGTAGTTGTCTGCCCCGCCTCTATGACTAAAGCGCAGAGGAGGGGCAGACAATATTTGATTGACAGCTGAAATTTTTAAATGAGCTTACAACAGCTATGAATGCTTTAATAAAAATAGAAATCACATATCATGTTTAATTTGAAAAGGACTTTTATGATACAGATTTTTGTGTCTGGATAACAGGTCCACTTTAAAGTGTGGGGATCCAAATTATGGAAAGATACAGAAAACCCCAGGTCCCATACCTGTATTTTTCATAAAAGCAGCAAAATGCTAAAATTATTTAAAACTGTAGGACATGTTTGCGAGGTAGCTGGGCACAGGCATTTTGGGATAAATCAGCAATAAACATCAGACCTGGCATGCAAATACCCACACTCGGGTAAACTTACCTTGTCTTGCCAACAAATGGACATCAGCTATTTAATTTAGTAGAAATGACACTTTTTGATTTATACCATCACACCCACCAAATACCACCAGCCAACAGCAATGTGTATTGTATAATTGACATTATATGCAGAAAGTATTTAATTGAAATACTGAATGTGTCTTGCCCACGTCTGCAGCCTGCTACATTGCTGACCATGCCCATTCCCATGTTGTGTATCATTTTCCCACCCACTGGCAATGGGCTTCATTAAGACATATACTTAGTGTATTTTAATGATTACTTTGGAGACTGCAAATATCATCAGCTCTAAATTGTTGAGGAAATGTGAAAGAATGTACTGGCGCCCAGAGCTATAGGGCTGTAAGAAAGTTTAATTCTGATGATCCAGTGCTAGGATGATTGAACGTATGACAAAAATTCAAAGCATCCATCATTCAGCAACACACTGAATGCCAAATAACCTAAGGTGCATTCTGTTCCTTCTGCCAATCTGGATGATTTACCATCTGATGTATATTTTCCGCTTACATAATGCAACAGTTTTATCCTCCTTGCTCTGCTGTTAGGGTTAATGCTCAGTATGAGACAAACAGTTCTTACACTGTGTTCTTCAACTTTTCTTAATGCCCATTGCTATATCCTTTAATGTTATGGTCCCTGGCCCTTCAATAAATCCTACATAAGAACATAAGACTTAAGACTCAAATACACACCTGAAACATGGGTCCAGTAAGTAGGCTGTGAGTTGGACATGTATTCTTCCTGTGGTTTCAGTCTATTATTCTTCCTAATTTGTTGTACCAAAGGCTGGAAAACAATAACAGTGCATCTTGCTGTTCATTTCAGCCATCTGGAGACAGTCAGGTAGAAGTTAAGTCAGGAAAGGAAAGCCTGGTGATGTTGCTTTGCTCAGAAAATTAAGTTAGTGAGCAGAGTAGTGTCATCTGACATTTCTCTGGTTAGTTTTAAGCAGAGTAACATTTTGTTTCTAGTTGACTTATATTCTACTAAATGAACAGCATGCAGCGTTTCAAATGCATTATACAGGTATGGGATCTGTTATCCAGAAAGCTCAGAATTACAGGAAGGCCATCTCCCATAGGGGCAAATTCACTAACCACTGAAAGTTCGCCAGCGTCGGCTTCGCTCGCAGTGCAACACTTCGTCAGGCGTAGATTCGCCAGGACAACGCTTATTCACTAAAATCCGAAGTTGCGTCCAGGGCGCCAAACGCTGGCGAGGTTGCGCTAGCGTTACTGCACTAAGCGAAGTGAAGTTGCACTAGCGTTGGCTAATTTGCATACGGCGGGAAGTTAAAGTTGAATGCATGTTGCAGCAAATACATTACACTGCACAAGCCCGGGAAACCTTAATAAAATAAGAAAAAGTTGTTATATTGCCCTACACATGAGCCCAGTGTATAGTTTATGTTCCATATGTTAGGAAATGTAGGGGGGAAGCCGGTTATCCCCCAAAAAAAATTACTCTCTTTTTCAGTCTATCACCCTGAAAAAGGAAAAGACGCTAGCATTTTTTGGGACTAAATGTTCAACTAAATTTCGAGGAAGTCCTATCTACTCTATTGCACTTCGCCTGGTCTGAGGTGGCGATGGCAAATCTGATGCAAGAGGTAACGTTCAGTAAAATCCGCTTCTTAGTGAATTTGCGTCGTTATGTCCATTCATCTGAGTGCGAATTCGTCAGGCGCTAGGGAGCAAAGTACCGCTAGAGTCTATCTCCTTCGCTAGCGAAGTTACACCAGCGAGTAAATCTGCGAAGTTCTGAAATGACGTCACAATGGCGAATTTTCGCCTGTGTTGCTCACTTCACCCTTTAGTAATTTTGCCCCATAGTCTCCATTATATGCACATAATTCAAATTTTTTAAAATGATTTCCTTTTTCTCTGTAATAATAAGACAGCACCTTGTACTTGATCCAAACTAAAATATATAGTAATTAGTTGGAAGCAAACCAGTCTATTGGTTTTATTTAATGTTTAAATGATTTTCTAGTAGACGTCTTAAGGTATGAAGATCCATATAAGAAAAGATCTATTATCACTAACATTCTGAATAACATGTCCCATATGTGGATTAGCAGAATAAAAGTGCATTTACCCTTCCTTAACACTATTGCTTGAAAAAGCATGGAATTAATTTTTCCTCAGCAGGGTCAGACTGGGCTGGTGGGACAAAGGACAAAACCTGGTGGGCCCTGGCACTCTGAGGGCCCCGCCAACCAAGACCCACTCCCTGCCAGATACTGTGGGTCACCATTCCAGTCCAGATCAAGGCAAGGTAAAGCAAAATATGCACAGGTGGGTGTACGGTAAAACAGGTTGATTTCGTCTGACCTTCGGTTGGGGGCCGTCGTTGGGTGGGGGGAACCTCAACAGGAAGGGGGCCCTAGATTGGTGGGGGGCCCTAAGGTGGGCCCCACACACCCCATTCCGACACTGTTCTTCATAATGTGACCCCATTGCAGTGTTTGATGAGGCTAACTCATTAGAGCAATTGTGGCTCTACCCACTAATATGAATAAGCACAAACAGGCAAAAAAACAAGGCTTCCACAATTACTGCAATATGCTTAACTACACTTAGCCCTACTAAAAAAGGCTAAATTGTCCCCTAAATGTCATGTTTAGTGCATTGGGTGACATAAGAATATGTAGCATGCAAAAATGTGTGTATATATATATATATATATATATATATATATAAAATAGTGGTGAGCACAACTTTCCCTTGTTTGTTATAGTTATACAGGAGCAGTGACCAGCTCCATGTTGTAGCTCCAACCCTTCCCAGCTATAGTCAGGTGATCCCACTGGTGTCTAATAAAAGGGCAGCCAAGTTTGGGAGTTTTACTTTGAAAGCAGCAAGTAAGTTGCAGGTAAAACTTAGTCCCTTTGTAAAATGTATAATGAAGCAATAGAATTCTTAATGAATCAGATAAGGCATTTTTTAGTAGCAGTATGCACAAAATGTCTCTGTCTTAAATATATTGATAATGGGTTGAGTGCAGAGGACCTCTTGTAGTTGACTATATATATATATATATATATATATATATATATATATATATATATATATATATATATATATATATTGTGGTAGAGTGACCAAAACAATGTGGGAAAATGTGTGTTTTACCTTTGGAAAGAACAGGCCGATCCAGAAGTCCAGCTCATGGATTAGAGCTCACCTTTCACAGGAAGGCTGTCCTGTGGAAAGGTATTTAGGTCTAGTGAGGCTGTTAGGAAAGTCTCTCAGAGCAGGACACAGAGTAGGAAGGACACCTGCCTGTGTGAGGAACTCCCAGAGGGGCTGGGGTGCCATTTGCTTCTGCAAGGTGCAGAGAGAGGAGACCAAGTGACAGAGGGTTGGTCTGACTGACTGAGGAAAGCCAGGAGGCTGAGCAATCCCCCCAGAAGATTTGTGAGTACAGGGGTGACCCCTACTTATGTGTTTGCTTACTGGTAGTCCACAAGGGGCCCAGTTTAGTAAGGGAACTCTTCATGTGTAAAGGTAGCGCCCAGTGGGCAGGATTTATTTTTATTCTTTGTTTTGTATCCTGAAATGGTCACCCCTGTGTGTAAATAAACTGCCTTAAAGAGAAGAGAAGTGTCTGTCGTGGATCCCGCATCTTACAATATATATACATATATATATAGGGCAGGCATTTTTCATCTGTGTGTTGGGAACCAAAAAAACCTGTCACCACCAGGTTTAGGGTGGATCCTCTAAATCCCCTATATAGTGCAACATTTTTTAATGGAAATAAATGCAGGGACACATTTTTAAGACTTGCTGGTGGTGCTGGGAGAGAGAGTGGTCTTGATACCAACATTAATACAACATTAATTCAACATTAATACATTAGTACAAAATTATTTCTTTTAATAAGAAAGAAGAGAGAGAATATATTTATAAACATTACAGAAGAAGAAAGAGTGTCCTAAAACCATTGATGGGAAATAATATGGGACTAACTCAGATATAACCAAATCCTGGAAATGGCTAAGAGCAGCATATTGGAAACTGAAACAGTACATAGCATGGGGGAATTTAATATATCAGCTAAATCAAAAGTCAAGAACTTGAACATTTATTTTAAAACTGCTGAACTATATGGGAAAAGGTGAGTGGGTGAGTGGGTAATTGGATAGGCTTGGGGTACTGGGTTGGAGGTGGACTGCTTTGGGTAGGGACTTGAATAGGAGGCAGGACTCCTGATGTTTTATGCCCGGGCTCAGGGTGCTCTTATTGGAAAATATGTCATTGTTTTACTGCTGTTAAAGGGGTGGTTCACCTTCAACAACAACAACAACAACAACAACTAGTTGTTTTCAGATAGATCACCAGAAATTCACCAGACTTTTTCCAATGACTTTCTGTTTTCACCTTCTGAAGCATCTCTGAGATGGGGGTTGCTGACCCTGTAAACTGTTCTAAATGGATACATTTAGGGGCAGATTTATCAAGGGTTGAAGTGAATTCGAGGGAAGTAAAAAAATTTGAAATTCTAAGTAATTTTTCTATTCGAAGTAAAATAGTTTGAATATTCGACCATTCAATAATCGAAGTACTGTCTCTTTAAAAAAAAACTTTGACTTCAATACGTTGCCAAATTAAACCTGCCGAAGTGCTATGTTAGCCTATGGGGACCTTCTAGAGCAGTTTTCTAAGTTTTTTGAAGTCGAAGAAAAATCGTGCGATCGATCGCTGAAATCCTTTGAATCGTACGATTCCAACGATTTAATCGTTTGATTTAACTATTTTACTTCGACCGCAAATGGCCAAATTCCAAAGTAATTCAATTCGATGGTCGAATTTCGAAGTCTTTTCAACTTCGAAATTCGACCCTTGATAAATCTGCCCCTAAGTGGATACATTTCTTATCTTTGTCCTTGTTGAGCAGAATCCCTGAGTTTCATTACAGGCAGCTGTTAGAATTGATACAATAGTTGCTAATACTCCAGAGATGCTGCTGAGAAATGGATCAACTAATGGAGCAAAATTGTAACAGTTCAGAGTCTGCACCTGAATTACTGAGCTGCCAGACTCAAACACCAGAGACACGGACATTCAACTTTAAACTTAGATTTTGGAAAAACAGTAAAACAATACATACTGTAAATAAATGGAAAGTAATAAAAAAAAGTCTTTATTTCTGGGGAACAATCTAAAAACAACTGAATTGAAAAAATTGTTTGGAAGGTGAACGACCCCTTTAATATATTTGTTTTTTTTTTATTCTTAGTACAAGACCAGGTTACATTTGCTAGAGTCTCTTGTGACTTTCTGCAAGATTACCTGGCAGCTCTCTGATCATGGTGGGCATTCTGTATTTAACTCATGGGCTTGATGAGTATGTCACAGACATTGCGCACTGACTAGTGACTAGCTGATCAGAGAAAAGTCAACCAGCACCCAACCCTAACTAGCAAACCATTAACATGCACCCAACCCTAACCCACAATGATTGGCCAAAACTCAACCCAAATCACCCAACCAGTGGTCAATCCGTGGGTCACTGCAGGTTTCAGGGCAACCTGCACATTAGTAGTAGGTATGTAGCGAACGTCGGAAAAAAAGTTCGCAAACATATTCGCGAACTTGCGTCAAAAATGCGAACGGTTCGCGAACGTCGCGAACCCCATAGACTTCAATGGGAAAGCGAATTTTAAAAGCTAAAAAAGACATTTCTGGCCAGAAAAATTATTTTAAAGTTGTTTAAAGGGTGCAACGACCTGGACAGTGGCATGCCAGAGGGGGATCAAGGGCAAAAATGTATCTGAAAAATACATTGTTGACACAGCGCTGCGTTTTGTGCTGTAAAGGGCAGAAATCACACTACATTTCTAAACCTGTGTAATAAAATGCTTTAAAACGTCCGGCGTCTACATGCCAATCAAGTCGTGTAAAGGTTACAGCCTGTTCACACGCAAAGACGAAACGCGTCGCTTACTGCAACGCAAAAAAACGCAAAGAGCTTTAATGAATGATACCGTCAAGTGAGCAAATAATAGTTGCTAATTACTAGTTGAGCTTGTCACCTCCAGGATGTTCGTCCTGTTGGTGGCAATATTTCTGTAGTGGTGTGTTTAGCAGTCACCGTGCTTGTGCACACGTGCACGGTCAGGCAGAGGTAATTCAATGTACAGTGAAGCGAACCAAAAAACACTGATTCTGCAGTGTGGGTGGCCATAGCAGTGGAGGATGAGGATGTTGTGGTAAAGTTAGAAACGGTAGAGGATGGGGTGTGCTGTGTAAGCCAGTCAACTACCTCTTCAGCATTTTGGGAGTTCAGGGTCATTGCCTTTTTAAAACTGGGCAATTTCCTAGGGCCACAGGATAGCATAGCAGCACGGCCCCTAGTGCCTCTGCGTGGCGGCCTGCCTTTGCCTGGCATTATTTTTAAAACAACAACAACTCAGGTGGTATTTCTGGAGACGGTATTATTATTGATATTTAGACAGAATGTGAACAAGCTCACACAGCTAGGTGGCAGTTGTTTGCAAATGAAGAACACACTGGGCAAACAAATTGAAACAATGCCTGCAAGGTCAACGTATACACTACTACAGCAGTGGATACGGAATATATTATTGCTGCTTGAAAAACGTCACTCGGGTGGTGTTTCTGGAGACGGTATTATTATTGATATTTAGACAGAATGTGAACAAGCTCACATAGCTAGATGGCAGTTGTTTGAAGAACACACTGGGCAAACAATGCCTACAAGGTCAACGTATACACTACTACAGCAGTGGATACGGAATATATTATTGCTGCTTGAAAAACGTCACTCAGGTGGTGGTTCTGGAGACGGTATTATTATTGATATTTAGACAGAATGTGAACAAGCTCACACAGCTAGATGGCAGTTGTTTGAAAATGAAGAACACACTGGGCAAACAATGCCTACAAGGTCAACGTATACACTACTACAGCAGTGGATACGGAATATATTATTGCTGCTTGAAAAACGTCACTCAGGTGGTGGTTCTGGAGACGGTATTATTATTGATATTTAGACAGAATGTGAACAAGCTCACACAGCTAGATGGCAGTTGTTTGAAGAACACACTGGGCAAACAATGCCTACAAGGTAAACGTATACACTACTACAGCAGTGGATACGGAATATATTATTGCTGCCTGAAAAACGTCACTCGGGTGGTGTTTCTGGAGACGGTATTATTATTGATATTTAGACAGAATGTGAACAAGCTCACACAGCTAGATGGCAGTTGTTTGAAAATGAAGAACACACTGGGCAAACAATGCCTACAAGGTCAACGTATACACTACTACAGCAGTGGATACGGAATATATTATTGCTGCCTGAAAAACGTCACTCGGGTGGTGTTTCTGGAGACGGTATTATTATTGATATTTAGACAGAATGTGAACAAGCTCACACAGCTAGATGGCAGTTGTTTGAAGAACACACTGGGCAAATAATGCCTACAAGTGCACTACTATTGGTGCACTACTATGAAGAACAGCAACAGCACTGTACACGTTAAAGAACAGTAAGATAAGTAAAATAAAAAAAAAAAAATGTATATTAAAAAAAAAAAATTTCTCGGGTTGCTGCTGCTGAACTACTAGGAGCAGCACAGTAGCACACCAATCCCATTCCCCAACACTGCTAGACTAATAGCACTGGGCTGTTATAGTAGCAAAGTAAAACAACAAAAAAGAAAATAAAAGCAGTCCTTACAAGGACTATTGGGTTATTACAGCAGTCAGCAGATGAGATCAGAAGAGATCAGTGCCCACAGCAGGCAGCTACATACAGAGCACTGCAGTAGAAGGTAGATTACTAGCCAGCAAAGCTACCTAACCTAAAATGTCCCTCAAATCCCTGCAGACTTCTGTCCCTCTAATACAGAGCAGTATCAAGTAGATTACTAGCCAGCAAACTTACTATCAACTGTCCCTCAAATCAGTGAAATCACTAACAGCTCTCTCCCTACACTAGCTCTTCCAAGCACACACAGGCAGAATGAAAAAACGCTGCAGGGCTTCAGTTTATATATGGAAGGGGAGTGGTCCAGGGGGTGTGCGGGTGGTCCAGGAGGGAGAGCTTCCTGATTGGCTGCCATGTATCTGCTGGTCTGGGGTGAGAGGTCAAAAAAAGCGCCAGGTAAGGCGAACCCAAAATGGCGAACGTCGCGCGATGTTCGCGAACATTCGGCAAGCACGAACAGTCGATGTTCGCGCGAACAAGTTCGCCGGCGAACAGTCCGCGACATCCCTAATTAGTAGTACTTTGCATATTGTTTTCTATTCATTATACCTTTACTCTGTGTGATTAGGCTGTGGTTTACAGACATTTGTTTTGGTGCAGCACATGCAGCGTTTAGTGCCTGGTGATCTCTTCCAATGACCTAGCTTTTATACTTTTATGTCTTGACCTGTTGACTGAACCTGACTTTGCTTGTACACTGCCTTGATCTTCTGCCTGTCTTCCCTTTCTTGATTTGGCTGCTCATTTGGCACTCATATTATTATCCACTACCTACAGAGGTGTTATCATTCTCAGGTTCTGTTTCCGTAGTAGTGCTGTGAATGAGATACCTTCTCCTGTGCTTCTCGCTGACTGGGTTCCTGACACTTTTTTTTTTTTTACTATAAAGTCAACACTGTGTATTACTGTCTCTAATATGACATTAAAGGAACAGTTCAGTGTAAAAATAAAAACTAAATAGCCAGAATACTATTTCCTGCTTTTCAGCTCTCTAACTATAAGTTAGTCAGCGACTTGAAGGGGGCTACATGGGACATAACTGTTTAGTGAGTTTGCAATTGATCCTTACCATGCAGGTCAGATTCAAAAGCAACAGTTATGACCCATGTTGTTCCTCCTCAAGTCTCTGATAACCAATCAGTGGTAACAAATCAGTGGAAAGCAAGAGAGCTGCAAAGCAGGAATTAGTGTTCTGGCTATTATGTTAGACATCCAGTCACTCCAGTCTTTATACATTACATTTTTGGCTAACTAACTACAGTATATTAGAATCATTTTTTTATTTTGCACAGCCTATCTATTTACCCAGTTTTTATTTTTATACTGAACAATTCCTTTAAGTGTGAGACAGCCTTGAAGGGCTTGGAGCAGAAGAGAGAGGAAGTATAATAGAATTGTGCTTGAGTTTTAGAAAATATATATTTTATTCGGATTTTATTTTCTCAGGCCATTGCCTGCAGCATATTTCAAGACAGGCAATTAAATGGAACAGCTATGCACTGTCAATCATCCCCCAGACAGAGTAGGTTGAGACTTGGGTGTAGGAACAGAGTTTTGGTAGGGATAGACATTTATCTGCTGTTTGTCTAAGTTTTCACTGTTGCATTAAATTATTGCACATTGGCTTTTTGTTCATCAATGTATATGAGCTTTTGTAACACTTGCTGGCTGCTGAGGATTCACGAGGATGCCATGTTCATTAGTGGGCATCAGACAGGTGGGCACCATGATACTGATGCTATAGTAAGGCTTTAAGTGATATCAGTAACAGTGTCACTGGGGATCACCTTCCCAACCACCCGGCTTCTGCCGCCAGCAGCCAAAAGCACCAGAATGTAGTTAGCTCCTCACCAGAGGTAGATACATCAGACACAATTATCAACCATCTAGAGAGATGACCAAATAGCATAGTTACATAGTTAAATTGGGTTGAAAAAAGACAAAGTCCATCAAGTTCAACCCCTCCAAATGAAAACCCAGCATCCATACATACACCCCTCCCTACTTTTAATTAAATTCTATATACCCATACCTATACTAACTATAGAGCTTAGTATCACAATAGCCTTTGATATTATGTCTGTCCAAAAAATCATCCAAGCCATTCTTAAAGGCATTGACTGAATCAGCCATTACAACATCACCCGGCAGTGCATTCCACAACCTCACTGTCCTGACTGTGAAGAACCCCCTACGTTGCTTCAAATGAAAGTTCTTTTCTTCTAGTCTAAAGGGGAGGCCTCTGGTACTGTGATCCACTTTATGGGTAAAAAGGGCCCCTGCTATTTGTCTATAATGTCCTCGTAAAGTGTAATCATGTCCCCTCGCAAGCGCCTTTTTTCAAGAGAAAACAACCTCAACCTTGTGTCAGGATCAGCCCGGGACTTGAACTCTGGTAGTGCTGTTCTGCTTATTTGCAGCACTTACCTCATGAGCCACTGGGGGCTCTCAGGGCTGGTTCTGAACTCTGGTGTGTATTGTTTTCTGTTATCTGCCATTCACAGTCTGTTTTCCACCCACCTCGTTTACCCTCATGTGTTTCCCATTTCCTAATCACCTTCCCTTTATAAACCCTGCCCTGAGCTTTGTTCAGGGCTGAGTCATTGATTGTATTATGTTTGTTCCTGACCTGCAAATCTGAATCTGAATCTGAACCTTGAAAACCTTGTTTCCTGAGTGAGTACCTTTGTTCCTGTGTTCCCCATTTTTCCCTCACCATCTGGATTCCTCGATTAGCCTTTTTGCTTGTTCCTGCCTTTTGTGTTTCTGTGTTCCGACTGCAATAAACCTACTATAACTTCATCACCATCATGTCTTTGCCTACAATTACCTATGGCTACACCCCTGGGCTTCCACCATATCCACTCCCCTTGGAGTGGCTATCCTTGGTTACAGCGGTTCCCCGTTGTGAACGTTACACCTTGACAGTCTACCCTCATAATTTAAGCCTTCCGTCCCTCTAACGAATTTAGTTGCACGTCTCTGCACTCTCTCCAGCTCATTTATATCCCTCTTAAGGACTGGAGTCCAACACTGCACTGCATACTCCAGATGAGGCCTTACCAGGGATCTATAAAGAGGCATAATTATGTTTTCATCCCTTGAGTTAATGCCCTTTTTTATGCAAGACAGAACTTTATTTGCTTTAATAGCCACAGAATGACACTGCCCAGAATTAGACAACGTGTTATCTACAAAGACCCCTAGATCCTTCTCATTTAAGGAAACTCCCAACACACTGCAATTTAGTGTATAACTTGAATTTATATTATTTTTGCCAAAGTGCATAACCTTGCATTTATCAACATTGAACCTCATTTTCCAGTTTGCTGCCCACTTTTCCAGTTTAGACAAATCACTCTGCAAAGTGGCAGCATCCTGCATGGAACTTATAGTTCTGCACAATTTAGTATCATCTGCAAAAATAGAAACAGTACTTTCAATGCCCACCTCCAGGTCATTAATAAACAAATTGAAAAGCAAAGGACCTAGTACAGAGCCCTGCGGTACTCCACTAACAACACTGGTCCAATTAGAAAATGTTCCATTTACCACCACTCTTTGTATTCTATCTTTTAGCCAGTTCTCTATCCAGGTACAAATACTATGTTCCAGGCCAACAATCCTTAATTTAACCAGTAACCTTCTGTGTGGCACTGTATCAAATGCATTAGCAAAGTCTAAGTAAATCACATCCACTGCCATCCCAGAATCGAGGTCTCTACTTACCTTCTCATAAAAAGAAATTAAGTTAGTCTGGCATCTATTACGCATAAAACCATGCTGGCACAAACTCATAGTATTATGATTTGCTATGAAGTCCAGTATCTTATCCTTTATTAACCCTTTGAAAAGCTTTCCTACCACTGACGTCAGTCTAACTGGCCTATAGTTTTGAGGCTGAGAACGGGATCCTTTTTTGAATAGAGGCACCACATTAGCAATTCGCCAGTCTCTCGGCACTATGCCAGATCTCAATGAATCCTGAAAAATTAAGTAAAGAGGTTTGGCAATCACAGAGCTAAGCTCTTTAATTACCCTGGGATGAATACCATCTGGCCCTGGACCTTTGTTAATCTTAACTAGGGATGGGCGAATTTTACCCATTTCGCTTCGCCAAAAATTCGCCGCCGGCGAAATGTCGCTGACGCCCATTAAAGTCTATGGGCGTCAAAAAAATTTTGTCGCGCGGCGAAATTTTTTTGACGCGCGTCTTTTTATTTTGACGCACAAAGCCATACAAGTCTATGGGCGTAATTTTTTCGGCGAAACAAGGCGAAAAAATTCGCCCATCCCTAATCTTAACATGTTCTAGTCTCTTTTGAATTTCTTCATGTGTGAACCATACATCATTAGTTGTATTACTAGAATTGGGACTGTTAAGAAGGAAACCTTCACTTACTGATTCCTCATTTGTGTAGACAGATGAAAAATATGAGTTCAGAATCTGCGCTTTTATTTTGTTTTCACCAACCAGCTGACCCCCCTCTGATAGTAAGGGTCCCACCCCTTCCTGCTTCATTTTTTTACTATTAATATATTTAAAAAATAATTTTGGATTTTTTTTTTTTACTGCTTGCTGCAATATCCTTTTCTATAGCAATTTTATCTTGCCTTATAGCATGATTTATTGGCCTCCTTGTATCGTATAACTGATTTGGCTGTACCAGCTAACTTGAAAGCCTTAAAAGCACGTCTTTTCTTACCCACCTCAACACCAACGCTTCTATTGAACCAAAAAGGTTTTGCTTTGCAAAGACGTTCCTTGCTTACAAGTGGAATATACTGACAAGTATATTTATTAAGCAGCATTTTAAAGACTTCCCATTTTTGTTCTGTGTTTAACCCTGTGAAAAGCATTTCCCACTTAATATGTTGCAGAGATGCCCTTATACTGTCAAAGTTTGCACGTCTGAAATTTAGTGTTTTAGTTACTCCCTTATAGAATTGCTTCTGCAACAGAATCTCAAAGGAGACCATGTTATGATCACTATTCCCTAAAACCTACTAGCTTTTTCCCCATTACCCCAGTCAATGTCTGGATAATTGAAGTCACCCATAGCAACAACTTGACCCAGCTGTGAAGCCGCTTGTATCTGCAAGAGTAGCTGGGCTTCATACTCGACACTTATACGAGGTGGTTTATAGCATACACCAATGATAATTCTTTTTGTTACCTTTTGCCCAGTCAAAATCTCTACCCAGAGTGATTCTATACCCTCACCAGTGCCAGCTATTGTTATTTCTTTAGCGCATGGCTTTAATTCAGGCTTTACATACAAACACACTCCTCCACCCTTTTTAATCCCTCTGTCCCTCCTAAAAAGGGTGTAACCATTTAAATTCACAATCCAGTCACATGTTTCATCCCACCAGGTCTCAGTGATACCAATTATATCATAATTTTTAGAGCATGCAATTAATTCCAGGTCTCCCATTTTACCTGACAAACTCCGTGCATTTGCCAGCATACAGCAGAGGTTACTACTTTTACTTTTGAAATTTGCATTACTTAGTGAAGAATTATATGTTAAGTTAGTATTATTCTGTTTTCCTTGTAACAGAGGGACCTCCTTAGCTGGTAAACTGTATGCCCCCCTCACTCCTCCCCCATGACCCCTTACTAACCCCACTGCCCCGTCTACCCTAGCTTCCCCATAATTCTTTATCTCACCCCCCCCTTGCCTAGTTTAAACACTCCTCCAACCTCTTAGCCATTCTTTCCCCTAGCACCGCAGACCCCCTTCCATTGAGGTGCAAACCGTCACGACTGTATAGGTTGTACCCCAACGAAAAATTAGCCCACTGCTCTAGGAACCCAAACCCTTCCTTCCTGCACCAAGACTTGAGCCACGCATTTAGCTCCCTAAACTCCCGCTGTTTTCCTAAACTTGCACGTGGCACAGGCAAAATTTCAGAAAAGATGACATTGGAAGACCTTTCCTTGATCTTAGAGCCTAGATCCCTGAAATCATTTTTTAAGGCCCCTTTGTTTTTTTCTAATGAACAGTGAGATAAGAGTTGCAATCCTTATCACAACCACTTCTGTATCTGCCCCTGCTCACTGGATAGATGAGGCATTAGCTGATGAAGTAGTGAATGAAGTAACTATAAATGCAGACCATTAGGTTAATTGGCCATACTGGCTGACATCACCTTTATGACTGAAGGAGCAACTAGGGTTGCCAACTGGTCGGTATTTTACCGACCTGGCCGGTAAAAATGATGGCTGATCCCAATGTTATTAATAGGGAAAAAAGATAAATAAATAGGAAGGCCGGTATTTTTTTCCAGAAAAGGTGGCAACCGTAGGAGCAACCCAGGACCTAAAATGGCTAATAACTAATAGCTCATGCACAAAATAACAAGTATATATTCTGGGTTCTGTTTGGCAACACTTATACTTGTTTTGACCATTATTATAGCAACACCAAACAGTAAATGGCCACAGAGCAGTTTCCCATCAATGCATTTATCACATGAAGTCATGGTATCAAATGCAGATGGGTCCTGCTAATACCGCAAGGGTAAAAAGATTTGTCTTTTGCCTTTAAAGGAGAAGGAAAGGCTAAAATTAAGTAAGCTTTATCAGAAAGGTCTATTATAAATACACCAGTAAACCCTCAAAGTAATGCTGCTCTGAGTCCTCTGTCAAAAGAAACACCACATTTCTTTGCTTTTATTGTGTACTCATGGGCTTCTGTATCAGACTTCCTGTTTTCAGCTTAAACCTCCAGGGCACGGCCTTGAGCATGCTCAGTTTGCTCCTCTCCCCCTCCCTCCTCCCATCCCTACTGTAATCTGAGCTCAGAACTGTTAGTAAGCAGGGAGAGACTCAGGCAGGAAGTGATGTCACACCAAGCTTATATGGCAGCTTCTATCCTAAACAAATAGAGACAGTGTCTAGAGCTGTTTACTCAGGTATGGTAAAGCATTCTGCAGAATAAATATAGCGTTCTAGCTCGCACTATTGTGGCTAATCTATTGGCAATAAACTGTCTTGGAGCTTTCCTTCTCCTTTAAAGGGATACTGTCATGGGAAAAAAAAATTTTTTCAAAATGAATCAGTTAATAGTGCTGGTCCAGCAGAATTCTGCACTGAAATTCATTTCTCAAAAGAGCAAACAGATTTTTTTATATTTAATTTTGAAATCTGGCATGGGGCTAGACATATTGTCAATTTCCCAGCTGCCCAAAGTCAATATCACAGGACGGTTTTTTATGTTTTGAATCTATTGGTCCTTTACACAAAAGTGTCTGAATTAAAGTACAAGATTCTTGGGGCGGTTCCTTATGCATTCAAGCCTGCAAATTAATAGGAGTTGAACCACCTGAATCAAAGGTGGTCATGGTGTCTGATCTGACATTTATTTTTATATCAAAAGACTGCTATCTAGTTTGTATATATATCTGCATTCTTAAATTCAAAAGTACAAATATGTAATAATTACAAATGGTGTCAGATTTTGTCCACGTTTTAGGCCCATGCACTCCGCAAACCTTCAAGAAGCACAATAATCTGGCCCCTAATGCAGTGACTCCCAAAGTGAAGGAGTGCCTCCCACCTGCAAAAACGACATAAACCAACTATATGGCAACATTATATTTCTGCATATCAACAGTAGAAAAGATGCATGCTAAGAGTTTGGGTCCATTTAAAGGCATGTCATTGAAACAGTTTGGACCCCGGTACAGGCCTAAAAGGCAGATGGTGAGCCAAAAGCTTGAAGTTTCCCTGCTCAGGTCATTAATGTGAAGCATTGAGTCAAAACGTCTAATATCATGAAACCGAAAAATATAGATAATTATGAAAGTTAGAGCATATAAAGCCCTGTATGGTAGGGTATATGCCCACTTATGGCATGGATTACAAGAAAGCTGATATAATTTAAATTCAGGTATGGGATCTGTTATCCGCAAACCTGTTATCCAGAAAGCTCCAAATTACAGGAAGCCCCCTGTTATCCAGAAAGCTGCAAATTACGGGAAGGCCATCTCCCATAGACTCCATTATACTCAAATAACTCACATTTTTTAAAATGATTTCTCGTAGTAATAAAACAATACCTTGTACTTAATCCCTGCTAATATACAATATATCCGTATTGGAGGCAAAACAATCAGATTGTGTGTATTCAGGGGGTTGTTTATTAAAGGTTGAGTTGCTTTTTTCCCGTAAAATTCGAGTTTTTCCAGGGTAGTTTCTGTAAAAACTCAATTTTTTCGGGATAAAAAAAACCCCTTATTTTTCGAGAGTTATTATGCCATGAAGCTGCAAAAAGCCAGAATCTGAAATACTCCAGCTAAAACCTGTCGAGGTCATGTAGAAGTCAATGGCAAAGGTCCCTTGAACCATTTGAAGATGTTTATAGCCTTCATGATTTTCTGGGGTTTTTTCGGTGGTTTGCACTTGAACAATTTGAGATATTCAAAGTTTTTATGCCGATAACTCAATAAAGTCGAGTATTTGAGTTTTTTCCCCCTGAATTGGATTCAATCAAGTTTTTTACATTTGGGTTTTCTCATAAATAAGCAAACATTTTTATTTTGTTAGAATTTATTGAATTTATTAGAGGTAGAAAAAAACCTCACAAACTCAACCTCTGATAAATGACCCCCTTAATGTTTAAATGATTTTTTAGCAGACTTAAGGTATGGAGATCCAAATTATGGCATTCTGGGAGTGGTCTGATTTCAATCTTGGAGTCAGAAAATTATTTATTTCAAGTGTTTCAAACTTCTTCTGGATCAGGTTGCATTAAGTTTGGTAAAAAATTGATGAATATGTGTCTTTTTCAACCTCAACTACTATTTAACTGTAACTATTATGTAACCTCAACTATTTTACTGTATACCTGTAAATACTGTATTAACAGTTATGCTTTTTAATTGCAGCTATAAAATGACATGACAAGAGGGAGGCAATGGAACACGTTCTGATGTGCCACAACAAGCTCCTTGTTCATACTTGCAGACCAGGCCCAAAGTTCCCAAGCAGACCCTGGTGATTTATTTAATATAATATGAGCGAATGGCTTCAATATTCTAAATATGCAAGTTATTTGAGGCTGGAATGCTGGAAGGAATGCACAAAAAACTTTAGTCAGAGCAAAACCAGAAAGTGTCATTATATCTCATTAGTACAGCGATAAGTTATATGAACACATTATACAGGGCACCACTCACATACAGATGTGAGAAACCTTTTACAGCAACCCATACAAGTGGGGCTAATCTATTGTTAAAGGTTGAATAAAACATATTGGCATGAATTACTCGGCACAGGAAATCTTCTTTAATTGTGTAGATGTATCTAGACAGTATAATGTCAATGTAAGAAGCCATGGAGCTCACAAGCAGAAGTGCAAAGTTTTGCACCAATCCAACACATTTGCTACTAAATTGAGGTATTATCCCATTCTTCTTTATCTTCTCTGTTGAAGTAAGTGGGTGACAACGAAACGCAGTACGCTCTTTAAAGGAGAAGTCAACCCCTTCGGAGCTAAAATCCCTCCCCTGCATAGGACCCCCCTCCCTTCTCCCCCACGGCTACCTCCCCCTCCCAGGCAAATGCCCCTAACTTGTTAGTCACCCCTCCATGCATGTCCTCTCTTGTCGAGTTCACGGGCGCCATCTTCATCCGAATGCTCTTCATCCTGTATTTGCGCAGTAGGAGGCATTTGCCAGTTGGATCTACTGCGCATGCACTGAAAGTCACGAAGTTTCCGAAAAAAGAAATAGGAAACTTCGTGAAATTCGGGTGCCTCCTACCAAACGCCGATCAGTACAGGAAGAAGAGTGCTCAGACGAAGATGGCACTCGTGAACTCGGCAAGAGAGGACCTGTACGGAGGGGTGACTAACAAGTTAGGGGGATTTGCCTGGGGGGGGGGTAGGCCGGGGGGGGAAGGGAGGGGGGCATATGCAGGGACGGGGGAGGGATTTTAGCGCCGAAGGGGGTTGACTTCTCCTTTAAAAGAAGCTCCGTAGATGTATACTTCATGCCTCTGAGGAATCCTATTGGTGAAACGCATCAGACGGAAGTGACTGCATAGTAAGCTGCATGGAAACACCACAAGGGGAAGGAGACGCCGGCAAAAATCCTCTCCCTTGTGAACCATCTTGTGAAACCTGCGAAAAGACTTACACATACTGTATATGACTGATAAATCATGGAAACAAATGTGAGTGAACTATTTTAACAAACTTTTAACTTTTTAATAAAAATGTATTGCACTATGGATTTTCTATACCCTTATGTTGGAGCCTAACAGTGGCCTGTGAAGAAGGGGAGGATACTGGCTACTATATACACCACAAACGATAATTCCACTGTCATCTTGTAAGTAGGCATTTTGGCCAAAAATTGGTGAAGGCTTGTGAAAACACCAAACTGATTTACACACAGCACTGGAACAATAAGGAAAGTCTCATTTAAAGGGAAATTCACATTAGAACTTCTTTTCCTAACACAGGGTGTCACAAAAAGAACTACAAATAATGCACCCTATTATTCTTTTTGTTTCTGTTTTTACTTTCTCCGTTTGCTTTAGGCGCTGATCCAAAAAAAAAACCTTTTTTTTTTTTATACATGTGAAGTCGGTGAGTGCTGAGTACTAGAAGGCCACACTGTGGACATCCCTGACAATTATTCATACCAGGTGACCTTAGGTCCGGTTTCGCCAAGAAAGAAAATGGCTATTCACTTATAGAAGAATTCAATCGTAAATTTAAAAAAAAACCCGGGCAAATGCCCCTAAGGCTTTACTTTCCCCTCGGTACAGATTCTGTCCAGCGCAGTTCACGGCAGCCATCTTCCAGCTCTTCTGTAATCTTTGAAATGAGATCGGCGTATCGGCAATTTCCGCGACTTTTGACACATGAGCAGTTGTCGCGGAGCGGAAGATTGCTCCAACGGCGCATTCGCCGCTACAGTACTTACTTAACGAAGAGAAGACGTTGGCTGCAGAGAATGCTGGCTAGCTTTGTGAAAGAGG
The DNA here is from genome assembly GCA_038501925.1 of Xenopus petersii. NCBI lineage: Eukaryota > Metazoa > Chordata > Amphibia > Anura > Pipidae > Xenopus > Xenopus petersii. Next base: position 206,537,888 of record CM076672.1, on the reverse strand, counting down.
AAAAAGTCAAAATATAAATCCAAAGAGCAGACACCCTTGGCCCAAACTAGGCTGGGGTTTAAAAAAATACTTAAATTATAGACAGTTGTGAAAGAATTGAAAATAACCTTGTAACGTGTGTCGTTTGGTCTCGTATACAAAACATGTGAATGCACTGAATACAGTTAAAGGGGTAGTTTAGTTAATTTTTAGTATGATGTAGAGAGGGATATTCTGAGACAATTTGCAATTGGTTATTTGGGGTTTCTGAGTTATTTAGCTTTTTATTCAGCAGCTCTTCAGTCTGCAGTTTCAGCTAGCTGGTTTCAGCAAACATATGTATGGATGGAGCACATAACTCGCAGACTCTGCCGCAAATAAATATTTATTGAATCACAACATGTTTCGGATCACAAGGATCCTTTTTTGGTGCGATTCCTTTGCCTACTTGCCCCCCCCCCTGGAAAATCTTCTGCGAACACCCATGGTTACCTTCCGATTTTTCTGTTGTTAGGCTGCTGGGGGGAAAGAAAGAGGGGTGATATCACTCAAATTTGCAGTACAGCAGTAAAGCGTGACTGAAATTTATAAGAGCACAAGTCACATGACTGAGGGCAGCTGTGAAACTGACAGTATGTCTAGCCCCATGTCAGAATTCGAAATTAAATTTAAAAAATCAGTTTGCTCTTTTGAAAAATGGATTCAGTGCAGAAGTCTGCTGGAGCAGCACTATTAACTGATTCATTTTGAAAACAGTGATTGGTGCCTGAAATCCTTGTGTTTGTAAATGAGCCCTAAGGACCATTGGAAATCAATTATTTTCCCCTATGTAACATCCCTGGATCATAAGGATTCAACAATGTGGGAATGTTGGGAAATCTGTCAGACACCCAGGCTGTGCTTCTGTACTCATTAGTCAATCTCATTTCACACTATACATAACCCATAATTACAGTAGCTGTGCCAGTGAGTTTGGGGTGAAAAAGTCACTGTGTTCTCATACACTTGTGCAATGGGACGAGGCTTTGCTAAATGGAATTTGTATTTGAAGCGTGGAAGTAGTGCAACATTAATATTGGATATGTTCTGGCTTTGACCCAGTACATCCAGTTATCTGTTTTCTCTTGCCCAGTTGGTAGCATTAGGGCCAGTTACACTGGTTTATTCATGAAAGATCCTAAACCATTGAAGAAAATTCTTTTTTCCATCAGCCAATTTTTAATACTGGAAATGGTAAGTATATATATAAGGCCTATCTAGTATGTATTCAGTATGACATACAGGTATGGGATCTGTTATTCTGAAACCATTATCCAGAAAGCTCCAAATTACAGGAAGGCCGTCTCCCATAGGCTCCTTTCATCAAATAATTACTTTTTTTAAAAAAAAAAAATTTCTTTTTCTCTGTAATAATAAAACTATACTTTATCCCAGCTAAGATATCATTAATCCTTATTGCAGGCAAAACAATTCTACTTATATTTAAAAAAATAGGATTTTCCTTATCTGGAAAACCCCAGGTCCCAAGCATTCTGGATAACAGGTCCCTTACCGGTATGAGGTTTTTTTATTTATATATTTACACATGGCAGGGCTGCTAATTTTCCCTGCTTCTTTATCTCAGTTGGTCATTTAATGTCAGTCTCCTGTACCACAAAGTATTATTGTAAAGTATACTGTATAAGTAATGAAATGATGATCATCACTGTCTATAAAGAAGTGTGGGTGAGATTAAAAAGTATTTTTTTTTCTAGACAAAGCTCTTGATAGAAAACAGTTTGACATATATATATATATATATATATATATATATATATATATATATATATATATATATATATATATATATATATATATATATATATATATATATATATATTACGTTTAAGGGTAAGTGGATAGTTTTATACAGGTATGGGACCTGTTATCCGGAATGCTCTGCACCTATAGTTTTCTGGATAATGGTTCTTTCTGTAATTAAGATCTTCATACCTAAAGTCTACTAGAAAATCATGTAAATATTAAATAAACCCAATAGGCTGGTTTTGCTTCCAATAAGGACTAATTATATCTTAGTTTGGATCAAGTACAAGTTAATGTTTTATAATTACAGAGAAAAAGGAATCATTTTTTAAAAAAATAATTGGATTATTTTGATACAATGGAGTCTATGGGAGCTTTCTGGATAATGGGTTTCCCGATAATGAATTGCCATCCCTGTATTACATAAAAGTTTGCACTGGGCATCTTTAGCTTTCACAGCTGACCACTAGAGGGCATCAGATGTCTTCTCCACTGACAATTCCATCATGCTTTCTTTTTTTACTGTTTTGGATTTGAGATCCCCCTGAAGACAGAAGTACCCTATACAATGTATTTATGTATCTGCTACTGGAAATCATGTATCCTTCTTCATGTTTTTTTTCTGTTCATATATGTTTCTGCCTATAGTATATCTATTAGTATGATAACAAAAGTAAAGATTTGATGGTTGCTTTGGTCAATATCATTGGTAATTGCCTCCAATGTTAAATAACATGCGCCTATATGTCTATGCAGGGCTCCACCAGGCGGAACAGATTTTTTTTAAACTGGGGGTCCTGCTCTACTTGTTCCCCTGCCAGATATTAATACAGAAATACCAATTTCATATAAAACTGTGTGGGTTTGGACAGAATATAGCTGCACTGGCACAGAGAAAGAAGCGGCTGCTGAGCTGAGATCCCTGCATATTAGCTCAGTGGGGAATAATTGCATGCTGAAAAGATTACTCCCAGTAGGCTCTCATTTGTGAATCAATAGGAGGTCATTCCAAGACCCCAGTGCTAAGTAGTCTTCATTGGAGAAAAATGGCATTTAAATGAGCTGCTATTGCTGGGGGAAATGACCATGAGGTTTCTGGCCCCTGACCCAGGAATTAAATGGTACTTGGCTCTGTCGCCATTGCCTGAGACTGTATCATCCTCTGTGACCATGAAGTGAGGCACTAAATGTGCAGTGGAAAGCACCCACGCCATTCAGAACTGAATGGCTGCTTAGGTGTTCCCGTGATACATGTCCTAACATGTCCAGTGTATAGATCTTTCCCTTATACAGCCTGTACAGGGCAAATGCTTTATTATTTATAAGGAAAGTCTAAATGCCCTTTTGTTTTTGCCTTAAAGGACCAGTAACATCAAAAAATTGAATTGTTTTAAAGTAATAAAATTATAATGCAGTGTTGTCCTGCACTAGTAAAACTGCTGTGTTTGCTTCAGAAACATTACTATTGTTTATATAAATAAGCTGCTGTGTAGCCATGGGGGCAGCCATTCAAAGGAGAAAAGGCTCAGGTTACACAGCAGATAGCAGATAAGCTCTGTCTGTCTAATGGTGTTATCTGTTATCCATTATCTATCCAGTGCCATTTAGCCGTTTTTCAATTTCCGCCATTGCTACACAGCAGCTTGTGTATATGAACTATAGTAGTGTTTCTGAAGCAAACACATCCGTTTTACCAGTGCAGAGCAACACTACATGATATTTTCATTACTTTAAAACACTTTCAGTTTTTGGTGTTAATGTTCCTTTAAAGGAGAACTAAAGCATCAAAACTAATGAAAACCCCTACCTCCATAGTACCCCCTCACTGTTCCCCCCCCCCCCCGCACAAATTAGCTCAGGTGAGCTCACGGAAGCCATCTTCACTGCTTCTGGAATCTTTGGGTCTCTTCGGCAATTTCTGTGGCTATCGGCGCATGCGCAGTTGTTCGGGACTAAAAATTGCTACAACTGAGAATGCGCGATAAGCCTAGGGTTGGCACGTTTTCCGGAAAAAAATACCGGCCTTCTTATATATTTATCATTTTTCCCTATTAATAACATTGGGATCAACCATCATTTTTACCGGGCTAGGCCAGTAAAATTCAAGCCATGATGGCAACCCTAGATAACTCACTTACTTACTGAAGACTCCCGAAGCGGTGAAGATGGCGCCCGTGAGCTCTGCTGCGCTGACTCTGCATCGAGGGGTGACTTAGGGCCATTTACAGGTATTAACACCTATGCGGGGGGGGGGGGAACAGGGATGGGGGACTATGGATTCAGGCCTGGACTGGCAATCTATTGGTTCTGGCAAATGCCAGAGGGGCTGCTGTATGATTCCATAGAAAGTTACCATATAGTGGGCTGGCAGGGGGCTGTTTGGGCCTCTGTGTACTTGGAATGGCAGGGCCTATTTTGACTCCCAGTCCAGGCCTGTATGGATGGTAGGGGTTTTCATTAGTTTGGGGGTTTAGTTCTCCTTTAAAGGGTTGTTCACCTTTAAATTAACATTTAGTATTATATAAAGAATGATATTCTAAGACAAATTGCAAATGGTTTTCATTATTTGTGGTTTTTGAGTTATTGAGCTTTTAATTAAGCAGCTCTCCAGTTTGCAATTTCAGCAATCTGGTTGCTAGGTTCCGAATTACCCTAGCAACCATCAGTGGCGTAACTACCGGGGGAGCAGGGGGTGCGATTGGGCCAGGGCCCGCACCTCCTCAGGGCCCCCCGGCAGCTCATGCACCACTTACTCCTATGCTGCTGGCTGATTCTGGGGCGGCGAAAATAGCCAACGGAGGGGGGCCCGGCTGCACGTCCCATGCCAGGGCCCGCCCCCCTCTATTTACGTTACTGCCAGCCATGCACTGATTTAAATAAGAGACTGGAATATGAATAGTAGAGGCCTGAATAGAAAGACAAGTAATACATTTGTAGCCTTACAGAGCATTTGTTTTTAGACGGGGTCAGTGACGCTCCATTTGAAAGCTGGAAAGAGTTAGAAGAATAATACAAAAACTATAAAAAAAGAAAAAAAAAATCAAGGCCAGTTGAAAAGTTGCTTAGAATTAGTCATTCTATAATATAGTAAATGGTAACTTAAAGGTGAACCACCCATTTAAATATAAGTTCACGTGTGGCCAATATTGACCAGCTGAGCCTGAGCATGAACCCCAGCTTAGGGGGCTGTTTCATTAGACCATACTGCAGTCCTGTCGGATTATAATTGGTGTGTCCAAACCAAACATTATTTCTGCCTCTGCACATTGTTGGTGGGTGTATGGTGAATCGTCATAATAGTGGTGCAAGCCCTTACTTCTTGCAGAGCAGAACCATTGAATGGACCCATACATGTATATTGTCGGTCATGATCGGGTTGTGCAGAACTACCACTAGGTGTCCCTGTTGAGACACAGATGGGCACATGCACCGCTATTGATTTAGCTTTGCTATTAGCAGCAATCGCAGACGAACAGTCTGATTTGTGTGGTTAAAGGTATACTGTCATGGGGAAGAGATGTTTTGTTTTTTTTCAAATGCATCAATTAATAGTGCTACTCCAGCAGAATTCTGCACTGAAATTCACAAAAGAGCAAACAGATTTTTTTTTTAAAGTTAATTTTGAAATCTGACATGGGGCTAGACATGTTGTCAGTTTCCCAGCTGCCCCCAGTCATGTGAGTTGTGCTCTGATAAACTTCAGTCACTCTTTACTGCTGTACTGCAAGTTGGAGTGATATCACCCCCCCCAGCAGCCTAACAACAGAACAATGGGAAGGTAACCAGATAACAGCTCCCTAACACACGATAACAGCTGCCTGGTAGATCTAAGAACAGCACTCAATAGTAAAATCCAGGTCCCACTGCGACACATTCAGTTACATTGAGTAGGAGAAACAACAGCCTGCCTGAAAGCAGTTCCATCCTAAAGTGCTGGCTCTTTCTGAAAGCACATGACCAGGCAAAATGACCTGAGATGGCTGATTACACACCAATACTCCTGGTTCAGGAATTAAATTTTATATTGAAGAGTGAATTATTTGCAGTGTAAACAGTATAATTTAAAAATAAATCACATCATAAAAATAATGAACAGAATCCTTTTAAGTACAGACAAGCGCTAAACACCTTGGGCTTTGATTCAGGAGAACTTGCTCTTAATTCCATATCCATCCCAATTCCCATTGTAGAGTGCAAGCTCTGTGGCACAGGGCATTGCTGTACCTGGACTGTCTCTATTCCCTACAAGAATAAAAATGTCAGCGTTCTTATATTTATATAGCGCCAACATATTTCGCAGTGTTTTTCCATCACGTTTTAGTATGTGCAGAGCCAACTCAATATTAGTCAAATTGGCCTATCAAATATCAATAATAGTGATGGGCGAATTTCTCCCGTTTCGCCGGAAAATTTGCGAATTTCCAGAAAAATTTTTGACGCCGGCGACAATTCTGACACTCGTTAAAGACAATGGGTGCCTAGATTTGGTGCTGGCGTCAGAACTGTCACTGGTGGCAATTTCGCTTATTTGTTCACCGTTGGCGAAAATGTGGAAATTCGCCTCGAATTCGCACGTGGTGAATAAATTTGTCCATCACTGACACTAATCAATAATCATCATAGGGTTCCAGGTCTCTCCAGTTCTGAGGTTGAGCTTTGAGTGACCCAAAGCTATTGGCTGATTTGCCATGAATGACCTGTGGGGAGTACCTGTAAGTCACGTGCCTAATGGCCTGTACTACTGATAGAGGGGCTGGGAGGGATGAGAAGCAAATCAATGGATCAGTCAGTGTGAGCAATATTGGTATATAGAGCCCAGGCAGAAGTCGGATCTTATCTCCGTCCCCTCCCCCACGCATATTGCAGTAACACGTTGATATTTACATATCCCCGCCCCCTGGGAGCAGAACACAGGCAGCCGTGTTTAGTTACGGGAGGGAGGAGGGTTTGTATCCACTCAAGCTCTGCCTCTCCCTCCCTCTTCTCAGCTCCGCCCTGTTCTTCTCTAACACCTCGGTGTGAATGGAGCTGAGCCGCATTGAGATACAGTCTCTCACACACAGCGCTGCTTGCTCTGCTTGTGTATGGCAGCTCCTCCTCCTCCTCCTCCAGCAGCCCATGTGTCCGCCAGGAAGCCTGAGAAAAGCCTGCCCACCCCTAGTCTGACCCCTAGTCTGATATTAGAGCGCAGCTGCCTGTGTGGATCCCCTCCCTGTGTAAAGCCCCTGGTGAACTCCGAACAGTTAGGCGATTGTTCCGCTGCAGCCTGCGACTCTAGGAAGGACTGTCGTGCGCTCCTTGCTCTGTGATGCTTCCCAGTCAGCTGGAGGTGAGTCTTGCGCCACTTTGCGCCTTTTTGCGCTGATTCAGACAGGTCAGGCTACCGGCTTTCCTAAAGTGCTCAACTTCTTGGGATACAGTGTTCTACTCACTGGGATGCAGGGCTGTGATCGCAACTCCCACCTCTAGAGGAAGAAGCCGGGAGCTTTCTAGTAGCAGCAGCAGTGCCCCTTTAAATTCAAATTAAGCAGACTGTGTATCATGGCTTGTGTTCCAATAGGACTGTATGTATCATGGCTTGTGCTATTAACTAGAATTCATGTTTTATGGCTTGTGCTATTAACTAGACTATATGTATCATAGCATGTACTATAAAGTAGATTCTATGTATCATGGCATGTGTTATGAACTAGACTCTATCATGTCATGTACTAATAACTAGAATCAATGTATCATAGCATGTGCTAATAACATGACTATATCATGGCAGGCACTATTAACTAGAATCAATGTATCATGGCATGTACTATTAACTAGACTTTATGTATCATGGCATGTGTTATTAATTAGGCTCTATCATGGCATGTACTAATAACATGACTCTATGTATCATGGCATGTACTATTAACTAGAATCAATGTATCATGGCATGTACTATTAACTACACTTTATGTGTCATGGCATGTGTTATTAACTAGGCTGTATCATGGCATGTTATTAACTAGATTCTATGTATCATGGCATGTGTTATTTACTAGACTCTCATGGCATGTTCTAATAACTAGAATCAATGTATCACGGCATGTGCTAATAACATGACTGTATCATTGCATGTACTATTAACTAGAATCAATGTATCATGGCATGCACTATTAACTAGATTTTATGTATCATGGCATGCATTATTAACTAGACTCTATCATGGCATGTACTAATAACATGACTCTATGTATTATGACATGTACTATTAACTAGAATTAATGTATCATGGCATTTGCTGCAGTAGCTTTAATGGGAACTGAATGTGTTTTGGATGGGCTGAGCATGCTGGGTAGCAGTCTATGCTATGCACATGGCTTGCCTGTTTTGCAGCCCCCGTGTATGTAATTCTAGATCAGCATTGTGCCTCCTGGTTTGAGCAGTACAACAGCTGGAGGGCTGCACGTTGAGCATCTGTTGATGGATATGATGTGAGAGAACATATAGTTTATACTTGTGTTTTTGACCCCAAAATAATTACCTCTGATGTTTGGGGTCCACGGCAAGTCTAAGACCAGCCCTGTATATACCTGAGCAATTGCTGAGCAAATGGTTTGTTATTATCACCAGCTCTGACTCCTTCCCTCCTGTATCACCAGTGCTACACCATAACCCTAAGGAAATACAGTTTACATTCTATACAGTAGCACCAGGATAGAGATGTGGCTTCTTTTTCATGGCTGTGTTGCTTTATGTTGCTTAGTAAAATCTAATCCACCCCCAACAGTCAAAGGGTTAAAAATGCTTGGCAAGGTTTTATCTGGCTTGTTATACCTGCCCAGGGGATGTGTGGCCCAAGGGGTTAATGATGGTGTTATTCATGCAGAAAGCGCTTAGCAGGGAACAGCCCGGCGTGTGAGAGCTCAGTTTTCGAGGTTGGTCACTTCAGAAACATGGGCTTAGCCTCACACGTGCTGCACACACAGCTGTCATGTTGCGTTAGGATGAAGCGTGTAACACCGGTGCCTCATTGAGAAGTGTCTCCGCTAATAATCTGGAGGGTTAATTCACCAATTGTTGTTGTTGGCTTCTTTTATTTTTCTTCACTTTCTATTGACAAGATGCATTTATGGAGTTAGTTAGAGTGAATGTCGGCATGTATGTATTCGGGGTCATAAATTGGCAGTAGCGGCTGCAACGGGACTGGTTGTGGGTTTGCACATTGGCACTCGAGCCCATTCACTTCTGCTGAATCGCACATGAGTTGTGAATGTACAATCAGACACGACAACTCAGTGGCACTGGTTAGATCGGATAATGTATGACTGCTGGAGAACTGGCACTTGCATCTGATATTAGCTGTGAATGGGTGGGAATGCCACCCACTCTGCAAAGTTCTGGGTAACCAGAAATCTTTGGATTCTTTTGGTAACATTAGAAGATCTCCGTATCATAGAGAACCATATGAAATACTACTGTATACGGAATGGTAAAATAGCGCAGTTGTACTTCCCTGGTGAAGATAACTGACAGTCACTGAAATGACGGTGAGGCTGAAGTGTATATTAAAGGACTGTGGCACATGGTGTGTTTGTATTGCTGCTACTTGTGTGGTAACAGTTATTCTTGCTCCCCAAAAACCCACACTGCCACATAGCTGCACAGGGCAAGTTGTGATGATTCCATTCACAATGAAAATCCACAGTAGTCGCTTTTGTAACCGCAATCTAAATGCAACATGCTGTAGCCTTAAGTTTCCAGCAACCTATTGTCTAAAGATGATGCTGAGCTACAATGCCCATGTCCCACAGCTTGGGATGCTGCTGAAAATTGTAATTTAGCAAAGTCTTTAGGGCCACAGGATACTTGGTATGGGAGCTGTTATACAGAATGCTCAGGACCTGGGGTTTTCCGGATAACAGATCTTTCCGTAATTTGGATCTTCATACCTTAAAGGGTTGGTTCACCTTTAAGTGAACTTTTAGTATGTTATACAATGCCTGATTCTAAGCAACTCTCAATTGGTCTTCATTATTTACGTTTTTGAATTTTTTCTCTTCTTCTTCTGACTCTTTCCAGCTTTGAAAAACGGGGGTCACTGACCCCATCTAAAAACAAATCCTCTGTAAGGCTACAAATGTATTGTAAATGCTACTTTTTATTACTCATCTTTCTATTCGTACCTCTCCTATTCATATTCCAGTCTCTTATTCAAATAAATGCATGGTCTTTGAAACTGTAAACGGGAGAGCTGCTGAATAAATAAGATAAATAACTCAAAAAACACAAATAATGACAAATGAAAACCAATTGCAAATTGTCTCAGAATTTCACTCTCTACGTGATACCAACAGTTAATTTAAAGCCGAACAACCCATTTAAGTCTACTAGAAAATCATGTAAACGTTAAATAAACCCAATAGGCTGGTTTTGCTTCTAAATTGAAATTCGGGTTTCCCATATTGTGGCCCTGCTTGACTATATTACTTTACTATGATAATTAATCATTATGCACTCCTTGAATTTCACTGTATGTTCGTCGTTGTGTATGGGGCACAGGGGGCAAGTGCAATCTCTAATAACAGCGTTAAATTGAGCAGACTTGAGTCACGCTCCCTAAGTGCTATAGCTTAATGAGACATGGCAGCCAGCTAATCTTCAGTACGGTCTATTATGTCATAGCACTAGTTCATTTAGTGGTATTGTATCTATACAACCAGCGTGAGCTGTAATTTTTATGCACTGCTTTTTACCCATTTACTCCATTTATTTTGGCTTCAGTATGGGTAACAATAGTTGATAGAGCAATCGGTGGATGCATTGTTTCCCTTGGCAGCCAAGCGGCTGAGTGCATAGAGTGATGTCACTTTGTTCTGGAAGTGTTGGAAGCTCTCCCTATGTACGTCTGTATGTGCTTACTTTTATGTTCTCCTGTTATTGTCCATGTAACTGTATTGGCAGGCTGAGGTTTTCATTCAGCTGGAGATCACCGCACCTTCCCCAAACTGTCTAAAGGGTAAAGACTGCTCCTGCTGTTGTAGACCGTCAACAGCAGTGGAGGCTACCCGTTGGACACCCCTGAATTATACAGTTTTCACGGGGGGTACAAGTTTTACATAGGAGACTGCCTAAGAGTTTCGGGTTGGCCAGTCACTGGATTACAATGGATTAGTGCAGTATATTTAACATACAGTTTCCTTTGTCTGCCATACAGAAATCACTGGCCATGTATTTCATATAAGTGATCAGATAGCCACATAATGCACCACTACCAATGCACTTGCACTGGGATGGAGATACAAAACAGACTCCATTGTACATTACATACAGACAATTAGAAATTGCTGCATTAACTTACCAAATCTACATGAGCTGCCACACACTTCTGTCATACAGCACCGAGTAAACCTCTCTGTATCTTGTACCCAGTAGGTAGGGGACAACTTTCCCTTTACTTGTATACAAAAGTTTTCTACGGTCATCTGATACAAACAAAGATGACCATATTGCTTTAAGGGCAGATGCGAAGATTTGGGGAGATTTAGTCGCCCGGCGACAAACCACCTCTTCTTCGGGCAACTAATCTCCCTGAACTTCCTTCCCAGAGTGGAGCGCTTCGTTTTATAGAGTTGCCTCACGAGGAAACTTTTGGCAACTTCGGAAAACAAAGTGCTCCCACCGGCAATTTAGATTCTAACTGGTGTGAAGGCTTTTTGGGGGGATTAGTCTCCCGAAGAATTTGTTGCCGGGCGACTAAATCTCCCTGAATCTTCGCGTGTGTCTCTGCCCTAAAAGCTTTCAAGATAATCCTAATTAAACAGTCATTCATTAAAGGGATTATATGTGCTATAATTATCTGTGTCTGATAGGGATGTACCAAATCCATACACCACAAAAACAAATCCAAACCCTTCCTTGCACATGCAAATTAACATAGGAAGAAAATTGTCAGTGATCAAAATCTGTGTGATATAAAGGATGCAGGACTGGTTTGGCCAAACATAAAACCTCCCCAACTAACAAGGTACATAGCTGCATGAATGAGTTCTGGCCCATAAGCAAGCGTTTGGGTGACTGCAAACATTTCATGTCCAAAACAGATATGTGGCGGATCTAACAGACCATGCATGGGGTCAGAATTCGTTGACTCTCCCATTGCAATCCATGTAATTTGGAAAAAACACACATATTTGTTTACCAGACTGATTGATTGGTGACTGATATTTTTGGCCCAAATGACTGTGACTTTCCTGTTGAATCCGGTCATTTAAACTCTCAACGAAAGGCTGTATCTTGGCCACATAAACAGCCTAAATGACCAGTGACCCGCACTTTTGCCCACAAGGCATATAATAAAAAAAGCCGTAAAAGCCAGTGGTGTAACTAGAGGTTACTGGGACCCAGAGCAAATTAAATTTAGGTCCCCCGAACATATCAAGACGTTGTCCTGTTTTGCCAATATATGTTGAAATTGCTCATTATTTGGGCCTCATGGGGCCCCTATACAGTACCTCATAGACCTCATTGCAGCCCCAGGCTTTTTGCTTTCTCTGTAGTTAATGCCCCTGAATAAAGCCATAAGCGGTTCTAGGGTTTTTAAGTTCCTATGTCCTGATGCTGTCCCTTGCTGCCAGTAAACAGTTAATTGTGATAAATAACAAATCATGCTTAAAAAAATGTCCCCATGACACTTGCCTAAGGCTGGGCTCAGATGGGTGAAGTTCTTGTGAATTTTAGGCCTATGCTGCATTAACATCACTATCGGCTGACACAATTGCTAGGGAATGTTTGTATTCGCAAACATTTCCCTATTTGCGCTTGCCCAGACATATGTACCGAGCACCCATGGAAACTTCAAGGTGGTGTTGAAGATAGTTTGAAAATCTATATTTTATCTTACCATTGTGATAGATCCTAACTGGGATATTAACATTGATATCCAGGAGTCCCACCTGCTGCTCTTCTAGCCTATAACTCACCCGAGCATATGGCATCACAGAGGTCAACGTGTCTGTTTCTTTGCATGTTACAAAAGTATACATACAGATTGCTCCTGCTCAAGCCATGTGAGAATTTTCTCTCCCTGCAGTCCTACTGAGCTGAAAGGAACGCATGACTGAGATATGCTGAGTACTTGTAATTTAGCTGCTTGGCCTTTTGCACTGTTAGTAAAGTACATCTAGTGTTAAATTAGGCGTTGAAAAGTTATCTTGGTAGTGCAACACGAGGAGAGAGTATCCGTTTCACTGCTCCTGTTCTTCATCTGGGAACCGGTCCGAAGTGTTTCTTACTTGTAGATAGCAATGAGGTGCAGAGATGACACATTACTCATGTTTAATTACACATTGAATGGTCTAAAAGGATATCAATAAGAAGTACATGTACTCAAAGGTCTTATAATAAACATCTTTTGTCATGGCTTGTGCATGGGAGCTTGTGTCTGGCACAAATGTGCCATGACGTATAACTCATGCATGACGGGTAAATTGCAACCTGAATACATGCAACATAACTGAGTTGCATCTGCTTTGTGGACAATAAAACAATGGCCAAAAACTGTTCAAGCCACCCAGGCAAAACCACAACGCACATTAATAGACCTTCAAAGAATGGGTTTGGTTTTATTGTTTTGCAGGCACTAAGCACATGGAGGAGGGGCTGTTAGGGCAGAGATGCACGCTCAGATTTGGGAAGATATAGTTGCCCGTCAATAAATCGCCTCTTCTTTGGGGCAACTAATCTCCCCAAACTGCCTCCCGCCGGCTAGAATCGAAATCGAAGGCGGGATGGCACTCGGAGCACTTCATTTTCTGAAGTCGCCTGAAGTTTCCTCGTGAGGCGACTTTGGAAAACGAAGTACATCGATTGCTGTCCTATCGGCGATTTACATTCTAGCTGGCGGGAGGCAGTTTGGGGAGATTAGTCTCCCCAAAAAAGAGGAGATTTGTCGCTGGGTGACTTATCTCCCCGAATCTGAGCATGTGTCTCTGCCCTAAGCCCCATGTGTGTATGCTACCTCGCTGCTAAGGCCTGTTATTTAGTTGCTCCAACTAAAATTTGGTTTCATTATTCTGTAGGAGGCTGTTCACACTGAAGCAGTAGCAAATGTTTGCAACTATACTTCAAACAACAGTGAAGTTCAATTGAAACCACTCCATTTCTATAGCTTTTTCGCTCTTTTTGGATTGGTCAGTCTAGTAACCGCTTCCACAGTCTATAAGATTGTGCTACTCTTCTAAATACAGGTATGGGATCAGCTATCTGGAAACCCGTTATCAAGAAAGCTCTGAATTACGGAAAGGCCACCTGCCATACTCCGACTCCATTTTATCCAAATAATCCAAATTTGAATTTTTTTTCCCTTTTTCTACGTAATAATAAATGTGTACCTTGTACTTGATCGCAACAAATATATATAATTAATCCTTAAACAAACTAGCCTATTATGTTTATTTAATGTTTACATGATTTTTTAGTAGACTCGAGAAAAGATCCAAATTACGGAAAGATCCGTTATCCAGAAAACCCCAGGTCCTGAACATTCTGGACAAAGGATCCCATACCTGTATTACATTGCATGAAAGCTGCCATTGTGATTTTCAGTGCAGGTTGTTAGTATATAGTGTACGCTTTTTCCCCATTGTTTTCATATGGCAGGCACTCCTCGCTGTGATACTGAATAAAACAGGCATATAATTTTCCTATCATATTTCAGACATATCAAGTGTAATCCCTGTGGTATTTGTATTTTGACATATGCAAAGTAGCTAACGTGAAAGTCAGGGGTGAAGGTTGGGGGTGTTGGACTAGGCGAAGGATTTTGCTGAACCAGGTCTTTTATGTATCTGAAAAGCCAGAGGAACTGGTTTTCCAACACATTATTTATTGAGCAATATGTTTTTGAAAAAAAAATCTTGCAGGCTTATTGTAGTAGGAAATGAATTGTTATAGAAAATAAACAGAGGAAATTCTAGAGCTGTTATGGTACAAACCTTTTGTGTTTTGTTTTGTACCGAAACCCAAAGAGAGATTAAACTCCGTTATCAGTGTTAATGATAGGCGCCCAAGTCAAGAGAACATAGATTGTGGTTTGTTTAATATAAGGCAGAGCAAACAGTGGATGGTTTTGATTGGTTCCATAGGTTTGATTAATGAATTAACAAATGTTGAATAAATTCTTTTCATTATTGGCTTGGATGAATGATCAGAAACCGATTCTGTTTTTGTAATTATAGGAGTGAAGAAAATGTCAGTCGGCATACATGAAAACCGCAAGTCAAGGGCCAGCACTGGCTCCATGAACATCTACTTGTTCCACAAGTCTTCATATGCGGACAGTGTCCTCACTCACCTGAACCTATTACGAAAGCAATGTCTCTTCACCGATGTCCTGTTGCTGGCTGGAAACCGGTCATTCCCCTGCCACCGGGCTGTCCTTGCCGCTTGCAGTCGATACTTTGAGGCTATGTTTAGTGGCGGACTGAAAGAAAGCCAAGCCAATGAGGTGAACTTCCACAGTGCTGTTCACCCGGAAGTCCTTGAACTCCTCCTAGATTATGCCTACTCCTCCAGAGTCATTATCAATGAAGAAAATGCAGAGTCTCTTCTTGAAGCTGGAGATATGCTGGAGTTTCAGGATATCAGAGATGCATGTGCAGAGTTCTTGGAGAAAAATCTTCACCCAACCAACTGCCTGGGCATGTTGCTCCTCTCAGACGCCCATCAGTGCACTAAGTTGAACGAGTTGTCCTGGAAAATGTGCCTTAACAACTTCCAGACCATTTGCAAAACTGAAGACTTTCTCCAGCTGCCCAAAGACCTGGTAGTAAAGCTATTATCCAATGAAGAACTGGAAACAGAGGATGAGCGGATGGTGTATGAGTCCGCAATGAACTGGATTCATTATGATCTCAATAAGCGACATTGTTACCTTTCTGAACTGTTACAGACTGTGCGATTAGCTCTGTTACCAGCAATTTACCTCATGGAGAACGTTGCAATGGAAGAGCTTATTATCAAACAGAAGAAAAGCAAAGAGCTGGTAGAAGAAGCTATCAGGTGCAAATTAAAAATATTGCAAAACGATGGTGTAGTCACAAGCTTGTGTGCCAAACCTAGAAAAACCGGCCATGCTTTGTTTCTTTTGGGTGGGCAGACTTTCATGTGTGATAAACTATATCTGGTAGATCAGAAGGCTAAAGAAATCATCCCCAAGGCTGACATTCCAAGCCCTCGAAAGGAGTTTAGTGCATGTGCAATTGGTTGCAAAGTGTACATCACTGGTGGCAGGGGGTCAGAGAATGGTGTCTCGAAGGATGTTTGGGTCTATGATACACTCCACGAGGAGTGGTCAAAAGCCGCACCTATGCTAGTGGCACGGTTTGGGCATGGCTCTGCTGAACTGAAGCACTGTTTGTATGTAGTAGGAGGCCACACTGCGGCAACAGGTTGTCTTCCTGCATCTCCGTCTGTGTCCTTAAAACAAGTTGAGCAGTATGACCCTATAACCAACAAATGGACAATGGTTGCTCCTCTAAGAGAAGGGGTGAGCAATGCTGCCGTGGTTAGTGCAAAGCTCAAGCTTTTTGCTTTTGGAGGAACTAGTGTTAGCCATGACAAGTTGCCCAAAGTTCAGTGCTATGACCCCTCTGAAAACCGATGGTCTGTACCAGCTACTTGCCCTCAGCCTTGGCGCTACACCGCTGCTGCAGTACTGGGAACGCAGATATTCATCATGGGTGGCGACACAGAATTCTCTGCCTGCTCTGCTTACAAATTCAACAGTGAGACTTACCAGTGGACTAAGGCAGGGGATGTGACTGCTAAACGAATGAGCTGTCACGCAGTAGCATCTGGCAATAAACTTTTTGTCGTTGGAGGCTATTTTGGGATCCAGAGATGCAAAACACTGGACTGCTATGACCCCACGCTTGATGTATGGAACAGTATCACCACTGTACCATACTCTCTTATTCCAACGGCATTTGTCAGCACATGGAAACATTTGCCATCTTAAAGCACTATAATGTCATGGTAAGGATATATTTTGCATATAGCTTCAGAATAATGCATTAAATGTCATTTACTTTTGACATGGGGGTATAGGCAGAAATAAATTGGACCACTCTGTACTAAAGATCATTACTTAGTTCACCAATTTGTAAACTGAATTAAGACCGTGCCAAATGAACTTGAGGGTGCCATCAGATGTGCCACCTCTCATTGCACGTAGGCTAGAAAATTGCACAAATACACTTGTTTTTTTCAGTTTTGCCTGCATACTGTATACTAAACCCCACCTGGTGTTTTCTGTGTATAAATGAACTTGAATTCAAAGCTGCATCTATTTTCCCATGAAAATGAATGTTGTGGCCAGATGCATCCACAGACCCATCTTTTCTACCTATTGACAAGAACTATTCTACTCTTAAAAAGGCCTCAGCAGGTGTACACAAAACCTACAAAATGAAGATTTATTGTAGTGTTAAAGGCCATTTGATGACAATTGACCCAACTTGCTAGACGGCTTTTGTGGGTTAAGGTAGTGTGACTTGACCAGGGACAGTTCAGGAGGAGATAAGGTTCTTGAAAATATACTGTCCCTTTATTTCCCATTGGCTTACAGTAAGGAGCAGCTGCTTCACTTTCTTCTTGTCTGGGCAAACACTTCATAAGTACAACAAGTGCTTAAACCAGCTGCACATCCGATTCTTTGTGGAAAATGTAAATAAAAATAGAGGCCCCGTCCTCTTCCTCATTCAGTTGGTATTTCTGACAGTTGACCCGGGCTACTGACTAAAGTTTCTCTCTAGCGTGACTGTTCTGTTAGTCACTTTCTGTGTTTGCTGTGACCTTTTAGTGTTATGAAACCTACTCCAAAGCCTCTGTACCAATACTGTGTGAACTGGCACAACTTTACTTTTTCTGTACTTTTTGACCTTAGGGTAAAGGTGTGGCTATTGGCTTGCAGGGCTAGTGCCAGACCTAGGAATGTTGACTAGAAATCCCTGTTTTACTTCTCTGTTAAAGAGAATCTGAAACTTCTGCATAGTTCTAACAGCTTCCCTCTGAGAAAAGAACGAAGATATAGTGTGTATGGCAACACAAGGTAAATTATACCTTGTGTTGCGCTCTAAAAAGCCTAATTCTTGGCTATTTAGACTTGTTTTTAAGATAAGTATTCATAGAAAATACCACCAGACTTTATCACAAGGAGTGCTGCGGCTCCATCTCATATGTAGAAATGCAAATACACAGTAAGGGAGGTTTCTCTACTGGAAACAAGCTCTTACATTTGATTTTTGACAATGGCACATGATGTGTGATATAGAACCTTTTGTCATCACCTCAGCGAGTAGCTCTGTAGGGTGGTGGATAAAATGTGCAAAGTCAACCCCCAAATCTCTGTATCGCAGTTGGCTGAAAACATGACTGCCCTTGCTTGTCTGGCTGCAGCAGGTGTACCCGCAACTGGCATACAAGTGAATGGGTGCAAATTTAAGTGTTTTATCCACAACCATGGAGCTAATCACTGTAGGGACAAAATTCTCTAACTAGCCCCATGTGCCATTCTCCTAAATATTTATTGTAGGTTCATACATAGAGCAGTGATTTTAAATGATGCAAATCTGGCCTTGCCCTGGTCTATCAAAAAGAAGAGAAAACATTTAATAACATATTTAACATTACAGATAATGTTGTATTAATATGAAATCAATTTTGTTGCTAGTATCTCGTTAATAATGGAACCCTTCTTTGGCTAAATGTGAAGAGGTAAGCCAAGGGGACTTTTTGTGTTCATGTCCAGATGGGACAAGCCTTATCTCAATTAAGACTCTGTAATACAATTGTGCTAGCGTTTTGTGACTCTGCCAGTATCCTTGGTATTTGTCGTTTGTTGCAAGTCGTCTTTGTTTGTCGGGAAATGCACATCTGCCTTTACTGTTAGGAGATGAAAGCCTTCTATTGTTTATTCCCCTAATTTTTTTTTTTTTGTCTTCTTTGCAGACACAGGACCTCAGCTGTGAAGACTGGAGGAGAGCTAATAGATGAAGACAGGAATGACTTTCTTGCTTGAAAGAGCTTGGCTGCATCTTGTCCACAAGGCTCTTTGTAGACGGAACTGCTGGCCCCTCTGGCATGAATGTTTATAGCCTCCACAGTCATAAGGGAACTTTTCTTTAGTAATATTGTCTTGTATGTGCTAAATATCAGTGTTAACCCTGTTGGAGACTTCAAGTTGGGGCAGTGTTGTGTAACAGCATGCTCTCACTTTCATGGGCTTAGTCATTCCCCAAACAAGAATTGCTTTGCAAAGCAAAGAAAGCCTTGGGACCCAAATGAGTCCTGTGGGGAAATAGTCAGCCAATTCCACAAGAACTTATTTCTGGCTACTGAGTAAACTAAGACAGCTGAGATGTCACATTGATTAAGGAATTGGCATTATACAGCTTAATACAAGACTGCTCCAATTGGGCACTGGAGGGGCCTCCTGCTAACATCTACAGAAGGGATAAACTCTTACATTGCATTGTGAACAACCACATCCGGCTTTCGTCAATTGTAGAAGAAGTACCTGTGAAGAACTATTGGATGTCTTACTCCCGGAACATGCGCCCATTTCATTTGCCCTGATGTAAAACTTGGACTGTCTTTCCTTCGTTACATTCCTTGTTGTCTCTTTGTTGTCCAGTGGCGTCTGCATGCTGATATAATGCCTGTAGCTGCATTCACAGATAGGAGGCCAGACCCATGTTTGTATATTTGGGTGTGAGCAACAATAAGTGGCACTGATCACCTTTAGGCAGTGTTTGTATATGAAAATTCTCACAAGAATTTGTGCAGCCATGGGGAGGCAGAAACCTTCCTGGTCAGATGGGTTAATCGGTGCATCCCAGTGTTTGTTTTGATATATTTCAGGAATTATATTTGGGTTACATGTTCAGTGCAATGTTGTGGCTCTCAGTGACTAAGTTATTTTACAGATTTGCTGTAAATATAGCTGAAATAGCTCATGCAGGTCTCAATTATTTAGTAGCATTGGATTTTTCTAAAAACCAACAAACATGATGATCACTGCTGAGGTATTTACTATAATTGAATAGTGTCACTCCTAACAAATATGATTACTTTGTCATGTCCTGTGTCTTGGTATCAGCAGTACCTTGGCCAGGGCAGACCATAGGCAAGGGATTGACTGCACCCTTGTCTAAATTAAATCTAAACCCTACATATAGTGGCATTGCATTTTCTCTGAAAGTGGGGATTCCTAATGGACAACTTCAGTTTTTCCATAGCCAAAGGGGAAAAGAGTCTCACCTCATAAGGAAATACATGCCTGTCCAAAACAGCAGTCTGTCTTTCTATTTATTCCTCCATACTGTACAGTACATAGACATTGCAGGAAGCATCAAGTCACTTAGCTTCCATGACATAACAGGAAGAATAAAACAAGCACAAAGTCATTCCACAACATTCTTATTCCTATAAGCTTGTTTCGAGCCGTATATTTAATTTGTTCCTACTGCGCTGGGCTGCACCCATGAACCCATCCTGAATGTCACTATTCACTTCCAGCTGCCAATGTCTGAAATGATAAAATCATTCCCATGGCTAATGCCTCTAATCCCCAACTGTCATCTCCCGACCAAACCAGAGAAACCGTCCATAAGCCAACACCTCAATGATTTTGTGGGCTAAGGGATGACAGACTGGTGATACTGTGACTGTGCACTGCCATTGATACATTGAGTGCAAGGTCAGAGGCTGTGAAGTGCATAGGATATAACAGAAAGGTTAGAACTGTCCTGTATGAGCAGAGTGATACCGAAGCCTTATAATGTAGCCCTTAATACATTTTTCAGGGTCATTGCCTGTCACAGTGAATTACCTTGCTGACTTGGAATATCCTTTATGTATAGAAGGGAGTGCATTATGCTATATATTTATAATGGTTGCTCCTATAACATGAAGTATCTTTTCCTGTAGATTTAGCATTTGCTGCACAGGGCATTCCTATGGCTGTAATATCTGATTTCATGGCATTTCTAAAGGGGGGCGCGTGCTTATGGTCAGCTGATGATGCCAACACATGAAAATGATGCTCATCAGCTGATTTTCAGCCCAGGGCTAAAAAGCTTCAACCAAAAACAACAAGACTCCTTGCACCCCTATCAGCCTTTAGGTTGCTCAGCCCTGGCATAAGGAATCTGTGCATGATTTTGGATCAGTGTAGCCCTTTATGATCCTGGCATTTGGTAGCGACCTATGCCATCTGTTTGCACTGTGACGGAACTAGTTAAGACTGGCATGCAGGATGTTTCTTGTAGGTGTATTTTAAAGTTATATTTTGGCATAGGTAAAAATAAACTATAACTCCATCAAGAGCTCATGACACGTTAGGAAAGGAGCTTGTCCAATTGCAAGACCTGTTCTTAAATTACTCACTGGGGTAAAATAAGCTGCCAGGGCTCACTCTCCTAGGCCATCGGCTATACAGGTCATACCTTGCCCTTCCGCATACAAATAGCTGGCACATAACGTGCCCTGACCTTCTGAAGTTACAAACTAAATATACCCCATCAGCCATATTTGCTGTATTTCCCATATTTGGATGTCTCTTTTCCACAAAGAAAAACCCCTTCATTGTCTGCTCGTCGCCTTTGTTCCCAGCAACATCCAAAGTTATTTATTTATTTATTTATGTTCAAAAGAAAACATTTATTTTTTATTTCGTCAAAGCTTCATTTGTGTGAGTTATTTTTTTCTTTTGTGTTGCATTTCTTTTGTTCAAAGTGAATTTGTGATAAAAACAAATAAACTTGCACTGTTTGAATTTTTCTCACTGCTGTGTCTGTTGTTTTAAACTGTTTTAAGACTATAATGTTAAATGCAGTCCTGCTCACAGCTAGACATGGTTTTACCCATATCTGGTCACAGAACTTGCTAGTGACGTATATAATTTACAGACGGGTAGAGGGTTCACTTAGGGAGCATTGGGTTGCACAGATACTGTATGTCTGTTCCTTGGGGCAATTTCCAGGAGATTTCTGACAACACCTGGTCCACACCCTATTACCCCCAAATTATATTCAATATCTCAGAGTGTTGATACCTCTGCTGCATGTTTGTAAGTGGGTTTCCTTGTTATGTGCTAAAGGGGAGGAAAATAACGGGGGAATGTAATAAAAATCGCTAATGGAAAAACTATTCGCAATGCGAAAAGTTATGCCTTTGCGCGAACAAATTTTGCTTTGTGCGAATTTAATATAGCTTTTGCGCACACGGAAACTATTTAGCGACCACTTCCGACAGTGAAAGACAGTTTGCAAATTTTATAGTTTGCGCCAATGCGCAGTCAATGTAATAAAACTTCTTACTGAAAAAGTCGTTATGTTTGCTCCAAAAGATTACGACACCTTCAAGCACTTCTTATGAGTGCGCAATTAAAATTCGCAATGCGCAATTAAAAGTCACAGTGCACAATTAAAATTCGCAATGCAATAACAGTTTAAGGAACAATATTACTTTGCGAAATGTGGATTTTTAGTCTTATTGGTGCGAATTGTTTTGCTCTTTGCGACTTTTATTACATTCCCCTGTAAGTCTGTTAAATTAAAGAATAATTCATTGCTGCTTCCCTTCTGTGGCCTACTGCATTGAAAATATGGTCTGAACGTTGAAGTCCTGCGTCTATCACTTGTGGTCTCATCCCTTCAAAATTTGTAACAAACCTGATTGCTGACTTTTAATAACCATAGTTTCTACAGTAGTGTAGTAGTGGATGTATTAACCATTATATAGTAGTATTTGTAGATACACTATATGGTCAAAAATATCCAGACACATGTCTGTTCAACATCCCATTCTGGTAAGTTTATAAGTATAAGGTTTGTTTGTTAAAACCGTCTCTATACTTCGAAGTAGGCTTTCCATTAGATCAGTAATCCCCAACTAGGGGCTTTGAAGCAACATGTTGTTCTCCAACCCCTTTGATGTTGCTCTCAGTGGCCTCAATGCAGGTGCTTATTTCTGAATTCCTGGCTTGGAGGCAAGTTTTGGTTACATAAAAACTAGGTATACTGCCAGAGTCTCATGTAGGCTGTCAGTCTACATAGGGGCAATCAAATAGCCAATCAGAGCCCTTATTTGGCATATCTGGTGCCATTTTTATGCTTGTGTTGCTCTACAACTCTTATTACAGTTGAGTGTGGCTCACAGGTAAAAAAAAGGTTTGGGACCCCTGCATTAGATGATGTAATGTTGGTTAGATTTGCTTCCATTTAGCCACAAGCGCATCAGAGAGGTTGGGCTATGATGTGTTATCAATCAGATCTAGCTTGCAATTGGTGTTCCAATTCATCCCACAGGAATTCAGTTGCATTAATGTCTGGTCTCTTTAGATGAGTCAGTTTCACTCCCATTCCAGCCAACCTATTCTATTTGGTCTTCTCTTTGTACGTGGGGGGGTTGTACTGAAACAGGAAAGGGAAAGTTGAAAGCACATAATTGTGAAGAATATTGAATGATGTAGTGGTAAATTTTGCATCCCTTAGTGGGATGAGGGGCCCTAACCTGAACTGTAAAAACTGTCCCAAATCGATATTCTCCTGGCATCTCCCAAATGACTTGCTTGTCAAGCTGCCATGTAATTTGATTCCACTCTACAGAGTAAGTGTTTCCTCTAGTCCAGAGTTGAATGGTGGTGGTCTTTATACTCTTCCAGTTGACACTTTGCTAAGTGCATGGTGGTGTTAGGGTTGTTTTCACCTGCTTCTCCGAAGAAACCCACCCTAACAGTCTACTGATACATAGTTATTGTTGCCTCCAGAGTCAGTGGTGTCTAAGGCACTACGTGCTTCTGCACTCATCCATTTGTGTGGCAACTAAACTGTTGCTCCAAGATGTTTCCATTTATAATGACTCCTCATGGATCACTTGAGCAAGACAGAAATGTGAGAAATGAGCTCTTCAGTGCGACTTATTGTCCTACCAATATTTGTTTCATTGCCATTTACTTAATTATACACCTATGTGTGGCTTAAATAACTAGTTCCACTAACTGAAGGAGGTGTCTTAACACTTTGGGCCATATAGTGTATACCCAGGGGTGATTCTTGTGTTAAAGCAGCCTGAGGTTCTCACCTTTCCTCGTGCCTGTGTATACCAGGAGTCCCCAACCTTTTTGACCCATGAGCCACATTAAAATGTAAAAAACGTTGGAGGGCAACATCAGCATGCAAAAAGTTCATGGGAGTGCAAAATAAGGTTCTGTTTGACAGTACACACGGTCTGTATGCAACTAAAGCTTGCCTTCATGCCAGGAATTCAAAAGGAAGCTTGGGAGCAACATTCAATGGGTTGGTGAGAAACATGTTGCTCGCAAGCCACTGGTTGGGGTTCACTGGTGTATACTGTATATGTGAATTAGTCTACAGGTAGATGTTCCTGTTGCTAATATAAGGGCATAGACTGAGAACCTAGGATTTCCTGCAAATATAGAAAATGTGACCAGCAACAAGTAAAAGTCTTTGATGGTC
This sequence comes from Xenopus petersii, assembly GCA_038501925.1. Taxonomy (NCBI): domain Eukaryota; kingdom Metazoa; phylum Chordata; class Amphibia; order Anura; family Pipidae; genus Xenopus; species Xenopus petersii. Next base: position 206,513,589 of record CM076672.1, on the reverse strand, counting down.
TTGCCTAATATCTTTACCCTAGTGTTGTGTGGGAATTATCCATGTTTCAAAGCCCATCCAGGCAAAAACAACCAGGGGCTTTATTTATTGGCGTTGCTGCTGCTGATTAATTTCCCACAGTCAACAGCCTATTTCTATGATAAGTTACTCATCATTCCAGCCCAGGATCTACAATATGTCCAAAGCTGGGACACTAAGGGAGGAAATGGCCTGGCCCAAACGCATCTAAACATGCATATATGTGAATAATGTGCATTCTAACCAATTATTGTAGTTAGATCCTTACTAGGCATTAAAGGGAGGTCCAGCTATATTGGGTATGTAAGTGCTTGCCTGCTCCTGCCTGTCTCTGCTACCAAGCATAATGTCTCTATTTGTTATTTAGACTTTGTGATCCCTTTTCGCAGTCTTGTACCACCACTGTAATTTGCAAGACAAATATTTCTGGTGAAAGTGTGCGATTGAAGGCAAGAGGCTGTAATCAGCAGCATTTAGATGAATGGCTACAACTTGTTGGGCTCTGAAGCAGTTGCCTTTGCGCCAGATGCATGCTGACAACACTTCATGCAACCCCATAATATTTCCTTTTATTCCAGTTTAATCCCCCAGTTACAGTATTAGAGTAGAAAAAAAAGCCTGTGGCTGTTTTGTATGTGCGGCATGCAGAGTCAGTGCAGCTGTACTAACTCTGCGGTATGACAATCCACTCCCTCGATTAATAGGCTGTGGGATACTGATGTCAGGGTGGGCCTCTTTCTCCGCAGGGAACTTTATGGGCTCATGCTCCCTGAATTGATGTGGGAATTTCAGCTTGCTGCCCCACCACTAAAGATCAGGGGGGAAAAAAGCCGCGTCCCACACGCTGAAGCAAAAGAGCCATTCACAGCACAGTGCACACAAAACCTTTGGCATTAGACTTTAAGGTTCTTCTAATTCTGCTGCCTGGTTGCTGTAGAAACCCAGAACAAAGGGCAGCCTTCCACTTTTAGTTTCATTGTTTAGTCCTCATTCACTTGGCCTGACACCTGTCTGAATAAGACGGATGAATAATGTTACATCTATGAGCCTTTAATAAATGACTTGAGTTAAAAGGAATACAAGGAACACAGTCTAAATACTCTGCATACGTAGCGCTCTCATTTGATCTTTTAAATTAATTTCCATGCTCCTATCTTGAGAATTATTGATATTTGAAAGTTTGCATTTATAAGAGAAAGTTTTGTTTGAACCTTGTGGCCTTCCATTTTATCTGTATGCAACCAGTTAAATGCAATAAGAATAAAAGTCACAACAAGCGATTCGCCTGTTAGAGTCTGTAAGACGTCTCCCATAGATGACACATTGCTCTATATGGCACAGGGCTTGTGAGTGCGGTCACTGAATGCCCCTTAACGACTGAGCACATTTTCTTGTTGACATTCTTGCCTCTATAAATATTCATCTGGCGTGATGAAGACACACTAACCACCTTGTTACAGTAGACAAATATAGAATACAGATAAATAAAGCACTCCATGTACACTTAAGCAGGCCATACATGGGACATCTGGTGCGCTCTATGAGTAAATCACATGCTGAATGGATGGAGAATGTACAAGGAGCCACATGTGGTATGTCTACATTCCTAGTTTTCTGATGGTTTAAGTAAACAGCTCTTCACTGCCTCATCTGTTTGCACTATGTACTTAGATGGTGCATAAAAATATCAAATTTGCCTTATCCCTGAACTGATTGATATCTATAACTCATCAGTATTGGTGGGGATCAGTTGGCCCCCATACAAACACAGGTAATCATATGTAAGTTTGTTTTGTTCTGTTCAATTCTGAACCCCAGAATACTAGGGTTCTAAGTGTCTATCTGTATGTTTGCCCTATGTCTGCTTGGGTTTTTCTCTCACCCCAAAAATAAATAGGGATGTAGCGAACTGTTCGCCGGCGAACTAGTTCGCGCGAACTTCGACTGTTCGCGTCCGCCGCAAGTTCGCGAACGTCGCGCGACGTTCGCCAATAGCCGTTCGCGTCAAAATCGTTCGACCATTCGACCATTCGATCGCTAAAATCGAACGATTTTCGTTCGTATCGAACGATCGAAGCCATTGGATTGAATGAAATCATTCGATCCAATGGCTTCGATTGTTCGATTCGAACGGAAATCGTTCGATCGAACGATTAAAATCCTTCGATCGTTCGAATCGAACGATTTTCGGATGTTCGAAGTTCGCGAACTGTTCGCGAACTGTTCGCAATTTTTGCCGGTGTTCGCGAACGGCGTTCGCGAACACATTGTCGGCGGTTCGCTACATCCCTAAAAATAAATAGTCCAGTTAATTGGCTGCTGCTAAAATGTCCCTTAGTGAGTGTGCTGTGTGCAAGTCTGGACCAAGGTTCAAACCAGGCCCTGGTATTTCAAGTACATAGAGCCCCAAACAGCTCCCCACCAACCCAATGAATAGTGAGTGTCTATGACATCTTACAGCAGCCCCTCTGGCATTTGCCAGAATCCACAGATCGCCAGTCCAGCCTGGTGTGTACATGATAGGAGCCTTAAGGTGGCCATAGACGCACAGATAAAAACATTTCAAAACAAATTTTCGTCTGATATTCGGTGCGTGTATGATGGGAAAAGAGCTGACCGCTATCGGCAGAAAACTTGGATATCGGTCGGCTCGTCGATCGGGCTGGACGGAAAATTTCGGTTGCCTTTGAAGGTACCCAAACATCGCCCATTGTTAGTGCTGAATCGTCAGAAAGAGGTAGAATTCTATTGTTTCTGTCTGTATAGCTGAAGATTCAGCGCTACGCGTTTGTTTTGAAACAAACGATCTTTCTTGGAAGATTGTAATTGTTACGTCTATGGCCACCTTTAGAGTGTAAGCTCCACTAGAGCATGGAATGATGTGAATGATAACCAATCTCTGTTATGTGCTGTATAAAAAGTAAAAACACTGCTGTAACTAGGGTTGCCACCTGGCGGGTATTTTACCAGCCTGGCCGGTAAAAATTATGGTTGATCCCAATGTTATTAATAGGGAAAAAGATAAATATATAGGAAGGCTGGTATTTTTTTCCAGAAAAGGTGGCAGCCCTTGCTGTAACAGTATAACTGATAGAGGGAGCATCTACAAATATTATGTTATATAAAACGATTCTCTGCTTGATGATTATATGTTGAACAAAACAAATTAAACCCTAAAAAGGTAGGTCAAATTTTTATACTTTACTGCCAAGGATAACAACCAGCCCAATTATTCTTAATAGGTTTGTTTTTGTAGCCTGGGCTCTCTGCCTTTGAAGCTTTGTATAGTATGAAACTATTCTTACACTGGCTCCCACCATTCTTTAAGTAAGACTGACTTATAGTAGGTTACTCTGCTGAACTTTGTTTAGGATATACAAAAATACTGATCACACCACAAAGCTCATACACTACAGGGATCATTTGACACTTGCGAGTGTAAACAAACGGACACTAAACTAGATCCATCGAAATTCCATTTACAAAGGTACTCGCAAAATTAAACTTTTGCTTCACTGAATAGGGTACAAAGAACAAAGTTCCCTGAATAGGCACCTGCCTTGAGGAATTACTTCTAGGGCTACATTTGGGGTAACTTACTGAATTGCTTGCTAATGTTGTTTGCATTGCCACCTTTACTGGCATATCAAAAATTACACTAATAACATTCCCATTGACACCAGTAAATCATGAACACAACACCAGTGTTCACATTGATAAATCACATACAAATTACAGGGCATGTTACTGCAGGGCCTGTAATTATGCTGGAATTCTGGGAAATACAGCTTTGGGATGCTCCAAATTCAGTTCGAGATTCAGCCAGGATTCTGCCTTTTTTCAGCAGGATTGGGAACCTTTAAAATAATGGATCTGGTGCAGCTAATGTTTGCATGGCAGGGTGCAAAATACAAAATATGAGTAAATTGCATATATTCTGCATATGTGGCAGAACCACTGTTAAAGGAACAGTAACACCAAAAAAAGTGTTTTAAAGGAATGACAATATAATGTACTGTTGTCCTGCACTAGTAAAACTGGTGTGTTTGCTTTAAAACACAACTATATTTTATAAACAAGCTGCAGTATAGCAATGGGAGCAGCCATTGAAGCACAGTATACACAGTAGATAACAGATAAGTTCTGAAGAATACCATTGTATACTGCAAAGCTTATCTGTTATCTGCTGTGTATGTGATATGTGCCTGTGCCTTTTTTCCTTTTCAGCTTTGGATGGCTGCTCCTATGGCTGAAAACCAGTTTAGTTTTTATAAAGTATTGTAGAGTTTCTGAAGCAAACATATCAGTTTTACCAGTACAGCATAACGGTACATTATATTTTCATTACTTTAAAGACTTTTTTGGTGTTATTGTTCTTTTAAATTAGGCCCCTTGTGCTTCATTGTTCCCCTTTTGCTCTTCTTGTTCCTCAATTCTTTGTGCACATATCCCTTATTTTGATAAGTAAATTCATAAAGCAACTGCCATGAAGTATATGATATACACGTGCCTGTCAGTTTATCTTTGATTATCTTCCCCTTTCCCAGTGTCCCCTTTATCTGCCTGAGCCCTTTGCCTATAAACAAGACACAATGGGGCTGTTTTTCACTAAAGTTTCAATGTGAAGTATGTGACAATATGAAAATCGCTCATTTTGTACAACTGAAATGTGTTAAAAAATATGAGAGCGACTTAATGGCTGAACCGTGCCCTTCCAGCTTTGAATCTACGTGTTATATTTTAATGACATTCCGGAGCCTGAAATACAAACAATAAGCGGCTTTGCTCTTTGAAACTGAAAACTACAGAAGAATGTGACAGGGACACGCTGAAGTGGAGCCATCTCGAAATCGTGGTTGTTTGGACTGTTACACTAATTAATGTGCTTAATCGCTTCCTGTACAGCAATAATAATCCTGTTCTACAGGGAATTTTAATTAAGAAAATAATGATATACAACGGTAACAAACATGTTTTTAAAGGGGTTGTTCACCTTTAAGTTAAGTGTTAGTATGTTACAGAATGGCTAATTCTAAGCTACTTTTCAAATGGGCTTTGTTTTTTTGATTGTTTTTGAATTATATGCCTTCAACTTCTGACTCTTTCCAGCTTTCAAATGGCGGGGGGCCACTGACCACAGCAGCCAAAAACTATTGCTGTGAGGCAACATTTTTATTATTACTTTTTATTACTTATCTTTCTTTTTTGGCCCTCCTCTATTCATAGTCCTGTCTTTTTTTAAAACCACTGCCTGATTGCTAGGTTAAATTGGACCATAGCAACCAGATTTTTGCAGACATTCCTAACTGGGGAGTTGGCTAAATAAAAGCTAAATAATTAAACAACCCCATATAATTAAATATGAAGACCAATTGCAAACTGCCTTAGAATACCACATTCTACATCATGCCAAACGTTAATTAAAGGAACAGTAACACCAAAAAATTAAAGTGTTTTAAAGTAATGAAAATATCATGTACAGTTGCCCTGCACTGGTAAAACTTATCTGTTTGCTTCAGAAACACTACTATTGTTTATATAACCAAGCTGCTGTGAAGCAATGGCAGAAATTGAAAACCGGCTATATGGCACAGGTTACCTAATTGGATAACAGATAACACCATTAGACAGACAGATCTTATTTGCTATCTGCTATGTAACCTGAGCCTTTTCTCCTCTGAATGACTGCCCCCATGGCTACACAGCAGCATATTTATATAAACAATAGTAGTGTTTCTGAAGCAAACACAGCAGTTTTACCAGTGCAGGGCAACACTGCATTATATTTTCATTACTTTAAAACACTTTTATTTTTTGATGTTACTGTTCCTTTAAGTGGCGGACAACCCCTTTAATACTTGGGAAAAATCATTTTGCATAGAAGAAATGTTTTCTGTGATGTTCCACATTTTCTGTGGCTTGCCAATTATTTAGAACTCAACTAGTGATTATGTTCACAGTTCAAAAGTACCAGTTCAGTTGGTTCCACTGACTGCCAGAATTCTGTAAAAGGGGCTTTTCTGGGGCTGAATCCACTAAAACTTTTATGGGTGGGTCTGAAATTTGTGCGGGAATTGTTGATAAAATGCTATTTAAAACAAACATTAAGGGTATTATTTACTAAACTTCAAATTTATCTGGTCAGGCTTTTTGGGGCAAAAACTCCCCAATGCTGCAAAAATCCCAAATCTGAAAATAAGCCGTCTCAGACCTGTCGAGGTCCTGTACAAGTCAATGGGAGAGGTATCTGTCTCAAGTTGAAGATATTGTGGTTTGTGCTGGGTTTAGCCAGATAATCCAAAAAATTCGGGGTTTTCAGGCAAAAAATGAAAAATGAAGAGATTCTGGCAAAAAGTCAGAAAAACCGGACAATTCTGGTTTTCGCTGGATTTTATGATTTTTTTCTCCCGAAATTTGAATTTTTAAATTAATAAATAAGGTCCAATTGGGCATGGGAGTTTGGTTGTGTGTTTTTTTTTTAAACAAAATAATAAGATAAATTAGAGGTTTAGTAAATAACCCCCTAAAAATCAGACCATCTAATTTTATTCCACAACCAAAAAGGGAGACGGCACTCCGTTCAAGGAGAAGGCAGCAAATGGAGGGTAAGCTTTGAGCGGTCTATTTGGTGTGAGAGAAATACATCTCATTTTATTGTTACATTTCATTAGAACTATTAAAGGGGACCAGTCACCCAAAACAAATATTCAGACTCCTATTTTATTACATTTGTCAAGTAAAATTAACTTTAATTACACTATATAAATTATTTGAATCTTGTTTCCTTCAGTCTGGGAATTCATAATTATAGCAAGCAGGCAGGAGCCATTTTGTGGACACTGTTATTAAGACAAGCCTTGTATCATCTCAGAATCTTGTTTGTGCACCAGAATTGGGGACCTGATGTCCATCCCCATGCCCTGGCTACACAATTAAATGATGAAGAGAACTGGGGGAATGTGAGTGTCAGGGAACCGGGAGTTCCCTCTGGGGGAGTTGTCCGGATCTAGGAGGAAGCCCCTCAGGAGGGATCAGGATAGCGGTATCCAGGGATTCGGCAAAAAGGGGTAATGGAGTCCAGGCTACAGGTCACAAGGCAGGCAGAATACAAACAGAGTCCAAAGTCCAGGCAGGGGGTCAATAACAAGAGATCAATCAGGAATATCTTCAGGGATAACAGGAAAAGCAGCAGGAAACCCAGGAATCTACTCAGGAACGAGATCCTATTTTCGGGCGCCATCTTGGCGTCTCAGGCGTCCTTTTAAAGGGGTTTTTTGGCACCCTTGCGTCGGCGTCAGCACGTCTGCGACCAACGCGCTGCGCCTGCGTCCGTCGCGCCGTTCTGACGTCTTCGCGCCTGCGCACTTGCGCGCAGGCGTCTTTGCGCCGGCGCCGCTACCCACGTGGCGGCCATGGGCGCCACCATCTTGGGAGCGGCGTCGGAAGTGATAGCTGCGCCGCCCGGAGCTCCTGGTCCTGCTCCGGGCGGCGATCGTGACAGTACCCCCCCCCTCACGGGGGGCCTCAGGACCACCGGGACAAGGCTTCTGGGGAAACTTGGCGTGAAAATCCCTCACCAGACGAGGAGCGTGAACATCACGGTGTCCTTCCCAGGAGCATTCTTCAGGGCCAAAGCCCCTCCACTGAATGAGGTACTGAAGGGACCCTCTGGAGATTCTGGAGTCTAGGATTTTCTCCACCTCGTACTCGAGTTGACCCTCCACAGAGATGGCAGGAGGAGGAGACTGACCGCCAGAGAACCGGTTGGTGATGGCGGGTTTCACCAGAGACACGTGGAACACGTTGGGGATTCTCATCTCTGGTGGAAGCTGGAGTCTGGCAGCCACAGGGTTGATTATCTCCAAGATGGGAAATGGACCCACGAATTTTGGACCCAACTTGGGAGATGGTATCTTCAACCGGATATTCCTGGAAGAGAGCCAGACATTATCACCCACCTTGTATGGAGGAGAGGATCTTCGACGACGATCCGCGAAAGTCTTATGAACGAGAGCGCTCTTCTCTAGGTTCAACTTGGTAGCAGCCCAAATAGCAGACATATGGGCTGCGGAATCGTCAGCAGCCGGGACATCAGATAGTACAAAGTCTTGGGGAAAAGCTTGAGGATGCTGACCATACACCGACATGAACGGAGACCTTCCTGTAGAGGAATGACAAGCATTATTATGAGCGAATTCCGCCCATGGGAGGAGATCAGACCAGTCATCCTGGCAGAGGGATATGTGGTTCCTCAGGAACTGTTCCAGGGCTTGGTTGACACGTTCAGCTGCCCCATTCGTCTGCGGGTGTTATGCAGATGAAAACTGAAGAACAATTCCCAGGTCTTTGCATAGGGAACGCCAGAACTTGGCGATAAACTGGGTGCCTCTATCGGAGACGATCTCCACCGGGAAACCATGCAGGCGGAAGATGTACTGGATAAATAGCTGGGACAACTCCACCGCAGAGGGCAACTTCTTCAGAGGGATGAAATGGGCCATTTTGGAGAAACGATCAATGACAACCCAGATCACAGTATTCCCACAGGAGGGAGGAAGTTCGACAATGAAGTCCATGGACAGGTGGGTCCAGGGACGGGAAGGAACCGGCAAGGGCTGTAGTAACCCACTGGGGCGGGAGTGGCTTGACTTAGATGTGGCACAAACATTACAAGCAGCAACAAAGTGCTTCACATCTTTGCGGATATCAGGCCACCAGACCAGGCGTCGTAAGAGTTCAAGAGTCTTAGCTGGGCCAGGGTGTCCGGCTTGCCTGGAGCAATGGGTCTGTTGCAGGATAGGCAGACGCAGCTCAGGAGGAACAAATGCCATTCCAATGGGAGTATCTGAAGGAGCAGAAGACTGACCAGCCAGGATTTGGTTGGCAAACTGTGGATACAGGGAGGCAATAATCTTGACTGGAGGGATGATTGGCTCTTGTCTCTCAGGAGAGCGGTCCACCGGAGTGAAGCTACGAGACAAGGCATCGGCCTTTCGATTCTTGGAGCCTGGGCGATAAGTCAATATAAAATTAAATCGAGAGAAGAAGAGAGCCCACCTTGCTTGTCTGGGGTTTAGCCTCTTGAGGGACTGGATGAACTCGAGATTCTTATGATCGGTGTAAATCTGAACAGGAATCAGAGAACCCTCCAGGAGGTGACGCCACTCTTCAAGGGCAAGTTTAACAGCCAAGAGTTCTCGGTTCCCGACATCGTAGTTCTGCTCTGCGGACGAGAACTTCTTGGAGAAATAAGCACAGGGGTGCAACTTCCCATCAGCGGGGTGTCTCTGAGACAGGATGGCTCCGGCTCCGACTTCAGAAGCATCAACTTCGATGCAGAAGGGTAGTTTAGGATTGGGGTGTCGGAGGACGGAAGCGGACGTGAAGGCCTCTTTCAAGGACTGAAAAGCTTCAATGGCAGATGGAGGCCACAGGCTGGGTTTACCCCCTTTCCGGATGAGGGCCAGGATAGGTGCAATGCGGGAAGAGAACCCCCGGATGAACTGCCGATAGTAGTTAGCAAATCCGATAAATCTCTGGATTGCCTTGGTACTCAGCGGGAGAGGCCACTCTGGATGGCAGACACTTTCACGGGGTCCATCTCAAATCCCTCAGGAGAGATAATGTATCCTAGGAAGGGGATCTTGGACACCTTGAAGACGCACTTCTCCAACTTGGCGAAGCGAGAGTTCTTCCTCAGACGAGAGAGTACCTCCTTCACCTGGGAGCGATGGCTTTCTAGGTCTTTAGAAAAGATCAGGATGTCGTCCAGGTACACGACTACGAACCTTCCTAGGAGATCCCGGAACACATCGTTAACAAACTCCTGGAAGACGGCAGGGGCATTGCAAAGGCCGAAGGGCATAACGAGATATTCATAGTGCCCGTCACGAGTGTTGAAAGCCGTCTTCCATTCGTCACCCTCACGGATGCGAATGAGGTTGTACGCCCCCCGGAGATCCAACTTAGAGAATATCTTCGCCCCCTTCAGCTGGTCGAAGAGCTCTGCGATCAAGGGCAGTGGGTACCTGTTTTTTTACAGTGATTTTATTCAGGCCCCGGTAGTCTATACATGGCCGAAGGCCTCCGTCCTTCTTCTCCACGAAGAAGAACCCAGCCCCTGCAGGAGAGGTAGAAGGGCGGATAAACCCCCGCTGGAGATTTTCTTGGATGTATTCCTTCATTGCGGTAGTCTCTGCAGGAGAGAGAGGGTAAGTGCGGCCTCTGGGGGGCATGGCTCCTGGCAGGAGTTCGACAGGACAGTCGTAGGAGCGATGTGGAGGAAGGAATTCCGCAGACTTCTTACAGAACACATCGGAGAATTCTTTATAACAGGAGGGAAGAGACTTTAACTCGGTTGAGGAGATAATTACCTTCTTGAGGGGTTTAGCAGGAAGGCAATGCTGTTGGCAGAATGGGCTCCAACGAGAAACCTGCCCTGTGGACCAGTCTATGATGGGATTGTGCAGGCGCAGCCAGGGGAGACCCAAAACAACTGGAACAGCGGGACAAGAGATAATAAGAAACAAAAGTCTCTCTTTATGCAGGGTCCCAACCTGCACAGGTAGTTCGCCAGTGGTCATCGTGAGTACAGACTCCAGGGGTTTATCATCTATGGCGACGATCCGCATGGGAGAAGGCAAAGGAAATAAGGGAATTCCCATGTACTTAGCAAAGAGAGCATCCATGAAGTTACCCCCGGCTCCGGAATCGATGAAAGCATTCCCGAAGATGGTCTTATCAGTCAGACGAATCTGGAAGGGAAGGAGAAACCTGTGTGAATTTTCTTGGGTCTTCTCCTGAGACTTATCTCGAGACTTTTGAGTAGTGCCCCCTACATGAGTTACCATAGACATACCTCGGGGTACAAAACTCTTAGCCTTTGCAGGACAGGCATTGGCGAAGTGGGAATGTCCGCCACAATACAGACACAGGCCTGACATCCGTCTGCGGAGTCTCTCTTGTTCAGTGAGGCGAGTTCTTCCCACTTGCATGGGTTCTTCCTGGAGAGAAATGGATGCTTGGGCAGGCGGGGTGACAGGAGCCTGCAGGAGAGGCCTCTGGAAGCGGGGTGCCAACATGGGTTGAAACCTCCTGACACGATCTCTCAGGGTTTGATGCTCTCTCAGAAGAGTGTCCACCTTGACAGCCAAGGCGATGAGGTCCTCAACTTGCGTGGGTAATTCACGGGAGACCAGGTCATCTTTGATGCGGAGGGAGAGACCATTATAAAATGCAGTATGGTATGCGTCGTTGTTCCAACGAGTCTCAGCAGCAAGTGTACGGAATTCGATAGCATACTCCGCTACACTGCGACTCCCTTGGCGGATTTGGAACAGACGGGAAGCAGCGGATGTCACCCGGCCGGGAGCATCGAAGACGATCCGGAATTCTTTGAGAAATGCTTCTGCGTCATTCATCAGTGGGGACTGCTTCTCCCAGTGTGGAGATGCCCACTCGAGAGCTTTCCCTGCCAGACGAGTAATCACGAACCCCACCTTGGCACGTTCAGAGTCAAATTCAGTGGGGTGTAGGGCAAAGCGAATCTGGCACTGATTCACGAATCCCCGACAGGCTTGAGGATCGCCATCGTAGAGAGGCGGAGCAGGAATATGTGGACCAGAAGTGGAGGACTGGGTAGCCATGGCAGCAGCCGCTTGCGGAGGAGGTGCCGGCAGGGGGGTCGCTGGTGTCAACAAGGAGAGCTTTTCCAGGATCGCCTCCAGCGTGTGTCCCACGCAATTCTGCCGGGCTTCATACGCCTCCATGTGGGAATGCAGGCCCCGAAAGGCCCTGCCGAAATCTGGCTGAGCTTCCTCAGTGGGATCCATGGCCCGAAAATAATGTCAGGGAACCGGGAGTTCCCTCTGGGGGAGTTGTCCGGATCTAGGAGGAATCCAGGGATTCGGCAAAAAGGGGTAATGGAGTCCAGGCTACAGGTCACAAGGCAGGCAGAATACAAACAGAGTCCAAAGTCCAGGCAGGGGGTCAATAACAAGAGATCAATCAGGAATATCTTCAGGGATAACAGGAAAAGCAGCAGGAAACCCAGGAATCTACTCAGGAACGAGATCCTATTTTCGGGCGCCATCTTGGCGTCTCAGGCGTCCTTTTAAAGGGGTTTTTTGGCGCCCTTGCGTCGGCGTCAGCACGTCTGCGACCGACGCACTGCGCCTGCGTCCGTCGCGCCCTTGTGACGTCTTCGCGCCTGCGCACTTGCGCGCAGGCGTCTTTGCGCCGGCGCCGCTACCCACGTGGCGGCCATGGGCGCCGCCATCTTGGGAGCGGCGTCGGAAGTGATAGCTGCGCCGCCCGGAGCTCCTGGTCCTGCTCCGGGCGGCGATCGTGACAGTGAGGAGAGCAGTGACATCTAGGAAGTGCTGAATGGAAAGTGAAAGTAATCATCTGCCCCCCCCATGCCTAGAGGAGGGGCAGACAATATTTGATTGACAACTGAGATTTTTAAATGAGTTTACAAAAGCTATGAATGCTTTAATAAAAAATTGAAATTGGATTTCATGTTTAATTTGAAAAGTACTTTTATTATACAGATGTTTGTGTCTTGGTGACAGGTTCACTTTAAAGGATTAATGCTGCTACAATTTTCTTAGCTCCAGCAGTTGGAAGTGCTAAAATACTAATGGGCCCTAGCATTAAAAAAAAATTCCAGGGGCTTTTTGCTGCTTGCCAAGTTTACCTATACCCTTTCACTGGGACTTGCAGTTGCATTAGACAGATAACTGCAACCAAAGACCCGAAAATATTCATAATTTACCTTTTTCCCCAACGGGGTATCGGGGGCCAAAATAAGGTACTGAGTTAGCAGCCTATTTATTCTTGCATGGGTCATATCCAATGGCCTGGCTACATATTGGCCAGATATCTATTGGGCAGGTCAGAAAATTCCATGGGCCCAGACGTGGTCATCTCCTGAAAGATCTGTTTATTATGATCTTTTTTTTGGAGAGGGGAGTCAAATTATTAGATTAGCCATTTTGGCCCAGCACATTGGAACCTGGAGCCAGCCTACACTCACTGCTCACCACTCCCCCGTATGCCGCATCTCTTGCTTACCTTAGCTTGTGCCCGTCATGGGGAGGAGCAAACTACATTATAGATCAGAGCTGGACTGGGTTGCCCACAAGTGATGGGGCCCACTGAATTATTTGTATGGCTAGCATTACTCAGAGCAACAAACTAGGAATTAGGTTTGACTGGTCTAGTTCAGTTAGGTTAAATCAAATACCTGATTGGGTGCAAATGTATGTACTACTCTGGTCATAAAGTGTGTACACACCTTTATAAACTGAAGTGCTATGACATTCTGCCATAGGATAAAATAAATGCCACTGTGCAGTTGTTGAATTTTAATAACCAGAGACAGATATTTAGTGGGGTCATATGCTTTAAGGGATACGGTTATCAATATAAAATGTGTTTCCTGTTGCCTCAAAGCAGAAGGGCTCATTGGCTACCAACATCAAAGTGTAAAGTACAATATAAAGTGCAATTTGCCATGTTTTAGCCACAATGCAACATTCACCTCAGAGCTCTCAGAATTCCAATTCAACAGAAAATAACACGACAAAACACAGGAAAATTTTAATAAAAAGGATACAGCAAGGAGTAATTTACTTTGGATGTAAGTAGAGTACTGAGGGGAAAAAATGTACACTCCTTAGTGTTGATTTAAAAAGAACTTGTGCCTGGGTTCTGGTTGCACTCTAAAGTTAGCGCCACATTGGAAATCCATTACTAGCAGCAGAACACATTGTGGATTGAGCCTGGGACTAGTTGGGGGTCAGATACTTGCGCGCCTCCAGCTGCCTGGCCCTTAGAATGACATTGCTGCGGAATGGAGCACAAACAGGTCCCTCTGCTCCATTATGGAAAGCAGATACCTGCGTTAATAAATGAACGTAGTGGTTTGCCCCCTGCAGTAAGTAAATAACCCCTACTAAGTTCCTCTTTGGTTCATCCTATGAACAGAGCTGTCAGCAAGTTTCCTGTTTCTTCTCAGTGCTATGCAACACCCGGCACTAGGGAAGGGTTAATAGGCTCCAAGCTGTCCCTGCTCAGTATCTATTCCATAGTGATGAGAAAGATGTAAAGAGAAAAAAAATGGAGAGCCAGCAAACATTGCCATCTGGCCTGCATTTGTTTGCTTTTCAACTGATTTTAAGGAGCATGGATGCTACAGTTACTGCGTTTCTTTTAGGAAGAATAATAAAACATCTCAGTGTATGTACAAGTGCTTTATATTCCTATGTGCAGCTTTAATGCAAGAAGAGACTGTGCTGCATGAGCAGTGTGCGAAACAGGTCAGAGTTAAAAGGTATATTGCCCCTTTAAACTTAAAGGCTGATGGATTGATTGCTGGTGTAGATTGACATGTAGTTTTGCATTAAATGATATTTCCATTTCTCCATGCCACAATGACATCAATATTTACCCCCCAAGACAAGCTGCCTCTAGGCTACCTTCAAGGTGCTTCCCCCACTATAGAGAAAGAAAAAAGAATAACACAGTTTTATGAATGTAGGCTTAAACTGGAGCAGAGCCAGCAGCAATTTCCAAGAAAAAGAGATAGACAATTAGACAATGACTTCTTAATTAATGTGAAGAGTGAGTTTATAAAGAAACTCTGAAGAGTCTGTCTATAGTATGATATAGACAGTAGTAATAGTAGTTGTATTTTAAGACAAAATACATATGGGAAAATGTAATAAAAATCGCTAACGGAAAAACTATTCGCAATGCGAAAAGTTATGCCTTTGCGCGAACAAATTTTGCTTTGTGCGAATTTAATATAGCTTTTGCAAGCCCGGAAACTGTTTAGCGACCACTTCCGACAGTGAAAGACCGTTTGCGAATTTTATAGTTTGCGCCAATGCGCAGTCAATGTAATAAAACTTCTTACCGAAAAAGTCGTTATGTTTGCTCCAAAAGATTATGACACCTTCAAGCACTTCTTATGAGTGCGCAATTAAAATTCGCAATGCAATAACAGTTTAAAGGAGAAGGAAAGCCCCAGGGCGCAAAACCCCTCCCCCCTCCCCTGTGTTGCCCCCCCTCCCTCCTCCCCCCTGGCCTACCTGTCCCCCTGGGCAAATGCCCCTAACTTGTTACTCACCCCTCTGCGCAGGTCCTGTCCACGGAGTCCGCAGTCGCCATCTTCTCCCACGCGCGTCTTCTTCCTGCTCTGACCGGCGTTTTCTGGCGCATGCGCAGTAGGAACAGTTACCGGTACGGCTCTACTGCGCATGCGCCGAATGTCACGAAGTTTTCCGATTTCACTTCGTGACATTCGGCGCATGCGCAGTAGAGCCGTACCGGTAACTGTTCCTACTGCGCATGCGCCAGAAAACGCCGGTCAGAGCAGGAAGAAGACGCGCGTGGGAGAAGATGGCGACTGCGAACTCCGTGGACAGGACCTGCGCAGAGGGGTGAGTAACAAGTTAGGGGCATTTGCCCAGGGGGACAGGTAGGCCAGGGGGGAGGAGGGAGGGGGGGCAACACAGGGGGGGGGAGGGGTTTTGCGCCCTGGGGCTTTCCTTCTCCTTTAAGGAACAATATTACATTGCGAGATGTGGATTTTTAGTCTTATTGGTGTGAATTGTTTTGCTCTTTGCGAGTTTTATTACATTCCCCTGATAGTCTTCACTTTTAATTGGGATTGAATTAATCTAGTTATCAGACAGCAATTATGAGCAGGCCTGGATTTATGGAAAGGACTGGGGGGGGGAGTCTGCAGAAGCCTCGGTGGGTCTTGGATCCGTAATCCGAAAACCCGTTATCCAGAAAGCTCTGAATTGCGGGAAGACCATCTCCCATAGATTCCATTTTAATCACATAAGTCTGATTTTTAAAAATTATTACATTTTTCTCTGTAGTAATAAAATAGTGACCTAAAAAATAGAGCTGGCATCATTCCGACACCCCAAAAATATGACTGATTTAAGTAGAATCCAGGAGTTTCAAAATATTAGTAAAGTAGTACAAAAAGCTTTATTTACATCTTGTATAAAAAATAATAGCCTGAAGTGTTTTGTGTCCTTGACTATGATTAAGTGTCCTGTGGGGACACGAAATGCGCCAGGCTATTATATTACAATATAAAATTACAATATAAAATTTAATTTCTGAACCAGCAAGTGTATGTTTTTTTTAGTTGTAATATTGATGTGTAATCAGCCATCTCAGGTCATTTTGCCTGGTCATGTGCTTTCAGAAAGAGCAAGCACCTTAGGATGGAACTGCTTTCTGGCAGGCTGTTGTTTCTCCTACTCAATGTAACTGAATGTGTCTCAGTGGGACCTGGATTTTACTATTGAGTGTTGTTCTTAGTTCTATCAAGCAGCTGTTATCTTGTGTCAGGGAGCTGCTATCTGGTCACAAATCACTTGACTTGGGGCAGCTGGGAAACTGACAATATGTCTAGCCCATGTCAGAATTCAAAATTAAATATAAAAAAAATCAGTTGGCTCTTTTGAGAAATGGAATTCAGTGAATAATTCTGCTGGAGCAGCACTATTAACGGATGTATTTTGAAAAGTGTTTTTTCCCACGACAGCATCCATTTAAAATGATTATTAGCAGACTTAAGGTACGAGATCTAAATTATGGAGAAATCCTGTACTGACATTTTATTTCAAGGTGAATATCTGTATTAAGTAACAGCTCCTTTCTAGCAATTACATATTTGAGAAATGTTCTTGGCATCTGGCTTCTTGTGACAAGGAAGCACATTCAGGGGGCTGCCCTTTTAACGTTGGCTCCTCAGCACCCACTTTTTAAATCCTAATGTGCTTTTGTGCTTTCTTCAAAAATATTTCCTGTTATTGTGCAGATTACAGTCCCTAATTATCACCTTCGATTTCCTGTTTTCTTGGCTACAATACAAAGAGTATGTAAAAATAAATACCCAGCAGACATGTATCTTGAAGAGAAAGGTACTGATCTTGTTTGAATATATTTAATATTGATGTTGCTTCAGTATAAAATATAATATTGTTTCACTTAACCAGAGAGAGGGGAATTGTGTCAAATTGCAACACACTATTCATAGTTGGTGAGAACCTATTAGAATGAATGTTAGAAATAGGCAATTGATTTATATATAGCCTGCGGCCCCATTGTACTTGGGGAGCTCGATGTTCTGGCACCGAATGTGTAATGACAGACATCTTATAATCACATCTCTGCAACTGGCTCGGCCTGGGGGGGGGGGCTCTTGAGTGACTTAGGAAACAAAATTAGACAAAAGTTTCCATTTTATTTCCAGTCTCCTTGGTAACCATAATCTGTATCTCTGCAGAGATGAGGGTTTGTGGGGGTGGAAAGCAGCAGAAATTTCACAGACAAATTAGGTGAGCCTTTCCAATGGGATTGTTAGCTCTACTGATAATATGAAGACTTCCCCTGCCTGATTCATAGATCAATTCAACATATGTAATTACCGTACTCATCTTTTTACGGTAACAACTGGGAAAATTGTGGTTGTTTGCCTTCATATGATATGTAGATTTAAAAATAAATAAATAAAAGTTTTAAAATTATTTCGATTTTTTTTGAGCAGCTCTCCAGGAAATTATTTGCTTGTCAGGGCTCAATTTACCCTAACAGCCATACAGTGGTTGGAATAAGAGACTGGAATATGACCAAGGGAGAGTCTGAATAAAAAGATAAAGGATAAAAAGTAACAATAACAAAAAGATATTTACCTCGCCAAGCAACTATAAAGGGAAACTCAGGCTTCCAAACCAAAATTTGAGGTCCACATAACATAGAAACCCCTAATATACCCATCACAGTTACCCGTTTCTTCAAAAAGTATGAATAAATGCCATTTTCTATGCTGAAATCCAGCTGTTTAGCAGTTCTTCTCTTTTTGCATCATTTGAAATTTCTGGCAGGGAAGTAGGGATTAAATTGTAACAACTACTCCACAGCTTACAGACAGCATGCAGGAACTACATAACCCACAATGCATTGCACTGTGATGTTCCTTCCTTATTGAAATCACGTGTGCAGGGAATTGCGGGATTTGGAGGAAGCAGGCTGAGGACAGCTGGCTGTTGATACAAAGTAACAGTAGTCAGCCAGTTTAGCAAAGTAGTCAGACAGATCAGCAGGAGAGCAGAAGGCTAGGCTTAGGGAACTGTCACAAACCATTAAACATCATGAAAAGTCTGCATATTTTTTAAATTATGTATATTGCAAAGTTGCTTGAAATTATGTTTACTTTTCAAGAAGCGTAAGTTATGTTTTTGTGAAGTTCCCCTTTAACAAAGAAAGACCAGCTGAAAAGTTGCAAAAAGTTGATATTTTTTGACATTCTCCCTTGAAGTTCGTGCCCCTTGTAATAATAAAATATGTATAACAACATAATATTAACACGTTCCCATAGGGAGCTGTTTATTGTAGAGTCTGTCCATTAATGGGCAATTGGACCTTTAGTGATCCTAGGTAGGGATTGGCGGATTTTTTCGCCTTGTTTCGCTGCAGAAATGATGCCAATAGACTTGTATGGCATCGTGCGTAAAAAAAAATGTAATGGGCGTCGGCGACATTTCACTTGTAGCAAATTTTTGGCTAAACAAAACGGGTCAAATTCACCCATCCCTAATCCTAGGACCATGGCAGGGGTGGTACACAAAAGCCAACTCATGAACCTCCAAATAGGATGCAGCTCCTGGAAAATTACTGTATCAGAAGTAAATGGACAGCACCTTGGTTCTATAGATGAAAGATGGTAAGTGTCACACCAAACCTGTGATTATCTGTTATATTGAAATTATTGCTATGCTGGCTGCTGCCCTTGTGATCAAACTATGACTTTTCTCTTAAATTGTAGCCTTGTTATGGTGATATTTATGGAATGGACAATGTTAAGGAACCACATCAGGACAGGCTTATGGCTGGATACTGCCTGTGTAGTTACTTAGAGTCATCTCATGAATCACAGTCCCTGACATGCTTGATGCTAGAACCTGAAAATACTCATGGGAAATACCTGAAACACTATTGTAAACATCTGCCCTATCATACATGTCCCTGCAAGCGTGGGTTACATTTTCCAGACCCTTTTACCCAGTACAGGCCAATATATGTATTAATCACAGGTTGAGATCAGAGGTACTTTGTTTAAACATAAGTAAAATATCAATGAGCATTCTTAAATGGTTACTTGTTCAGTTGCTTATCAACAATGATTTCTTGTTATAGGGTAATAATAGCACATACTTCTGTATAGCATCCCTAGGGTGATGTAAAAGTGAGAAGATGTCCATCCCCTTGGTGTAGACCCCACACTAATGAATTCTTCATTATCAGATTAGATCATGTGGCCAAACTGCACTGGACTAATTGCTCAACTTATAGGCAGAACGATCATTTTGCAAAGGAAGAAAGATGGATTTTAACCCCCTAGAGATCTTCTTTATCAGTGGTTATCCACAAGTACATAGTGATTGTTCCATTGCCCTAAATTGGATCTTATGTGACTAACTGAGTTTAGATAAAACTTTGGTCTCTAATAAGGGTGGTGGCACATGCTGCACTTCGGGGAGATTAGTCACCCAGCAGCAAATCTCCTCTTCTTCGGGCGACTAATCTCCCCAAAATGCCTTCCCTCCGGCTAGAATGTGAATCGCCAGCAGGATGGCACTCAGATCGCTTTCTTTTCCGAAGTCGCCCGAAGTTGCCTCACAAGGAAACTTTGGGCAGCTTCTGAAAGCTGAAGAGATCCGAGTGCCATCCCGTAGACGCGTGTGCCAAAATCGCAGCGTGTGCCACCATCCTAATGGTCAGCTCCTCTGTGAACATCTCCATGGGCCTGATGAGTTGTATTGCATGTTCCATGTGTAATGCAGATACTCAGTGGGGTAACTAGATATTACTGGGCTCCACAGCAAATTATTTTTCAGGCCCCCAAAATGTCTAGAGACAGTTTTACCAATATGCATTTAAAATGTATATGAATTAGGGCCTCATTGGGCCCCTAAACCTCCTGGGCCCCCAGCAGCTGCAGGGTGTGCTTCCTCTGTAGTTATGCCCCTGCAAATATCAGAGTAACTGAAGCCTTCACACAACTACTTCCTTCCTAGAACAGGAGCCTAGGGTGTTTATAGATTAACCAGAAAAAAAAGGAAGAAGAAAAAGAAACCCCCTTTTCAGGGAGCTACACCTCGACCAAGGTTTAGGGAACTACAATAAATCTTTATTAATTCCATATGAAAAATATATAAGCCATATAGTCAAACACACACACATTTAAAAATTATCACATTTTTAACGCATTCATGTGTTGTGCTGTTACTTCTACATAAAAGATCCCTGTTCTATCTACTGCATATCTATTAAGTCCTCTTTCTGTTCCATCTATATAAATGTAAATAGTATTTGAGCCTCAGACACATAATAATATATATCTACAACATATCACATTGTTTTCATGATTAAAACATTTTGACAAACTAGGGTTATAAAACAATTATTATGGTGGTTCCCCTTTAAGCTCTGAAAAAATAATAATAATAAACGGATGGGGCCTGTTATCCAGAATGCTCAGGACCCTGTGTTTTCTGGATAAGGGATCTTTTCATAATTTGGATCTCCATACTTTTAAGTCTACTAAAAAAATCATTTAAATATTAGTATTTCACCTATAATAAGGATTAATTGTATCTTTGTTGGGACTAAGTATAATGTGCTGTTTTATGATTACAGAGAAAAAGGAAATCATTTTTAAAAATATGAATTACTTCATTATAATAGAGTATATGTAGTTCAGAGTTTTCTGTATAATGGGTTTCCAGCTAATGGATCCCACACCTGTAATAATAATAATTTTTTATGCTTATAAATTGACTCAGCCTGGAGTATCCAAATTAAACTTAAACTGCAAGGCCAGTTCCTTTAAATATTTCCTATATTGGCTTGTAAAGAATGACTCCATTGGGGCCAATTAGATTCTTGCTGTAAGCAGGATCAGACTGGGCCGGCAGGACACCTAGGCCCGGATTTACATACCGAGTGCCCCTACACCAAATCTGCTTGTCGCCCCGCCCCCGGCATGCAGGAGATTTGCAAATCCCCCGTGTATCTCTGGTGCTCATAACTAGGTGGCTGGGCAACTTGCCATCCCTCAGCCTTTGTTGCCTTGCCACAAATCTGGGCCTTGGAACACTGGGAAAAAATCCAGGCCTCGCTGGGCCAGACCCATTCCTTGCTCCAGTCTGATGTTCCTGCCCGACCTCCCTCTAAAGCCCGGTCATGGCCAAAAAACAGGCACACGCAGCTGCACGTGTGGTGGGGGGGCTGAAGGTGGGTTGCGGCAGGGACGGGGGGCCCTGAGACCAGGGGTG
Source organism: Xenopus petersii (assembly GCA_038501925.1). Classification (NCBI taxonomy): domain Eukaryota; kingdom Metazoa; phylum Chordata; class Amphibia; order Anura; family Pipidae; genus Xenopus; species Xenopus petersii. Next base: position 206,492,203 of record CM076672.1, on the reverse strand, counting down.
ATCCTGGCCCCTCTGCCGCCTGAGGCAGCAGCAGTCGCTGCTGCCCCCTCCCCCGTGTGCTTACCTTTTTGCGCCTGAAGGGGTCCAGGGAGGTCCACGAGGGCGGCAGAGAGGGCCAGGACGCTAGCGCACAGAGCCTAACTGTGCTCTCTGTGCTAGAAGAGCCGAATTTCTGTTTTGAAAACCGTAAATTCGGCTCTTAAAGTTCCAGGAGTGGCATTTTTGCCGCCCCTGATACCTAGTGGGCCGCTGCCGCCTGAGCGAGAGCCTCAACTCGCCTCATTGGTGAAGCAGCAGCCCTGGTCCCCAGGCCACCCAGACCCTGGCAGTAAGAACACAGAATCCTATATTGTTTTCCTACAGTCAGAAGAACCCAAAACCAATGCCTATCCCCAGCTGGCTCTTCCTGTGTTGTTTCCCAAGAGGCGGTACAAAACCTTGCAACCTGACAGCTAAATCAGAAGGAGGACCAAGATTACGATGCACACATGCTGCACCATGCTCTGCTGCACTCTGGTTGCCACCTGTTAGAAAACCATTACTTGCTCGGATTTCAAAGTACATGTCGTTGCCTTCACACTTCCGAACATTCTCAGAATTCTACTCTGTAATGTTTTCCCAAGCCTGCTGAAAAATAGCACAAACACAGTTCTGTGTATCAGATTTTGTCCAGGCATAAAAATGTTATATATTTATCTGTCAGTGAAATCTTTTTGAGCATTGTTTTTTCATTTTTAATATACACGGAGCCTTGCAAACCTTAACTTCAGAAAATGTAAAAGTTACTTAGAATTGGCCGTTCTATAATATACTAAAAGTTAACCTAAAGCATCTCTTTAAGCCTATCATTAATACATTATTAACATCTAATATTTAAGTTTACTCTGATATGACATGCAGGCAGCATATGTCTAGTGATGGGCGAATTTGCGCAGTTTCGCTGAAAAATTTGCGAAATGCCGTTGACGTCTCGTTTTTGACGCCGGCGTCCGTTTTTTTGGAAATTTTTTTTTGTTTTTTGACGCCAGCGAATTTTTCGATGGTGAATCGCGCAAATTCACCGCAAATTCTCGCCTGGCGAATAAATTCGCCCATCACTACATATGTCACCTACCCCTCTGAAAGGGAATCCATCCTCAAGTAATTTGCAGCCCATCACCTTTTCTATATGTCTGATAACAATAATGGAACTATAGGTATCTGTTATCCAGAATGTTCGGTTTTCCGGATAATGGATCTTTCTGTAATTTGGATCTTCATACCTTATGTCTACTAAAAATTATGCCCAATAGCCTTATTTTGCTTCCAACAAGGATTAATTATATCTTAGTTGGGACTAAGTACAAGGTACTGTTTTATTATTACAGGGAAAAAGGACATATTTAAATAAAATCAGAATTATTTTATTAAAAGGGAGTCTATAGGAGATGGCCTTCCTGTAATTTGGAGCTTTCTGGATAACGGATCCCATACCATTGTTCCATTGAGAAGACTGTTAAAGCAAATGGGCATCACACTACTGGGGTAATTCAGACAAGAATCCCGACAAATGGTGTCAGTATCAGTTTGAGGCCAAAACCTCACTATTAGGGATGTAGCGAACGTCGGAAAAAAAGTTCGCGAACATATTCGCGAACTTGCGCAAAAATGCGAGCGGTTCGCGAACGGTTCGCGAACCCCATAGACTTCAATGAGAAGGCGAACTTTAACATCTAAAAAAGACATTTCTGGCCAGAAAAATGATTTTAAAGTTGTTTAAAGGGTGCAACGACCTGGACAGTGGCATGCCAGAGGGGGATCAAGGGCAAAAATTTATCTGAAAAATCTGCCTGTGTGTGCTTGGAAGAGATAGTGTAGGGGGAGAGCTGTTAGTGATTTCAGGGACAGATGATAGTAAGTTTGCTGGCTAGTAATCTGCTTGATACTGCTCTGTATTGGAGGGACAGAAGTCTGCAGGGATTTGAGGGACATTTTAGCTTAGGTAGCTTTGCTGGCTAGTAATCTACTGTTCTCTTTAAACAACTGCCATACATTGACCTTGTAGGCATTGTTTGCCCAGTTTTTTTGGACGCAGCCACTGAAGCACAGTTGCCAGAAAAAAATGCCATATAAATGCTGAAAATAGTCATTTTTCGCCATACGTTGACCTTGTAGACATTGTTTGCCCAGTTTTTTTGGACGCAGCCACTGAAGCACAGTTGCCAGAAAAAATATGCCATATAAATGCTGAAAATAGTAATTTTTCGCCATACGTTGACCTTGTAGACATTGTTTGCCCAGTTTTTTTGGTTGCAGCCACTGAAGCACAGTTGCCAGAAAAAATATGCCATATAAATGCTGAAAATAGTCATTTTTTGCCATATACGTTGAGTCAACGTATGGCAAAAAATGACTATTTTCAGCATTTATGTGGCATATTTTTTCTGGCCTCTGTGCTTCAGTGGCTGCGGCCAAAAAAACTGGGCAAACAATGCCTACAAGGTCAACGTCGTTGACCTTGTAGGCATTGTTTGCCCAGTTTTTTTGGCCGCAGCCACTGAAGCACAGAGGCCAGAAAAAATATGCCATATAAATGCTGAAAATAGTCATTTTTTTGGTCGCAGCCACTGAAGCACAGTTGCCAGAAAAATTATGCCATATAAATGCTGAAAATATAAATTTTTTTGGTTGCAGCCACTGAAGCACAGAGGCCAGAAAAATTATGCCATATAAATGCAGAAAATATGCATTTTTTTGGTCGCAGCCACTGAAGCACAGTTGACAGAAAAATTATGCCATATAAATGCTGAAAATATAAATTTTTTTGGTTGCAGCCACTGAAGCACAGAGGCCAGAAAAATTATGCCATATAAATGGAGAAAATATGCATTTTTTTGGTTGCAGCCACTGAAGCACAGAGGCAAGAAAAATTATGCCATATAAATGGACAAAATATGCATTTTTTTGGTTGCAGCCACTGAAGCACAGAGGCCAGAAAAATTATGCCATATAAATGCAGAAAATATGCATTTTTTTGGTTGCAGCCACTGAAGCACAGAGGCCAGAAAAATTATGCCATATAAATGCAGAAAATATGCATTTTTTTGGTTGCAGCCACTGAAGCACAGAGGCCAGAAAAATTATGCCATATAAATGCAGAAAATATGCATTTTTTTGGACGCAGCCACTGAACCACAGTTGCCAGAAAAAATATGCCATATAAATGCTGAAAATAGTCATTTTTCGCCATACGTTGACCTTGTAGACATTGTTTGCCCAGTTTTTTTGGTTGCAGCCACTGAAGCACAGAGGCCAGAAAAAATTAAACCAGTATGGTTTGCACCCTAGTTTGTAACGGTGGCGGAGGGAGGAGGACGCTAAAGGACAGCTGTGTGTGGAGTCATGAGGCTTGAAGAGAAGGACAGCTGCATAGAAGTCAGAACAAGTCTTCCGGCGTGCAGTAACCCTCCGAGATCCACCCCTCATTCATTTTAATAAAGGTCAGGTAATCGACACTTTTGTGACCTAGGCGAGTTCTCTTCTCAGTTACAATCCCTCCTGCTGCACTGAAGGTCCTTTCTGAGAGCACACTTGAGGCTGGGCAAGACAAGAGGTTCATGGCAAATTGTGACAGCTCTGGCCACAGATCAAGCCTGCGCACCCAGTAGTCCAGGGGTTCATCGCTCCTCAGAGTGTCGATATCTGCAGTTAATGCCAGGTAGTCCGCTACCTGCCGGTTGAGGCATTCTTTGAGGGTGGATCCAGAAGGGTTGTGGCGCTGCCTTGGACAGAAAAACATTTGCATGTCTGATGTTACAGACCGGCCAAAGGGCTTTGTCCTTGCAGGTGTGCTCGTGGCAGGATTACTGGCACCTCTGCCCCTGGAATGTTGATGAGTTCCTGAAGTGACATCACCCTTAAAAGCATTGTACAACATGTTTTGCAGGCTGGTTTGTAAATGCCGCATCTTTTCGGACTTGTGGTATGTTGGTAACATTTCTGCCACTTTATGCTTGTACCGAGGGTCTAGTAGCGTTGCGACCCAGTACAGGTCCTTCTCCTTAAGCCTCTTCTTGATACGGGGGTCCTTCAACAGGCATGACAGCATGAAAGACCCCATTCTCACAAGGTTGGATGCAGAGCTATCCATCTCCGCTTCCTCATTATCAAGGACTGCATCATCCACGGTCTCCTCCCCCCAGCCACGTACAAGACCAGGGGTCCCCAAAAGGTCACCACTAGCCCCCTGGGAAGCCTGCTCCTGTTGGTCCTCCTCCTCCACAAAGCCACCTTCCTCCTCTGACTCCACTTCTGGCACCTCTCCCTGCGTTGCAGCAGGTGCCTGGGTTCGTTCTGGTGATTCCGACCATAAATCGTGCGCTTCCAGCTCCTCGTCACGCTGGTCTACAGCCTCATCTGTCACTCGTCGCACGGCACGCTCCAGGAAGAAAGCGAAGGGTATTAGGTCGCTGATGGTGCCTTCGGTGCGACTGACCATATTTGTCACCTCTTCAAAAGGTCGCATGAGCCTGCAGGCATCGCGCATAAGCACCCAGTAACGGGGGAAAAAAATCCCCAGCTCTGCAGATCCAGTCCTACCACCCAGTTCAAAAAGGTACTCGTTGACGGCCCTTTGTTGTTGCAGCAGACGTTCCAACATAAGGAGCGTTGAATTCCAGCAAGTCTGGCTGTCAGAAATCAAACGCCTGACTGGCATGTTGTAGCGCTGCTGAATGTCAGCAAGGCGTGCCATGGCTGTGTAGGAACGTCTGAAATGGGCCGACACCTTTCTGGACTGGGTGAGAACGTCCTGGAATCCTGGGTACTTGGAGACAAAACGTTGGACTATTAAATTTAACACATGTGCCATGCAGGGCACATGTGTTAAATTTCCCAGTCTCAACGCTGCCAACAGATTGCTTCCATTGTCACACACCACTTTTCCGATCTGCAGTTGGTGTGGGGTCAGCCACCGATCGGCCTGTGACTGCAGAGATGACAGGAGTACAGATCCGGTATGGTTTTTGCTTTCCAGGCACGTCATCCCCAAGACAGCGTGACAACGGCGTACCTGGCACGTCGAATAGCCTAGGGGGAGCTGGGGGTGCACAGGTGTGGAGGAGGAGAAGGAGGACCCAGCAGCAGAGTAAGAAGAAGAAGAGGAAGAAGACGAGGTAGAGAGCGATGGAGGAGTAGAGGTGGTGGCAGAACCGCGTGCAATCCGTGGCGGTGACACCAACTCCACTGTTGTTGTTGTTGTTGAGCTACCCATTCCCTGCTTCCCATTCCCAGCCATTACCAAGTTCACCCAGTGGGCAGTGTAGGTGACATACCTGCCCTGACCATGCTTGGAGGACCATGCGTCAGTAGTCATATGGACCTTTGGCCCAACACTAAGTGACAGAGATGCGGTAACTTGGCTCTGCACATGTTGGTACAGGTGTGGTATTCCCTTTTTAGAAAAAAAATTGCGGCTGGGTACCTTCCACTGCGGTGTCCCAATTGCTACAAATTTGCGGAAGGCCTCAGAGTCCACCAGCTGGTATGGTAAAAGCTGGCGGGCTAAGAGTGCAGACAAGCCAGCTGTCAGACGCCGGGCAAGGGGGTGACAGTCAGACATTGGCTTCTTACGCTCAAACATGGCCTTCACAGAAACTTGGCTGGTGGCAGATGACTGGGAATGGGAACAGGTGGTCAAGGTGGAAGGCGGAGTGGAGGGTGGTTCAGATGGGTCAAGGAGAGCAGAGGTAGAGCAGTAAGATGCTGGACCAGAAGGAGTGTGGCTTTTAGTTTGCCTGTTGCCTTTGAGGTGTTGCTCCCAAAGTGCTTTGTGCTTGCCGCTCATGTGCCTTCGCATAGAAGTTGTACCTATGTGGCTGTTGGGCTTACCAAGGCTCAGTTTCTGACTGCACTCATTGCAAATTACAATGCTTTTGTCAGAGGCACACACATTAAAAAAATCCCACACTGCTGACTTTTTGGAAGTGTGCGATCTGGCGGTAACAGTAGAAGTTGGCGGCATTGGCGGCAATGGCGGGTGCGTTGGCTGGCTGAACACAGGTGCCGATACATGTTGTTGCCCTACTGATCCCTGCGGGCTGTCCTCCCTGCTTCTTCTAAGTCTTATTCTCCTACTGCCTCTCTGACTCTCCGTCTCTCCATCTGAACTACCCTCCTCTTGCTCTCTTCTACTAGGCACCCACAAAACATCAATCTCCTCATCATCATTCTCCTCAGATGCATCAATTTCTTCTGACACATCACAGAAGGAAGCAGCAGCGGGGACCTCCTCCTCATCACTCATCATTATGTCCATCTCTGTCGTGTTCTCTGCCAGAATTAAATCTGGTGTAACGTCCTCATCTCCTTCATCTTCTTCTGCCAATAATGGTTGCGCATTACTCAGTTCAAGAAACTCATGGGAAAATAACTCCTCTGACTCCAGTGAAGAAGGGGCACCGGTGGTGGAGGAAGTGTTACGTGGGGTGGCCATAGCAGTGGAGGATGAGGAGGATGTTGTGGTAAAGTTAGAAACGGTAGAGGATGGGGTGTGCTGTGTAAGCCAGTCAACTACCTCTTCAGCATTTTGGGAGTTCAGGGTCATTGGCTTTTTAAAACTGGGCAATTTGCTAGGGCCACAGGATTGCATAGCAGCACGGCCCCTAGCACGGCCTCTGCGTGGCGGCCTGCCTTTGCCTGGCATTATTTTTAAAAAAACAACAACAACAAAAACTCAGTTGGTTTTTCTGGAAACGATAATACACACAGCTAGATGGCGGTTTGAAGAAAACACTGTGCAAATAATGCCTACAAGGTCAACGTATACACAGCGGTGGATACGGATTACGTAAAATATAAGAATGCTGCTTGAAAAAAAGTAACTCAAGTGGTTTTTCTAGAGACGATAATATTATCAATATTTAGACAAAATGTGAACAAGCTCACACAGCTAGATGGCGGTTTGAAGAAAACACTGTGCAAATAATGCCTACAAGGTCAACGTATACACAGCGGTGGATACGGATTACGTAAAATATAAGAATGCTGCTTGAAAAAAAGTAACTCAAGTGGTTTTTCTAGAGACGATAATATTATCAATATTTAGACAAAATGTGAACAAGCTCACACAGCTAGATGGCGGTTTGAAGAAAACACTGTGCAAATAATGCCTACAAGGTCAACGTATACACAGCGGTGGATACGGATTACGTAAAATATCAGAATGCTGCTTGAAAAAAAGTAACTCAAGTGGTTTTTCTAGAGACGATAATATTATCAATATTTAGACAAAATGTGAACAAGCTCACACAGCTAGATGGCGGTTTGAAGAAAACACTGTGCAAATAATGCCTACAAGGTCAACGTATACACAGCGGTGGATACGGATTACGTAAAATATAAGAATGCTGCTTGAAAAAAAGTAACTCAAGTGGTTTTTCTGGAGACGGTAATATTATGGATATTTAGACAGAATGTGAACAAGGTCACACAGCTAGATGGCTGTTGGTTGAATAACACACTGGGCAAAAAATGCCTACAGGGCAAATAATGCCTAAAAGGTCAACTTATACACTACTACAGCGATGGATACGGATTATGTAAAATTTATTATGGCTGCTTGAAAAAAGTCACTCCGGTGTTTTTTCTGGAGACGGTAATATTATGGATATTTAGACAGAATGTGAACAAGGTCACACAGCTAGATGGCTGTTGGTTGAATAACACACTGGGCAAAAAATGCCTACAGGGCAAATAATGCCTAAAAGGTCAACTTATACACTACTACAGCGATGGATACGGATTACGTAAAATTTATTATGGCTGCTTGAAAAAAGTCACTCCGGTGTTTTTTCTGGAGACGGTAATATTATGGATATTTAGACAGAATGTGAACAAGGTCACACAGCTAGATGGCTGTTGGTTGAATAACACACTGGGCAAAAAATGCCTACAGGGCAAATAATGCCTAAAAGGTCAACTTATACACTACTACAGCGATGGATACGGATTACGTAAAATTTATTATGGCTGCTTGAAAAAAGTCACTCCGGTGTTTTTTCTGGAGACGGTAATATTATGGATATTTAGACAGAATGTGAACAAGGTCACACAGCTAGATGGCTGTTGGTTGAATAACACACTGGGCAAAAAATGCCTACAGGGCAAATAATGCCTAAAAGGTCAACTTATACACTACTACAGCGATGGATACGGATTACGTAAAATTTATTATGGCTGCTTGAAAAAAGTCACTCCGGTGTTTTTTCTGGAGACGGTAATATTATGGATATTTAGACAGAATGTGAACAAGGTCACACAGCTAGATGGCTGTTGGTTGAATAACACACTGGGCAAAAAATGCCTACAGGGCAAATAATGCCTAAAAGGTCAACTTATACACTACAACAGCGATGGATACGGATTACGTAAAATTTATTATGGCTGCTTGAAAAAAGTCACTCCGGTGTTTTTTCTGGAGACGGTAATATTATGGATATTTAGACAGAATGTGAACAAGGTCACACAGCTAGATGGCTGTTGGTTGAATAACACACTGGGCAAAAAATGCCTACAGGGCAAATAATGCCTAAAAGGTCAACTTATACACTACTACAGCGATGGATACGGATTACGTAAAATTTATTATGGCTGCTTGAAAAAAGTCACTCCGGTGTTTTTTCTGGAGACGGTAATATTATGGATATTTAGACAGAATGTGAACAAGGTCACACAGCTAGATGGCTGTTGGTTGAATAACACACTGGGCAGAAAATGCCTACAGGGCAAATAATGCCTAAAAGGTCAACTTATACACTACTACAGCGGTAGTAAAATAAAAAAAAGTAAAATAAAAAAAAAATGAATATTAAAAAAAAAAAATTACAGTTGGTGCTGCTGAACTACTAGGAGCAGCAGATTAGCACACCAGTCCCACTCCCCAACACTGCTAGACTAATAGCACTGGGCTCTTATAGTAGTAGTAGTAGTAGTAGTAGTAGTAGTAGTAGTAGTAAAACAACAAAAAAATAAATAAAAGCAGTCCTTACAAGGACTACTGTTATTGCAGCAGTCAGCAGATGAGATCAGAAGCAGGACAGCTGCCCACTGCAGCTACATACAGAGCACTGCAGTAGAAGGTAGATTACTAGCCAGCAAAGCTACCTAAGCTTAAATGTCCCTCAAACCCCTGCAGACTTCTGTCCCTCCAATAACAGAGCAGTATCAAAACGATTACTAGCCAGCAAACTTTCAACTGTCCCTGAAATCACTAACAGGCAGCAGCTCTCTCCCTACACTATCTCTTCAGCACACACAGGCAGAGTGAAAAAAACGCTGCAGGGCTTTGGTTTTTATAGGGAAGGGGAGTGGTCCAGGGGAGAGCTTCCTGATTGGCTGCCATGTACCTGCTGGTCTGGGGTGAGAGGGCAAAAAAAGCGCCAACAATGGCGAACCCAAAATGGCGAACGTCGCGTGACGTTCGCGAACTTCCGGCGAGCGCGAACACCCGATGTTCGCGCGAACAAGTTCGCCGGCGAACAGTTCGCGCCATCTCTACTCACTATGGCCCACTATTTTTTACTTTTTTCAAACTTCCTAGTGATTGGTTGTTTTGGTGCAACTGTTGCTATTTTAGAAGTTCTCATTTGACACTGTACTTAGGGGTGATGGCTGACCCTTGTGTTGCAGGAAAAATGGATTCTATTTATTCCCCAAGGATTGCAGCTCAACAGGACAGAACAATACTGTAGCCAGATACTCTTCCTTGACAAACATCCTGCAGCTTGGCAGGAACTGGAACATGCACATGATTGACTATCACCCATGTTTAAGAAAAGGTACATGGAGATAACACCCTATTTTGGGTCCTTTACCACTTTTAGCTCAGTCCTACAGTGCCAGACTGGTCTACAATAAAACTCCTGATGGGTACAAGTGTTAGTGGGCCTCCAAACTATTTAGCCTATTTCATGGTCATTTCCTGATTCTGAATGGGAAACATAGATAAAAGGATAGATTTTTAAAGAAAATATAAGAAAAAAAAATATATATATATACTGTATATATATATATATATATATATATATATATATATATATATATATATATATATATATATATATATAATATAGTGTTTAAAGAAAAGAGACTAGGTTGAGTTAGAAGAGCAGTAAATGTAGTTTAGAGGGGTAGCCTATAGTTTAAGGCTACAAGACACATGGACTCTAGATTGGCAACTCTGAGTGGCATGGCCAACAGGGAGATTTGTCATCCAAAGAATTAAGTTGTAAGTGCTATTGCATCTATCTGGTCTGCTCAAAGTGCACGTGTTCACATTGGGGAACCCTGAAGCTAATTTCAGCGTTCCCACAGCAGGCTTTGTCAATAGCTGCAACAGACTTGTGCCAAATGAATCACATATTAATTTTTTTTTTTAGCCAAGCAGCAAAATAAAATGCTATGAACAGCTTGCACACAATTGACAAAAAAGTGCACTTGCAAATACATTCATTTTGATGCATTGGGGGCAATTGTGGTGAGGTTAACTGTCAGAAAAACAATAAATTAGGCATCAGAGATTGGATAATGGAAAAATACTACAAATTTTCATGGGTAATATAAATGATCCCATTTACCCTTTTTACACAGTTATATTGTGTTGTTTATTTAAAGATCCCTGATCTATTTAAATCTATTAAGTCTGTATACCTGTAATCAGTAAGGGTGTCTGAGCCTCATATAGTATTACAACATATCACATTTTTTCTATGATTTAACATTTTGACAAATTATTAAGGCCAGCACACAATATAGAAAATAGGGATGTAGCGAACCGCCGAGTATGTGTTCGCGAACGCCGTTCGCGAACACCGGCAAAAAATGCGAACAGTTCGCGAACAGTTTGCGAACTTCGAACATCCGAAAATCGTTCGATGCGAACGATCGAAGGATTTTAATCGTTCGATCGAAGGATTTTCGTTCGAATCGAACGATCGAAGCCATTCGATTGAATGATTTCATTCAATCCAATGGCTTCGATCGTTCGATTCGAACGAAAATCCTTCGATTTTAGCGGTCGAAGGAATCGAATGGTCGAATGGTCGAACGATTTTTGACGCGAACGCCTATTGCGGCGGACGCGAACAGTCGAAGTTCGCGCGAACTAGTTCGCCGGCGAACAGTTCGCTACATCCCTAATAGAAAAGCAATTATTATGGTAGTTCCCCTTTAAGCGCCGAATGCAAGAAGAGGAAGAGTGTGCTTGTGACTCATACATAGTCAAACAGATTAAGCTGCTATATTTATGCCATTTTTGGTGCCAGCATTCTTTAATGGGTTTGCAAACAAGGAGCAAAATAAACTTTCATTACCTGTTCAAACAACCGACATTCTGGCAAAATAGTTAAAGTATAGAAAGAAATGTTCAATATAATAATTAAAACAAAAGTCGTATTACTTTGCTCACTGCCAGGGAATCAGCTGACTTGAGTCTTCCTGGTCATATAGAACACCCTGTTCCTGCAGAAAACCTGATCATCTGCTTTTAATACATTTCTGTACTTAGCTCAGAAGTACCTTTCAAATGCCTTTTATTTGTTTGTAGCAGTTAAGAATTCTGGCCGATTTCTTATACAATGCCATTTATTTCTCGCCTCACGCGGAAACTTCGGGCGACTTCGGAAAACGAACAGCGCCGGATTTCCGTGTGCGGCGCCCCTAGGCCGCGCGGTCCGACCAGGCGGCCGCGCGGTCCTAGCGCCCACCTCACCTCCCCTTCCCAGCGCGCCGGCGTTTTTTCGCCGGCGCAGCTGCTGTAATTGAATGGGGACGCACGCGTCCCCATAGTGCGGCTGGGCGGCATGCCGCCCCTATTTTTTTGCCGCCCTAGGCCCGGGCCTATGCGGCCTTGCCGCAAATCCGGGCCTGAAAACGAAGAGCTCTGAGTGCCGGCGATTTACATTCTAACCGGCGGGAGGCAGTTTGGGGAGATTAGTTTCCCAGAAGAAGAGATTTGTCACTGGGCGACTAATCTCCCCAAATCTGAGCGTGTGCCCTGACCCTAACAGTATGCGAATATGCACAGCTGTGGATATGGGCACATTTTCAGTTTTTCATTTATTCATTATGCAGGGGGGAAATGCTGCAGGGGGTTGGTCACAAGGACCCCAGGCCGACTTGGACTAAAAAGTTTTGTTTGGGGGGATGGCAACATTTCTGCTGTTCACTTTTAGTATTTGATTCTTTGGCTTGGTCCGGCACTGTCTGGAAAACCCCAGGTCCTGAGCATTCTGGATAACAGGTCCATACCTGTAATAAATATAATAAGTGTATTTAAAATCATGAAGTCCCCAATAACAATGAACATTATATGTGACAACCACATTCACTTACGCTTTGCTCAGAAACTCTAGGGAGACCAGCAAGAAAGCTTTTAAATCATTTTTTAATATCTTTCTGCCCTTATGGTTGAATTTATTTTATTTTCTAAAGAACAATGTCAAGCTGTTTAGTTTGGCAATACATAAATGCCTGAATACAAAGTATGTACGGCATATTGACGACCTCTAAGAAGCACTCACTCTTCATCATCATCTCTTGCGGATTAAAGATCAGTGCATAATAGGACCTGTGTTATAGACACAACATATGTCTCCATGTGATTTAAACTAAACCCAACAGGTTAGGTTTAAAACAAAAGAGTGAAACGGACATCAAAAACATTTCGTTCTTTAAGAATGATCCCTCTCTATTCCAGATGTGAGGGTCTTAAAGTCAAGAAATAATCAGAAGAGAGGTTCTTGGAACAAGGGAAAAATGTGCTGAAATTGGCAGAGAAAGTTAGTCTTGCAGAGAAGATAAGGGGGAAAGGAAACTGACTAAGCATGTGAAAATGATCAGACGGAGTGAGGGATAGTAGCACTAACATCTGCCATCATAGTAATATCATATTGCAGAAAGGAACACGGCATGCTTGGTCATCTTCAGGTTTAGTAGATTCCGACAACCTTACTGTCTGAACACTCTGCAGACTTGAATAAAGGAAAACCTCAATCATGAAATCCAGGCCTAACAGCTCACTCTTTCTCTCTCTGGGTTCTTGTGTTCTGGACTGTGTAAAAGAGAAGCACCTGTCAGACAGATAAGAAACCAATCTCAGATGTGGACTTAATGTATTTCTGCAAGGGTGTGTGTGTGGGGGGGGGATAAATCTATGCTTAGGAAACCAGATGAAACAGACAAATACTTGCAGGCTTCCCTAAAGCAAAAATATTTTGTTAAATGACACAATCATAATTTCAAAATTTGTAATATTGTTTATAGCCGAATTGCACAACAATTATGAGGCTATAAAATATATCTGACATAGTTTAAGGGCAATGGTACACTGGATGCTTCAAGTTTGTTGCCTGGGTGTTTAGTAGCTTAATGGCAGGAGACAATGTCCCATTGTCCATAGGGCAAGGCCAGACATAGCATTTTTACGTTGCGTTTTTAAAAAAGCTCAGTCGAGTGTAAATATGCATAAACTGCACTACCACTTGAAACTAATGGAAAACACACTATGGCAATTCTCACAGGGCAAGCCGAAATCCGTCACGTGACGCCAGTATTGGCATTTTTCAGCAGAAACGCCAATATGTCAAGAAACTGCCAAATCAATAGACTCTATGGGATCTGCACGTTTGAAACTACACTTTATATAAATATGCAGCGTCCAAATTCTCACAAGATAAATGGCGCATATACGTTTTTACAGCGTATTAAGCTGGTGTATTGACGATCATTCCTGCTCCATTTTGCATGTAAATAGTTTTTATATTTTTAAATAGCTTTTCTATTTTTAGCCAGCGGAATTATGGAGAACGAGAACAATGAGAAGTGCATGGGAAAAGAAACCTATGTGCTGAAAAAATGCATGTTGATGGTCGCGACTGGTTTCAGTGGCGTATTTGCGCCCGACCAAGCTTTTATAAAAACGCAACATAAAAACACCACGTCTGGCCTTGCCCTTCTTAGAAGCTTTGCACCTCTATTGCAACCTTTGTAAGGGCACAGACACACATACGGTTTTACCGCATGTAAACGCGGCACAGTTTTTAAAAGAGTCGACCACCATGTAAATATGCTAAGCAGTTTCAAGCTTAGGCAATGGCACACTAGGTTAGTGTTTTTACGCAGTGGTCAGCTTTTTAAAAAAACTGTGCCGCGTTTCCGCGCCGAAAACCACATGTTTGTCCATGCCCGTAGGTGCAGAGATCTATAAAGGGGTGGTTCACCTTTAAGTCAACTTTTGGTATGTTTTAGAATGCTCAATTGGTCTTCATTATTTATTTTTTATAGTTTTAATTCTTAACATTTTTCTTCTGATTGTTTCCAGCTTTTAAATGGGGGTCATTGACCCCATCTGAAAAACAAAAGAAAAAGTTAGGCTACAAATATATTTTTATTGCTACTATACTCATCATTCAATTCAGGCCCTCTCCTATGCATATTCCAGTCTCTTATTCAAATCAGTGCATGGTTGCTAGGGTAATTTGGACCCTGACAACCAGATTGCTGATATTACAAAACTGCTGAATACAAAGCAAAATAAGCTTTCCCTCTGGTTGATGGCTAGCATTCTTACATTAGTTCTGGATAGCAGTCCTTCTCATGTGTTCATATGATGCCCTGAGGTGAAACAGAAGGTGTGGGGGCTGGGTCCAAATTCTGGCAGGGGATTTTAAGGTCTCACAGAAGGTAGAAAACAGTCCTGGCATTGTGAAACCTTTTATCAATAAATCTGCATTTAAGTAACCTGACACTGGGAAATCACCTCTAGCTCTATTGCTCAGCAATCCCTCCGAGGCTGGAGACAGTGGACAGGTCATTAAATCTCAGTATATTATTCTGCATTAGTGACTCTGTATCAGATAGTTCATAAAGGTGGAATGCAGGGTCGTTGTTCTAAACACTGACACCCTTTGCTGGAATGAGGATCCCTACTCAAATAGTTACATTCTGGGTGATCCATTTATAAAAAGGTCGAACTTTAGAAACCGCAATGAAACTCTTTTTTTAAACAACTAATACCATGAAATGTATTAAAATATCTGAATAAAAAAAGTACGAACGGGAAAAAAGAGTAACGATGCTCTAAAAAATATGAAAACCCTTAAAACCTCTAAAAATTTGTCTTTTTCGGATAACTAATAGCGAAATTTTTTTTGAAAACCTCTAAAAACAAAGGTCAAATAGGATCAGTGCAGCTCCCATTTACTTCTATAAGACCATGACTTCTTTTACTTGCCAAAATTTTGTATTAAAGCTTATTTGTGGTTTTTACATGTAATAAATCTCATTTTTTTTTTTGAGTTTTAGAGAAATAAAAACAAAAACAGAAAAAAACAGGATTCATGAAAAAAATCCAATAAAGCAATCCAAATTGATAGTCTATAGGCCCCTTATTCACAGAGCTTATGGACTATCATCACATAAAAGATCTTCTATATAAGAATTCCAGTGTACAGTTGCATTTGACTATTCTTTACTGCAAAAACACAAGCTGTTATGGCTTGTGTGGCCCAATGTGCCAAAATATGTAATATATATATTTATATGCAATACCATCACTAATGACTTTAAAATCTGCTTCTTCCTAATAAATGACCATCATGAGCTTTAAAGGCCTCCTAGTATCCAATACGGTTCTGTGAAGCAACAGTGTATGTTGAACATGCCAATTAGTTTTCTTAAATACACTGATGATGCAACAAATAGGAGGGCAATTAGATCTCCCATTTGAAACCACAGAACAGATGTCTCTCAGATCATCAGCTTTGTAACACTGTGCCAAGCCAGTCATAATAACCTAAAGTAGCCTAGTTAAACTAAACCACACTAATCCCTGAATCGATGATCTGGCTTGCTTGAGATGACCTTAAGGCGAGTTGTTTCTTAAAAAAAAAAATAATTAAAATCTTGTTACATTCACAGATTTGTAAGTTTATTTTCGTGGCTTGATAAGACATATGTAACTAAATACAAAGCTATTTTGGCACCCTCTTCTGACAGTATTCCCCTGCTAATGTTCTGCCCGTGGTTTGAATTCTCCTGTGCTGTAACCGAACTCCAGACGGTGAAAGAACACACATTTTGAGGCCAGTGCTGAAACTGAGGGGCGCGTAGAGAATAATTGTGTACATAAATAATAAATACAAGGCATAGTATTAGTATATCATATAATACATGTCCATTCATTCCTCTGTCGGTCACAAGAGACAGGAACTCTATGGCTAAGGATGAAGTCAGACAACTGGGCCATGGACGTGATGCTCAATGATTCTAACAGAAGGTACAGCTGTCATTACAACACATTGACCAATAACAGATATAGGGCCCATAAAATTCTTGCCACAGATCTAAGTTTCTATACATCCTGAGCCTTTTGTTATTATATCCCCTGAAATCCTCCCCTCGCTGGATCTGAAATCCTTGTTTGGCTCCCAGGAGCACAAAACTAATCTCTTCCTATTTATTCTAACTCACAGGCTTCTATAAACCAGTTCAACCATTAAACTCTTTCCTCCGCTAATTTCCCTGGCCATTTCTCACATCTGTTTAACATGGCTGTATATCGTATAGGTACTGTGGGGAAATAATTCAGCTTGTGAAAGCCGTTAAATAAGGGCATAGGTATTGGCAAACTATTTCAGTTGGCACCAAAACCCGTAGAGACTGTGTGTGGGCTGCGTATCCTGACTAATATGGGGGTCTGAAAGAATTAAAAACAGTTTTGGGTTTAGAGAAAAGAAAAATGAGCAGGAGAATTAAATACAAGCCCCTAAGCACATAGTTAAAAATGGGAGTGCCAAGAGAATGTAGGAAGGCTGGTTGTTGTACTCCATCAACACCCGGGGAGATGCAAGAGGCACATCTGAACATTTATACAAAAGAAATAATTATCCAATAGAAAGTAAATAATTTGCCAAATGTATTTTATTTTTTGTGAACTACTCTGAGGGGGTTATTTACTAAAATCTGAATTTATCTCATTTTTTTATTAAACAAAACTCGACCAAATTTCCATCCACAATTTTGCCTTATTTATCAGTAAAATAACTCAAATTAATTGGATTGGGAAAAAAAACTCAATAAAACTGAGCAAAAACCCAAATCATACAGTTTTTTTTGTACTGAGTCAATGAAAAAAATGTACTGAGCCAATGAAAAAAAAAACTCACCCCTCCTATCTTCTCTTTAGTACAGCTCCACTTTCAATACCGGGTGCTCTGCCGACAGCGTTCCCACTGTAATAGACCGTACTTGAACAAGAAGAAAGGTGGCACTCCGGTTGAAAAAAGGGTGGTTTATTGCAATCTCGTCAGGCGATTTTTGGTCAGTGACCTTTTGCAATAAACCACCCTTTTTTCAACCGGAGTGCCACCTTTCTTCTTGTTCAAGTACGGTCTATTACAGTGGGAACGCTGTCGGCAGAGCACCCGGTATTGAAAGTGGAGCTGTTCTTCTTGTTCAAGTACCTTCTCCTGAGTCGCTTGATTTTTTCGGTTTATTGCCTCAAAACCCCAATTTTTTCAAATTATCAGGCTAAACCCAGCATGATATCTTGAAATTGGGATAGGGACATCTCCCATTGACTTATGCACGACCTTGACAGGTTTGAGATGGTGGATTTTTAGATTTGGGCTTTTTGCAGGGTCAAGGCATAATAAATCTCAAAAAATTCAGGTTTTTTTCATGAGAAATTTGTGTTTTTGCCCCAAAAAGTCAGTCCTGCAGCAAACCCTGTCCCCTGCCCACTATAAGTATACTGGAACAGCACAGACATTCATGGAAAGGTGTCCAGCTCTATATTTGATGATCTGAAGTACAGTTATGGGACCTGTTATCCAGCATGTTCTGGACCTGGGGCTTTCTGGATGGGTGTCACATATTTCTGAGCTTTCTGGATAATGGGTTTCCGGATAACAGATCCCATACCTGTACACTCCTTTTGCTTTTACAGTGCTACCCTTTTTAGTTTTCCCACAGTTTATATGAAAAATTACCCTATTCATAAATCAGTTTTTCTCCGATTATATTTCTGTTGTTTGCAGGAGTGGGACCTCCCACACTGTTTGCTTTACCCCAGGCATTTAAACATCAATAGCGATGCTATAATCTTTCTAAAAGTGTGATGCCATTGCAATCTATATAGCATTCATCACAGACAGGTAATATGGATCCTCCTATTTTTGTATAAATGATTTATTAATAGTGATGGGTGAATTTATTCGCCAGGCGCGAATTTGCGGCTAAATCCAGCAATTTGGCACCCGCGAATAAATTCGCAAAAATACGCCAGCGTCAAAAACGAGATGCTGGCGCCATTTCACAAATTTTTTGCCGTTTCACGAATTTCACGGGTAAATTCTCAAATTTTTCGGTGAAGCGAAACACCCCAAATTCGCCCATCACTATTTATTAAATCAATAAGCCAATGTTGTCCTATTTTCTTATTTGGTGAAACACATGAATATAACACATTGAATAAGAGACAAGAATATTAATAGGCGAGGGCCTGAATAGAAAGAGGAGTACTAGAAAGTAGCAATTAAAATAAATGTGTAACCTTATAGAGCATTTGTTTCCTAGAAGGGGTCAGTGACTCTTCATTTAAAAGATCAGAAGAAGGCAAATCATTTAAAAACTATAAAAAAAAGAAAACAAGAAGACTAATTGAATAGAATTAGCCATTCTATAACATACTAAAAGTTAACTTAAAGGAGAACTAAAGCTTAACTAAAGAAGTAGCAAGAAATGTTGTACATTATGTTTTGGGCTTCTGTACCAGCCCAAGGCAACCACAGCCCTTTAGCAGTAAAGATTTGTGTTTCTGAAGATGCCCCAGTAGCTCCCCATCTTCTTTTCTGCTGATTCACTGCACATGTTCTGTGCTGCTGTCACTTACTGAGCTTAGGGACCCACTCACAATATACAGTAAATATAGAATAGAAATGTCACAATATAAGGCCGATTAGTAATTAATACAGATAATTGCTACATGGCAGCACAGAAACCAGTGCAATAAGCATCAAAATGTAATAATAAGCCCTGTAGCATCAGCTTATATTACAGAACAACCTAATTTTCCAGACCAAAGAGGAAGCTTAGGGTTAAAGTCCAAATTCGCGGTATCCAAGAAGGGGTCAGGCAATAGCGTAGTCAAGTTCAGGCAAGTGTTCAATAAGGCAGGCAGCAAGGATCAGGGTCTAGCCAAGGGTCAGGAAGCCAGGAAACAGGAATTCATGAATTTAGGAAACCCAGGTAAGGATTCAGCAATTCCTATACTTGGCATTGAACTGGCATCCTGAGCATCCTTTTATTTTGAATTTGGTGCCAAAATGCAGCGTTGTGATGTCACGATTGCGTGCTGACGTCAACGTGTCCGAAGCCACGTGGCTACCATGAGCACCGCCATCTTGGATTTTGCTGGGAACAGGAGCGTTGCGGAGTGCTCTTGACACCCCCTAAGCTCAGCTTCTCAACAGCTGCTCAGAGCCCACTGAACACTTTCCAAGATGGTGACCCCCTGTGACAAGTTTGAAGTCCTGGATCATTGCTGCTATTGACAAGCTAAAACTTTAGGCCGGTGCAATAATTGCACTATATAAATATGGCGTTTTTAGCCATATTCATTTTTAGGGTTTAAAAGATGAACTACCCCTTTAACTGCTGGGCAAAACAGAATTCTTAACATAACCAGCATATATAGAGAAATACATACATTAAGTTCTCTACACCCAATGTCAGCCGCCTGTTTTCATTTGATGGCGTTCAGCCCTACCTTGTTTGCATTCGAATAAATTAACAAATGAAATGTTCGCCACACTGAACCAGTTTTTCGCCCTTCAGCACAGTAATGTTGCTATGACTACTGTTAAACACGACACTTTATTTTGCAAAAGAATAAACCAGAATTATATGGCAGCCAGATTATTGCCTAGCGATAAAGTATAGTCTTCCTTCTTGCTGTTTGGATTAGTGCATGCTTGGCAGCGGCTGAAAGCAATGTTTCCTCAAGCTGAAGAATAGTAGGATTGACTGTGTACAGTTATATCATAATACCTTGGGTGCGGACTAATAGCACCCGCTATGGAGAACATTGATCCATTCAAAGCCTTTGTCAATAAGAGGTGTCTGACAAAATCAACACCGATGGTTCATTCACAAAAGAGGATTTTCATGGTTGTTTAAATGAGGCATATTCTATACTCTGCGGCCCCGTATCCTTGATGCAATAATATCCTTGACTGCAACAGGAATGACGGCTTTATAAAAGAAAGAGAGGCAGCTGCTTCTCACTCTGCAGATGTAGAACCTTAATGTCAAGGCCAGACGTGGCGTTTTTACGTTGCGTTTTTAAAAAGGAACAGCCAGGCGTAAATACGCATGAACTGCACTACCACTGAAACGAATGGAAAACGCACTATGGCAATTCAGACAGGGCGCTTGCAAGCAAATCCGCCACAGGACGCCAGTATTGGCGTTTCTTAGCAGAAAAGCCAATACGTCAAGAAACTACCAAATCAATAGACTCTATGAGATCTGCACGTTTGAAACCAATATGCAGCGTATTTTAAATACGGCGTCCAAATTCTCAAGGAGAACAATGAAAACAATGAGAAGTGCATGTTGGGAAAAGAATCCTACGCGCTGAAAAACGCATGAATAACGCATGTTGACGGTCGCCTGTGGTTTCAGTGGCGTATTTACGACTGGCTGTTCTTTTTTAAAAACGCAACGTAAAAACGACATGTCTGGCCTTGCTCTTAGGGATCTCAACCAGGGGGGTAATTGAACCTATAAAAAGATTTAGGCTTGGCCCCAGTATAGGGAAGTAAGAATAGAGACAACAGTAAAAGAGGCTGTTGGGGGGAACCCTGATGAATTGTAAAGCAAACATTTTTCTTAAAGGTTTTGGGGTGCATACTATCTCATTAAGGAGCTATACTGCTCATCTTCTGTAATAGTAATGCCCAGTTATGCCCCTGCTTAAACCTTACCTACTTTTGGGTAAACACTTATTACTATTTTGGGTCTCTGTTTCCTTTTAAAGGAACAGTTCCAGCACCACATTCATAACAGTTGACTAGTGCATGGGGAGGGGAAGGGGGGGAGGGTAAGAAAGTCTATTAATTAGGTACACTACAGGTATAGGACCTGTTATACAGAATGAAGGACCTGGGGGTTTACAGATAAGGGGTCTTTCCGTAATTTGGATCTCCATACATGTAGGGGCAGATTGATCAAAGGTCAAAGTTAAAATTCCAATTAAAAAAATTCAAATTTCGATTCGAATTTGAAAAAAAATCAAAAATTCATATTTCTAAATTAATCATGTACTGTCTCTTTAAAATTCGACCTCGACCATTCGCCATCTAAAACCTGTCAAATTGCTGTTTTAGCCAATAGGGGACCTTCGAGAACCTATTTGGAGTCAGTTGGTGGACTTTGAGAAAAACTTTGATTCTTACGATTCAAATTTGATCAAAAACGGACCTATTCTATTGAAAAGGGACCTATTCGGCCAAAAAAAACCTTTGATTTCATTTTGGTTGGTCTTTTTGAATTCAAATTTCGAAGTTTTTCAAATTCGAAATTTGACCCTTCATAAATCTGCCCCTAAATCTGCTAAAAATCATGTAAACGTGAAATAAACTCAGTAGGAGTGTTCTGCTTCCAATAAGGATTAATTATATCTTAGTTCGAATCAAGAACAATGTACTGTTTTATTATTACAGAGAAAACATGTGAATTATTTGATTAAATGGAGTCTATAGGAGATGGCCTTCCCGTAATTCGGAGCTTTCTGGATAACGGGTTTCAGGATAACAGATCCCATACATGTATACTAAAAATAAGATTTTATTTGACCATTACATACAATATAGACACGTATAGACACGTATGGGGAACGTGTATAGACATGTATGGGGAAACCTGTTATCCACAAAGCTCTGAATTACAAGAAGGCCATCTCCCATAGACTCCATTTTTATCAAACAATTCAGATTTTTAAAAATAATTTCCTTTTTACTCGGTAATAATAAAATAGCAGCTTGTAATTGATCCTAAGATATAATGAATCCTTGGAGGCAAAACAATCATTTGGGGTTTTATTAATGTTTAAATCATTTTTACTAGACTTATGGTATGAGGATCGAATTAAGGAAAGTTATCTGGAAAATGCCAGGGCCGGAGCATTCTGGATAACAGGTCCCATACCTGTACTACTTTTTAGCTGCTGAATGGAGGGAGACAATTAGTGAAATCCATTCATTATTGTAAGAGTGCAGTTTTGATAAACTCTTGTAACATAGTAACATAGTAACATAGTAAGTAAGGTTGAAAAAACACACAAGTTCAACCTTTTTTTTTTATTAACTACCGTACCTATCTGCCAGTTGATCCAGAGGAAGGCAAAAAAAACCCATCTGAAGCCTCTCCAATTTGCCTTAGAGGGGGAAAAATTCCTTCCTGACTCCAAAATGGCAATCGGACTAGTCCCTGGATCAACTTGTAATATGAGCTATTTCCCATAACCCTGTATTCCCTTACTTGCTAAACACCATCCAAAGCCTTCTTAAAGCTATCTAATGTATCAGCCTGTACAACTGATTCAGGGAGAGAATTCCACATCTTCACAGCTCTCACTGTAAAAAACCCCTTCCGAATATTTAGGCGGAACCTCTTTTCTTCTAATCGGAATGGGTGACCTTGTGTCAGCTGGAAAGACCTACTGGTAAATAAAGCATTAGAGAGATTATTATATGATCCCCTTATATATTTATACATAGTCATCATATCACCCCTTAAGCGCCTCTTCTCCAGCGTGAACATCCCCAATTTGGCCAGTCTTTCCTCATAGCTAAGATTTTCAATATCTTTCACCAGCTTAATTGCCCTTCTCTGTACCCTCTCTAATACAATAATGTCCTGTTTGAGTGATGGGGACCAACACTGTACGGCATATTCTAGATGGGGCCTTACAAGTGCTCTATACAGTGGAAGAATGACCCCCTCCTCCCTTGACTCTATGCCCCTTTTAATACAGCTCAAGATCTTATTGCCCTTGATGCTGCTGACTGGCATTGCTTGCTACAGCCAAGTTTATCATCTACAAGGACTTCAAGGTCCTTTTCCATAATGGATTTGCCTAGTGCAGTCCCATTAAGGGTATAAGTGGCTTGGATATTTTTACATCCCAGGTGCATGACTTTACATTTATCAACATTGAATCTCATTTGCCACTTAGCTGCCCAGATTGCCAGTTTGTCAAGATCCTGTTGCAAGGATGCCACATCCTGGATGGAATTAATTGGGCTGGATAATTTTGTGTCATCTGCAAACACTGATACATTACTTACACCCTCCCCTAAGTCATTAATGAACAAGTTAAATAAAAGTGGACCCAATACTGAGCCCTGGGGGACCCCACTAAGAACCTTACTCCAAGTAGAGAATGTCCCATTAACAACCACCCTCTGTACCCGATCCTGTAGCCAGTTTCCTATCCATGTGCAAACGACTTCATTAAGCCCAACAGACCTTAGTTTAGAAAGCAGCCGTTTGTGGGGCACAGTATCAAATGCTTTGGCAAAATCCAAATAGATCACATCTTCTGCCCCCCCCCCACTGTCCAGAATCTTACTTACCACATTATAAAATGCAATCAAATTCGTCTGACATGACCTATCCTTCATAAAGCCATGCTGATTGTTGCTCATAATGCCATTCATTAGGACAAAAATTTAAATGTGATCCCTTAACAAGCCTTCAAATAATTTGCCCACCACAGATGTCAAGTTTACTGGCCTATAATTGCCAGGCTGAGATCATAATACCTTTTTAAATATTGGAATATTGTATTCCCACACAGTCAGACTATATTCTACATTACTATTTAGTAGTAATAATAGTAGTAGAACAGGGATTTCTGTCTCCGAAAATCTCCTTCTGTAATTAAAATATTATTGGCAGTGTGTGTGGGTGTAGGTGGGGGAGATGTGTGTCTAAGCCTTTTTAAAATATATTTCTCTGCAGTCATTAAACTGTAAGGTTGGGGGGTGAAATCATTTGACACATATTTGAGTTGGGTTAGATAAATAGACTAATATGATAAGTAAAACCATGTTCTGACAATCAGAAATATATACTGACATCAGGCCATATGTATATTGAGAATTGTCATTTTATAATGGAAAACGTTGCCTGATATAGATCAAGTGAATTTTGCCTGAAGCTCAAATACACATACAAATCACCGAAATGTACCTGCAGCCAAGGCATTTTTATTCACCTTGATTGTGACCTCTACCTGCAGTGTTGTGTGAAGTTCTTTTAAGTGGCCAATGTACAGAACACAAAGTGCTTTCTTTTGCAGTCAGTGTACACAAGAGGATAAGAGGATTCCTTTTACGGGAGGAAGAAAATACTTGCATTAAATTTCATTAGGAAAAGAAAAACGACAAGAGGGATCTTTATGAGACTATGATTTCTGATGGCAGTCCTGGCCCTACTACAAAACAGCAGAGCGTTCCTCAAACCCTTTCTCTAAATGTATATTTGGTCACACAGCTCAATGTCCCAAGGGTTTATTAGGACAGGGCATGACATTAGAAAGAAAATACCATGTTGCTTCTGCTGACCAACTGTGTCTAACTGCAGTACTTGCAGAAGGAAAGGAGTATATAGTGCCTCTGTAGCTGTCAATAGGGATGTAGCGAAAGTCGGAAAAAATGTTCGCGAACATATTCGCGAACTTGCGTCCAAAAATGCGAACGGTTCGCGAACGTCGCGAACCCCATAGACTTCAATGGGAAGGCGAATTTTAAAAGCTAGAAAAGACATTTCTGGCCAGAAAAATGATTTTAAAGTTGTTTAAAGGGTGCAACGACCTGGACAGTGGCATGCCAGAGGGGGATCAAGGGCAAAAATGTATCTGAAAAATACATTGTTGACACAGCGCTGCGTTTTGTGCTGTAAAGGGCAGAAATCACACTACGTCACTCAGGTGATGTTTCTGGACACGGAATGTGAAAAAGCTCACACAGCTAGGTGGCACTTGGTTAAAGACTGGGCAAACAATGCCTGCAAGGGCAACGTATACAGTAGTGGATACGGAATATATTATTGCTGCTGTAAAAACATCACTCAGGTGATGTTTACGGACATGGAATTATTATTGTTATTTAGACAGAACGTGAAAAAGCTCACACAGCTAGGTGGCACTTGCATAACTCCCAACTGTCCCTCTTTTGACCACTCAACCCCCTGTCCCTCTTTTGTACTGGAAAGTCCCTCTTTTCTCTGCACTGAACAGCCAGAAAAAAAACAGTTTCTAACTTAATTAGCTTTTGGCAGAGAGCTCAGAACAGCTAACAGGTGCAAATAAGATACTTTGTAACAATTTTGACTCTGGTTGGTGCTGGTAGTGGTGAACTACTAGGAGGAGCAGCACACCAGTCCCACTCCACAACACAGCTAGACTAATAGCACTGGGCTCTTACAGTAGCAAAGTAAAAAAAAACAAAAAAGAAAATAAAAGCAGTCCTTACAAAGACTATTGGGTTACAGGCAGCAGTCAGCAGATGAGATCAGAAGCAGTGCCCACAGCAGCTACATACAGAGCACTGCAGTAGAAGGTAGATTACTAGTCAGCAAAGCTAACTAACCTAAACTCACTGTCCCTCAAATCCCTGCAGAGTTCTGTCCCTACAATACAGAGCAGTATCAAGTAGATTACTAGCCAGCAAAGTTACTATCAACTGTCCCTCAAATCACTAAACAGCTCTCTCCCTACACTAGCTCTTCCAAGCACACACAGGCAGAATGAAAAAACGCTGCAGGGCTTCAGTTTATGTATGGAAGGGGAGTGGTCCAGGGGGTGTGGGGGTGGTCCAGGAGGGAGAGCTTCCTGATTGGCTGCCATGTATCTGCTGGTCTGGGGGAGAAATGGCAAAAAAAAGCGCCAGCTAAGGCGAACCCAAATTGGCGAATGTCGTGCGACGTTCGCGAACATTCGCGAACGCGAACAGTCAATGTTCGCGCGAACTAGTTCGCGGGCGAATAGTCCGCGACATCCCTAGCTGTCAACTAGACTGAACTACACCAATGACACACCTGCTAAACCAGATCCTGCATCGCTTACTACTCCTGCTTTTAGTGCCACATCTTGAACCTGACTTGCCTTTTTTCTGACTATTTCCAGAGATGGACCTTAATAACCTTGGATTATGCCCTTTGACATTTCTAATGGCCCAGTCATCTTCCTGGAATTTGTAAATGACTCATATGAAGAAAAAACTGGATGTTTTTTTTCTAAGGGGGTTATTTATCAAAGTCCGAATGTATCTCAATATTTTCTGAAAAAAACTCCGACCAAATCCGCACGGGTATTTTTGGGCTTATTTATTAATACAGTTTCCCGAAAATTTTGTTTGCGGGAAAAAATCTTGAAAAATCACATTTTCTAAATTTTTTGGGATTTTTCATCTGATTTTCACGATTTTTTTCAGATTTTTCATCCGAAAACTACTGAAAACTTCAGGGCATTGCCAAAAACCCAGCACACATCAAAAAAACATTGGGATTTCTCCAATTGACTTATATGCAATGTCGACAGGTCTGAGATGCCGGCTTTTTAGATTCTGACTTCCATTCCTCGGGGTTTAATAAATTCAGAGAAATTTGTTATTTTTTTTTAAAAGTCCGATTTTATAAAAAAAAAATCACAAATTGTTCGTGATTTTTGCATTCAGAGTTTAGTAAATAACTCCCTTAGTTCCATGCTAGTCTGAACAACACCAACATGCTTGTCATACCCTGCTCTGTAACAGGGTACACCAGCCTTAAAGAGGTGGTTAACCCTTATGTTAACTTTTAGTATGCTATAGAATGGTTAATTCTAAGCAACTTTTCAATTGGTCTCCATTATTTTTTTTTTTATAGTTTTTTAACTATTTGCCTTCTTCTTATGGCTCTTTCCAGCTTTCAAATGGGGTTCACTGACCCCATATAAAAACAACTGCTCTATAAGGCTACAAAAGTATTATTATTGTTCCGTTTTATTACTCATCTTTCTATTCAGGCCCTTTCCAATTCATATTCCAGTGTCTTATTCAAATCAATGCAAGAGTAATTTGGACTCTAGCAACCATGTTGGCGAAATTGCAAACTGGAGAGCTGCTAAATAAAAACTAAATGACTCAAAACCCCAAATAATAAAACATGAAGACCAATTGCAAATTGTCTCAGAATATCACTCTCTACATCATACTAAAAGTTAATTTAAAGGTGAACAACCACTTTAAACAAGGTAAACTTTTGGGTTTTGTTGACCGTTATCTCTGCTTTGCAACCTTCTGGAATGTTATAAAGCTTGTTCTTGAGGAACATAATTTCTTAGAATTGTAGAGATGGTTTTGGCCATCATAGGTTCATTTATGTTTGTTTTGCCTTCTTGCCATTACTTATTATGATGGTTTTTGTAGATTAGTATTATATTTCTAAAGCAGAGGCTTGAAGTGATTCTGACATAACGTATTTGGATTTCCAACTAAGGCAGAGGTGTTATACTCACAACCTGATGTGTCTTCTAAATCATTACAGCAGCCATGGCGTGGACAACTAGAAGTGTGGTTGCTGCTTGTTACTAATCAGGGGAGCAACCAAACTTTTGGTAGTTGCAATCCCCAGGACACTAGGCCCTAGACTGATGTTACACCTGTGCCCCTGCCTTTGAGTTTTAGAGCAATAACGGTAACCTTTAGCCCTCTGTGATAGGGACTATTCAGTAAAACAATATCTTGTATTTCCACTACCTTAATCCATTTTCCTACATAGCCTAGCTGTGCTTTCTACCCTTAACTTTTGGCTAAAAACAAAGGGCCTCTTAAATTAGCCAAACCCCAAAGGCTGCCATAACTCCTGAACAAAACAGAAATATGCAATGCACATTGTCCTCTTTTACACCCACCCGGCGGGTGCGACTGACAGTTGTTGGTCCAGCAACAGCTTATATAAGTTAGTTTGTCATTAATAGCTTTTCTTTATAACCTTATTCCAGCCAAGAGCTTCTGTTGTTTCCAAGCCTTTGTAATAGAGGACCTGCACACTCTACTTATATTTATAATGAAATGAACTGTATATGTAGGAAGAGAAGCCAGCTCTAAACTCAAAACAGATGTTTCCAAGCAAATCCTACAGAATTGTGCTTCAGTAACAAACTATTGATTTCACACACCCCCCCCCTTGAAAATTGTCTCTATACAAAGAAATTGCTGCCTGAATGATTATATAACAACGGAAAGTGTGGCTATTTAGCTCGTTTGACATTTGCATCTCTCATTCTGTAAGACATGCCCCGTCTTATAATGTACATGTGCCCCATGGATTTTTTCATTTCACGTTTACAAAATTATTTAATAGAATTGGCATTGGCATTGTTCTGTTCTTGCAAAATTTTTTCCATGAAGGTGAGAGCAATTTGCTTGTCTTTACGCTCTGCAATTGCACACATCTTTGATCTAAAGTCTATGCACACAGTCATTTATTCCGTTTTAGGACCATTTGTTTCAGCTGAGCTGCACATTCACACAAAAAAAGCCCTAGAAATGCAATTATATTTAATTTAAGAACTGTCTGTTTCAAAAATGAACCAGCAATTTCAGAAGTAGAATCAAATGACAAATTTGTATTAATGCATATAGGGCAAATAATTCATATTTTCCCTCTTACTACAGGTATGTCATCTGTTATGCAGAAACCTGCTATCCAGAAAGCTCCGAATTACTGAAAAGCCATATCTCAAGGAGTCCATTTTATCCAAATAATCCACTTTTTAAAAAATTATTTCCCTTTTTCTTTGTAATAATAAAACAGTACCTTGTACTTGATCCAAACTAAGATATAATTAATCCTTATTGGAAGCAAAACCAGCCTAATGGATTTATTTAGTGTTTACATGATTTTCTAGTAGACAAGGTATAAAGATACACATTACTGAAGGATCCTTTATCTGGAAAATCCCAGGTCCTGAGCATTCTCTACAACAGGTCCTATACCCGTACCATAAAACCCTCTATCTCAAAGAGAAAACCACAGACTGTAAAGATTCTGTGCAGTAGGAATGGAGTGTTATCACTGTATTTTATGTTGAATCAACTGCTGCCTTAGTTAGTAAGTAAGTAAGTTAGTTAGGTTGAACAAAGACACATGTCCATCAAGTTCAACCTTTTTAACCTATATATACAGTATAACCTGCCTAACTGCTAGTTGACGCCTCTCCAAGTTGCCTCAGAGGGGGAAAAAATTCCTTCCTGACTCTAAGATGGCAATCGGACTAGTCCCTGAATCCAGGCCCAGATTTGTGGAGAGGCCACCAAGGTCCGGGCCCAGGGCAGCATGACTTTAGGGGGCGGCATGCTGCCCAACCACACCCACATTGGTTCAGAAACACTAGGGAGGCTTTGGAGATACGATCGTTTTTAACATTTCCTGAACAGGGCGACAAATGACAGTGGGCTTAGGGGCACCTGCTATGTAAATCCGGCCCTGCCTGGATCAACTTGTATTATGAGCTATCTTCCATAACCCTGTATTCCCTTACTTGCTAAAAAGCTATCCAACCCCTTCTTAAAGCTATCTAATGTATCAGCCTGTACAACTGATTCAGGGAGAGAATTCCACATCTTCACAGCTCTCACTGTAAATAACCCCTTCTGAGTATTTAGGCGGAACCTCTTTTATTCTAATCAGAATGGGTGACCTTGTGTCAGCTGGAAAGACCTACTGCTAAATAAAGCCTTAGAGAGATTATTATATGATCCCCTTATATAATTAAACATAGTTATCATATTAACTCATAAGTGTGAACAACTCCAGCTTGGCCAGTCTTTCCTCATAGCTGATATTTTTCATACCTTTTACCAGCTTAGTTGCAATTCTTTATAATACAATAATGCCCTGTTTGGGTGATGGAGACCAAAACTACACAGCATTTTCTAGATGGGGGTCTTACCTGTTACATATTCCTATGGGAAAACACGAGAAAAATTTGCAGTCTGGGCCTTAAAATGTTTTTCCCTCTACTCCTACATCTGATTATGGCTTTGGGGTTTGGGCTATTATAAACAGTAATTTCTTTCAACAAAAAGAAGGGGAGATAGAATATAAAGACATTTTTTTGACTAAAATTTACTTTAGGACTGTTTTTCCTGCATTCCCCTGCAGTGGATTTTTGAAGTGTTTCACCACAGGGGAAGACATGAGTTAACACAGCCAGTTCTTTTTCAATGAGCTTTACTCATGTGCCACAGGGAAGTGCTGAATGCAGGTGGAACACATGGAAGTTAGTAGACACTCATTGATTCTTCATTCTTTTCCTTGCATTCAAATGCATGAAACAAAGAACCACATGAGACACTAGTATGTATGAGCCCTAACTGAACTTTTTATGTGTAGGCCACATTGCCTGTTGCAAAGGGAGCACTTTCTTGTTGCTCAATATGGTAAATTAGAAATACTAATATATAATTTTTCTGGCTGTATTGGGTTGGCTATACCACCAGTGATGTCAATAAGTGTTTATTTTACCAAACCACATGCTGGTGTCTAGTAAGGCATTTTCATATTGGATCAAAAGAGACAAGCAATGTCAATAGCAATCATTTACACTATTTACGTCTGAAAGCACATTGTGCACTTTTCCCCACAGTGAGTTGCACCTAAAACCACTTTCATTAAAGGTACTTGCATCAAAGTGAGATCCTTGCACTACCATATAGTTGCACTCGGTGCTGCTCAGTCCTTTCATTTCAAATGGGGCTGGTGCCAATCGGCAAAAAAAATATAGATTTTTTAGGTGCATGCATGCGGCACCTATTCATTCAGGAGCTATGATCGGCGCCTTCACACAGGTGCGCTGAGCAGCACCTTCATGCATGCACACTCATTGCATCATAGTAGGGGGTCGGAGGGGGTCCTGGACATTAGTCCCGGTGGGCCCCAGGCCCCCCAGTCCGACCCTGGGTGCACATATTAATGCAGGGGAACCCTGGAGCTACCACCACCTCCTGACTAGTTGGTTGCTCCAGGATTCCCTTTGTGCCCTTCTACCTAAAGAATAGTGCACAGCAAACAACAGAAATGATGCCAAGCAGACATAAATATTTGGTGCAATTGTGCCTGATTTGTGACAAACCACATGCACAATTGTGGCTATTCCTTACTGTCAATTTCAATGCACTCATGCAGAGAACAGTGGTGTTTTATGCAAGGTTGAAATTGCAAGATCAGTCTGCCACACCTAAACAGAAGCTATAAAGAACAAGGTGAAAGGAGCATCCTATTTGAGTTAGACAAATACACTGCTAATTGTAGATTTATTTTTAAATTAGATGCTTTTAGGAGACCAGGAGATAGCACAGACTAAAGAATAATTAGACTAAGAAGCCCATATTAATTCTTGTAGAATAGCAAATCCTAAAGTTCTCATATTCACAGTAACTCATTGTGAATGACCAGATACATAAGCACCAATGTCAGCTCTAATGCAGCTTGTTCAACCAGTCATCAGGTTAGTTTGCTGAAGACTAAGCTGACGTAAACTGACAACATTCTTGGAGTCAATATTCTTTCTCTGGTATTTACAGTTACACATACCTCTACTCTAAGTCACACTGAGTGAAATATTAGTAGAAATGTGCCAAACTGCCAGAGGCAATGGCAAGGGACACCAGTGCCTCCTCAGTTGCAATGTGAAGTGCTAGTTTGTGGCTTCTCCATTCTAATCTCGATACAGAAGCTTGTGTGCTTGATGTGTGCTTATTGTCAACGAGGGTGCTGAGCAGAACATTGATTAGGGACTGTTGCCTTCATCGCCTTGGAGGCAGATCAGTGAAAAAGAATGTGTGAAAGCAACTGGAACAGATTATGTGCATTCCAATCCAGGGCACACAATATCTCAAAATCACAGTGCCTGCAAATGCAATGACCCTCTATCTAGTCCTTAGTGTTTGAACCTATAGGGCTTCTTTCTGCATTTGGACAAATCATATGTGGGAGGTTCAGTTTTTGTCAAAATCCAAAAAATGTGGTTTGGGTTCATCATCCCTAGTACAACTCAAACTGAACTGTGTTGTGTGAAATGAAACATTCATAATATCATTGCATTAATCTGCAGCATCCAACCTCCTCTGAAGATTCCCTAATACATTCCCTTTCATTGTATTGGAGTGATTTCTTTCCTTGGCTTTGAGTGAAACACTTTTCGAATTGTATTTGGAAGGTGCAGGTTGGTTTTGGTTTGGAAAAGGATCCAGTAAAGTCAGCTGATACCACTATTAGCCCAGATGCTTTGTTTTAGTAGTGTGGTCTTCCAATAAATCCTGTACCATTCTTGACTTTATCCCAATGTGATCATAGGAAACCAGATGCACGGGGTTAAGCGCAGATGCTTTTGATTGAGAATTTACATTATGGTTAATGCCACACACGGAGTTTTGAAGTTAAGTTTCACTTTTTCTCTTTTTCTCTCCTCTGGTAACATCTCTATTCCAGATACCATACCTACAGTACCCAAACCACATTCACTTTCAACGAAACTCCTTTGCATAGGAAAGCAAAAGCATAAGGATCTCTCAGTGCAAGATGTGAGCTTCACAAATAGAACTGTGTTAAGTAAGGGCCTCATATACCTTTTCTCTAGCTTCCAGTTATACTTTAAAGAAAAAATGACAAATACATTTCGATTTATTGCCTAATTTCTGTAAATACTTGATTAAAGATGGCCAAATGTGCAAATTATTAGGTAATCCCCTAGACGACTCGGTTGTGATACCAGAGTTTAATTCCGTGTGCAGACAAGATTTTACGTTAATCTTACATCGTAGCAAATAAATAACTAAAGTACTCGAAGGGGATGATTTACTTACACTTGAATTTAAATTTTTTTTCTAGGAATCTCTAAAAATTTGTGTTTTTCCTATTTTTTCTAGAGAGCTATAAAATTCGAGGTTTATTTAGTGTAAAAACCACAAAAATACAAAAAAAGAAAAAGTTGTCGAGGTCCTATAGAAGTCTAAGGGGCATATTTACCAAGGAGTGAAGTTAGAGATCGCCACTAGAGTGAAATTCTTCCACACTCCATCAATTTCTATGGGATTTTTGAAAGAGTACTTATCAAAGGGTGAAAGTGAAAGTTCACCCTTTGATAATTATTACTTTAAAAAAATGGAGAGTGGCGGAATTTCACTCTAGTGGACTGTGGCGATTTCTAACTCTTTGATAAAAATGCCCCAGCAGCTATCTACACGAACTGCCTCAGCGTTTTTCCCCATAGGCTAGAATGAAAAGTCGTCTGCGCTAATGCACATGCGGCGATACGTTTTCTATAGTCCCCTGAAGTTGCCTCACTGAGCTCAAAATAAAAGGAAGGTCATCTCCTATAGACTCCATTCTAATCAACTAATTCAAAATTTTAAAACAATTTCCCTGTATTAAAAAAACAGTAGTTTGTACATAATTAAAACTAAAATATAATTAATCCTGATCGGAGGCAAAACAATTCTTTTGGATTTTTTAATAGACATAGGGACAGATTTATCAACCATCAAATTTCGAGTTTATGGGAGTTTCTAAAAACTCCCGTCAACTCCCATAAACTCGAAATTTGAAGAAACCCCCCCCACCAATCGAAACTTATTAAACAAATCTAATTTTTTATATTTGGGTGAATAGGATCGACCTGCAAACTCTAAACTAATTCGATCGAATTCGATTAGTTTTTCCCCCCCCCAAAAAAAAGTTTTTTTTTAAAAGTCCACCAAATGACTCCAAATTGATTGTAGGAGGTCCCCCGTCAGCTAAAACACCAATTTGTTAGGTTTTAGTTGACGAATAGTCGAATTTGAATTCTCAAAGGGACAGTACATAATACATTTTAAAATTCGAAGTTTGAAGTTTTTTAAAACTCAAATCTAATTTGGACTATTCCCTAGTCGAATCAGACTTAAATAAACTCGAAATCTGAATTAAAAAATTTGAATTTTCAATTTAACCCTTGATAAATCTACCCCTTAAAGTATGCAGATCCACATTAACTTGTGTGTCCATTGGGGCTGATGCAATTGTAGCATCAAGTAATGTATTTTGTTGTTGAAGAACCCAACTATAAACAATGCTTCCGCCTAAATAGTACAATGGTACTGGGCGTTTCAAAGGCAATGTGTGCCCTTGCCCTAGTGTGATGCAGAACAAGGCATTAATATTGGGCTGCATTTGCAGTCCTCCAGTGCCTGGCAAAGAGTTGCTAATGAGGCCCAAAATATCCATTGCTGTTGGTGAAAGTGCCATTTCAGCAGCTGGTATTGGGATGCTTTATAACACATCAGTATCACTCACTTCACACATTGCCTGTCTCAGAGCTATTTACTCAATGAAGGAATGTGCACAATGCATACAGTAGAATAGGTTATACACAAAGGAATGTTCTAGATGTGGTTCTCTGAAAGTGTCTGTACAATTACAAGGTACCCTACTGAGTATAATTATTATTATTATTATTATTAACGTTAATAACAATTAATTTATTTCTATAGAGCCAGCATATTTCGAAGAGCTGCAAAGTAATTGTGTTTAAACAACCAAATCACATTAATTACATACATAGAACATATGGAGTTACATACATCAAAACCAATACTGGTACAAAAGATGAGGAAGGCCCTGTGCAAAGGTGCTTACAATCTAAAGGGAAGGGAATAAGACACTAGGGGGCAAATTCACTAAAGGACGAAGTGCCTAATGGTAGCGTTAATTCGCTAGCGTAGCGCATTTTCGTTAATTCTTCGATTCACTAACAGACGCTGGCGTAAATTCGCTAGTGTTACTTTGCACCCTTATGCCTGGCGAATTTGCACAACGGACGTAACTACGCAAATTCACTGACGTGCAAATTTTTCTGAATGCTACCTTTTACGCCAGACTTCCTTCGCTACCTCAGACCAGGCAAAGTACAATAGAGTAGATATGGATTGCTGCAAAAAAATTCCCAAAAAACGCTGGCGTTTTTTATTTTTTATGAGTGATAGGCTGAAAAAGATCTAAAAATTTTGTGGGGCAACCCCTCCTTCCCCCCTACGTTTCCTAACTCATGGCACCTTAACTATACAGTGGGCACATGTGTAGGGCAAAATAAAAATTTTATTTGGTTTCCCAGGCTTGTGTAGTGATGCTACATATACCTCCATTGTAACTTCAATTTGGTGCCGTATGCAAATTAAGCATTGCTAGCGGAACTTCACTTTGCTTGGCAAATTAACGCTAGCGCAACTTCGCAACCTTATGCTTCCCCTGAGCGCAACTTCGGATTTTAGTGAATTTGCGTAGCGCTGGCGAACATATGCCTGGCGAAGTGCAGCGAAGCGGACGCTGGCGCAACTACGAATCTTAGTGAATTTGCCCCAAGGTGTGGGAGTGGGCAAGATCATAATTAATTGGGTGAGAGCTACTCATAGAATGCTCATATTTCATATTGTAACAGCATCCAGATTGTTAATACCCAGACTATGGAAATCACAGGAAATACCGAAAAGGGAAGACCTGGTATATTTAATAGACTCTAACCTTAGCTTTGAAGGTTTAATTGCTAGAAGCAAAATAACTTTAATTAAAGTCCAAACTGCCAACCAACAGTGGCAGCTATAGAAATTGAAATATTTTTAATCAGCATTGATGCTAGACTCAATATAAGGAGAGACTAACTAACTACCTAACTACCTAATCTATTTATCTGTTTATTTCTACCTACCTATTTACTTACCTACCCCCCTTATTTGTATCTCCTAATCCACCTTTTTATTTACCCATTTGTTTGTTTATTTGTTTATCTCTTTTATAATAAGATGATTTTTCTTTTTTCTTTTCTGTAAACTGTAAAAACAAATTAAAGATTAATGATAAAATAAAAAAACAGAATTAAGTGGGTGAGAGATGTGGTACTGTATTTGGTTGTTAAGCAGAGTAAGAAGTGCATTTTAAGTAGGGATGCACCGAATCCAGGATTCGGTTCGGGATTCGGCCATGATTCGGCCTTTTTCAGAAGAATTCGGCTTCGGACTAATCCTTCTGCCCGGCTGAACCGAATCCGAATCGAGGGAAATCGCGTGACTTTTTGTCACAAAACACGGAAGTAAAAAATATTTTCCCCTTTCAACCCCTAATTTGCATATGCAAATTAGGGTTCGGATTTGGTTCGGTATTCGGCCGAATCTTTCAAGAAGGATTCGGGGGTTCGGCCGAATCCAAAATAGTGGATTCAGTGCATCCCTAGTTTTAAGAGATCTTTTGAGAGCAGAAAGGTTGGGAGAAAGTCGGACAGACCGTGGGAGAGAGGAGGGGTGCAGCCCTTGCTAAGTTGAGGAGGAGTTGAGTAGCAGGTCAGTAGAGGAGCGTAGCAAGCGGTTGGGTGAGTATATAGAAATGAGATCAGAAATGGAGGGTGGGGTGTTTGGAATGTCAGGGTCATTAATTTATGTATTCTTCAAGATTTGCCATTTTAGGCAATAGATATTATAAGTTTCCCCCACATTGCGGATCAGTGTGTATTTTGTTGCTGATATATTCTAGGTTGTGTTAGTGCGCACAGCTATAAAAAATTCAGTTGCTGCATGTACGCCCAATGTACAGGGAAATGCACTTCATTATCCATTTCACCCTGTCAGCTAAATTATAGACTTTGATCTGCTATACCGAACCATTAAAATGTCTCTTAAACATCACTTTAATAGCCATTAGGAACCTATTGATCTTTTACTCACTAACCATAAACCATAATGAAAATACTCATTTAATCTATTAGAAAATTACAGGTTATTGTAAAGTATTGACCTTGCCTCTACCAGCTACCTTAATTATGACATCATCTCTACATTTTCTACTCTGATGCCTTAGTGTTGTTTAAGTGGTGAATTATATATACAGTATGTGTGTGTTATCGTTTGCCTACGAATGTTTTCTTTTTGTTGCTGGCAATGTACCTTTCTTAGAAACAAGTGCTAGGAGGCAGCGTTATCTTAAAGCAGACTAATATATCACTCTGGCAAGGGGAGATAGAAAATTGTGTATACAAGCATCATTTCAAGGTTACAGAGATCTCATTATACCGTTAGTTTTTATTGAAGAGGATTTAATAATGTAATACAGAAGGGAGGTCAAAATTGGTTACCACCTCAAAGTAAATGAAGAAATAACATATTCTGCATATTTCCTGACTGTACTACCATGTTAGAGGCCATTGAGAATTTTCAGTACACATAACAGCTTTCAACTATGGAGTTGAATCAGCTCATAGGCCTAAATTGCTGGATGTAAAAATACTATAGGCCAATATGAAACAGGCTGGCTGCAACAAGAAAACACAATAGTCTGTTAATGTTAGACAAGGAACAAGAAGAAAAAAATACATTATGTGGTTTTGGGGATGGGACAATAATCAAAACTGTATCATATGAACGATTAATATAATTGATGATGGATTTCCAGCTCTAGGCCCCCAGCACAGTTTGTCCTAGTAGATACATTCTCCTATGTCCTGCACTTTCCCCCTCATCCCTGATATTTCTTTAAGTCATGGTCTTATTAAAGGAGAACTAATACCATTTTACCCTTGGGGGTGCCAAATGTTAGGCACCTCCAAGTGACTACTTTTACTTACCTGAACCAAGGGCCAGTGCTCCTATCAGCAGATGTCACGTACGGCTCCCTTAATTCAGAACAAGTGCTAAACTCCCTGGTCTCAGCTCAATCTTCCCCCTGTAGCAGCCACCTTTGCCCTCAGCTACTCAGATGCCGCCAGGTATTAACGTGAGAGGAGCAAAGCGATGTTCTGAACGAGCAAAGGGGAACGTGCGTTTTCAAGTTTTTGGGCGGAAGGCAACAGTTCAGGGAGTAGACGAAAAGCATGGTCAGGCAGCCTAGGGTCGGTACAGGCGGAGTTAAAGCAGGGTCAGACAGGCAGTGGTCGTACTGGTGGAGTTCAAGCAAGGTCAATCAGGCCGGGGTCGGTACAGGCAGCGTTCAAAGAATAGTAAGACAGGCAAGGGTCAATATCAGTAGAGTTCAGAGTAGTCAGGCAGGCAAGGGTCAGGATTGGCAGAATTTAGGATAGTCATGCAGGCAAGGATCAAAACTGGAATCAAACAAGACAGAATCACACCCAGATACTAATGAGTTAAGACCTAACAACAGGCAATGATTTCCAGACCATAGTCCCTTTAAATAGTCAAAACGATGACATTATGACGCTCGCAACGCATAAAACCCGGAAGTGCGCGCCACGCGCCATAGGAGAAACTGGCAACAGAGAGGAAGGTTCACCAAGGCGGGAGTCCCCAGCCGAAGCAGGAAGAGGATCACTCTGTGGTGCTCGCTAGAAGAACCCCTTGGCCTGTGCGGTTTTCTGCTGATAGGAGCACCAACCTGGGGGTGTCAGGTAAGTAAAAGTCACTTGTGGGTGTCTATGTTTTGGAACCCCAATTGTAAAATGGTATTCATTCTCCTTTAACAGAATTTGTGTTTTCACATCATATCCTTCAATAAAATTCTTTCTTAGCACACTGTTCATATTTGCTGTGCTAGTAGTACAGGTATGGGACCTATTATCCAGAATTCTCAGGACCTGGGTTTTTCTGGATTTGGATTTCCATACCTTAAGTCTATTAAACAAATAATTTAAACATTAATTAAACCCAATAAGATTCTTTTGCCTTCAGTAAGGATGAACTATATCTCAGTTGGGATTAGGGTTGCCACCTTTTCTGGAAAAAAATACCGGCATTCCTATATATTTAGCTTTTTTCCCTATTAATAACATTGGGATGAACCATCAACCCTAGTTGGGATCCAGTATGAGGTATTGTTTTCTCATTAAAAATCTGAATTATTTGATTTGAATGGGGTCTATGGGAGATGACCTTCCTGTAATTTGGAGCTTTCTGGAAAACAGGTTTCTGGATAAGGGATCAATACCTACAAAGAAGGCTGAGGCACACTGATTTGTTGGGGGGATAAATAAATGGAGTACCGTGTTTGTTTTGCCCACAAATATTCTGTGTCTTCTTTGCAGTACAGTAAATTTTGGGTCTCCTGTATCCAAAGAATTATTCAAGAGGGCCCAATGTTTCAACCAGAGATTGTATTTCTTAGGACTAATACAAGGGGCTTAATTTACTAACAGCAGACAAAGTTCTAAATTTGGGAAAATGTTTTAATGTGAAAAATCGTGCACTTCTGTGTGTTGTTTCCTATGATTCAACAGGCTTCCATGAATTCCAGTGTCATTGTCACTGCTACATTTTTGTGTTCAAGATTGGATGAAAGAAATTTGCCATTACTGGCACAACATTTGGATCCTGCCATAAATGCAGGGATGTGCCAAACCCTGCTTTCAGGGTTTTAGCTGAACCCCCAAATCCTGGGGAACGATTCAGCCAAATACAAACAGAATCTGGACTGGTTACGGTGCTGGAAATTGGCAGGGTGCAGCTGGATAATAGCCATGTGAGCACAAAGTATATGCACACGTTGATGCAAATTTTTACAGTTCAGATTAGGTTCAGTCAGACTCTTGGATTCAGCCGAATACGAATCCTACTAAGAAAGGCTTTGATTTGGCTGAAACCCAAACCGAATCTTGGATTTGGTGCATCCATAGATGCCAAATTAATCCTGGTAGAGATGTAACATCGGACATTTGTCACCCACGCAAGAGGAGATTAAGCATTATCTTGTCTTCTTCTCCACTTCTACAGTGTCAATCTTTTAACTGTCATATACTGTATCTACTGGCACTGTATACATACTTGTTAGTAATTATAATAATTACACAGAATGCACAGTACCCGCTATCATTCTTTTACCAGACATTTTTGCTAGCTACAATATAATATTAATAAGAGAAAATCTAATATGTGAGAAAGAACACATTTAATACCATACTGATTGGACTCCCACTATTTGTTATCATGTCAGTTTTTGCAGATTGTGTGCTTGGATGGGGGCCTAACTATCCAATGACTCATGCAGCTCATTGAAAGGGCTTGAAGAACATATGTAGTTTTCTCATGGCATTTAGCTACGGAGAAATTTGCTAAATTCTAATTATGCAGTAAATAAACATTTAGTGAATGCCAGGTATGTTTTTGTGTAGGAGTGTTTGTTTAGGAAATGTATAGTGGTTCATGTTGTTTTAGCATGATGACATAGATAGAAATATTTCTGTGGTATTTATATATAATTATTTCTTTATAAAATGCCAGTGTAACTGAACACTAGTAAAGCTGATGGGCCAACATTGTCACTGCCACTCTCCAGACCATGTTTGGCTCATAAATGAAGTCAAAATTTCTGTCTGACCATTGGCTGGATATATATACCAAGCAGGATCGGACATCCCAATGGGCAAGAACTGTATTGAGTATTGATGCAGTACTCTCCCGATGGAAGAGCATAGGCCACCCTGTTGTGATCCAATTGTTAACCCTATGGATCAAATAATTGGATCAACCCAATTTCACCCCTTACCGGAGTGGCCAAAATTGATAGAGATCTGTTTTTGTGAATCTATCCATGTATGGCCAGCTTGTATGTAGATACAGCAAAAACACAATACACTTTTGCGTTTTAAGGGAATACAGTCTGTCCAGCTAGAAAGAAAGCCACATAGAAGTGTGGTCTGGATTGTCCATCTTACAAATGTAAAAACCTTTGAAACAGATTGGTTACCAGTCGACGACTGTGCACTACCAGGGGAGCTCTTGCACGTCTGTCTGAAGTCTTCTGCCTATGTGCTTTGCCCACCCCTTATGAATGCAGCACCGCTGAGAAAAGACAGCTCTTTTGGAGGCAGCCGCAAGTCTCTCCGAAACAGAGCCCAGATGTCTGCAGCAATTCATCTAGGGTCGAAGGCAGGGTGCAAAGTGCAAAAACATGGTGGAGTGTGGCCATGCACTTTGCACACAGCCTCTCAAATTTTAAAGGACCCCTTTACTGTGGTTGTGACTAAGCATGAGCCTAGTGCCAATATGTTTATTAATGTAAATAAGTTGAGCACACGGAAGCAAAATGGTGACCTGTACTTTATACCTGCTGTTGTCTTTTTATTTTACTTGTAGTTTTAAAGGGGTTGTTCAGCTTCCAAACACTTTTTTTTAGTTCAGTTGTTTTTAGACTGTGTGCCAGAAATAATAATTTTTTTCAATTGCTTTCAATTGCCTGTTTTTTTTAAATTCCAATTTAAATTGAAGATTAAAGTGTTAGGGGATTATAAATTAAGGGTTGAGTTGTTGTTTCCACAAAAAAAATTAAGTTTTTGAGTTTATTAAAAATCACATTTATTTTACCCCGACCCTGGAAGTAGCTTGATTCCGAAAATACATCTTAAACCTGTCGAACTAATGTAGGATTCAATGGCATTTGAAGATGTTAGTAGTCTTCATTATGCTCAAGTTTGCCAATTTGAGCGATTTGATTTCTTTTGTTAACCCCGAACTTGCTGAGTCGAGTTTTTTCTTAAATTAGAATCCATTCGAGGTGTGAGTTCATTCAAGGTACAAAAAACTCTAAAATTCGACCTTTGATAAATAACCGAATTCAACCGTTTTAAAAAAAAAACCCCAACCCCCCAACCCACGTAGACTCTCCTACCTCCTCCCTCCCAGCATAGCTGACCCCTGGGGAAATACCCCTAACTATATACTTACCCCTCGGTGCAGATTCACGCATTTTGGCGCATGCAAAGTTGCTGCAAACCGGCAAATTGCTCCAACTGGGCATGCGTTGCTTTGCTGGTCTCCGTCTCACCTTACCCAAAGTTGCCCAGATGTTGATCGGGCAGGGGTAAAAATCCCATCAGATTGCAGGCCGCATCTGTTCGTTGATGCGGTCCCACGATCCGACTACCCGTATTACTTTCATTGTGATCTGTTCATTGGGCCCTAGGGCCCACGGTCGGATCAGCTCATAGCTAAACGAGCGGATCTGTCTGTGTATGGACACCTTTACAGCTGCCTTTAAAGGAAAACTATACCCCCCAAACAATGTAGGTCTTTATTAAAAGATACAGAGTAAAACAGCTCATGTGTAAAACCCTGCTTCATGTAAATTAACCATTATCATAATAATATACTTTTTTAGTAGTATGTGCCATTGGGTAATCATAAATAGAAAATTTCCATTTTAAAAAATAAGGGCCGCCCCCTGAGATCGTAAGATTCACTGTGCTCACATACAAACCACATGTAAGGTCACATGAGCCAATTAACAGACAGAGTTCTGCC
The DNA here is from genome assembly GCA_038501925.1 of Xenopus petersii. NCBI lineage: Eukaryota > Metazoa > Chordata > Amphibia > Anura > Pipidae > Xenopus > Xenopus petersii. Next base: position 206,449,847 of record CM076672.1, on the reverse strand, counting down.
TTTTGCTTCCTCACTTCTTCCTGTTACAGTTAGGGGCCGATTCACTCAGCTCGGGTGAAGGGTTCGAATGAAAAATACTTCGAATTTCGAAGTATTTTTTGGGTACTTCGACCATCGAATTGGTTAAATTCGTTCGAATTCGATCGAAGTCGAACGAAATCGAACGATTCGAAGTATAAATCGTTCGACTATTCGACCATTCGATAGTCGAAGTACTTGCCCTTTAAAAAAAACTTCGACCCCCTACTTCGGCAGATAAAACCTACCGAAGTCAATGTTAGCCTATGGGGAAGGTCCCCATAGGCTTGCTAAGCTTTTTTTGATCGAAGGATTTTCCTTCGATCGTTTGATTAAAATCCTTCGAATCGTTCGATTCGAAGGATTCAATCGTTCGATCGAACGAAAAATCCTTTGATCGTTCGATCGCAGGATTTGCGCTAAATCCTTCGACTTCGATATTCGAAGTCGAAGGATTTCAATTCGAGGGTCGAATTTCGAAGTATTTTTAACTTCGAAATTCGACCCTTCGTGAATCGGCCCCTTAGTGTTGTAGTATTTCTGGTCAGGTGATCTCTGAGGCAGCACAGATAGAGTCACGAAATGGTGGTTCAAGGCAAGAGATGTAAAAGGGCAATATGTATGTATATGGGGTATAGTTTTCCTTTAATAAAACTGTATCAATTAATGTATCAAACTATAACAGTTTACAGGGTCAGCGACCCCCCTCCCAGAGCTGCTTCAGAAAGACATAATTAAACAAAAAAATGAAACTTTAATAAACCTCAATAGTAGAAAAATGGTCACAAATAAGTACTGATTGAAAAAAGTCTTTATTTCTGGTGAATTATCTAAAACCAACTGAACTGAATAAAACTGTTGGAAGGTGAACAACCCCTTTAACTGTTTTTGGTGACCATCTATAAGAGGACAAATTTTGTTTTATTTTTTAAATATTTTCTCTGTCCCTTAAAACACTGTCTGCCAAGACACATACAGTTTTAATAAGACTTTTTCTTATAAACATGCAAAACCTCATTGTCCTAAACCTTTCAGATCTGCCACCCAGTTGTTAGTTGATGCATGTGATACTGTTGCCGTGTGGTTAAATTCTTTTTGGTTTTACACATTACTGCTATGTTGTGTTTTAAGTCAAACTAAAGGCAAATGAGATTATAAAACGAGTATTTCCTCTGCTTTGTCCCAGTTATTTCCTCATTAAATAGTCTATAATTAGAGCTAAAGGTTTTAGAATTAACTTCCTAAAATATTTGGAAAATGTCTCAGAAGTGATTTCATCTCGTATGTTCGGGTTTCCTCCCATGCCCCCTAATTAGTTTAAGCAGTGTTTTCTTTGAATTGCCCAGAGCTGCTTTATTTGCATGACAAGTCGGCATTCGTCCAAAGCAACCCCTGGGGGAGACAGTGGGGGTCATTCACACTCAACTATCTTTGGTTATTTCTGCCCAAAACTCAACTGTCATTAGTCTACTAGGCTTTCACTAATTATTTAAAACTGTCACAGGATTTGTTTTGTCTGTTAGTTTACTTAAACTGTATGTTTGATTTATCTAGTCGGCAGTTCTAGTGTTAAAGAAAACACAAAAGCCAGTTCTAGTGTGTCCTCCTATGCATGGATAGTTCTGCCTCTCAATAACAAAAGAGATTTCATGTGATGATGCAGTTAATAAATGACAGAAATTATAAAAATGTCCAATGTGGTTCAGGCTGGGTTCTCCCAAAACATACAACTATTTCTCATGCATATCTTAAGATAAGCAGTAAGTGAAGTTAAATGAATTCATTAATTCATCTCATTCAGCATTTTCCATGCCATTGCTTCATGTGTTTGCCCCTAGATGCCCATTCTGAGTAATTATGGTTTGATCCATTTGATTACTTTAGCTCAGCGGTTGTCTTGCTTTCTTTATTAGATATTCATCAGTAGCTCCAAGAATCATATCTAGGGGAGCAAATTGGTGTTCAACTCCAAATGTTCTCCTATCTGGTCTTGCAAAATTATATAGAAAAACAAATAGCAATTCAAACCAAATCTCACCCTAAAGCAATTTCAGACTGACCCCCTTGCTACTGTCCTGGGGAGGGCAGCTTCACAGTTTTGGAACCTTTACACAAATGCATTGTTTCCCTAGGACCTTCATTATTGAAGCTGTTGTGCTTTTTTTAGGCTGCAGTTACAGAAAACCTTACCATACCCAAAAGTTATAGCACTTTCATTAGCATCAATTTGTTAGTCCGTTTCTGCATATTTTACAGTATCTCAAAGTTCCAGTAGATGGCATAACCTATAACCTCTGTTTGAGGGGTGTCCTCATATATTATTATAAGCCTATGATTAAGGGAACCTTTTCCTGAAATGCATAAGGCGATGTGGATCTCTTGTTGGAATAAATACTCCTTATTCATTTTATCCGGAGTGCTGCCTATTTGTTTTTATATACTACTAAGGCACAGTTGGAGCGCTGGTGGCTGAGCACCCGGTATTGGAGTAGAACCAAGTGGGTGAAGAAAACCTGCGAGGGGTGAGTTTGGACCGGCTTTTATTTTTGACTCATATAGCATTATCTATCCCCAGGCATACACCTACAGGCCCATTTATCTCTGACCAAACCTGCAAAGGTTTTTTCCCCTTATTGATCAATACATTTTCACAAAAAAATTCTGTGCGGGAAAAAACTCGAAAAAATAGTAATGAATTTTTCAGTTTTTGTACCCAAAAATGTAGTTTTTTTTCTAATTTTTGCCCGAAAACCACTAAATCTTCGGATAATTGCATGAAACCCATCGCCGATAAAGATATCTTCGGGACATCTCCCACTGACTTATATGCAACCTCAGCACTTCTGAGATTTTCGGATTACAATTTTTCTATCCTCGGGGCATAATAAATCCCGAAAAATTATTTTCTTCCCCACTAAAAATTCGGATTTTATCATCAAAAAACACAAATTTTTCGGGTTTTTGGCATTTGGAGTTTAATAAATAACCCCCCTAATATCGCCCACCTGGGTCAGCAGTACTTGGGCAAAAGTGGTAGGGTAACAGTAGGACAATACATGCCCCAGGAAAGGAGTATGTGTAGTATTGTTCTGTATGGAGACACAATGGTTAGCTCTGTTGCCTTGCATTGCTGCATTTATTGTCTGATGCTGCCATCAAAGAGCAAATGCCACAACAGCTGGATAATTGTGGTATTTGCCAGATACAGCACTGGTCCAGTTACACTGCTGTGAATTACTGAACATTCTCGATGGTAGATCCAGATCCGGTGCTTCTTGGCCCAAGAAAGAGAGTTCATCTCTGGAAAGCTTTATCTTCATCCAAAACGAAAGAACATTGCTGATACTGTTATCCCTAACAATAGCAAAGGGATAAGCAAATACAGCTTTACATTTCATTTCCATTTACAAATAACTGTTAAACCATGTAATACATTTAGTAAATGTGTATTGGAAAGTTACTTTCTATAATTAAGCAAAACAATCATTTTGGTTTACACCCCTTTTTATCACTTATCAGGTTGCTAGGGTCCTTCTTTCTGTAGCAACCAGGTCATGGTTTCAATGCCAGACTAAAAGATGATAAGGGATCTTTCTGTAATTAACCAGAAAGCTCTGAATTACGGAAAGGCCAACTCTCATAGACTCCATTATCAACAAATAATTCTAATATTTCAAAATGATTTCTGTTTTCTCTGTAATAATAAACCAATACCTTGTATGTGATCCCAACTAAGATATAATTAATCATTATTGGAAGCAAAACTATCCATTTGAATAACAGGTCCCATACCTGTAATTCCAAGAATTGTCAAAACTTAAAATCAATCTGCTTTTTGATGCTTGGTTGTCAGCAGCACTTTCCAGGATAGACATTAGATAAATAGAGGGAGGGGCAGAATACTTTATAGAATAAAGTTCCATAAAATATAAAAAGGAGATCAAATGCAAATAAACTTTGAATATGAATGTCTATGTCTTAGTAAAAAAATGAATTCTAAGGTGAACTTTGCCTTTACTAAATATGCTATAATTAAAGTGGGCTGACAGAGGCTGGGGAAACCCTCCTGAAACATATACTGTGCTTGAATTGGTAGCAAAGTGACATGGAGCTCAATGTTTGGAATTGATGTTTTGAGCTATATGGCAACTCTGTTAACACATCTCAGAGACTTTAAAATGACCTGCTAATCCCAGTTTCACTTGCCTCAGGCCATCTGGTTTCTATTTCCCTACCTGCTAGGAGATTCCCTAGGAGCCTCCTCTGTTTGAGCACAAGGGGAAGCCACAACTCATTAACAGCTTATATCAAACCCTTGTGGGAATATAACTACTGTGGTTTGTTGTTCCAATAGATTAGAGGAGATACTATTTTCATTGCAGCAAATTAAGGACACAGAAGGAAAGTGTGGATGTGGCAGCACTAAAACACTCCCCTTGTTTCTAAACTTGTCGCTGCTGTAGGTTAATTTTACGAGTGCAACCAGCATTAAGTCTAAGCCGTGAACGCATTCCACAGCGGTGAAATTGGTGCGAAACGAGAGTCAGCAGATGCTGTTGGAGGCCTAGCTTGTGAGATATTCTGACTTACAATATACTGATAGCATACAGTAGGTAAAATACACCAGAGCGAGGGCTGGCTGTAATCTTTGGGGCCACAGTAAAACACCCCATTATTTATAATCCAGCCTGCAGCTCATTCCTTGTAATAACTGCAACAAACAGCAGCTGCTAAAGGTTTCCTGACATACAGCCGGGAAACAAAGGGCACACGCCTGGCATATATGACAGAACTTCTATGATTATATCAAAGGAATGATGGATTAAGCAATCATTTTTAATAACTAGGTTATAGAGTGAGAGGCAATGCTGAAAACTGAATTCTGGAAATGTTATAATTTGAATAACTGTGTTTTTTTTTTGTCATTGCCAGATATTGTGATCAGTTAAAGGATGACTATTGTAATATTCTGGTTATGTGTATTCCATGTAATAGGTGCTATGCAAAGGAAGACAATAGTCGTGGAGATATAAATGCAGAAGTATTTTATGTTTGGTGCATCAAATCAACATCTTATATGGTCTTCAAGTGTCGTGATCTTGGGTAAACTTAGCCATGGTCCTAACACACCCTTCTGAGCAAGTTACACCCTCAGACGCAGGTGTTTGCACTGCACTCCAGAACAGATTACAAAGTGTAAGTCTTTTTCATGAATAAAGTGCTCCCTGCATTTGGCAGCTCTGTATTCATGAGAATTGGGACATGAGGTTCCCTTGGACACTCCCTCGCTTGCACATCGTTTAGATGCACAAACTGTGTAGCAAAAACAAGTGCAAATGCAGGAGTTAAGTACAGGGCATCTGATAGAACTGTTCTCTGCACCTTCTGGAGAGGTTTGTATAGCTAGTTCAGTTGTGTCTATAGCTAATGTCTTCCTGTTCTTAAACCTGTAAAATAAACCTGTTTGGCACTGCTGCCAATAATGGAGCCACTGGGGGAAACCCTACACCTCCTTATATATGAGCACTGGCTTATTCTCTGGATTATTGTCAATAGTGAGTGTTACCTATTCAGCCCTTCCTATTTAACTGTAGGGGAAGCAGCCTCATGGCTTTTGTAATCATACAGATATACCGGCTTCATAGCAAGTCGCTATTAAAGAAAGTTAAACTAAACATTTCAGGGAAAAAATGATCAGTTAACTAGATGATTTGAATCTAAAAAATAGGGAAGTTACACAGAAGAGAAACACATTAAAAAATACAAATATATTTTGCATTAACTTGAACTTTAAGAATCACTTGGTTGTTTGTTGAATTTAAAACAATTGTAGCTGTTACTAAACCGGAGAACATTTTTTTTTACTTAAATGTAAAAGTAATAACCTGAACTATTTTATATTGCTATAAAAAAAGAAGCTTTCAGATTTGAAATTGCATGAAATGCCCAGAAGCCAATAGCAACAAGCCAGTGAGAATTTCACAAGGAGAAAGAATTGGATTAGAGTAAGAACTTTATTATGTTTCCTGCCTGTTGGTTACAGCAGATGAATCCCTTGCGTTACAATAGCCAGCTATAACATGATTAGGCTTCTTTTACAAAAGGCTTCTGGGAAAGGCACAAAATCCACTAGGTACAGATCCATACTTATAGCCCTGAATGGCAAAAGAAAATACCTAACAGCAGTTCCATTGGTCAAATAAGGAGAGTAAATACATTTATGTGAACATGGGATACAGGATTAGACAGGACATGGCCAAGTTATAAATTATCCTGATGTTGCGTTGAAGCAAGTGTCCTGAACAACATGAAGGGCAGAGACACACGCGAAGATTCGGGGAGATTTAGTCGCACGACGACAAATCGCCTTTTCTTCGGGTGACTAATATCCCCAAACTGCCTTCCCATCGGTTAGAATCTAAATCACCGGTGGGATGGCACTCTGAGTGCTTCGATTTCCAAAGTTGCCCGAAGTTGCCTCATGAGGAAACTTCGGGCGACTTCAGAAAACTAAGTAATTTCGATTCTATCTGGCGGGTAAGCTTTTTGGGGAGATTAGTCGCTCAAAGAAGAGGTGGTTTGTCACCAGGTGACTAAATCTCCCCAAATCTTAACGTGTGCCCTTACCCAAAAAAGTATGGACTTTACCTTGTCTTTAAAGGAAAATTATGAGATTAAACAAAATAGCCCAGAATAAATAACCATTGTTATTAAATCAGCCCCATAACATTTAGGGTCAGGGAACAAGAGCGGAGTCGGGGAGATTAATCGCCCCGGGGACAAATCTCTTCTTCGGGGTGACAATCTCCCCGAACTGCCTTCCCCCTGTCCTCCGCCGGCTAAAACGAAAATGACCTGGGGGAAGGCACATGCGGCACTTCATTTTCCGAAGTCGCCAGAAGTTGCCCGGAAACTTTGGGGGACTTCGGAAAATGAAGTGCCACATGTGCCTTCCCCCAGGTGATTTTCATTTTAGCCGGCGGAGGACAGGGGGAAGGCAGTTCGGGGAGATTGTCGCCCTGAAGAAGAGGAGATTTGTCGCTAGGGTGACTAATCTCCCCGAATCTGCTCTTGTGGCCAGACCCTTATTTGCCAATTTCATGTTGGTACTTAGGACAGACTTCCTCTTATCAAGAAGAAATAATACATATGTAGTAAAGGAAGATAAGGACAGAATATTGGAACCCAGGAACAACTATCTGAGATGAATTGTGGACTGTAGAAAAAAGCCAGATGACTTAATAGGCAGGCAATTGAATTTTCATTGTTGGGTTGGTCTCACCCACTAAATACATTCACCCCTTTATAAAACCCCCATTTCAGATACACTGGCCCTTTCTGTCAAACTCAACAACCCTGGGACCCCTTTTCCCACTAAAAACCCCTCTACTGAGTTGCTTGACCAAGCATCTCCATCTTTTGCTCATGAATACTTGGCATTAACATATGGACTGATTCATAGCCAAACCTTTCTTCCAGCCTGTCTATGTACTGTATAATCATGTGGAAGACCACAGACATTGTGATACCAATGATACTTCACACTAATAGATTACTCTGGAGAGGAGTTGAGGTTTTTCTGTGGTCGCTTTCACAGAGTTCTTGGGGAAAGAAGGATAAGGTAGGCTCAGTGCATGCAACAAATCATGACCAGGCAAATTCTCCATAAGGATCAGAAAAGGTTAGAGATGTGTAACATCCCGCCTGGGTTGAACCAGTGGCCTGGTACTGTATATTCATGCTGCATTTATTCTACTTTATATGAGCAGACAGCTAAGGTCCTGGTTCACTGCTATTGATATCCCTATATTTGCAAGTAGGCATGGCTTGTTTCACCTGTTGCTAATCTGGACACAGGTTTTGTGGGTTAGTCATTTTTTTAATTAGTCATCTGGCTATAAAACCCCCAGTTCTGCACTGACTCACTGCCTGTTATAGGTCGAGTGTGCTTGGTCCTTGGTGCTCTGTTCCTGTGATTGTTGTTCCTTTGACTCCTGCTCCCAGGGTCGGAATGGGCCGGCGGTACACTGGGAAAAAGCCCCCCGCTGGCCAGATCCACACCCTGTGGTTCCTCTTCCTGACGACTGTCCCGAAGAAGGGGGTGAGGCTCGAAGAACGCAGTGTGCATGCTTACGCACACACACAAGTGCAGCAAGGGACAGCAGCAAGGGGCCCTGAGACTGTAGCCCCCCGTGGGCCTTGGGCCCCCAGTCTGACCCTGCCTGCTCCTGTCCCCTGTGAGACTTCCTGGTCCTGACCCGGCTTGTTCCTGACCTTGAGTTGGCCTCACGATATTACTTCTGTTAAAATGTTCTGACCCAGCATGTCTGACTATGACCAGCACCTTCACTACCGGCTCCGTCCACAGAGTATACGTCTGCCCCTGTGGGAGTACTGGATTCCCATGCGGTAAGTCCCTGCGGCACCCAAGTAGCTGAGGACCAGGCCCAAAGCCAAAGGTAGCTGTTAGAGGCAGAAGAGCCTAGACAGGAATCCAATCACTTTCCTGGGGTTTGGATTAGCCAAGAAGGCTGAGTTGACCACTATCTTCTCATCTATGGCTCCTTTCTGCGCCTTCAACCATAGGGTGCATTTGGATAAATGTTTGGGGGGCAAACTGCAGATGTTTATTGGCATTAGAGATCCTTAATATGTATATGTGCTTATACTTAAATTACTATTTACTAGGAGGGAATAGATGAAGAAAGGCTAATGTAGGTTAACAGGACAACAGCAAAACCATACATCAAAAAATCTGTACAGTCTGTGCTATGTTTATGCTAACGGGATGGAATTAGCAAAATAAATATGTTATCAGCTGCTTGGGTTCACTAGACCTGCAATTCTCTGCCTTAGGTCCAATGTAGCCATGTCATTTTTAGTTTGGTGCATGACTAAGTCTTCCTTCCTTCATGGTTAGTTCCCGGACCCCTACTGGGTTGTATCCGCTGACCTGTGATTATCACATTGATTCTCTATGGAAATCCATGGGAAGCATAAGATCACACAGAAGGCACTGTAGGGAAGCATAGCAGGGTTTGGACACTTCAGGCAAGATTCTCTCTTGTCAGTATATGTATGAAACAAGGACATTAAACATGAATGCATTGGTGCAGAATCTAACCGAGGAGCATGCACAGATCTGGCCTCTCTGATTTAACTGACTTTAAGGAGTCTTTCTGACATCATAACTGCACATCACACTATACAGTTTAAAATTGTCCAAGTACACACATACAGTATGTGATTTAGGAACTCATTCACTTTAGACATGAAAGAATCCAAATCCAGAAGGGTTCAAGTTCCCTTTAACAAGCATTTGGTTTTCTACTTAACACAGAAAACTGACGCTCAGTTTGGAAACAGTGGGTGGAATATGGATGCAAAGTGAAATCACATAGGCTTTGCAGCTGTTTTTGTACTATGTACCCAGACCCACAAAAATAAATGAAGTCTATAAGCTTGAGACAAGTCAAAAAAGGCAACAAAACCCTAGAGCAGGGATCCCCAACATTCAGAAGTAAAACGAGTTGTGGAGCAACAGTAGCATGACAAATGTTTGCAGACAAGTTACTGTTTGGGGATCACTGCCCTAGAGGTTGCAGGAATAAACTAACATCTTATCAGATGATAAGTACTAAATAAAGCAGCTTATGTAAAGGTAATTTGGCTGAATGGATGATCAGTTTGCACTAACTCAATCTGATGGCCTGTGGGGTAATCACCTGCAATACACAGGAAATAATTAGAACCAGTGCTTTCAGTTAGTTGCAACGAAATTACTGCAATCTGATGGGGGAGGTCAGTAATCACAATACTAACTGGTGGATAGCAGGTAAGACATACAATGCTTTATGTGGTACTCAAATTTGTTGGTCATAGTAATTGCATATTTAAGATCGGGCTATGGACATCCTGTTTCTACGGGTTTTCCTTAACTCAACATGAATGAAATACACGTTAGCAGGCGGATACATGAATGCAGTTAACACAATATTTATTGAGGAGGTACATGTCTTTGCACTTTATTCTGGTGTCCAAAGACCTACACCTATTGGCAGTGAGCACAGGGCAGGGGGAAGAGTGCAAACAGAATGGCTTGGCATTTTTTGCACTTTTTGCCCTGTCCCATACATTGTAAAACAGTCTTTTGATCTTTCTGACTTTATAGACTCTTTATGACTTATTTATTTGAGTGTGTATTCAGGGTGGTACATGTATGGGACCTGTTATCCAGCATGATTGGGCCTGGGGTTTTCCTAATAACAGATTTTTATGTAATTTTGATCTTCATACCTTAAGTCTACTAGAAAATCATGTAAACATTAAATAAACCCAAATAGGCTGGTTTTGCTTCCAATAAGGATTGATTATATCTTAGTTGGTGTTTATAGGAGATGGCCTTTCTGTAATTTAGAGCTTTCTGGATAATGGTTTTCCAGGTAACAGATCCTGTACCTGTATCAGCAGAGCTTGGGGTGGGTCAGAATGATATGGAGCTTAACAAGGGTCCTGGCTGGAATAAAGTTTGAAGTATATGTGTGCAAAATAGCTTAAGAATTATGTTTTGGGACTTAGAACCTTCTTGCTATTCCACTGTGTACAAAACACTCCAATTATGAATGTTTTATTTATTTATTCAATCTATAAAGTATTAAATCATCTTATAATCTTGCATATTTATCTCTCTGTTGTGACGATGTATCTCCCGTGGCCCACATTTGCAATACATGAGAGCACTTTTCACTGTTGGTATGTACTTTAGCTGCATCACTTCTTTCTGTTTCTGCAAGGACAACTTGCAGGACATGTCTTGCAAACTGCGTAAAGGTTTCCCTCTTAATAAGATATAAAGAACAGTGGATCATAAGAGTTAAGTAAAATGAATGTGACGGGTCTTCTTGGGTGTAAACAATCACCTTTTGATGAGCAGAAATGCAGCTGTGAGAAACTGTTGATATTTGTAACAGACCTTGAAATATTTTGTTCAGATTACAGATTCCAAGGTTTCAGTCCTTTGACTGAGAGACTGTTCTGTGATACTAAATCATTCTGCATGTAACATTACCTTGAAAAGGAACAATTGTGTCCTTTTTAGACAATCTAGAAGTAGTATAACGTAACTGCATAAAAAGCTTAACAAAGAAGTAGGCTACAAATTAAACACTTTTTGGCCTTCGTGACCACAGAGAAGATCTGAGACTCTAACGATGCTCCAATAGCTTTCCATCTTCTTTTCTGCTGATTTAACAACACATGCTGTTGTCATTTACCTGAGCTTAGGGACAACAATATACAATATCCTCATTCAGAAGTCAAGATACAAGACTAATTAGTATATAATTCAGATGTACATTACATGGCAGCATAGAAAATATATAAAAATATAGAATATTATAATCAGCCATTTAGCATCAGCTTTTATGACAAAAAAACCCCTCACTTTCTGCTTGATGATATCTGACAACCACTAACAGCAACCAAGCACCAACTGAGCATGTGCAGTGTCACTGACATGCAAAAAGGATATAACAAAATCCAAGATGGCAAGCCTAGACCATTATTGTTGCAGACTAAATGTCTGGCACACAGGTCCAGTACATTAAATACAGTGTTTCTAGCCATATTCTTTAAGGCTTTACTTCTTTTAAAAGGCAATGGCTTTCAGTTCAGAAAAAGAGTATTTAACTTGTAAGTGCTATATAAATAAATGATGATATTAATGATGAATTGAATATTTAGCTCTGAAAGTGTCAGAGTTGAAGCAGAGCTATAGTTGGTGGATTTTGATATCACATTAGAGCTGAACTCAGGACTAGAACATAAGGACCAAATTGGCAACTTTTATTGGCCTGTCTATAACCACTTTATTACTGTTAATAACTTTACTATTAACTCATTTTCCCAGGCCCTGGGTTTTGGGGTTAACATTGATTCTGCTCTGCCCTTTACGCCTCATATTAATGACTGTACACCTTTCTATTGTACAGTGCTGCGGAGTATGTTGGTGCTTTACAAATACGTTTTATTAATGCAATACAGCAGAGACTGCAAAAACAAAGCAAAACCCGCAATTGTAGTTTTTTAGGATGACTTTTTTTTTTAGTTTTACCAGATTCGTCAAGATTAAAAAGTAAACCTAAAAAAATGAAAAAAATCTGAATTACTGCTGTGGTACCATAGAGATCAATGGTAAGTGTATCTTAACAGGTTTTTGTAATTGTGATTTTACCTTAAATGAATGTAAATGAATGAGATTAATCCATTCTAGATCTTTTTTAAACGTGTACAACTGGGGAAAAAATGTGAACACAGAAAAAAAATGATATCTATATGTGCAAAAAGAGAGCAAAACAGACAGCAAAGAGGCAGTATTTATAAAAAAAAAACAGTAACATTCCATTTATTTATTTTTCCTATAAATGCTTAATGATTTATATTACTTGGGTAATTCTTAATTCTGCATGGAGAGCCATACATGGGCAATAAAAGCTTCTGACTCAGACACTCCAGACCAAATTAATATTGTTATGTCCTTAATATATTGATAATGGGTTGGGTGTTGATTACCTCTTGTCTTTTTCTGTATTCATTTTGTGATCACAGCCTTATTGCACCCCCGCCTAATGGTTAAAATGTAGTGGTGAGTGCAACTTTCCCTTTTTTCTCCAGATCAAATTGGCAGATTGTCATCTTGTGTATTGGGTTTTGATCTGACCTTTGGTCTGGTTTCAAAATGATAAAATCATCCCATCGTAATGGAGTAGTCAGCTTTACTTATTTGACAGATATCTGTTGAAAAGTGGCCAGATATCTATTGGACATGTTGGATGAGGACCACAACAGCACAAGGATGCATTCCTCTCCTGATGGGCCTGCATAGATGTCAGTTGTGATCCAATCATCATCTGTCAAATAGGGGATGTGTATGACCAGCTTTACATTAATAGAAATGACCACTTTTTTAAACCTTCAAATCAGTTAACTCTCAGTGAAACAGTGATGTGTGGGTAGCAATATTATTCTGAAAAATGATAGAATTTTTCAGGGTTGGACTGGGCTAGCAGGCCACCGGCAAAAAACCCTGTGGGCCCTGGCCTCTGCCGACTCAAGTGGGCTACCTCCAGCTGTAACCGCGAATGCCAGCGCGCCCCCCCCCTGAAACCCAATTGCAGCCGTAAGAGAGGAGGTAAGAAAGTGGTAAGCCCTATGGAATGGGTGGCAGCATTTGAAGTAATTGACTGGCGGCAGCAGGCCTTGGGCACCTCCGTCCATCACTGGAATTTTTACAGATTGAATGAACAACGATGTAATGTACAGCCAACCAGATGCTTGTTGAGACTAGATCTATCAGCCAGTCACAGTGCTGGCTGATCTGAACTTATCCATTGAACATTTTCTTTGATATTACTTGTGCTGCTCACCCACAGTTTATTTTACACGTGAATGTGTCTCAGAGCAGGTAAGACATACAGAGGTATATTAGGCTGAGAATTGAAGAGTAGGGTGTCTCTGCAAAGAGCCTACAGGGCTTAAATATATTTGTTGGATTTTCTGTTGCATCTCTGATGTTTATTAGTGGATTTTATAAGTTAACCTTCAGCTTATCCTATCCATTGAAGTAAAGATTTGAAGCGTCTCGTTTGCCCTGGAGACTATTTCCATTATGTCCCTTCTTTCTCACTACAACCTTCCTTCCTTTTAACCTGTGAAACACATGTTCATTTGTTCCCTTTTTTTTTTTGCTATAAGACATTCCAGTAGAGTCTACACATTGCCAGTCTATAGGCAACAGCTAATTTTCTAGCTGTGCATTTGGTATTACGAGCATGTGCAACCAATTACTTGTGTACATTCTTCATCTTTATAGTCACAAGCTCTTTCTTCTTGCAAGTTTAGTGATAATTATTTTAATATTTTGGCCTTTTCCAACACTAGAATGTTACGTGGACTAAGTTGATTCAGTCACATCTGTGCCTTGTATGCTGGTGAATAAAAATGTGCCATTTCCAGCATCTCAGGAAATCAAGAGAGAACATCAATATGGACAATGTGGAGTTTTTTTCTATTGGCCTCAGTTGTTTTCTTTTGCCCACGTTTCAGAAAAACCTTGGTATCTAATAATATATAAACACTAAAGAAGGGTCTGAGTATCAAGGCTAGAGTTAGAAAAGAGGGGGCCCTATCAATGCAGGAATGCTGGAGCCCCCATCCAAGGGAAATCCTTCTTGTCAACAACTCACAACAGCTGGAAGTTGCAGTAACTTAGAAATCTATAGCAAACAAACAAGAAAAACATATATTTGACTATATGGGTTATGAGACCTGGAGCAAATGTTTTACTTTTTATTACATTATCCATTTCCAAAAACTCCCCTAGTGAAAACAATACATGGTCCAACAGGATATTCTTAGCCGTTACAATGAAATTTTATTTTCTCAGTCTGTTTTCCAGTTTCTCTTAGTGTACATGCCAGACTCCCAAAACCTTTAGACCCCAGAATGCTTGGAAAGCCACATCTTTCTTAATTTAAATGTAGTTAATACTTCCCTTACTCTGTATAATGTATGTTTTATGCAGATCAAGTTACAGCATTCCTGTAATTTACTTCCCATAGATAATCAATTGTTTCTATTTTGAAATTATTAGTAAATTGGTGATATTTAAACATTTTGTCACATCAAGGTTCTCAACCTGTTCTGGCAATCTAATGTAGTTGGATCTTTGTCTTGGCCACTAGGTTTCCCATGGGGCTGAATAATGAGTACGATGTATCATGTTACTTTTGAACCAAAAAAGATGCTTTTCGATTTGGTCATTGCTTCTCTTGCATTGCATATTTTTCAAGTCATCCTAGTCCTCCTATTCTTCCCTTAGACATGAAGCTTCCACTAAAGGCCATGTAATATAAGAAGTTCCCATCATAATTAGTTTAATATTTTTTAGAAATACATCTATGGAGAGTTCAACTGTGTACTGTATACTTTTGGTTTTCAAATATTGCACATTACCATGACTAGCACTTTATATTTATACCAATATGTAATTTTTATACGCTTTTTCTAAACTCATTTCTACTCTTATATTTATATATGTATTCTAATATATATTGCTATATCCTTTTATCTTTTATCCTACTTTGCACTCTGGGTGTATAAACATGGCACCATATCACCTCCCATTTAACTAAGGCAGTGATCCCCAACCAGTAGCTCGTGAGCAACATGTTGCTCTCCAACCCCTTGGTTGTTGCTCTCAGTGGCCTCAAAGTAAGGGCTTATATTTGAATTCCAAGCTCCAAGCAAGTTTTGGTTGCATAAAAACCAGGTGTACTGACAAATAGAGTCTCCTGTAGGCTGCAAGTCCACATAGGGGCTACCAAATGGCCAATCACAGTCCATATTTGGCACCCAAGGAACTTTTTGCATGTTTGTGTTGCTCCCCAACTCTTTATTGTTGAATGTGGCTCACGGGTAAAAAAAGGTTGGGGACCCCTGAACTAAGGTGTACTAATATGGCACCTAAAAGAATGTAAAGGGTGGAACTTTTAACCACACCCACAAAAAAACCTGGATAGTGATTGGTGCATTTGTGTAAGCTCAACAATTGGTTCTCTTACTAATTGATGCTTTACAATTGGTTCTTTTATTAATTGATGTTTTGGTCCACTTTTGTTTAAATATTTTGGAACGACTCTGTATAGTTAGCCTATGATTAAGAGTTTATTAACAAGAAACGCGTAAGGCTGTGGACCCAATAAAACTTTTTCACTTTGAAAACTATGCCTGGTAGAAGTTTGCCGTTTGCCTGCTTCAAAGAATTTCCTAATGTAGAGATAAGACTAAACATTTAGGACCCTTTCGGGGGAATGTAATAAAAGTCGGTAACAGAAAAACTATTCACAATACGAAAAGTTATGCCTTTGAGTGAATTTAATATAACTTTTGCGGACCCGGAAACTGTTTAGCGACCACTTCTGACAGTGTAAGACCGTTTGCGAATTTTATAGTTAGCGCCAGTGCGCAGTAAATGTAAAAAAACTTCTTACTGAAAAAGTCGCTCCAAAAGGTTACGACACCTTCAAGCACTTCTTAAGAGTGTGCAATTAAAATTTTCAATGCGCAATTAAAATTCTCAATGCAATAAAAGTTTAAGGAACAATATTACATTGCGAGATGTGGATTTTTATTCTTAATAGTGTGAATTGTTTTTCTCTTTGCGACTTTTATTACACTGACCCGTTTATCTTAAAGAACAGGCAATGTTGGCTTGTTGCTACCAATGTGCATGGCCCAATAGCCTCTATTCATCACAATGTGACATGAATGATGGTATGTCGGAGGTTATGCAAAACAGGAGGTCTGCCCAGTTGTGCTGCACCCAAGAATGGGAGCACAGTGACTATACATAGCAGGGAGTAATGCTGATTATGGCAATGTGTTCAATTGCTTAAAATAGGTGCAAAAGTCCACTGAAACCAACGCAACTGAAAAAGTGGTTGGAAGGTGAACAACCCCTTTTAGCAAGTGCTTTTGCAGAAAAAAACATCCTTAAACTGGCCTACACTTTTGAGCTAACTTTTAGTATAATGTAGAGAGTGGTATTCTGAGACAATCTGCAATTGGTTTTCATTTTTTATTATTTGTGTTTTTTGAGTTATTTAGCTTTTTATTCTCCGGTTTGTGATTTCAGCAATCTGGTTACTACGGTCCAAATTACAACCATGCACTGATTTTAACAAGTGACTACAATATGAATAGGAGAGGCCTGAATAGAAAGAGGAGTAATTAAAAGTAGAGATACCAATAAATGTGTAGCCTTACAGAGCTTTTGTTGTTTAGATGGGGTCAGCGATCCCCATTTGAAAGCTGGAAAGAGTCAGAAGAAAAAGGCAAATAATTTAAAAAAAACTATAACAATTAAATAATGAAGACCAATTGAAACGTTGCTTAGAATTGCCCATTCTATGATATACTAAAATTAAACTTAAAGATGAACCACCCCTTTATACACTGCTAATTCTACTTGAACTCTAGAACTAAAATAAAGTAATGCTTAGCATTATCGATTAATAATACTAAAGGATGACTGATGTGCTGATCAGTTCACTTATCATTTGGATGCCAGTCACTATTAAAAATTAATTTGACTCCTCCCCTTACAGACATGTACTAGTCTTGGCTATTAGGATTCTTCTGATTTCACAAAACTAATAGGGACCCATTTACTAACAATCGAATCTCTAAAAATTGTGGTTGTCTAATTTTTTCAAAAATTAAGCTTTAAAAATGTGATATTTATTAAGTGTAAAAACAATGAAAACCTCTAATACAAAACTTTGCCAGGTAAAAGTTGTCGAGGTCGTATAGAAGTCAGTGGGAGCTGCGCTGATCCTTTTGGTCCGTTTTAAATCAATCCAGACTTTTAGAGGTTTTCGTATTTTTTTTTCTCTAGGAATTGTCCGAATAACTGGCATTTTCAGAGGTATTCATATTTTTTAGCGCATCGTTCAGCGTAATTTTCTTTTTTTAATCGGGTATTTTAATAAATCTCATGACATTTGTAGTTTTAGAGTGTGTGAGTTTAGTCGTTTAGACATCTCTGCATTTCATTTTACACCCTTTTTGTAGCATCAGAATGTATCAAGTTTCCCAGGATTGCAACAGTTTTATCTTGAATTTAGTAATACAAAGAGATGCCACTGGACGAGCAGAGCCATGCACCGGCCAAACAAGTCTTACGTAAATGGCAGAGTTACAAATCATTGCATATAATGGCAGGAGAACTTTAGAACTGGTTAAGCCTGCACTAATGACCAAAGCAATCTGTGACCTGAAGCAGTCTATGCACAACAAAAAAAAAAAGTTTAATGCTGACAACTTAATAGCATGTAATTAGGCTTTGCCAGCTTCTAATATGCAGTTAAATGCACATATTTTAATATGTCACTGAGGGCAAATGTCGGCAATAAAACAAAACCCCATCACTCATTCACATACCAATAATAATTTAAAATCTTAATGTGTTTCTTTTGTCAGTACATGTGCCAGGGAAAATTTACTGGATACTTTTTCATTATATCTAATGTGCAGCCTCATGTTGTCAAAGTGCAACCCACTCAGCATCATTAGAAAGTTGAACACTCTGAATTGTAGTTTAACAATAGCTAGAGGACAGGCCCTGGGCATGAGATATTCCTGAACTAAATAGAAATATTGTATTACATTCATACCAGAGCAATATATATATATATATATATATATATATATATATATATATATATATATAACATTTGTCATTTTGACTACCAAGGATAGTTTCTCTGGAGATCCTGGCCAAACTATTTGCCATGCCCTAATACTGAGCACGGACATAAGTAGATGCTTACACTATGCCAGTGCCATAGCTGGTCATCGTAGGAGTGTAAATGGCTGAGTGGGACCCTAATTAATAAGCAGTTTCAACTTGGAAAATAGGTCAAATTAGAGATGATTTGGGGGCCTAAAATGGCCTGTAAACTTCTAATTACGTTACTAGTGAAAGCCATCTTTTATGGATGTCAGCCTGTAGTCATCCATCTGTATTTGATTTATAAGGCTCACTTATTTCCATGAGTGCATTGAGTAATGTCCATTTTTGATTATCATTTTCCCCCCACAATGCAAAGTCTTTCCCAGAATTCCAGTATCATTGTGGTCACAACTGGGCTATGCGCTTGATGCAATTGAGCTGCGCCTGGAGTAATTGTGTCAGATTCAGGGTCAGACTGTGCTGGCAGGACACCGGGAAAAAACCTGGTGGGCCCCTGGCTCTTGTGCCGCCGGCCCTGATCTGCTTCTTAATGCTGCGACCTCCCTTTGTTGAGTGGTTGTGGCAAAAATATTTTGTGCATACTCTGCGCATCCAACATGTGCACAAATGCGGTGCCACACGTCGGCAGGGGGGGCAGTAGCCCTGTCAACCCTGTCTGATTTGCCAGAAATAACTCAACCCCATACTCATTTTGATGTGAATTGGACTCACTTGTGCACAAATCCATCTGGCATCATTTTTGGTGTGAAGTCTGCACCCGATACTTTAGGTGCAAGTGTGTTCAGTCTATTGATGCTTGATTTAAAGGGAACCCTGAAGCTACTGCCTTGTCAGAAGATGTTGGTAGCCCCAGGGTTGCCCTGGGTCAATAGACTCAGAAATGCTCAATTTGGAACAGAAACTGAGCAGTGCTGAGTGCAACTATGAAGAAGTGCAAGGATTGCATTTTGATGCGAGCACCTTTAATGAACGTGGATTTAAATGCAACTGAATGCAGGGAGATTGCAGGAACTGCAAATGCACTTGTGGATGTAAATAAGCCCTTACGCAGATTTTGGTATAAAAATAAGTTCTGCAGCAATATCTAGCCAGAGTACACAGAATACCAACTCGTTTTTGCCATCCATGCCAATGTTATTTGTAAATGAATCAATTGGAGCAAATGATTCCCAACTTTTTGCTATATATACCCCTAGGTGGATGTTATGACTGAGCAGCTATAATATAGTGAATAATAGTGTAAAATATACGGATGTTATAAGTTACCGAGGAGTTTTATGACCATATAAAAGCAAGTGTATTTATTCAGGTTATGGAACTCCAAGGTGACTTCCAATATCCTCATATTTTGCAACAGGGGGTACTTTATTTACTATAATACACCAATTTCAGTGAGTCATGTGACAGAAGTGACATCAGAACTCACCGTTTATAAATGATGACATCAGAACTCACCGTTTATAAGGATATAATGTACAAGATATTAATGGTTTTTGTGTATTAAATATCTATAATAGCTATAATAACTGAGTGTGTCATATATAAAAATACAGTAATTTATTTTAAGACCATGTCAGCCCATACATGTTTTTTTCCACTTATATTTGCTCAGTAAAGCTTTTTAGACATATACCAGAGCTAGCAGTTTTAACCCAGAAATTGTATTTGCTTTTATTTTACTCCTCAAATAAAACACAATGGCAAAGTCAGCAGTAGGTTTCTTTGTCTGCTTTTATATGCCTTGGGGTCAGTGACCTGCAAAGTCGTTTATGATCCTTGATTCTGTGATGGGAATCATTTAAGGCAGAAGTCAGGGTGCCCTTATTTGCCTTCAGGAAATTTACAGGTCAAAGCCTTATTATTTCTGACCATTTAGCTGACGGTGGTGGGCCATGAAAACCTAAAGACTCCTGGGAAGCAATGAATTACTCTATTATAGTTTCTGTGAGAATTTTGTTACCGAGTATGCACAAGGCCAAGCCTTCAGGGGTTGTCCCCTCTTCTCATTGTGTGGCACTAGGCCGTGTTATGTCATTTACCAGGGATCAACACACACTAACTAGAAATAGTTCTTCACTTATCCAAACTATAGAAATTCTTTAGAAATTATTTAATGTCAATACATGATAACCTGTAAGCCCCAGAATTCTAATTATCCTGGCAATATTATATCAAAGCAATTATACAGTGTCACCATGTTCATGTATATTCTCAGTTTGGATAAATTCTCCCTGGTAACATTATGTAACATTACCTTTACAGTTTCTTTTCATGCCTCATCATATTTAATAACCTGTCCTTGGCTTGTTCAAGACTGATGTTGGTTACCCACTTGGCCATCCGTAACTTAGTCAATAGACTTTTGGTTTTTATGTCTCGTCAAATAGGAGCCTGTTTGATTTGCAACTGTGATTTGGTCCAGTGTCGGACTGGCCCACCAGGATACCAGGAAAACTCCCGGTGGGCCCAGGTGTCAGGGGGCCCTTTTGCTACTAAAGATTTGGCCTATTTCATGGCCATTTCCTATTTCTTTGAGAACAAAGAGGCTAAATAGATGGAATAATAGATTAAAGTATTAAAAGTACAGGCATGTCCAAAGTCAGGCCCGGGGGCCAATTGCAGCCCGTTTTCACCTTCCATCATGAAATTAATAATAATGTGGCCCGCCAGCACAGTGCGATCAGGAATAAACGCTGTGCCGTGTACGTGTCCATCAGGAGTGAATGATCCTGATCGCAAGCTAGCTACCTCGGAATGGATGTCAGGCTGAATGGTCGGCCCCCACACATTTTAACCTCACTAAATCTGGCCCTTGTTGCAAAAAGTTTGGACACCCCTGGACTAGGAGAATAGAGGTTGAGTGAGGAGAATAATAATAATAGTACTAAGAGTGGACCCCTGATCAATGGTTCTTTGGTGGG
Source organism: Xenopus petersii (assembly GCA_038501925.1). Taxonomy (NCBI): domain Eukaryota; kingdom Metazoa; phylum Chordata; class Amphibia; order Anura; family Pipidae; genus Xenopus; species Xenopus petersii. The sequence goes on along the minus strand of CM076672.1, from coordinate 206,428,595 downwards.
CCCCTGGTCCAAGGTTTTTGAGTGGGCCTCTGGTGTCCCAGTACAACACTGATTTGATCAGATATTAATTAGGAAATCGGGAGAATGCCTTCAGATTTGGACTGCATTGGGCAGGCATTGGCTGGGTGTTGGGGTTTTTTGCTATTCTTGGCCTTATTGTAGTGCTCTGTTCCTTAATATTGGGTCCATCGATGCGCCTGGGCTAAAGCTCCCAGTATCTCTCAACCTATAAGGAATGCTGTTAATTATAGCAACATCTGAGGACCTATCAGCGTCGGACTGAGCATCTTAGCCCACTGGGGATGCCACATGAGGGGCCACGCACAACCTCCCTGTGCCCCCAACCCCCTCTCTGCCTCCCCTATGGCCCCCCCACTGAAAAATCCCATTTTTATTAAGGGGGAGGTCTGGAAGGAGCGATACTTGTGGGTCTGGGCCGACGGGCTGGGGACCCACCAGGTTTTTTCTCAGTATCCTACTGGCCCAGTCTGACCCTGGGATCCATGGTTAAGAAACAGGGTTGTAAAATAACTTTTATTGTCTACCAGTGCATGGTTGGGATATGCAGTGCTTCTCCTGCTGTTGCAGAACTTCCAGCATCCTTCTGTTAGCTAAACTGGTGGGTGCTGGGGGTTTTACTTGCTATTCCTGGTTTATTGTAGTGCCCTGTTCCTTATTCTTGGGTCTCTATATACTGCTGGGCTACATAAGGAATTCTGTTAATTGTAGTCTAGCAACATCATGGGACCCACGGTTAAGAAACAGGGTTATAGAAGAACTTGTATTGTCTTGCCCATTAAATAAATAGCCACTGCATGTGCTACAGCTCTAATATGTTTTGCACTTACCCCTTCAGATCAGATGAGTATCTTTTACATTTTGCATCTCTACCTTTGGCAGACAGACACTGCTAGGGGCTGATGTTCAGCAATAGCTAGTCTTCTTTGTGGGGCAGTACTTACATGGATTTATAGAAAATGACTCCTCTGTCAGCCGATAAAATGATGCAGTAAATATGCAAGTAGTTACATAATGATTTCTATTCTGATCGATTAAACCTGCCCAGCGGCTTGTGTTACATTCTTCAGGGACTCTGCAGATCAGCAGTGCATTGTCTCATTTAGCTGATTTCTCAAGAACAAAAGGCAGGGCTTGTATATTGAATGGCCTTGAGTAGCTTGTTCTTCTTGTAAAACCGGTTATTCCTCTACAGATGGCATAACTGACTCATCTGATTTTTGATTTTACAAGGGTTCAGGCAAGTAAAGAAGTAATTGATTATTGGCTACTTTATTTAAAGCAACTGGGGCTATCCTGGGACCGGGGATTTTAATCTAACAACAGCTGCTGTTAAAGGGGTGGTTCACCTTTAAGTTAACTTTTAGTATGTTATAGAATGGCTAATACTAATCAACTTTTCAGTTGGACTTCATTATTTATTTTTTATAGTTTTTTATTTATTAGCCTTCTTCTGACTCTTTCCAGTTTTCAAATGGGGGTCACTGACCCCATCTAAAAAATCAAATGCTCTATAAGGCTACACATTAAGGGATTTCTAATATCCAACTCCGAGCAACTCAGAATTCCCGAATGGACCTTATTTATGAAGAAAAGAGCCCGAAAAAATAAGGTCAGGCAAATTTCGGAGCTTTCCCCGAAAACTGAATGGTTCTGAGTTTTCTGCAAAAACTACGATTTTTTCTGAGTTTTTTTGAAATCCAAATAATATCGGAAATCGGTACAGACATCAGCGCAGACACTGGGACCTTCCCCATTGACTTATACAGGGCCTTGAGATCCTGTAGCTGCTGGGGTTTCGGATTCTAAGTTTTTAGACCATCGGACTTTAATAAATCTCGAAACATTTTGTGTTTTTTTCCGATCTGAAAACTACAAATTATTAGAGGTTTGGATATTCGGAGCTTGTTAAATAACCCCCTTATTGTTATTGCTACTTTCTATTACTCATATTTCTATTCAGACCCTGTCCTATTCAAATTCCAGTCTCTCAGTGCATGGTTGCTAGGGTAATTTTGACCATAGCAACCAGATGACTGAAATTGCAAACTGGAGAGCTGCTGAATAAAAAGATAAATAACTCAAAAACCACAAATAAAAAAAAATGAAAACCAATTGCAAATTGTCTCTACATCATACTAAAAGTTAATTTAAAGGTGAACAACCCCATCAATGTTTTAACTTCCTATACCAATAAAAAGTATATTGTACTATTCACATGGACTCTATATTGTATAAGGAAGTATTTCCATGCGTTAAAAAGAGTTTAAGAAGTTTTCTTATGCATGTTGGTTGCTCCCCTAAAAATGTCCAGGACGCAAAGTATCTCATGTATTTTTAAATTCTGTTCTTTGCAAATTTCCAGGGCAATAAATATTGTGATGGATAAAAAGTTTGTCATACTTAATGTGTGTACAATTATTTTCTGGAGAACGTGTACATGTGAATAGAAAGGCACAAGGGGGTTGCAGGAAAATAACACAGCTAATAAAGAAACAATCTGATTAAAATATTTATATACAAACAAAAAAAAGTAACTGATACACATTTCCCGACATCAGTAATTTATTAAAAAACAAACCAAAAAAAAGGAGTTTAGTCCCAGATTAATGATGACAAGTACACCATGCAATAGAAGCGAGCATACATAACACATACAGAATACATACAAAAACGGACTGATGCAGGAGGCAAAGAGAACTCTGGTCAATAGACCTACCCGGGCGTTTGGAATCCGATACCTTCCATTCCGTGGCGAGGTGAGAAAACGCAGGTATCATGTCGGATGCGCCTAATCTAAGGTAATAGGAATGCTGGACGTTGTCGCAGTGTGCACCCGACATGACGCGACTGTCGGATGAAGACACAACATGCAACATACTTACCTTAGATTCGGCACATCTGACGTGACGCCTGCGCTTCCTCGCGTTGCATGGGAATGAAAGGTATTGGATTCTAAACGCCTGTGTAGTTCTACCCTAAGACCCCATGGCAACCTATCATCTTTTCTCCAATTCCAGTGTTGAGCAGTCATGGTTGAAAGTGCCACACATAGAATCAGGATTAGTCTGGTTCACTGGGATACAGGGAAAATCCTGATAGGCAGTGCCGTAACTAGATATTTCTGGGTCCCACAGCAAATTATTTTTCAGGCCCACAAAATGTTTAGAGGTTGATCTGTTTTACCAATATTTATTGAAATTGTATATGAATTAGGGCCTCAAGGGGCCCCTATAACCCCTGGGCCCCTCTGCAGTGCAGAGTCTGCCTTCTCTGTAGTTATGTCCCTGTTGATAGGCCCTAGGCTGGTCATAAGGGGAAATCTCCCTTTGGCACTGACAGTCTCTCTTGGCCAACCCCTCCCAATGTCAAATAGGGTTGCCTTTTCTGGCCTTCCTATATATTTATCTTTTTTCCCTATTAATAACATTGACATCAACCATCATTTTTACCGGCCAGGCCGGTAAAATACCGGCCAGGCAGTGCAGCTTTACACAGTAGCCAAGGAAGCTTAAGCGAGTATGTGGGGGGTTCTTGGGGTCAGGTCTGATGGTGAGCCCCAAGTGTCCCAGTCCAACACTGCATAGAATGTAGTAGTCACTTTTTGTGTGTTGATCTATTGGCTTGCAGGCTGAAAGAGCCAAATTTGGTCAGTTTGCCCATCCCATGTGTGGCCAGATTTGCACAGTCCAACGGTTCAGGTGTATAGATGAGAAAACTGATTACACAATAATGTTAAAAACAGAACACAGTTTTTTTGTCAATCCAATCCAATCATTTTGACCCTAAAATTATAATTTGTTTTTATGTATCTCTCTTGTCATTACAAGATTACTCAGCAAAATGGAAAACGGTCAACTGATGATCTGATTTGGCTTTGGTCCTTGGCTGTCTTTAAAATGCTCGGCCAACATTTCCTCTGAGTGCAGATCAGTGTATTTTGATTATCCAATTTGTGGCGGGACTAATGGCCATATTCCTGTCCCATGAGTTTCCAGCAGTACCCCACATAGGTGTAGCACCATTGGTGTAGGAAGAACAGAACAATCCCTTTCACATATTTTACCTGGGCAGGCTGGTCAGTGCTTAGCAGGTGAAGGGGATGGAATCACAGAACCTTTATGTGAAGTATTCCAAGGTAATAAAGAGTAAATTTCTGTTAGGGGCATTCTTACAACATCATGAATGAAATGCTCAGGCCTAACAGAATTGTAAATGAGCCTTTAGGAAATCACCTTATAACAGTTCTTGACTGAAAGCACAACAACACTTTCCCATGATCTAGGCTGCAATTTTAAAATGTATTGGTCCTTGGGGTCTGGAGCTAAAAGTGACTGAATGAGCAGGGCTGGTCCTATCAAATGTGGGGCCCAATTGGGACCATGTTGGCGGGGCCCCTAGACAAAGTGTTGCTGGCTACTGACACAGCAAGTATTTAGGAAAATAAGGGCATACAGGCACAAAATAGAAAGGAAAGGGGCAGTGCGGGGCCCCCAGAGGTGCGGGGCCCAATTGGGCCCAATTGGTCCAATTGGCCTAAGGCCGGCCCTGTGAATGAGATATCTTGATAACATTTCAGTGGGTTTTCTGTCAGTTTTTGTTTTCCTGGGGGATCATGAACATTTGTTCATTCCTACAGTTGCCCTCTTTTACCATTATGGATGCCATCCCTGCTTCTTGCAACCTGTGCAAAACACCATTTCTACTTCATTTTTGCAGGGGAGGAGGCTGACATTTTTGGGGAGACTTCCAATAGAATTCTTTTCATTGGAGAACATACAATTCTAGTTGTAAATAGCAGTTAGCCTCTTTGGGGAGGCTAAGCTTCCCTTATTCTTTATTATCCTCCACCTATACATTTCCTTCTGATTTTGATGGAACCAAGTAGCTGAGCCCAATAATAACAATCTCTTGGCAGTGAAGAACATGCTATCCTGTCTTCATAGCTATGTAAAACATGCATATTAGTGATTGGCGAATTTATTTGGCATGCACAAATTTGCGGCGAATTTGCCGTTTTGCCAGCAAAAGATTGGGGGCAAAGATTTTTCGATGCCGACGCCAATTTAGACGCCGCCGATGATAAATGGACGCCCATTGACTTTAATGGGTGCCGTCGTCAACGTTGACACTTGCACCCATTTTGACGCCGGTGAATTGTCTCCGTTGTCAAAATGTCAGTTTCGCAAATTTCACGCAAAATTCGTGGTGAAGCAAAACGGGACAAATTCGCCCATCACTAATGCATATATATCTTTTTCAACAGGATATGCAGAATCTGCATCAAAAGAGTGCTGAGAGGTAACAGCCAAAGCAGATGTCTTGAAAACAAACTTCTGAGAAAATTCTGAGTTGTAATCCAATAGTTGCTAGGACTGGAACACTAGCTATTGAAATTCCATACTTGAAAGCTGCAGAAATAGAAAGGGCAGAGATTTGTACAAACGAAGAGCAATCCCTTTACTGCACCATACAGTCCTTTGATATCTATGCTATTTTATATCTGCCGGGCAGTTTTACCTGTTCTGGGATCCTTTCTCTCTATCAGCGGATGCAGGCTAGAACATTGATTTTTCTTCATGTACACATTCGGTGAATAATATTAATTATTTAGCTTCTATGCTTTTTAAAGCTTTATGATACTGGCATCATGAAAATATTATGTGCAACAATGGAGTTAGGGACACCTTGAATTGTTCATTGTAAATTCAAATTTTTTTGGGCCCAAGGCATATTTACTGATGATAACTTACAGAAGACTAAGCAAAGCCTGAACCTGCTTTTTCAGCCTGCACATTGCAGCTGCATTAAACTTGCATAACTTGTTTTAAAAGAAAGTTGGAAAATCACACCCAAAGTACATTCCAAGGATGTATTGAATCCACGATTTGGTTTGGTATTTGGCCAGGATTTGCCCTTTTTCAGCAGGATTCGACTGAATCAACATGCCTGGCTGAACCAATTCTGAATCCTTAAAATCACGTGACTTGGAAAAAAAGGAAGTAAAAAAGTCGGATTTGGTTTAAATTCGCCCAAAGTTTTTGGGGTTGGGCTAAATCCAAAAACAGTGGATTCATGCACCCCTAAAATAAACTCACCCTAAAGTGATTTGGTAGAAAAACTACATTTACTGGCCACTTTGAGTAAGTGGAAACTAATACGATTGTTGGCACTTTGGGCTGAAAATCCTGTCTGTGAGAATGGGAGTTAATTGGCCACTGTGAATAATTTATTTTCTGGCAGGAAACCTACTTTTTCTGGGCAGTGGACTGGGGTCGCTGACTTCTGCAACCATCCGAAATGAAGGAAAGGCAAATCAATGACTCTCCACATCAGATGCACAAACAAAAGCTCACACACAATGGTAAATATCTGGAATTTTTAATAAAAATTAAGTTCTGGTTGAACTTCTTTATACCAGTTCAGTTTTTACAGTGGAGGAAGTTATTTACTATATTAAAGTAACCTCATTTGTTTTTAACTTTTTGGTGCAGAGGATTCCTGGATTCCTCCCTAACCTCCCACCCACCTCCCCAAATTTTACTTTTTGCTGAGTTCCTACATGCAAGGTTGCTGGCCCCTTTGTTGGCTGCTGCTGTTTCTAGCTTGGTTTGCATTGATGCCAAATGATGTGGCTAAACATGGTGACCATCAACTGTGCTATTCTGCTCTGCATTTGGGGAGACAAACATGACAAGCCGTTAAATTTGGGGAGGCAGGGGGAAGGGAACTTTTTTTTATATATATAGCAACAGAGAACTGAAGCAACCTGTCAGACAGAATCATCACCCGAAATAAAGATGCAATGAACTTTATGGCAATGGCACACAAGACAATTTGAAGCATTTTGTCATCTGAGCAATTTTGTAGCACTGTGGGTAGGGGACAAAACTTTCAAAATGACCCTCCTTTTCACTTTGAATTACAGTTACTTGAAATGACTTAAAGGGATGGTTCACCTTTAAGTTAAGTTTTAGTATGCTATAGAATGGATAATTCTAAGCAACTTTTTTATACTTTTTAATTATTTGCCTTTTTCTGACTCTTTCCAACTTTTAAATTGGGGTCACTGACCCCATCTATAAAAACAAAAGCCATGTAAGGCTACAAATGTATTGTTATTGCCACTTTTTAGTACTCATCTTTCTATTCAGGCCTCTCCTATTCATATTCCAGTCTCTTATTCAAATCAATGCATGGTTGCTATGGGAATGTAGACCCTAGCAACCAGATTGCTGAAATGGCAAGTATTCAAAGCTCTTGCATAATACCTTAGTCATACCTTGTTGCTTTTTTACATTTCTTTTTGGCATTTAAATTACATTTAAAATGATGGTTATTTAACTACAAGGGGGCAACTATTGCTCATTATCATGTCTGATATAAATTGCAATCAATTATGTTTACTTTTCCCAGTTCCAGAGAAAGGTAATTATATCATGTCATGACATATTCAGCCTTGCCAGGGTAAAGTAAATACACAGAGACATTAAATATTAGTCAGCCTCAAGTAAAATGTAAGTAAATATCAAACTTTAAAAAGTTTATTAAGGGAAGAAGTTCCTTGTTCCTAGATATTAAGGTACTGCCCAGTTTCTTGGCCAAAACAAACAGTGCTTCATTCGCAATTAGATTTTGAATTTCACCTTTACTATAGAAACGTTTCAAATCAAATTTTTCATGTCTGTCTTTTGTTTGGCTATTGTTAACTACAAGTTATCTCTGGCTAAAACCTTAGAAGCAACCATTTAATTGGCAAGGTATTCCTTTCCAACTCTAGCTAGATCCCATAAATCCAATATGCAAGAGCGGTATAATTGTAACTCCGAGAACGCTTAGGACCTGGGGTTTTGCAGATAATGGATCTTTCCATTTGGATCTTCATATCTTAACTCTACTAAAATATCATGTAAACATTAAATAAACCCAATAGGCTGGTTTTGCTTCCAACAAGGATTAATTATATCTTGGTTTGGATCAACTACAAGGTTCTATTTTATTATTACAGAAAAAAAGGAAATCATTTTTAAAAATTCAGATTTTTTGGATAAAATTGAGTCTGAGGGGCAGATTCACTAAGCGCCAGTGGCGTAACTACCATGGGTGCAAAAGGTGTAACTGCACCAGGGTCCGTAGCCCCTGCACCCCTAATGGGGCCCAGGCTGAGCTAAGATGTGAGCTGTTTCTTCAGCCTTAGCTGTACGGAGAAAAACCAGGGCTGCAGCTGATGATGTCACGCCAGGGGCGGGGCCTTTCATCGTGTGGGGGGTGATTATGTGCAACTGAAAAGCCAGATAGGCTGTGACACACAGGGTCCGTATTACTGAGGAGAGAGATAGTGATTACAGATTGTCAAAACTAAGCCATACAATATAACTAGTACAATTGCTGTATACATTGGAGTTGATTAGTGTGCCTAAGTCTGTGCGTGCCTGTGTGTCTGTGTGTACCTGAGTCAGTTTGTGCCTGAGTGTATGTGTGGCTAAGTCTGAGTGTGCCTGATGTGTGCCTGTGTGTGTCTGAGTGTTGTTGCCAGTATTGCAGATTGTGACTGCATAAAGAGAACATCATCAAAAATTTCATGTGGGAAAGTGTCTCCTGAGGAAGAAGTGGAGAGAAGGAGGTATATTAAAAAAGGCAAGTACAGAAAGAGGGGTAGATAAATTGTTGCATACAAGAAAGAAAATGGAATAGTTGTGGATAGCAGAAGAGAAAAAGTGTAGAGGAGGGGAACAGAGAAGAACCACTGAGGTATGGGAACATGAAAAAAATGTTACATTATTAAAGCTGGATTTGTGGAAAACTGGCAAAAAAAAGGGAAGTAGTCCTTTAAATCAAGTGAACAAGTAAAGAGGAAAAGTGGAAGATCGAACAAGGAGAGAATAGAGTGGAGAAGAGTCCATTGGATAACAGTGTCTGCCATGCATACTATTAGCTTCAATAAGGGGTTGGATGTCTTTTCAGAGGGAATACAGGGTTATGGAAGATAGCTCATAGTACAAGTTGATTCTGGGACTGGTCCATTACCATTTTGAGTTAGGAAGGAATTTTTCCCTCTCTAGTACTTGACCAGGCCTGAATAGTATATTTTATAATACATTAGTGGTACTCAGCCTGAAGCCTTGGTCTTTAATTATTTATATATAGACTTATAATTTATATTATAATACATACTCAGAGTTCCCAATATAACTCAGCCTGCAGCCTTGTGCCTTTATATGGTCACAGAAAACCTCAGCGACTTCTAATATCCTTATCATTTACAGTAGGGGGTAAATTATACCTTATATCATTATAATACAGTGAAACCTCAATTTTACATGTCCATCTAAAAAACAAATGCTCTGTAAGGCTACAAATTTACTGTTATTGCTACTTTTTAATGACTCATTTATCTATTCAGGCCTCTTCTATTCATGTTCCAGTCTCTTTTCGGGAGAAACTCCCTTAATCATAGTTATCCTATGATTAAGGGAGTTGCTCCCGAAATGCATCCAGTGATGTCAGTCTGTGACCTGTTGCAATAAACCTCCGTCTTTTTAACCGGAGTGCCGTCTTTCTATCCCTTTGCATATCTGACTAAAGTGGGAACGCTGGTGGCTGAGCACCCGGTTCATTAAAATGGAGATGCACTAATTTGAAGACACAGGGGGTGAGTCTGGAGCGGCCAAAACCCTTTTCTACTTTCTATGGGAGATGGCCTTTCCATAATTTTTAAACTTTCTAAATAATGAGTTTCTGGATAACGAATGTCATTCCTGTATTATATAAATGTAATCATGTAGAGCAGGAGAAAGTGACAATGGAAATTTATTTGTAGGGTATGAATTAGGCATCTAGAAGGAGTGCAATGCATCAATACTATGTAGGCAGAGAGTGAGCACTGCTACTTAGGGCACTGACTTTTCCATTAGCATTATTATTATATATTACTCATCTTACTATTCAGACCCTCTCCTATTCATATTCCAGTCTTTTGTTCAAATCGGTGCATGGTTGCTGAATATAAAGCTAAATAACTAAAAAATCACAAATAATAAATAATATCACTCCTTACATCATACTAAGAGTTAATTTAAAGGTGAACAGCACCTTTAACCACAAACTATAGATGTATGCTACATCTGAATAAAAAACAAGAGGTACTTCCTTGTATGAACACTGATGTAACTAAATCCAGTTGAATAAAGTGTAACAGGCAGAATCAATGTACTTAAATTACTCATTTAATTTAGGATATAGATTACCGTGAAGGTTTAGTCTTAACAACAGGTAGTGCAATGGATACCCTCAGTGGATGATTTCCAGGGAGAAAAGCACTAGCCTGGATTCTTGCACTCAATGAGTGTTGTCTGGGGTATACTAAATCCACTGTACTTCTACATGATGGAGCAAAAATTCTTCTTGCTGACTAACTGTGACTGACTCACACTGGAATGTGCTATGTCTAATCCTCAATCATGGGCTCCCTGACTTCTTGAATATCTCTGAATTTCCTTCTCCAATACTGGTCTCCCTTTATCTAGGGCCCTACATATCCACCTGCTATCCCAGCTCGAGTCTGAAGAGGAAGAACTATAGATTCCCTCCCCTTTTATAGATTAGGGAATCAGGAAATACCCATAGTACTTCTGGGTCTAGGGAACACCTCCCAACCACAGGGCACAGGTCAACCCTGTAGGACCCTGTAGGGAAACTATTTAAAATCCCTATAATTAGAAGATTCCAGATGCCCGCGGACTTCATACATCTAATATAGTATTGTCCAGATGTACAGAAATTCTGGAAAAAGGTAATGCATTTTCTAGCAGATGAACTTACATTGAACCTATTGAACCTAACTACTTGCCTACTTGGCGTAACAGACACTTTGGTACCTAAATCCCATTCCAGATTATTGATGAGAGCACTCTTGTTCTACGCCAGGAAAACGGTAGCCTTACACTGGATGGGACCAACACCCTCTACGCTTTCAAAATGGATTAAAATTATAAAATCCCAGCTGGAACTTTACAAACTATCTTACATAGCCAGAGGCTGCCCACTGAAATTTGAAAAAATATGGACTCCTTGGCAGGACTCACCCGCAACAAAGGTCCAATAACTCCATTTAAGTACACTCCAAAATATCTCTTCCATGTTTATCTTTCCTTCTTTTTCCTTTCTATATTTCCTTTCGATATGTTTGGTTAATAATGAAAAAGTAAAATAAAAAGTTACTATTAAAAAAAAAATCCCTATAACAGCTTGAGGGTGCAGGTTGTATATATCTGACTCAGATAGTGATGGATAGAAAGAAATTCAGCAATGAAGGGAAGACAAAGGTATAGCAAATGAACAGTGATAACAGAAACAGCAGAGACTTGGGGTCAGGGCCGGATTTACATAGCTGGCGCCCCTAGGCCCCATCACCAGCGTCCCCTCCCTTCTATTCTCTCAAACTTTCATAATCAGGACTGGAGCAATTCGGATTGGCACATGGGAAATGTAATAAACAATTGTATCTCTTGCACATCCCCAGTGTTTCTGAACCAATGTGGGTGTGCTTGGATAGCATGCCGCCCCCTAAAATCCTGCCGCCCTAGGCCGGAGCCTTGGTGGCCTTTCCACAAATCCGGGCCTGCTTGGGGTGCAGCTGACATCTAGGGGCAGATGTATCAAGGGTCAACTATCGAGGGTTAATTAACCCTCGATATTCGACTGCTGAATATCAAAGTCGAAGGATTTTGCTCAATTCCTTCAATCAAACAATCGAAGGAATAATCGTTCAATCGAATGATTAAATCCTTTGCATCGAACGATTTGAAAGATTTTAATCTATCGATCGAAGGATTATCCTTCGATCAGAAAAACCTTGGAAAACCTATGGGGACCTTCCCCATAGGCTAACATTGGCCTCGGTAGGTTTTAGGTAGCGAACTAGGGGGTCGAAGAAATTTTTAAAGAGACAGTACTTCGATTATCGAATGGTAGAATATTCGAACGATTTTTAGTTCGAAACGTTCGATTCGAAGTCGAAGGTCGAAGTAGCCAATTCAATGGTCGAAGCAGGCAAAACAACCATTCGTAAATCAAATTTTTTTTTCCTCTATTTTCCTCTATTCCTTCACTCGAGCTTAGTGAATGGGCCCCCTAGAGTGGGCGTGCCAGCCTTTATTGATGTCATAAAAAGAATTCTAAGAAACACTTGTGCTATGAAAAACCCTTGTGAGGATTGTATCTGATCCATAAGCCTGTAGCCGAAGAGCCCTTAGAAAATAGAAAAACCAATGGGCAGGAGGGAAAGAAAGAATGATTATAACCCCCTGCAGTGCACATGTACAACTACATTATTCAGCACAGAGACATTAGTATCAGCCAAATCACTACAAAACGTTAACTAAACATTATTCTGACTACAATAACACATTCAGTCCTTCTGTATACAACAACAAGTCTAACTAGCTTAGCAGAGTCTTATTTTCACAGAACCCTTGAGTTTACTATCAAAATAAATTGCCTTGCAAATCTAGAATAAACCCTGCCACTCGGTCAAAATGTCAGTTTATCTAATCTTACCCAACATAACAGAACACAATAGGCTTGTTTAGAGAGTTGAGAGAGTTTAGAGAGTTAAGTTGCACCACCCAGTGCACGGGACTAATGGATCCTATATGAATAGAAGAAGATTTTGTCAATGCATTTAGTGCAGGTTTTCAGTTCCCTCTAATTGTTTGTTATGACAGGTTAGCAAGGTAAGAGAAGCCCTCAGAGAGTAGAAGAACTTGTTCCAGTAATAGAGCATAATGCATGACAGATAAGTAGAATGCAACAGATTTTAGAGAGACAAGGAGAAACATGCTGGGAACAACAAACAATTGGTAGACAAAAGAGGGGAATACACTGTCCTCACAGATGAATGGAACTTTCACTGTTCTTCACAAACTTAGGAAAACACAACGGCAGAACATAACAATAAGATCTTGAACTTAAGCAAAGTGCATTTCATTAGGGACTCCCACCCGAACGTCTCAGAGTGTGAATTTACCAATATCTTTTTTTGTAGTTCTCAGGAAGGGGACACAGCCCAGATGATTTAAGCTTGAAAACATACTGCTCAGTTATTTTGGTTTTGATAAGTTATTTATATCTTACATATTTTACATATTACTATTCTTTAAGGTCCTAGGTTGCTTTGTCGCCCACACTGGAGGAGATTTAGCTATCACTCTAAAGTTGGTCATGCAACCTCTGATAAATGCTGCCACGGCCCACGTACTGGGCCTTTCCAATGACCTGTCCAAGTGATATCTGGCCAAAAAGTGCTAGATATCTATCAGACAGGCAGGCTAGAAAATACAGATGGATGAGGACCACTTCCTCTCCCAAAAGGACTCTATAGGCTCTAGGACCCTCTAGGGCAGTGATCCCCAACCAATGGCTCCCAAGCAACATGTTACCCACCAACCCCTTGGATGTTGCTCCCAGTGGCCTCAAAGCAGGGGCTTATTTTTGAATTCCTGGTTTAGAGGCAAGTTTTGGTTGTATAAAAACCACGTGTACTGCCAAACAGAGTCTCATGTAGCCTGCTAGTCCACATAGGGGCTATCACAGCACTTACTTGGAACCCCTTGAACTTGTTTCATGCTTGTGTTGCTGCCCAACTCTTTTTACATTTAAATATTGCTCACAGGTAGGAAAAAAAATTGGGGACCTCCAACCCTATGGACTAATGTTACATGTGCCTTTTGTCTTAAAAGCAACGTGGGCCCTTTATTAAAAAGGATATGTTTAGAGTGCTAACATCAATGTTTGTGATACAAAAAGTGTAACTATTGTACAATTTTCACAGCTGAGCCAACTTAGCTTTCAACAGAGCAGATGGAAATCCTCAGCACGTGAAACAGGAAAGACTGACTTGCCTGTATTTAGATAGCCGTGACAGATCTGTCCTTCCTGGATATCTTTGTTTTAAATAGCAGCTAATACATTCAGTCAGGATGTTGGCAGATATATGGCAATGAGGTACAATTTAATTGTGGTTCTTCTCACAGCAATACTTGAAGTTCTCTTGTTATTTTCCAATACTCATTTACTTTCTCAGCTATGAGATTGCACTGCTGGCCTCCTGCTTTCTTGATTATAAGCTGCAGTAGAGAAATCTCATTATTTTTAATCTGTTACAATATGTTTGTGTCTTAATGAGAAATACAGTAATTTATACACTTGATCTCAACCATTAAAAGTGGATAACATGCTCCTTTTAATTCATGCTGAGAAAAAATGTGCATTGTTGTGTGAGTAAGCTTAAGGCTCATTACCTTCCAAAATGTTTTTTTTTTCTTTTAAAAAATAAAAATCTAGCCCAGTATCCTTCTGGACCTAACACCAAGGGGGTCATTTTCTAACAATTGAATTTTGATTTTTTTTTCCACAAGTTTTGTGGCTTTCCCATTTTTAAAAAAAGCTCCAAAAAGGTTATATTTATTAAGGGGGATCATTTACTAACAATTGATTTTTTAATTTTTCCACTAATCTCAAAAAAATGGGTGGTTCTCAATTTTTTTAAAAAAAAGCTCTAAAAATTCAAGATTGTGTTAAAACCACAAAAACCAATAATACAAAACTTCAGCAGGTGAAAGTTGTAGAGATCCTGTAGAAGTCAGAGGGAGCTGCACGGATCCTTTTGGACTGATTAAATCAATTTGGACTTTTAGAGGTTTTCAGATTTTTTTTTGCTAGGAATTGTCAGAAAAACGTTGATTTTTAAAGGTTTTCGAGGTATTTGTATTTTTTTAGTGCAGAGTTCAGGGTAATTTTCCATTCGTACTTTTTTTGTTCTGATTTTTTATAAATCTCATGACATTCGTAGTTTTAGGCACTCCTCCCCTGGTTGAGGAGGTTTTTAAGGGAAAAACTCACATTTTTCATGGAAAAAAACCCTCAAATTATTATCGATTTATTATACCCCAAAGCTGCTAAAAATCCAAGTCTGAAAATATTCTATCTTATATCAAAGTAATGTAGAAGTCAATGGTAGTGATGGGCGAATTTGCAGCAAATTCCCGCGATTTGTAAAACCGCCGCTTAAATTCGCCGTTGTAAAAAAACCAAAAAACGGATGCCGGGGTCAAAAATGGACTCTCGCGCAGTTATACTAATTTTTCGCCGTTTCGCGAATTTCGCCGGAAATTCGTAAATTTTTCGGCGAAGCAAAACGCCCCAAATTTGCCCATCACTAGTCAATGTCTGAAGTTGTTTCTTGACATTGTAATCTGCGCTGAATAATATTGCTAGAGTCAGGGTTTTCATCTGATAATCTGAAAAAGTCGTGTTTTCACTGCGAAAATTCAATAAAGCTGAGTTTTCAGAGCGTCAATCTTATATGAATTGATGCTTGGTTTTGTCGCTCAGATTAGAGTTTGTGAGTTTAGTCGTGGTTTCACAAACCACTAAAACCACGAAAATGAGACTGTTGATAAATAGTGGTCCAAGGGTCTAATGACAACAGTTAGATGTGATTGGCTATAATGCTCTGACCTTACTGCTGAGACACAGTTACCACTCATTTGTAACAGGCCAGAGTGGATCTATGGGAAGCTCCTAATGTATTCAGCATTGTCTACAATTCTACATGATAGGGGTGATTTTAAGATATGCACTATTCCCCTTCAACTCTTCTGTGGCCAAGCTCCAGGGGCACTATTGCCATAAGCCGAGTTAAGAAACTTGCTTCAGGCAGCAGCCCATGAGTTATCAAGGGAGGCAAAAAGCCACTCCTGCTATTATGGTCTCGACACTAGAACTGTGTCCCCCTCCCCGGCTTGTTGAGAAGCTCTAAACATTAGTCATGGGGGCTGCAACAGAAAGTCCACCTCGGGGCCAGGGGCAGCGAATCACCCCTGTGTAACCCTGCCCTTTTTCCAGAATTCCTTTCACTTTTTAATGCAGAATAAGGACTGACCTGGATGCAGGCAGACACGGTGGATTTCAGTGCCGAAATGCGTCTGTAACAAACTTACCTGTTGTTCGTACAGGACGGCAGGGACGCCTGCCGCCCCCACGGCGGGGACGCCCGCCGCACCGAGCGGCAGCCGCCGCTTCTAGGCCTCAGGCGCCGGCTCCTTAGGGAGCGCGCGGCGCGCATGCGCCGGTCTTAAGGCGCAGGCACGCTGACGTCACGGCGCAGACGCGCTGGCGTCATTGCGACGGACGCAATGGCGCCAAAATTTAAAATAAAAAGGCAATGCACAGTGTGTGCATTGCCCAACGTAGGTTCTAGTTTTTCTGTTCCTGGGTGCGATTCTGCTTGATTCCTCCTGTCCTTCCGGCTAGTCCTGACCCCTGTAATTGATCTCTGCCTGCCCTGACCCTTTGGCTTATCCTCTGACTACGCTTTCTGGATCCCGATTTTGTACTTCGACCAAGATTGTTACTGACCCGGCCTGTGACCTCGACTACTCTGCTTCTTACCGATTCTGTACCTTGTTCCGATTGGTTTTGACTTGGCCTGTTTCTGGACTTTGATATACGTTTACGTAAGGTTCCCTTGCTCGCTCAGAGTTGTAGTCCTCTTAGTCCCCTCACTTTAAGACCTGGCGGCATCCGAGTAGCGGAGGGCTCATCCCGAAGTGAAAGGCGGCGGTTTGAGGCTGAAGCGTGAGCCGAGCCCGGGACATAGGGGTTAACTCTGGGTTGTGGGATACCGAACGTGACATTACGTTGGGCCCTAAAAAAAAAAAAAAAAAAAAACTAAGAAGATGGAGCCAGCTGACGTTACTGCTTCCACCACTCCTTCGGACGCAATCCTGGCAAATCTTCTGCAGAGGCTTGGAGAACAAGAAGACAAGCAAGATTATATTGTCCAATGTCTTCACGGTCTTTCTTCCAGGCTTGATATGATGCAGCAACAGCCTGTTCCTGGTCCGAGTACTGCAACTCCTCAGGCAAGCTCTTCTCTACCTTCACCTGCAGGTAGTTCCTTCCATGAGCCCAAGGTTCCTTTTCCTGAGAAGTTTACTGGGGATCGTAGTAAGTTTTTTACGTTTCAAGAAGCCTGTAAGCTACATTTCAGTTTTTTACCTTATTCTTTCCCCACCGAGGAATCTAGGGTAAATTTTGTAGTTACCTTGTTACAGGGCGATGCTCAGCTTTGGGCATTTAGTCTGTCCCAGAGGGATCCAGCCCGTCACTCTCTTGAAGCTTTCTTTAAAGCCATGGCCGTAATTTACGATGATCCTGATCGTGCCGCCTCTGCCGACGCAGCCATACGTGCAAGGCAAGAGGCGGGCAGAGGATTATTGTACTGAGTTTCGGCGGTGGGCTGTAGAGACGGGCTGGAATGATACTGCTCTCATGAGCCAATTTAGGGTTGGTCTGGCCGCAGCTATCAAAGATAGTCTTGTCAATTTTCCTACACAGTCCTCCCTGGATTCTCTTATGCATTTGGCTGTTCAGATTGATCGTAGGCATAGAGAGAGACTTCAGGAGGAACAGGTTGCCAATATCTCACCTCTTTCTGTAAATGTTTCCAATATCCCGCAAGTTTTTCCTCAACCCTTTGAAGAACCTATGCAGATTGGTTCTATTCGTCTTTCTTCTGCTGAGAGGGTCCGTAGGAGGACTAATGGGTTATGTCTGTATTGTGGGGATAAAGGGCATTTTCGCAACACCTGTCCCAAAAGGCCGGGAAACGACAGAGCCTAAGCAGGTCTGGGGAGTCTTGCTTGGGTGATGTCGTTTCTACTCCCCAATCTTCTCAAATTTTAATTCCGGTCCGTTTGAATTGGGACAGTGGTTGTGTGCAGAGCTCTGCTTTTTTGGATTCGGGGGCTGCGGGTAATTTTTTGGATCTTGGGTTTATTAAAGAACATGGTGTCCCTTGCGAACCACAGGTTCCATCATTCAGGTTGTCTGCCATTGATGGTAGATCTTTGGGTTCTGGGTTAGTTTCTACCAAATCTAAAGTCATCCGTATGTCCATGTCTGATCATTTCGAATCCCTTTCTTTTTTCGTTACCGAGTGCCCTCAGACTCCAATCATTTTAGGCCTTCCCTGGTTACAAAGTCACAATCCCCAGGTTGATTGGCCCTCTGGTAAAATTTTGAATTGGAGCCCTGCTTGTGAACATTCTTGTATTAAGGTTGGTCAAACTCTGGCTGCAACTTCTTTAAAAGGTCTCCCTCCCTGTTATGCTGCCTTTTCTGATGTTTTTTGTAAAAAAGCAGCTGAGTCTCTACCCCCCCATAGACCTTACGACTGTGCCATTGAATTATTGTCTGGGTCTTCTCCCCCCAAGGGTAGGACATATCCACTTTCTCTTCCCGAGTCCTTGGCCATGGAGGAATATATTAAAGAGAATTTGGAGCGGGGGTTCATTAGACCTTCTTCCTCTCCTGCGGGGGCGGGTTTTTTCTTTGTCAAAAAGAAGGATGGGAGCCTTAGACCCTGTATCGATTATAGAGGGTTAAACAAGATCACGGTCAAGAATCGTTATCCCCTCCCTTTAATCTCCGAACTGTTTGATCGAGTAAAGGGAGCTGTTATTTTTTCCAAGTTAGATTTAAGGGGCGCCTATAATCTAATCAGGATAAGGGAGGGGGATGAGTGGAAGACAGCTTTTAATACCCGGGATGGGCATTATGAATACCTGGTTATGCCCTTTGGCTTATGCAATGCCCCCGCTGTCTTTCAAGAACTAGTCAATGATATCTTCCGTGATCTTTTGGGCCGTTTTGTCGTGGTATATCTAGACGACATTCTCATTTTTTCTTCAAATTTATTTTCTCATCGGGCCCATGTTCGTGAGGTTTTATCTAGGTTAAGGCAAAATCATTTGTATGCAAAACTTGAAAAATGTTTATTTGAGGTTTCTGCTGTACCTTTCCTTGGATACATTATTTCTCAAACAGGTCTTGAGATGGAGCCCGCTAAGGTCCAAGCAATTCAGCAGTGGGCACAACCTCTTTCATTGAAAGCAGTCCAGAGGTTTTTAGGATTCGCTAATTACTACAGACAATTTATTTTAAATTTTTCTAAGTTGGTGGCTCCGATTACTGCCTTAACTAAGAAAGGGGTTGACCCAAGTATTTGGCCTGCTGAAGCGGTTGAGGCTTTTCATCTTTTGAAAGAAGCCTTTATTTCTGCCCCAGTTCTCCGGCACCCTGACTCTTCCTTACCTTTTATTGTTGAGGTAGATGCATCCGAGATTGGTGCAGGTGCTGTGTTGTCTCAGCGACATCCTGTCTCCGGTAAGATGCATCCTTGTGCTTTTTTTTCAAAGAAATTCTCTTCAGCAGAGGTCAATTATGATATTGGCAACAGGAAATTATTGGCCATTAAATTAGCATTCGAGGAATGGAGACATCTCCTTGAGGGTGCCAAACATACTGTTTCTGTGTTCACTGACCATAAAAACCTATTATACATTGAATCTGCTAGACGGTTAAATCCTCGGCAAGCCAGGTGGTCATTATTTTTCTCACGGTTTAATTTTCTCATCTCCTACAGGCCAGCAGATAAGAATATAAAAGCAGATGCCCTTTCTAGAAGTTTTGTCTCCAAACCTAGGGAGGATTTGGGGCCAGTCCCTATTGTTCCGAAGGAGGTGATTGTGGCAGCCCTGAGTCCGGATCTCTTTACTTCTTTGTCTAATGCTCAGGTAGATTCTCCTCCTAATATTCCTGTGGGCAAGTTATTTGTTCCGAGTAATTTACGTGAAGCTGTCTTTCACGAGTCCCATGATTCCAAAGTGGCTGGTCATCTGGGTTGTGCGAAGACTTGTGAATTATTGTCTCGTACTCTCTGGTGGCCGACCCTAAGACAAGACGTTGCCAAATATATTGATTCATGTCCAATTTGCCAACGTTCTAAGCCTTCTAGATCTTTACCTCAGGGTTTGCTGCAGTCACTTCCTATTCCCGAGAAACCTTGGACTCATATATCCATGGATTTCATTGTGGAATTACCTCCATCTAAGGGTCATACGGTCATCTGGGTAGTAGTGGATCGTTTTAGTAAAATGTCCCATTTTATCCCTCTCCCCACCCTTCCATCTGCCAAGACCCTTGCTGAACTTTTCATTGTCCATATTTTCAAGTTTCACGGGGCTCCTCTCAATATTGTGTCTGATAGGGGGGTTCAATTTGTGTCCAAATTCTGGCGGGCCTTTTGTTCTTTAATGGGTACTGATTTGTCTTTCTCTTCCGCATACCATCCACAGACTAACGGTCAGACTGAGAGGACAAATCAGACCCTGGAACAGTATCTGAGGTGTTACGTCTCCTGCAATCAGTCACTTTGGGTTAATTTTCTTCCGTGGGCCGAATTTGCCTATAATAATGCCATTCACTCCTCCACTGGCAGGTCTCCTTTTTTCACTGTTTTTGGTCTCCATCCCAGGGTTTTTTTGTTTTCTGATTCTTGTGACCTTCCTGCCGTCAATTCTATTACTGAGGACTTTTCTAAGGTTTGGCAGGAGGTTCAGAAGTCTTTATCTTCTGCAGTAGCTGCTCAGAAGAGGGCTTCTGATAAACATCGAAGAGAGTCTCCCGAATATCAGGTTGGTGATCAAGTTTGGCTGTCCTCTAAGAATATTTCTTTGAAAGTCCCTTCGGCCAAACTGGGTCCCAAATTTATTGGTCCATTTTCGGTATCTAAGATTATTAACCCTTGTACTTTCAGGTTAAATCTTCCTCCCGAACTCAAGATTAATTCCTTTCATGTCTCCCTTTTAAAACCTGCTAGAGTGGTACGTCAGACTTCTCCTCCTCCTCCTGTTTCTGTTGAGGGGCAATCTGAATATTTAGTTCACAAGTTGGTTGATTCTCGTATCTCTAGAGGTAAACTACAATATCTGGTTCACTGGAAGGGTTATGGTCCCGAGGAAAGGTCTTGGGTTCCTGCCTCGGATGTTAGGGCTGATCGCTTGGTGAGGCAGTTCCACTCTAGGTTTCCCAACAAACCTAGGGGTCCAGTGGCCCCCTCTGGAGGGGGGGGTAATGTAACAAACTTACCTGTTGTTCGTACAGGACGGCAGGGACGCCTGCCGCCCCCACGGCGGGGACGCCCGCCGCACCGAGCGGCAGCCGCCGCTTCTAGGCCTCAGGCGCCGGCTCCTTAGGGAGCGCGCGGCGCGCATGCGCCGGTCTTAAGGCGCAGGCGCGTTCGCGCAGGCGCGCTGACGTCACGGCGCACACACGCTGGCGTCATTGCGACGGACGCAATGTCGCCAAAATTTAAAATAAAAAGGCAATGCACAGTGTGTGCATTGCCCAACGTAGGTTCTAGTTTTTCTGTTCCTGGGTGCGATTCTGCTTGATTCCTCCTGTCCTTCCGGCTAGTCCTGACCCCTGTAATTGATCTCTGCCTGCCCTGACCCTTTGGCTTATCCTCTGACTACGCTTTCTGGATCCCGATTTTGTACTTCGACCAAGATTGTTACTGACCCGGCCTGTGACCTCGACTACTCTGCTTCTTACCGATTCTGTACCTTGTTCCGATTGGTTTTGACTTGGCCTGTTTCTGGACTTTGATATACGTTTACGTAAGGTTCCCTTGCTCGCTCAGAGTTGTAGTCCTCTTAGTCCCCTCACTTTAAGACCTGGCGGCATCCGAGTAGCGGAGGGCTCATCCCGAAGTGAAAGGCGGCGGTTTGAGGCTGAAGCGTGAGCCGAGCCCGGGACATAGGGGTTAACTCTGGGTTGTGGGATACCGAACGTGACAGCGTCATTTTGCATTTCGCTCCGAAATCCACTCGCACTTGAAAAGGCAAGGGGGAGCAGCAAGGAAGTGGATTCTACATTCCATGTTCATTGGATAGCCTGGCCCTAGCTTAAGGAGTGACATTTGTGACCCAAGTCTAGGTTATGAGGACCGTTTATTTCAAAGAGTTTTCGAAGCGTTTCATATAACACTGACCCCAATCAGTTAAAAATTAAAAAGTCAAAATAATGTCACTGTTGGTGTGTATGTTAGAGGATCAGACCTTTCATCTTCTGAATAACCACAACAAACAAATAGATAAGCTAGGGTTACTATTTGTCTATGTCTGGGTGTATGAACCTTAAGACGGGTTTTGTGGGCTTGACAATACAAACACACAGATGGCTCAGTCACGGGTCATTTGCATGGACAAGTCACTAGAAACCCTTATTTCATCAACATACACGGCTCCTGAAGTGGTTTGGTGAAGACCACAGCAGGTAAAACCTGTTGAGATCATTTGTAGTTGTGTTGGTGTTCAAAAGAGGTAGAAAAACCAGCAATAACTATCTATCTATCGATCTATCTATCGATCTATCTATCGATCTATCATCATCATCTATCATCATCTATCAGTCTAATCCATCTATCTATCACAAGAAAATTGTCCTTATGACAGTTTAAATAGTTATATTTGAATATTCTAAAGCATGGCAAACACAACAAGATCCACCCGTTAGGCTGTTTTTCTTGATCTTCACACAATTTGGCCACCAACGTGCTGGTAAAAATCAGGTTGATCCAACTGTTTGGCCTACCGAGGGCCTAGGGAGACCTGTCATGAGTAGACTGCATCAACAAGCTGATTCTTACCTGCTGTGAATAGCAAATAAGCATTGCAGATGGGGCCCCTTAGTGCATTTGGTCTACTGCCTTGGGTCCTACTATTGATGTTGGCACCACAGTTTGGGAATTCCTGGTAATGTAGCCAAACAGTAATGATCAATACACAGGGACAGATGAACTGACAGAGCAATGCTGTCACCAGTTTTTTTAACATCTTTCCACTGACTTTTGAACACCAACACAGCAACTAATGACCTCAACAGGTTTTACCTGCTGTGGTCTTAACCAAACCACTTCAGGAGCTGTGTATGTTGATGAAATATTGATTTCTAGTGACTTTTCCATGCAAATGACCCATGATGGAGCCCTCTGTGTGTTTGTATTGTCAAGCCCACACCCATCTGAAGTGTTATATACCCAGACGTAGACAAATAGTAATTTGGGCTCATTGTTTATAGACTTTGCTTGATGCTATTTTAAACCTGCCTAATAAATATCTGACTGATTTTGGACAGATATGGCTTAGGCAGCCAATGAAGAGGACACCATACATGAGCCAATACGCTTCTGACTGTGGGAAGGCGTGGGGTGGACCTGAGTCAGCACTTTTTCTTGGTTCATGGATGGCCACCTTGCATGGAGTTGAGACATGAGTGGAGAAGAAGCTGGATGAGGGCAGAGTAGGGCAGGGATAATGTTTTGGTGGGAGCAGGGAATATATATATATATATATATATATATATATATATATATATATATATATATATATATATATATATATATATATATATATATTGTTATTATAAAAATATATCGGGAACGGTCCAATTCCTATGACGGACGAATGGCTAGTGTCAGAGGGTTGATATTTGTCACCCCCGCCCTCTATGACGCCATAACGCTATAGGGCCCAAGGCAGGATGGACTAATGGTCTACTGTGGACAATGGTCAATCATATAGCTTATACTAGGCCATACAAACAAAAGATCATCACTCTGTTTCTTAAATTCCAGAGTATCAGCAAAATGCCAGTCTGTCTGGTGTGGCCCCCTCCTGCAGACGTGCTGCTCGAATTACTTGAAATACCACAATGGCCTTGGTTAGCCATAGCTGATTGCAAGGCTGTGGACCGTTGGAGCTAGGCACAGTATGTTACCACATTCCTTTGCTAACATGTAAGACTAAGTAAATCATTTAGACATTAATTGTACAAGGAGGAGTCAGACTATGTATGGTATTGGCATACTCTCATTTGTTATCACCACCATCTATGACATCAAAATGGGTATATAAACTTATGTTATATGGGAGTATCCTTGGAAAGCATTCGGGTACCACCTAGGTGACACACGACTACTTCCCCAGGCAAAACCTATTGTCTTGTATTTTGGACACAATAAACTACCTCATTGTATTTGAACTTGCACTATTTCGTGGTTTTGCTTTACGTACGAGGTCATAGAGGTACAAATATAACAACAATATATATATATCTAATGCCATAACTACTCAGGTATGGTGACCTATGGCACGTCCCCATCTTGACAATGGGACAGTGGGAATCAGGCATTTTGCTTTCAGCAGCAATTAAAATTCCTCATATGCTATTGCATTAAATAGATGAAATGGTGAGTGTACTACTGGTATATGAGAGGCTCCAGATAAAGTTCACACATCTGCAGAAATTCTCATAATGGTGAATACGGTGCAAATACTGTACAAATTCTCAAAATGTTGAATACGGTGCATAAATTCTCAAGATGTTGAATATGCCACAACAAGAGCTACTAAATCTAATGTACAAATTTTAACGTCTGCATTTGGCATCTGTGATACTGCAGCTTTTATAAGCATTTCAGAAATGCCTGGGGAGTTCTGTTTAACGGCATATGTGTCTCTCATATTACAGTATCACATTATTTGCACCATGAAACAATCTGTAATGAATGAGAAAGAATACAGATGTATCCAGTTGGTTCTTTGTGCCTGGCGGGAGCGGCAAGAAAGGATTCCTTGGAATATTAAAACAGCTGGTGGTCACACCCTGATCCTCGCCTGAAGCCACAATTATAGGATTTTTTTTCTCTTACTTTGCTTATAGTGCTCAATTACTAACATGGGCAAAGTGCAAAATACTGACCCAGCTGGCTTTTTTTTATCCTAGAATACAGCAATTTACCCAGAATTTCAATAAAATTGTGGGCAGAATTTTGTGGCAGAAACAAGAGACAAAAAGATTTGCACTGCTTTAGTGAATCGTACAAATTTATGCCTGTGATAGCCACAAATTTGAAAGTGCACGGCCCATGTCCTAACCATGTGTCCCCTAAACACACTGTAAGGACATGGGCATGAGATCTACATTCAATTTAGTGCAAGCCCATTAAAGTAACATAAAGTGATCACAGGTGTCATGTGCATAGGGAGCCATGTATTTACTGTCTGGTCAATGTTGGTGTTAGCTACAGGGTTCTCTTGCACCTAAGTGAGCTTGTGCCTTATGAATAATTAGGGCTGACACCAGGATTTACTGGCATTAGGGACCCCATAGTAGAGGGAAAAATTATATATGTGGGTTATAAAAGAGGAGAGCTTGTGGCAGAATGGGCAGGTTTGCATGGATCATGGGAGACATTTTGGCATACTTGCGGAGTGGCTAGAGGGGATCAGGCCATGGAAGTACATCTGAGGGGCAAGAGAGAGTGCTCATCTAACTTATTAGTAATTACGAGTAATACAAGGTTTTGCCGGTATATTGACACACAGTGTATATAATAGAGATTAGCACCAGCGCATGGGAGCCCTTTGTGTGTATGTATTTTAAAAGGTACAATTCTTCACCCATTAGAAATAGTAAATGAGCCCTTGTCAAATTATTATCCTGTTACAATTCTATTAAAGGTTATACCCCCCAAATGAAACAAAAGGCACAAAGTGGAGCAATAACCCAAGCTGCTTTTAACCGCATGGATGTTGCTCCCAGTGGCCTCAAAACAGGTGCTTATTTTTGAATTTCAGGCTTGGAGGCAAGTTTTGGTTGCATAAAAACCAGTTGTACTGCCAAACAGAGTCTCCTGCAGACTGCCAGTCCATATAGGGACTACCAATCACAGCCCTTATTTGGCACCCCCAGGGCTTTTTTTCATGCTTGTGTTGCTCCCCAACTTTTTTTTTATATTTAAATGTGGAAAAAAGTTGGTGACCCCTTGTTGTAGATGATTAGACCTGTAGCATACATTTTATTACATAACCTACATAGTGGGGCCGATTCACGAAGGGTCGAATTTCGAAGTTAAAATTACTTCGAAATTCGACCCTCGAATTGAAATCCTTCGACTTCGAATATCGAAGTCGAAGGATTTAGCGCTAATCGTTCGATCGAACGGTCGAAGGATTTTTCGTTCGATCGAACGATTAAATCCTTCGAATCGAACGATTCGAAGGATTTTAATCAAACGATCGAAGGAAAATCCTTCGATCAAAAAAAGGTTAGCAAGCCTATGGGGACCTTCCCCATAGGCTAACATTGACTTCGGTAGGTTTTATCTGCCGAAGTAGGGGGTCGAAGTTTTTTTTAAAGGGCAAGTACTTCGACTATCGAATGGTCGAATAGTCGAACGATTTTTACTTCGAATCGTTCGATTTCGTTCGACTTCGATCGAATTCGAACGAATTTAACCAATTCGATGGTCGAAGTACCCAAAAAAAACTTCGAAATTCGAAGTTTTTTACATTCGAACCCTTCACTCGAGCTGAGTGAATCGGCCCCAGTGTGTTATGTTTTAATACATATATTCCCTAGGTTTTGTTAAAGTTCAGTTTCAGCTATCCCACTTTTACTTAAATCTCCAGATCAAGATTTGTTAAGTATATTTTGTGTATGAAACCATGAAACCTGCCAGCAATTTTCTCTTGAGCAACATTTTCTGCTTGCATAACACCTCCAGGGAGCTTTTTGCATTGCAGATTAGGCAATTAGAAATAATTGTTCATGCTGCACCAGACTAATAGCCAATCCCAGAATTATAAGCCTATGATCCCTTGGATTTAGCTCTGAGAAAGATTTATTCACTTAAAATAACAGCATACTGAACACACCAAAGCATAGATTAAAACAATATTTTTAACACTTCTTTTTTGCTGTTCCAGAAGTTGGTGTCTCCACCTTAGATGTAAGAAACATACATATATTTTAAAGCATTGTCATAATAGTCATCCTGTTGTAGTCTCAGAAGTATCAAACAGCATCAGATTGGGGTGTCTGAGGTTCACTGGGGGCCATCATTTCCTGTGGTGGGCTGTGATCTCAAGAGCCCTCCACCCCAGCAGTAGGAATGTAGCGAACAGTTCGCGCGAACTTCGACTGTTCGCGTCCGCCGAATGTTCGCGAACGTCGCGCGACGTTCGGCAATACGAGTTCGCGTTCGATTCGAACAAAAATCGTTCGACCATTCGACCATTCGATTCCTTCGACCGCTAAAATCGAAGGATTTTCGTTCGAATCGAACGATCTAAGCCATTGGATCGAATGAAATCATTCGATCGAATGGCTTCGATCGTTCGAGTCGAACGAAAATCCTTCGATCGAACGATTAAAATCCTTCGATCGTTCGAATCGAACGATTTTCGGAATGTTCGAAGTTCGCGAACTGTTCGCGAACTGTCCGCATTTTTTGCCGGTGTTCGCGAACGGCGTTCGCGAACACATCGGCGGCGGTTCGCTACATCCCTACCCAGCAGCAGAATTAGTATTTCTTAACTATGCTCAACATAAAGGGGACAGACCAGGGCTGCCATCAGGGGGCACAGGAGGGATGGCCATGGATTTCTAGTTTTATGGGGGACCTGGGAAGCTGCCAAAATGAGTTGAAACCAAAGTCACTGAAGGGAGCCAAAGCCGAAGACGAAGCCTCGCTAGGGGCGGGTCTGGGGCCTCCAAACATTTTGTTGTGCAGGGCCCCATAATTTCAGATGGTGGCATTGGGCAGAACTACAGTCTGGCAGCCTTTGCATAAAAAGCATTGGACACTTGAACAGACATCAGTGATACCAAGTGATTCAAGTGATACCCAAGTGATAAATGTGACTGGAAATACTGGGTTTCTTTGCTGAGACTGCAATAACCATGGCGCTGCAAGTGGTCATAACAAAGGTCTATTTTAAGTTATTGTCTACAAAATGTCTTACAAGAGGGATGAATTATGTCCACCCCAATCTCTAGTAGTTAATAACAGTAACCATTATCTCAATAAAGGGGAAACACATGGGCTATTACAGATAAAGTACACTTCCATTTAGGAAACCAAGCGAAAGTTTGAATGCAGCCTATTTCCATAGACTATTATATTAATTTTATTAACTCACTATACACTTTTGCTCTTTTTTTAATATTGCCTGCCATTCTTCAGACAAAAGCCTAAATAAACAATTAAAACAATATAGTGAAACTGATGGTTTGCCTTAGACTTAATCTACTGAGAAAGAGAATTATATGTCTCCAGACAACCATGATAAGAGGCACTTTGAAACTGTTTGCAAAGTCAAGCCCTGGCCTTTAATGAATAAGACTTGAGACTGACTGCAGCTACAACTAACCCTAAAACAAACATGACTACTGGCCTGGGCGTAGTACACTAGTGTCAGCTGATAAACAATGCTTTTTCCCACTGCGTCTTTATCTCCTTCACATCTTCTTCCAGGCACAGATACACACTGTGGAGATGCAGGAGCTCTGGAGATGGTACCATGGTCTTGGCTATGTTATTTTAGCTGGAAATGTTTAGAAAAGTGTAGGGCTATCTTCTGACTACAAGAGAAAAGCTGCAGGGATCTTTCCGTTCTCGCAGTACAATTTTATGAAGCTGATTTTTAATTGTCAAAGACAAACAAAGATGAAGGGTTTTAGGAAACAGAAACCACAAGGGTTGACAATGTCAGTTATCTGATATGGATTTCATTTAGTGGCGTTTAGTGGTTCTCACAGTCTCACAGAATCAGTACAGGACCTCCGTGCAGGCAGAAAGACCACTGACTTTAGCAGATACTTTATTAGTATTTCATAATAATCACACACATCAACACACAAAATACAGTTATTTAGTCATAGGTGAAAGAAATGGAGTAGCCAATTGCACCTGGAAGCAGTCTTTTTATCAATCCACTGTCCAAATATGATTATTATCCTACTGAAACAATTAGGATTTGGGTGAATGCTGGACTCAGCTTTTTGCTTTAATTTAGACTTACTAACTGGTTCTGTTTTCATAAAAATAATTTAAATTATTACCCCTTATTGGCGATCTGAAATGCAAGGTTTCAAGACCATTCTATTATCAGGCATAGTGTTCTAGGTGTCTAATCTGTTTGTGCTGCCTTTGTTGAACCATAACTCCCATCCCTACCATTTCCAACACCTATTCTGTAGACACCTTAAAGGGATTCTGTCATTATTGTCATTACTTTTATAGTGTAGTTGTTGTCTCTAAATTACACTATATACACTGCAAACAATTCACTCTATCATATACATTTTATTCCTGAACCAACAAGTATATTTTTTAGTTGTAATATTGGGGTGTAGGCAGCCATCTCAAGTCATTTTGCCTGGTCATGTGCTTTCAGAAAAAGTCAGCATTGCACAATGGAACTACTTCCAGATAAGCTATTGTTTCACCTACTCACTGTAACTGGAGGAGTCACAGTGGCACTTAGATTTTTATTGCTGAATTCTATTCTCATATCTACCAGGGAGCAGTAATCTTGTGTCAGGGAGCCATTATTGTGTTACATTCCCATTGTTCTGTTGATAGGCTTCTGGGGTGGCATCACTCCAATTTGCAGTGCAGCAGCAAAGAGTGTCTGAAGTTTATCAGAGCACAAGTCACATGCCTGAGGGCACATGTGAAACTTCAACATGTCCAACCTCATATCAGATTGCAAAATTAAATATAAAAAAATCTTGGTGCTCTTTTGAAAACACTATGAACTGTTTTGAAAAAAAAACATGTTTTCCAGAACAGACAGAATTCTTTAAACTTCACATATCCACTTTACTGGCAAATTAGAGTGGTCATTTAAGGCTTACATTTGGGGCTGATGTGCTTGATATTCTTGCAGGTGATGCATCAAAATTTGCATACTTGCATGTGCCATTTAACTGAATCAGATGCAATGGCACTAAAGTCTGGATAGAGCCACTTTAAGAACTCACTGTCAAAATGACTTGTGGCCTCATTCTTTAAGCAGACGTGTGCTATAATGATTGATGGACGTCACTGCAGGAACTCTGGAACACTAGGGTTTTCTGACATCGATAATCACGCTGCACTTACTTCAGGTCAGCGGCAGATGGACAGAGCTGCATTGAGTGTAACTATGTGGAAGTATAAGGAGTGGCTTTTGACACCAGCACCTGTAACAAGAAAACTATCTGGCCCTTTTAAACTATGTGGAACCACACACTGACAATTCCTGCACTGGCTAGCCATAAAAGAGAGGCTCCCAAACTTTGTTTGGGTGCAGGTGGCAACATAAAACTAATTTAGGAGGAGAGAAGACAATACTTATTTGCTATCGATGATGAACAGTTCATGGTGAGCATTGTTTTGCTTTCCTAGATGTTCTTGACGTTTTGAAGTGTGACTTACGTATACAACAATGTCCCAATAGCCACCGGGTCCAAGCGACTGTAAAACTAATCCTTAGTCCTTGATGTACAGCCACTAGACACAAATATAAAAATTCTTGTTATACAATAATGTTTAAACAGATCTTCTGTTAATGGCTAATGAGAATGCAATTCACTTTATCACGAGAGATCTTCTTTAAGAAACTCAGCTTCAGTAGGTGACGAAAATGTGATAGTCCTCTAATACAATAAGATAGTGATAGGATCACAGTCTCGCACATGCAACAAAGGAAATATTTTTTTTGTTGGCAGTTTTATTTCTTCTGCGATTCTCGAATGCCATATCAACATCTGTAAAGCCCTGATAAGAGTTTTTTTTTGCTTCAGGAATAGGTCCATATTATTTGTGATTAAGATGCAGTGGATGATAATAACACTTTATGGTACAAAGGTCTATTACATTTTATAGCAGAATGTTAAGTCCATGGCCGGCCTGCAGTTTTGACAGTGGAAGGTTCCATTCTCACTGATATTTATATTTTCTTTTGTTCAGTTTTTGTTTTGGGCCCCTGCAGACATGACTGTGATTTGCTTTTAAAAATGAAATAGGCTGAATCCTTATCTGTTTGGAAGGCTCTGCAAATTGTCCTCATAGTACAGAGAATACTGCAATGCATACTGGAATCTGATGTAAAGTATGGTGCATACAACTTCATACATTCTGTACTGTTTAATATACAGTATGAATGATAAACCTGAATTGCTTGATCAAAAATGTTATATTAGTTTTGGCATATTTACTTTTCTATAGCCTTAGGCAAAAAGAAGTTGCCACTAGTAATTAAACTAGGATCTTTCTAATGAGATTCCACATCAAAGGTGGTCACTTAAAGGAGAATTCTAAACGTAAAAAACTCCTACCCCCCTACCCTACATAGACCCCCTCCCCCCAGGGCTAAAGCCCCTAACTTTATACTTACCCCTCGGTGCAGATTCAGACATCGGAGTTCACGGGCGCCATTTTCTTTTCTTCTGTAATCTTCTGAATGAGTCTGAGTTAGAGCAATTTTCTGTTTTGCGACAACAGCACATGCGCCGGAACTCGCAAAAATTGCCAAAGCACCGGTCTCATTCCAGAGATTACTGAAGCGGCTGAAGATGGTGCCTGTGAACTCCGATTTCTGAATCTGTGCTGAGGGGTAAGTATAAAGTTAGGGGTATTTGCCGAGGGTAACACTTAGGCTGGGGTTGAAGGGGGTCTATGTAGGGTAGGGGGTAGGGTTTTTTTTTTTAAGTTTAAGGTTGAATTCTCCTTTAAACAGTTATCCCCAACCAGTGGCTCACAAGAAACATGCTTCCCCACCCTTTTGATGTTGGAATCAAAGTAGGTGCTCATTTATAAATGTCTTGCTTGAAGGAAAGTTTGTGACATTCAGGTTAGCTGAGACCATAGCCACGGCACAGTTAAGCACAAAATGGAGTCTGACACCAACTTTTTTTTTTTAAACTGAAATGTTTTATTGATTTTCCAATAAAAAAAAAATCAACATGTTATTGCAT
The DNA here is from genome assembly GCA_038501925.1 of Xenopus petersii. Taxonomy (NCBI): domain Eukaryota; kingdom Metazoa; phylum Chordata; class Amphibia; order Anura; family Pipidae; genus Xenopus; species Xenopus petersii. The sequence goes on along the minus strand of CM076672.1, from coordinate 206,396,861 downwards.
AAGTACAGTCACAGAAAATCTGACACCAACTTTAAAGGAGAAGGAAACCCTTTTGCAAAAAGGTAGTTAGCCTGGGGGGATGAGGGAGTGAGGTCTACGTGGGGTGGGGGGTATGGGTTTTTTTGCAAAAGGGTTTCCTTCTTTAACAGTTCAATGTAGATTGGCAGGCTTTTATTTTGAACAAAATCACGGCTCCAACACACATGCTTCACATAAGAATAGCAGTCCCGCTTTAACACCCACCTTGGTGTTCACAGAAACACAATATTTCCAGTTCTTATAGCCTTGGACATCTCAAGACCCAAAATCCTCTGTTAGACACTCACTTAACACACAGTCTCTCAGGGGTTTTCTGTTCCTCTTTCAAATCACTTGGAGCTCTCTCAAACACTTCAGTTCAGGGAAATACACAGATTCCTTCCCAGCTTCTCACACCTCCCTTCAGCACACAGAGGTCTCCAGGGCCACTCACCCTCCTCCAGCACAAGGAGGTATCCAGGGACACTGAGATGTAGTCCCACACCTTTTTTTAACTGCAGCTCACCTGCAGCCTAATTACATAGCTACCTCTTGCTGGGCAGCTGCAAAACCCTAAGTGAAGTATGGAATGAAAGACTCATCCTGCTCTCCTCCATTCACTCCAGGGACCCATTCATAGGGCTTTTCCTGAGCTGGTACACAAATATAACCACACTTGCTGCAATGCTGTACATATTTCCCTGGAGTTTAACTGTTTGAAAAATATACACAATTGTGCCCTTTTCAACCACATCTCTAACAAGACAAATACTTACTGCAAAAACAAGTAGCCAATCACAGCATTTATTTGGCAAAACCCAGGAACATTATTTATGCTTGTGTGGCTCCCTAACATTTTTTACATTTGAATGTGGCTCACAAATAAAAAAAGATAAGAAAGCAATTAATGTGGCTGTCAGACCAATCAGCTGGGTGGATATCTATTGGGTTCAGCAGCCACCATTCAAAATGTGCCAAAACGAGAGTGCCAACTCTCGTTTTGGCACAGATGACAAAAAAAACTTTAAATACTCACCTGATGGGGTATCAGTTGGATAACTTGACAGAAGTGTGGAAAAGTGTGGCCCTATGGATTTCTGAGGACGTTTGTTGCCTAAAACATAGAGTACCCATCTGATACCTTGGTTGCCTGATTTGGCTGTTCCACAGTTTGACTGGCCTAATTAAATGTTACTTAAATGTATGACATATTGTTGGTTGTTTGGTTAGCCTAACCTACTAAACAATTTGGGAAGCATAAGGTTTCACTAAACTCTTTTACTTTCTAATAAACACTAAGGGGCCGATTCACTAAACTCGAGTGAATTCGAGTGAAGGATTCGAATTTAAAAAACTTCGAATTTCAAAGTGTTTTTTGGGCTACTTCGACCATCGAATGGGCTACTTCGACTACGACTATCGAACGATTCGAACTAAAAATCATTCGACTATTCGACCATTCGATAGTCGAAGTACTGTCTCTTTAAAAAAAAATCCGACCCCCTAGTTCGGCAGCTAAAAGCTACTGAACTCAATGTTAGCCTATGGGGAAGGTCCCCATAGGCTTGCCTAAGTTTTTTTCATCGAAGGATATTCATTCGATCGTTGAATTAAAATCCTTCGAGTCGTTCGATTAGAAGGATTTAATCGTTCGATCGAATGAATAATCCTTCGATCGATCGATCGATCGCATTTCCTGCGCTAAATCCTTCGAATTCGATATTCGAATTCGAAGGATTTCAATTCCTAGTCGAATATCGAGGGTTAATTAACCCTCGATATTCGACCATTGGTGAATCGGCCCCTAACTGTATAATGGCTGGAGGGTGAGTGGAGCATACTGATATAAACCTTCTTTCTACTAGTGAATGAATAATGGGCCTGTCTGATTGATATTGCTTATTGCTTTTAGTATGTTTGTGTATGGCAAATAACAGCCTAGTGACTCCAGGTCAATATTGTGATAATTATACAGGTTGAATTTGCCAAGGCACTCTCCTTTGCCATTAATTATGGGATACTGAAATAAGATCATAAAAATGCCAAGACTAAACCATTATCATCCTGTTGACCTGTAGTTAATTGGCAGATACTGATTTTATTGCTTTACATTCAGGGATAAATTGTGTTCCTGTTCTCTACAACACATTCTAAGGTTGGGTACTTTAGTAATGTTCCTTTCTGGTGTTACGGCTCTTTACTGTACATACTACTGTCCTGTGAAGGTGGAATATACAATGTCTAAATTTGGAAAATATATCATATTTCCTAAATAGCCTTGTGGAGTGTCGAGAGAATATTATTTTCAAAACTTTTTGAACAAGAAACAGTTTGACAATTTTTTTTGAGGGACAAAAATGGGTTACAAGAACTGTGTAATTATGTTTAAGGGTGTTTACAAATACATAGTGACAACACAACTTGCTCCTATTTTTCTCAATGTGAAAGAAAATGCTATTTGAACACATTATATTTAACCCCTCAGTTGCGATATTTTCATCCATTTTATTTCATTTGATGTGCAACAAGGGTCAAAGGACGAATGGCAGCCCCCTACACAGGACCAGAAAGATTATCTCTATGGAAACCAGTTAATTAAGCTTCTGCTATCAATAAAATATTCACATTCCCCTTCGGAATGCTCCTGCATGCTCAATTGCTCAACCTCCTTTAATTAATGAATGTATAAATCTGCCTGAGAGCTGCCTAACATATGGGTCAGTATCCTCTTTTTCCCTCTTTATAAAAGCTGTGAGTACATTTTGCATTTCACTTGGCCTAATGATGTGTACATATCAACAAAACACAGTATAAGTACAAGCATATGCTCCGATTCTGTTTAATGGCCTTAACCTCTGCCAAAGATATTTGGATAGTAGAAAAGATCATAACACTGAACCAAATGGCGTTGAGTTGTTTTCTGTACTTCAAAGCTTCATCTTATCCAAGCCAAAAAATATTTTGATATTGTTGTGCTGTGTTAAATTAATATGGGAGTAAGCCATGTTATGTTTTGTTGTGGGGTTATTCAGTATTAAGCCTTTCTGGTTCAAGACATGGATCCAGAGTAGCCATTCTACGAGCTAAATGGCAGCTTCTAGCAACTAGTTACCCCTTTTCACTCCCTCTTTCTAATAACCCAAAAATACTTGCAATGTCTTATCTTGAAAATAGAAACTCCAGCTGATAGAAGCTAAACATTTTAACCCTTAAAGAATAATGTCTTGCTGTAGACTTATTGTCCAGCTCTCCCTATGAAGCCAAGTCGATGTCCTTAGCTGTAAGTAAAGCTGCCCATATACTTTGAGATCCTCTTGCTTGGTGAGGTTGACGACTGGATCTTTGCTTGCTATTCACAAGATTCAGAAACGGACTCCACCGGATAAGTTGATGCTTCTGATGAAGTGACACAATGGTCATGAAACACGTCGAGCACACATCCCCTGCCCGCCTGTGATTTTAAACGATGTTTAATAAAGTATTCATGCTTTTAAATTGTTGGTTTCCGCGTGTCAACTTATCTGGTGGAGTCCGTTTCTGATTGCCTGTTTGCAGTGGCCAGAGCGGTTTCCTTGGACACACGGGTGTGCAGATTCCCCGCATGTGGGCTCATTCTACCGGATTATAATCTGTTCCTGTGTTTTCTCAATCCTTGCTTGCTATGCCCACCTAGATTGGGGATATTAAGCTAATTTGAACATTTGGCCCTAGGGCTATATGTTTGGATTACAATATTGGGAATGTGACCCATCAGAGTAAGGACCACATCAATGAGCCTATGCAGTCCTCAAACCAACATAACAATCAAACCTGCCAGATTCCTGGCCAGATATTGGTTAGTGGGCCCGATTGAGGGCTGCATTGGTCCAAAGGGCTGAATTGGCAGCTTAAATCTTTCAAAGTATGGTCACCTCAATTCTGGGCTAGGTTATCCTTTTGATAATAGAAAATATAATTAAAGGCAAATATATATTTATTACAAAATGTCCAGTGGTTTTAATGTTATCGGTGAATGTAACTGCAGTTGAAATCAGTTCTATTCCAGGTCAGTAATTACGTTTAAAACTAACTTCATTACACAAATAATTTTCGGGTGGAGATCTGCTTAAATAATGGAGCTTTACAACAAACCATTTCAGATACACAGCATAAAAAACACCACCACTTCCAGTACCTCCTTCACCGTGACAAACAACTGGAAATCAAGTATTTTAATTCCACGTTTAATCACCTGTATTAATTGAAATAATGTGTTTATTGTTCAAAGCAGCAAATTGCAAGAATGCGGCAAGATATCTGCTGCCTGTTAGATTTCTTTGTGCCCGGGAGCTGAGATTACACATGCTCATTTTATTTAAGAGCATGCGGTGATCTAATGCTACATATTTGTTGAATGAATTTCACCCTTCATTCTGCCCAATGGAAGAGCTATGTTATAAATATGTAACATACCATGAGGCTAATAAATCACGCTGTATGTGTGGGAACATTATTTACACGCTGGGAGAGAGTATATCCAATGTTCTGGAAGAGTTGAGCTTTGTGTAGCTAATGTAGTTGCAACCATTAAATCAGACATGTCATGCAACCTCCTTCCAGCTCAACTACAACTCCTACAAGCAGGTTGCTGAAGGATGATGAGAATATATCAATAATCCATGTTTATGTCCCCAATGTTTGATGGCCTACGCACACTGTGAGCTTCACCACCTTGACCACCTGGTTCTTGTTAGTTGAGTTGCTCTGCAGTGACAACTGCCAACTATTTTAAGCTTTCTCATATAAGTTGAGAAGTCTCCACCTACATTATTATTATCTATATTCATGGTGACACTTTGGTTAGTGTTGTAGCCTGGCAAGTAGGGGTTTTAGGTTTGTATGTTCTCCCCCATGATTTATGTTGTCTTTTTATGACAGTAACTGCAGCTCTATCTCATAACAGTTGACTACTCTGAGAAGAATGGTACACTCTCAATCTGTCCTGCGCCCAAAGCAAAACTTCATATTAATTCTCTTTAACTTGACACATACATATCTTCTAGGGAACATCCTGCTGGGAAATCATTCCTCAAATTCTGACAGCAGCCTGTAGAGCTTCTTCGTTGGCTTCTCTACAATCTATCTTTTCCATTACTATTATTGTTATAGTGCTTTCTTTTGTTCTTACCCAAAATTACCCAAATAAAAACGTATATTCTCAGCCTAAAGGAAGTGCTCCATTTAGGCTGAGAATATACATTTTTATTTGTGGTGTTTTGTTTACTTCTCTTAACTTAATGTTAAAATACTACAAATGATATCAATGGAAATCTTCTTTGCAATATTGGCAGAGATGATTTTCATTATGCCCATGTCTGCACTTGTCTTGTGATTCCCATCGGCATCAGTGGGTGTGGGAAGTGTATGTCAGGTGATCTGTGGATTTCTTTGCAGCATATCAATGTATGAAAACATTTTTTTACCTCTACCGGAAGCCTTACTGGATAAATATCTCCTATCCATAAGTGGGATTCAGCTTCACTTTTTTTTTTATAATGCTTAGTAAGCTATTGATGTTGATTTTTTTAAAAAGTATAATTTTTAATTGAATTTTTGAATGGCATATCTGTGTTTAGATAAAGAATAGAGCCCAAATAAAAGGATGGGGGTGCTCTCACAAGCATGTTTACATCCCTGGTCTGCCCTGGCTACACCCCATTATGCAAGTAACCTGCTGCAGGTCGTATAATATGCAGTTAGATTCTCCTGGATAGCAGTAAAAAATAGGGGGCCTATTTACTAACATTCTAACTTCTATTTTTTCTTAATCAAAATTTGTTTCTATAAAACAAAAAATTCAAGATTTACAAAGTGTAAAAACCACAAAAAACTCTAAGGGGCAGATTTACATATGGTCGAATATCGAGGGTTAATTAACCCTCGATATTCGACTGCCGAATGTAAATCCTTCGACTTCGATATTCGAAGTTGAAGGATTTACATTCGGCAGTCGAATATCGAGGGGTCGAATATATGGTTGGATCGAACAAAAAATCGTTCGATCGAACGATTAAATCCTTCGAATCGTTCGTATCGAAGGATTTTAATCCATCGATCGAACGATTTTTCTTCAACCAAAAAATTGCCAGGAAGCCTATGGGGACCTTCCCCATAGGCTAACATTGCACCTCGGTAGGTTTTAGGTGGCAAAGTAGGGGGTCGAAGTTTTTCTTAAAGAGACAGTACTTCGACTATCGAATGGTCGAATATTCGAACGTTTTTTAGTTCGAATCGTTCGATTCGAAGTCAAAGTCGTAGTCGAAGGTCGAAGTAGCCAATTCGATGGTCGAAGTAACCAAAAAAAAATTCGAAATTTGAAGTTTTTTTATTCTATTCCTTCACTCGAGCTAAGTAAATGGGCCCCTAAGTGTAAGGTCACACTGGGAGATTCGGGGAGATTTAGTCACCCAGCAACTAATCGCCTCTTGTTTGGGGCAACTAATCTCCCCAAACTGCTTCCCCCTGTCTTCCGCCTGCTAGAATGAGAAATCGCCTGCGGCATGGCACTTGCGGCGCTTTGTTTTCCGAAGTCGCCAGAAGTTTCCTCGTGCGGAACAACTTCGGAAACCGAAGGGCCGCGAGTGCCATGCCGCAGAAGGAAGACAGGGGGAAGCAGTTCGGGGAGAAAAATCACCCCAAAGAAGAAGAGGCGATTAGTTGCCGGGAGACTAAATCTCCCCCTTGCCATAATACAAAACTTTGGCAAGTAAAAGCAGTTGAGGTTCCATGTATCCTATCGGAACTTTTTTTCAGCCATTCAGAATTTTAGAGGTTTTTGGATTTATTTCACTGTTAATTGTCCAAAAAACTTTGTAACTTGTAAAGGTTTTAGAGGTTTTCGTATTGTTCAATTTTTTTTTTATGTTTGTACTTTTTTTTTTTTTTTTTGTAATTCAACTTTTTATTGACCTTCTCTTCCAAGGAAAGATATCAAGTACAACAGTGATGTAAGAAATTGTGCAGTTGACTGTTACAAATGTAACGCAGATAAACAGATCTCTTAAATTAGCCCAACCAACACTTGTGTCACAAATCCTGAAAATGTACATTGCAATATCGAAACATTGAGTCCTAATGGAAGTAGAAGAAGATTTTGTACGTTAGTTTAAGAAACAAGAAAAATAGAAAAGTAGACAGGTCTGACTAGGTCTGGGCAGGTAGTAAATTCAAATCAGTGCACAGTACCTCTAAGGTGCAAAATCTCCATATGTTGAGCCCACGGGTACCACTCCAGCTCCCCCTCATAACTTCTATCCTGAAGTCTGTTTCGGATGGATTCCATCGCTCTAATCCAATTTACCTTTGCCACCAGCATTTGTAAGCCCGGAAGTGAAGGACTTTTCCAGTGTGCCGCCAATAAAGATCTTGCTGCTGTCAGGATATGTGTAGCTAATTTACGCGTTTGTTTCAAATGTATGGCCCTGATCTTCATCCCTAAGAGGAAGGTGTGTGGAGAAGCTTGTATAGTGTATGTTTGTACTTTTTATATTCTGATCTTTTGATAAATTACATGGCATTCGTGGTTTTAGAGAAAATGAATTTATTTGTTGTTACAAAACCCTCTAAAACCACTATAGTGAGAATGTTGATAAATGGACCTCTATAGGATTCATTTTAAACACAGCACAATTGTGAACATGAATAAATGAACACCATTGTTGCGTGAACTAAAGGCATTCATTAAAGGTGCTTGTAACACAGCACAATTGCGGTGAAAGTGCTTCTATTGACTCAGTTGACCCCAAAAGCTATGCCACCATGAAGGTTTCTCAAATTCCAGGGTTACCCTCAACATTTTGGGTCAACAGGCACAGCAGACTTGCTCCTAAAGAATGATGGCCAAACTTCATTTTAACAATGATCCCCAAAACTGACACAGTATAAAAAAACATGGCGAATTGCACCCAAAATTGTGCTTTCTGCATTTGTCTGCTCATGATCTTTGAACTTGCACAGATTTTTTAAACAGATAGTCTTCAATATTGTTCCACTCAGGAGCTGCTTTTGGGACTTTGGGATTTACTTTCCCATGGAAATTCCTCTTTAATAGTACATATGGTATGTTGCTAGTAAAGCTGAGATGCTGCAAAAATCATATTTCTAGAATCAGTAAGAGAGGGATCCCTGTAGAAGTGGAAACAATTAGAATGATTTCTGGCTCAGGATTATAAATAGGAAGAAAAATGTTGCAATGGAGGTATAGTCTCATGATTTGGCAATCTCTAGCAATCCCTAAATAAAGTTTATCCCACACAAAGTTTACTTATCATTGGCAGGAGATGAGAGAAAGAAGGAATCTCAGAAGCAGGCAAGAGTCAGAATACGAAAGCAAATATTGAAAAATGGAAGATTTGAACTTAGCAAACTCTGACTGACGAGACAAAACCTTTGGACTTTGGTGGGAAAACCAGGTGGATAATTATTTCTCTGTCCCCTTTGCTATATTGCATAACCTCATTTAATAAGAACATCCAACCTATGGACCCTTAATTGCTCTGCTATTAAATTCATCCCACTAACTTGCTTGCCATTTGTGATTTTCAATTAACATTTTAGTCACTTTTACATCTTCACTGCAAAAGGACTTCAGGTAGATCTTGGGACTGGAGTTATGCTTTTTTTAGGCACATTGCCTGTGGCCCTCTCTCTAGCCTCTTTTCAAAGTTTGAGTGTTGTATCTGCATGTATTTGTTTAGAAGCACAGTTTACATAGTGGTCAGGTATAGCCCAACTTCTATTTCCTATAGAGCAGTGCTGTACAACTGGCGGCCCACGACCCACCCATGTGAGGCCCCACCACACGAAAGTCTGCCTGCTGTGACTGCTTACCTTGTGTACGTTTTAAAATGTATCATTACTGAGATTAACTGGCCCCTGCATTGTTGAAAACACTAAGTTCTTAGTGGGGTCCCTCAGGGCTCTGTATTGGGACCACTTTTATTTAACTTGTTCATTAATGATTTAGGGGAGGGTGTAAGTAATGTATCAGTGTTTGCAGATGACACAAAATTATCCAGCCCAATTAATTCCATCCAGGATGTGGCATCCTTGCAACATGATCTTGACAAACTGGCAATCTGGGCAGCTAAGTGGCAAATGAGATTCAATGTTGATAAATGTAAAGTCATGCACCTGGGATGTAAAAATATCCAAGCCACTTATACCCTTAATGGGACTGCACTAGGCAAATCCATTATGGAAAAGGACCTTGGAGTCCTTGTAGATGATAAACTTGGCTGTAGCAAGCAATGCCGGTCAGCAGCATCAAGGACAAATAAGGTCTTGAACTGTATTAAAAGGGTCATCTATTCATGGCAGGAGAGAGTCATTCTTTCACTGTATAGAGCCCTGGTAAGGCCCCATCTAGAATATGCCATACAGTTTTGGTCTCCATCACTCAAACAGGACATTATTGTATTAGAGAGGGTACAGAGAAGGGCAACTAAGCTGGTGAAAGGTATGGAAAATCATAGCTATGAGGAAAGACTGGCCAAATTGGGGATGTTCACGCTGGAGAAGAGGCGCTTAAGGGGTGATATGATAACTATGTATAAATATATAAGGGGATCATATAATAATCTCTCTAATGCTTTATTTACCAGTAGGTGAATCCCAATACCTACCAGTGCTTCTCTATGTCTGTGACTGAACCGGGTACATTCTGCCGTTATTCACACACTGTCTAAGTTTTATCACATGAAAGCAAAGACATTTCAGTTCAAAAGTTTGGAAATGAAAATGATTTTTACGTATATCTGTCTTCCCTCACCCCACCCTCTCTTTCAACTTGAAAAAATGCAATTAGAACCAGATACAATTTACAGAGAGAATGCCCAATGAAAAGACTTTTACACTTCTGATTTGTCATTCTCCCTGGAACCCTCGGAGAAAAGAACCAAAACATTGGTTTAGTGTAGATTAGGGCTTCAAAGCAAAGGCCTGGCTGTGGGATCTAAGGGATTTAACGCGTTTTCAAGCTTCAGTCTAACAAGACTTTATAGATTTTTTTTAAGGGCTTTTTATATTCTTTTCTCCCAGGGTAGAGAAGTTTTATGGGAAGAAAAGAAATCTTTGTGTGGGAGTGGGATTGTAAAGGTGGGAATTCTTAATAATCCAGTTAGGTACCATAACATCATAAATTTGGATGGATTTGTCAGGTGTCAAGTGGTAATTCTGTTTCATGTTGGAGGTACCTTAAAGAGCAGTACATGGATGATCAATTCAGCCAGACCTTTATGTGTAACATTATATCCTTACATTTCTCTGATATATGGCACAAAGCAGTGACACAAATCTAGGCAACTCTCAATAGTGTAAGTGTGTGCCCAGCAATGAATTCTATACAATGTACAAAGAGAAGTTGTAAGAAGAGTACAAATAGGAGTAAATGAGAGGCTGGAAAGTAAAAGAGCCCAACAGATTTCTGTTACAACTTAGATTGCAAGCTCCACTGGCTTGCCAAATTGTTACTTTCAAGGTTTTTGAAAAAAACACAAATTACAAATTAAAATTAATGGCAGACTTTAACAAAAAAGCTGTCTTTTTTGTTCTACTGCTCGTGCAGACTGCTGAAGAAAGTAGAAGGGAGGAGGAGGAGGATCGATCACTGGATAGTGCCCAAGGCGCAGGAGCACCAACCCAGGGTATCAGGTAAATCATTTGCAATTCTTTGGGGTATGCCCTAACATTTGGCACCTCCCTTGGATTGGAACTTTCCTTTCTCCTTTAATGATAACTATAACTGTATTTTGATTTTGGTTAGATTGTAAAATCCACTGGACTGATGTATAAGGAATATTATGGAATATTACATGGAATATTTCTGTGCTATATAAATTAACAAAAATCCTTAAAGGAGAACTAAACCCCCATACCAAAAAAAGTCCCCTTAACTGCTTGGCATTGCCCCCTACCTCCCTGCACTGTGCATTAGTAAAAAAAACCTGATCAAAACTGACCCTAAAATGCAGAGCAGCGCAGAGGAGCGACAGGACACCATCTTTCGCTGCTTTGTATTCTTTCGGGACTCAACACCAACGTGAAGCCTGCGGGAGCATTTACAGTTGGGCCAAGTCAGGAATCGGCTTCATGCGCAAATCGGCATTGAGTCCAGAAAGAATACGAAGCAGTGGAAGATGGTGCCCTGGAGCTCTGCTACGCTGCATTTTAGGGTCACATTTTTTTAAGGTTTTTTTTTTTTTTTTTTTTACAAATGCACAGTGCAGGGAAGGGGACAATGGCAGACAGTTAAGGGAGGCTTTTTTGGTATGGAGTTCTCCTTTAAATATTTCTCTTGGCCTTCCTTCCATTTGGGAGATGTTTAGTTCAAATGTTATTTATTGCTCAGTTAAATAAACCAAGCTTTCTACCATGTTTTTAAAATAATCTATATATATGGAGGATGCTTTAAAGGGAGGTTATCATCCCCAAATGTCCATATTCCAAAATATTTCTTATTTTTTTTAGTTACTAAATACATACATTTCCCTAACGGCAGAGACAGACGAGAAATTTCGGGGAGATTTAGTCACCGGGCAAGTGAGGCAACTTTGGGCGACTTTGGAAAGCAAAGCATTCTGAGTGCCATCCCGCTGGCGATTTAGATTCTAGCTGGCAGTTCTGGTAAATTAGTCGCCCAAAGAAGAGGCGATTTGTTGCCAGGCGACTAATCTCCCTGAATTTTCTCGTCTGTCTCTGCCCTAAAATGACAAACATAAAAGCTGCCATGGAGTCTAAATTTGCATTGGTCAACTTTCTTATCTCTATTCTTATGCTAATTACCGTAATCCTGTTAAGAGATAAATATCCAACAGTCAATTGAATAATGGATTTCAGATAAGATCTTGGCCTACTGTGGCCAGAACACTGAAATCTGGCTGATATCACACAGAGTGCATTTCCCAAGGTGGCTCCAAATAACTATCACAATAGCTTAGTATTATGAAGGGCAGTAAGGGTAATGACACACGGTGCTATTTGTCACTCACGTTTTGTTAGGGCTACAAAACGGCAGAAAATACCCTGCCATAGACAATATTGGGAATTGTTTAATTGCTCCAAAATCGATATGAAGGCCTTAAATATAGAAAAGATGGTAAAGATCAGTTTTCAAATTGTCAGTTTATGAATAATTAGTAGATTACAAATAAAGTGCAAGATGAAGAGATTATATGTCATTCACTGACACAGTGGAGAATACAGTCAAAGTCCTTATGACAGCTTTTTTACCCGTGAACCACATTCAAATGTAAATAAAAATTGGGGAGCAACACAAGCATGAAAAAAGTTCATGGGGTGCCAATTACAGGCTGTGATTAACAATTAGCAACCCCTATGTGGACTGGCAGCCTACAGGAGGATCTGTTTGGCAGTACACCTGGGTTTTATGAAACCAAAACTTGGCACTAGTGATGGGCGAATTTATTCGCCAGGTGCGAATTCGTGGCAAATTTCCAAGTTTCGCCGCTGGCAAATAAATTTGTAAAATTGTCACGAAAAGGCGCCCATTTAATTTAATGGGTGTCAGAATTATCGCCGGTGTCAGGATTGTCACTGGCGTCAAAAATATTTTGACACCAGTGTCAAAATTCATGTATTTTCGATGTTTTGCAAATTTCGCTGGAAATTCGCAAATTTTTCAATGAATCGAAACAGGAGAAATTCACCCATAACTGCTTGCCACCAAGTCAGGAATTCAAAAATAAACACCTGCTTTGAGGCCACTGGGAGCAAAATCTAATGGGCTTGTGAGTGACTGATTTGCTTGTTTGGCAAGGTCTTTCCCTGATATACCAAATTATTGGATCACAAGGACAGAAATGCAATCTCTCAGGGAGAAAATCACATTAAAGGGCAAATGCAGGCCCTGATTTGTGGAGAGGCCACCAAGGCCTGGGACTAGGGCGGCAGGATTTTAGGGGGCAGCATGCTGCCCAACCACACCCAGGGCCGCCATTAGAAATCACGGGGCCCCGTACAACAAAATTTTTGGGGCCCCCTGGGCCCCGCCCACACTGACGACCAAGCTCCACCCCATTTCCCGCCCACTCCACATCGCAGTTAAAAGACCACACAGACATCAGCGCTAAAAAAGTAACCCCCACGACACAAGTTGTAAAAAGCTATTGATGGTCAGGGCCCCCTTATAAAAAATTGGGGCCCCAAAAAAAAAAAAAATTAAAAAATTTTTTTTTTTAAAAAAAACATTGGTGGCAGGGGCCCCCTTATAAGTTAAAAAAAAACTTGGGGCACCAACAAAAAAAAATGTAAAAAAAACTAAAAAATAAACAAACATTGGTGGCAGGGGCCCCCTTACAAGTTAAAAACAAATTGGGGCCCCAAAAAAAAATTTAAAAAAAAAAAAAAATTTTTTGAAAAAAAAAAAACATTGGTGGCAGGGGCCCCCTTATAAGTTAAAAACAAATTGGGGCCCCAAAAAAAAATTTAAAAAAAAAAAAAATTTTTTTTGAAAAAAAAAAAAACATTGGCGGCAGGGGCCCCCTTATAAGTTAAAAACAAATTGGGGCCCCAAAAAAAAATTAAAAAAAAAAAAAAAAATTTTTTGAAAAAAAAAAAAAAAAACATTGGCGTCAGGGGCCCCCTTATATGTTAAAAACAAATTGGGGCCCCAAAAAAAAATTTTTTTGAAAAAAAAAAAAAACATTGGCCGCAGGGGCCCCCTTATAAGTTAAAAACAAATTGGGGCCCTGAAAAAAAATTTGAAAAAAAAAAAAAAAAAACATTGGCGGCAGGGGCCTATAGAATATTAAAATAATACATTGGTGGCCAGGAGATTAAAAAAAAAAAAAATACACAAACTGGTGTTCAGTAGAATTGAACTCACGGCTTCAGTACTTCAACTTCACCTCCTTTCGTGACTTCGGGTCTTTTCACTGCTTCAGGACTTCGGCTTCGGCTGTTTTCGTGACTTCGGGTCTTTGCGCTGATTCAGGACTTCGGCTGTTTTCGTGACTTCGGGTCTTTTCGGCGCTTCGTGACTTCGGCTTTTTCCGTGACTTCGGGTCTTTTCGGCGCATCGGCTTCGGCTTTTCGGCACTTCCGCATTCGGCAGCACAGAGGCAAGACGTACGGCTCGGGCGCTCGTAAGGGGGGCCCGGATCTTCAAAAAATGCAGCGCTGCCGGGCCCCCCTTCATGCCCGGGCCCGGTACGCTTGTCCCCCCTGTCCCCCCCTGATGGCGGCCCTGACCACACCACATTAGTTCAGAAACCCTGGGGATGTGCAGGAGATACAATCGTTTTTTTTAATTTCCTGTGAGCCAATCCCCATTGCTCTGGTTCTGATGCTGAAAATTTAAGCAAATAAAAGGGAGGGGAAGGGGTGACGAACGACAGTGGGACTAGGGGCGCCCTCTATGTAAATCCGGCCCTGGGCAAATGCAAACCTTGCCTCAATGAGATTTGGGATCTGGATCGTTTTTGGCCAGATATCAGTTGGGCACACTGGTTGGAGGCTCCCATACACAGGTCAATCAGCAGCTTTTATTGGTGCATGTATGGCCACCTAAAAGGAGAAGGAAAGTCGTCTTGAACTGCACTGGCCTGTGGTTATACCAGCGAGCACCACAAAGCGATCCTCTTCCGGCTTTCTCTTTTTTTTTTCGCGCGGCTGTGCATGCGCATTACAGCAAAAAGCCGAACTTTAACTAAAAAGTCGGCTATTTTGTTCTACTGCGCATGGGTCTGCCTTAGGAAATTTGAAGAAAGAATAAGCCGGAAGAGAATCGCTCTGTGGTGCTCACTGTATAACCCCGGGCCAGTGCAGTTTTCTGCTGATAGGAGCAACGGCCGGGGTTTCAGGTAAGTCAATACAATCACTTGGGGGTACCTAATATTCGGCACCCCCAAGTGGAAGACGACTTTGCTTCTCCTTTAAGGCAGCAATGTCGATCTCACTATACCATTCTCAATTTATCACTGTATCTTCCATTTAACATTTTAGGTTATGACCCTGTGAAGAAATTCAACTCCTTTATCTATAAACAGATCAAACAATAACATGTAATCACCACAAGCTCAAATACTACAGGATATCCTAATGTGATTTTATGGGAGTAAAGATGAAAACGAACACAGCTGTAAAACTGCTCACAGTTAAAAGCCATTACATTTCCAACAAGTCATTAACACCCCGCTCCCAGGAATTAGCTTTGTGGGTGGTTACTGGGTGAACATTAGTTACAACTCCCAGTTCATAGTTTGACTTCACTGCCATGGAAGCCGACATCAAAGGAAAGAAGATAAGCAAATCATATTGTGAAGGTAAATTCCACTGCATGTAGGAAGGGAATTTGACACTTTATGCTGATTTACAACACATCTTTCTGTACTTAGTGTAGGAGTTAGGCATTAAGAACACGTTTTTAAATCAAGATGTTACTATAAATATATATATATATATATATATCTTATTATGTAAGTAAGTGTATGTGTACTTAAAATGATTGCTTAAACCTTGAGTATTTCACTCCTTTCCCACAATCCACTGCATGCCTAATCACAGGTGGGTCTATCAGTTGGTTTCCACTGTTCTATATGACTATTAATAGCAAAGCATTTTGCAAACAACTTTAAGGTACTTGAAATCTGTAATTTTAGCTCAGCATCACCCGGTGTTCTGCAAAATCAATTTCTGAAATTTGAGTTGAGAGCATATTATTATTATGATTAATATTATAATTATAAATACAGGTATGGAACCTGTTATCTAGAATGCTTGGGACTGGGGGTTTTCTGGGTAATAGATATTTCCATAAGTTGGATCTTCATACCTTAAGTCTACTGGAAAATAATGTAAATATTAAATAAACCCAATAGGCTGGTGTTGCTTCCAATAAGGATTAATATCTCAGCTGGAATCAAGTAGAAGGCACTGTTTTGTTATTACAGAGAAAAATGAAATACTTTTTTAAAATTTGGATTATTTCGATTAAATGGAGTCTATGGGAGACGGCCTTTCCATAATTCAGAGTTTTCTGGATAACGAATCCCATACCTGTAATACCTGCAGACTTTTGCATCTGTGACTTTGGCAGAAGATGAGTTGCCCTTTAAAAGTATTGAGACACGGAGGATTGGGCATCTTGTTCACATGCTTAAACAATTTAATTAGGCATAAAGTATCCCTAATAAAATAAATGTTAATGTCACAACTGGAACATGGTATTTTTATAATCAGCTGTCTCTGACATCAGAAGTGGTTAGTTATAATATAATAGTACAGTAAAAAGATAGAGAGAGTTTTAGAATTTAGTAGTGAGGTACAGGCCCAGACTGGCAATCTGTGGGTTCTGGTAAATGCCAGAAGGGTTATTATACAGACACTCACTATTTATTGGGCTGATGGGGGGGCTGTTTGGGCCTCTGTGTACCTGAAATGCCAGGGTCTATTTTGATTCTCAGTCCAGACCTGATGAGGTAGAGGAAAGGGCTTCTAAATTATTCTTTCTGTAAGGACTTATTAGCTTGTCTCATATAGGGGCAGATTTACTAAAGGGCGAAGTGGTTAACACTATCAACTTTTCGCCAGAAATCACATCCGCAGGGACAGTGCCAATTCACTAACAGGCGCAGACGACAAGTCGCTAGCGAAAGAGACCATCGCTAGAATTTGTCGTTGGTCGTTGCTCCGCAAATTCACTAAAGTGCGGATTTTACTAGACTAAACTGGAATATTGTGGCTCCCAAGCAGACTACTGTGATCACAGCTGCTGCAGTTTGACACAAGAGTGTTATAAAGTCTGTCCTACAAAACTCAGTATAATCATTTCAAAAGTGCTTCTAATGAGGCTCTCACATGGAACCGTGCCTATAAAAAATAGCTCTCCATGAAACAAGAAATCAACTGGTGGCATCCTTGAGAACAATACATGGTAGTTAAAAGTGGAACACACCTCAGTTACAAAGTAATCCACTTCATATTGTGTTTTGCATTGACCTGCACTCAGAAAAGCTAAGCAGTGTGTGTGCATTCTGATCCCTTTTCAGATACAGGATTGTATTCAAATCCATTCACAGGAACCATAGCAAACCTTCTGATTCCTTTATCAAAGGTCTGACATACAGAGCAAGGCAGAAAGGGGAACTAACATGGCTAGGGAAGAAGGGGCAATGTGAGCCACAAACTTTGCCACCCTGCAGTTGGTAACAAGGGGTTTTCACGATTTCTGCAACTGAGAAGAGAAGGGACAGAGGCAAGTTTTATAATTCTGTTAATTGTCACTCAAGAGAACATTTGCAAATCAGGATTTCAAAGTTTCTGCAGCATTTCTAAAGGTGCCAGAAACCAGAATGTATCTAGTGTTATCAGTTCAGTCCAAATGATATAGACTGGATCATAGTGTAATAATAATGTCATGCAACAAAACAAGAGGCCATGAAATTCCTCGGTGGGTCATATGTAATCTCACGGTGTCCATTCTCAAAGCCCTAAAGGTGGCCATAGACGTTACAATTACTCTTTCCAGGAAAGACCATTTGTTTCAATACACACGTGTAGAGCTGAATCGTCAGATATACAGGTAGAAACAATAGAATTCTACCTGTATCTGACAATTCAGCACTTAACATTGGCCGATGTGTGATGTCCAGCCTGAACAAAGAGCCAACTGGTATCCAAGTCTTTTCCCACCATACACACACTGAATATAGTACGAAAATTTGTTTCAAACAATATTATCTGTGACTCCATGGCCGCCTTAAGTGTGGTCAAAGTTGGCTACAGGGGGTCACCATCTTGTAACTTGGTTAAACATCTTTGCAAGACTAAGACTGTGCACATGCTCAGTGTGGTCTGGGCTGCTTAGGGATCGTCATAAACAAAGCTGCTTGAGTTCTGCATGGCTGGGAAGTAAGGCGGGGGCTCCCCCTGCTGTTCATAAGTATGATTGTTTCCCTGCTCAGCAGTTAGGGACCATCTGACAATTCCTATCCACAGCAGTAAATGAAGGGAGAATTTCACTGCATACAGTCAGGTTTCTTATAAAAACGGTACACATTTTTTGATTAAAGTATATTGGAGATAGGTTTCTTTTTCATTAAAGAAAGTAAAAATGGGATTTTATTTCTTTAAGGCTATGTCATATGGGGCATTTCAGTTACTAGTGAGTAATCTTGTAGTTGGCACACATCAACTACATCATTAGTATTATAAGCTTGCCATTGCTATTCTAATTCAATCCATCCTAAATGTAGCTATATAAAGTGGCAAGGTCACCAAATGAGTAGATCTTTGACCAATCTGGCCACCCAGGTTGTGGGCCAGATTGGATTGATGTGATAATCTGGACATTGAGCCAAAAATCGGATCACTTTAGGTTGCATGTACAGATGCATTGGGTCAGAAACACAACAGTCTGATGTTCTACCCAGACTGATCAATATCTGGCCAAGACCGAGCTGGATATTGACTGTGATGGCCCTGGTTTCATCATTTTACACGTGCCAGTAAACTATAGACTCATGCAGAGAGGCCAGCTAATAGTAACCTGTATGTTGCAGCATGAAGCAGAATCGACCAGGGGGTTGTATAATGCCTACTTCAAGTGAGATCAGAAGTAATGACATGATAGCAATGCCTTAAATAGGGACACATTCAATTAACATCCTGTCATAAGACAGTTCCTCAGCCTGCAACGTTCCATTTTATTGGTTCAGTTCCTTTTGTGTAGAGGGAGATCCTACACTGAATACCCGTAGAGCATTGTTACTAGAGATGATTATGCAGTTGTTTCCCCATGGAGGGCTTTGTATTCAGACATGGTTCATTGTGTGGAAATGTAACAGGGAGGTTGGTAGGGGGATTATTGTCTGGGCTGAGATTTAAAGACGAGTCCCTAATTCTTAATCTGCGTGTTGCCCTCCTGCTGGGAAAGACTCTTTTCTTTTCAACTTTTAGGTTTCAATGCAACAAATATCTGCAAGATTCCCGCCCTAGAACAAAAACAGAGCTCAGTGTCTCACAGGAGGGAATGGTACTCTGAAACCTTCTGATTAGACTGCATGTAGTTTGGGCAATTTATTATCAAAATGTCTCTGCCTGCTGAGCTTGCTGTCTTCCAAGAAAATGCTCTAGGCCCCCCCATTGGGACCCATTGCCTGATTTATATCTACTCCCTGCTCCCTTCCCTACACGACTGGCTCATGCGCAATAGTCTATGCACATGTGCCCCAGGTGGCAGTTTAATAGTAAAGATACTCTCTTTTCCTAAGCTCCACAAATGGGCTTTTAAGACCTTGGGTACCTATATAGAATACAGGGGCTCTAAAGAACAGCAACTTGCAGGCGGGAAGAGTGAGTTACAGCTCAGTAATTAAAACAACATTTCCCTCTTGACTAGGGATGTAGCGAACTGTTCGCCGGCGAACTAGTTCGCGCGAACTTCGACTGTTCGCGTCCGCCGCAAGTTCACGAACGTCGCGCGACGTTCGCCAATAGGCGTTCGCGTCAAAAATCGTTCGACCATTCGACCATTCGATTCCTTCGACCGCTAAAATCGAAGGATTTTCGTTCGAATCGAACGATCGAAGCCATTGGATTGAATGAAATCATTCAATCGAATGGCTTCGATCGTTCGATTCGAACGAAAATCCTTCGATCGAACAATTAAAATCCTTCGATCGTTCGCATCGAACGATTTTCGGATGTTCGAAGTTCGCGAACTGTTCGCATTTTTTGCCGGTGTTCGCGAACGGCGTTCGCGAACACATACTCGGCGGTTCGCTACATCCCTACTCTTGACTATACTGGCAGTGGCACAGTAATAGCAGTAGCAGCGAATTTAAAACCCTCTCTGAATCAACTGTGATGGTAGGTGACAAATAAAAAAGGGCAGAATGGTGCTTGTAGCAAGCACTGTGACTGTGGGCTAGCGGTTATAGTAGGGTGAGATGGTTCATATAATAGTAGTGGGGATAATAGTCTTTGGGAAGGGACTCTGGATGTGGGATAGCAGGTATAGTAGGGAGAGATGGTGCCTATAGTAACAGTGGGATAATAGTCTCTGGGAAAGGAGTGTGACTGTGGCATAGCAGGTATAGTAAGGAGAGATGGTGCCTATAGTAGCAGTGGGGATAATAGTCTCTGGGAAGGGACTGTGGCTGTGGGATAGCAGGTATAGTAGGGAGAGATGATGCCTATAGTAACAGTGGGATAATAGTCTCTGGGAAGCAGGGCCACCATCAGGGGGGGACAGGGGGAGAGTTGTAGGGGGCCCCGAGGGTAAGGGGGGCCCGGCCACGCCACACTTACTTGATTAGCCGGGCCCCCCATCTTTCTGAGAGCTGCTGACTTCAGGAAGGCATGGATGTTTAAGGGGCCCTGGCCACCAATTTTCTTATAATTGGCCCTGGGGGGCCTGGACACAAATGTTTTTTATGGGGGGCCCTGACCACCAATATCTTTTTATTTTTTATTAACATGTGGGAACCCTAGCCACCAATATTTTTTTTGTTTTTTTACTGTGTGGTGGGGGCGGACCTGTGGGGTGGGGAGGGCAGACCTGTAGGAGGGGCTTGCGGTGGGCCCAAGGGGCCCAGGAAATTTAATCGTATGGGGCCCTGCGATTTCTGATGGCAGTCCTGCTGGGAAGGGAGTGTGACTGTGGGATAGCAGGTATAGTAGGGAGAGATGGTGTCTATAATAGCAGTGGGATAATAGTCTCTGGGAAGGGAGTGTGACTGTGGGATAGCAGGTATAGTAGGGAGAGATGGTGTCTATAGTAACAGTGGATAATAGTCTCTGGGAAGGGAGTGTGACTGTGGGATAGCAGGTATAGTAGGGAGAGATGGTGTCTATAATAGCAGTGGGATAATAGTCTCTGGGAAGGGAATTTTTTATTAGTGAAAACTTAACAATTTACAGTAAATTTACAGTAAGAATCAAGCCTTAATAGAGAGTACAAAAAGAAAACTCACATATTACCCACAATCAAATAGTCCATTGTTCAGTAGTATGCCAACATCAAACCCAATCCCTTTTAAATATGTTTCCACTGTCCACTAGGGATGTAGCGAACCGCCGACAATGTGTTCGCGAACGCCGTTTGCGAACACCGGCAAAAAATGCGAACAGTTCGCGAACTTCGAACATCCGAAAATCGTTCGATTCGAACGATCGAAGTATTTTAATCGTCCGATCGAACGATTTTCGTTCGAATCGAACGATCGAAGCCATTGGATCGAATGATTTCATTCAATCCAATGGCTTCGATCGTTCGATTCGAACGAAAATCGTTCGATTTTAGCGATCAAATGGTCGAATGCTCGAACGATTTTGACGCGAACGCCTATTGGCGAACGTCGCGCGATGTTCGCGAACTTGCGGCGGACGCGAACAGTCGAAGTTCGCCGGCGAACAGTTCGCTACATCCCTACTGTCCACAAACCCTCCCAACACCCGCACCAAACAAGGACACAAACAATGATCTTTAGATCCAAGAGTTCTCCCATAACACAATTCCAACCCCACCCCATATACATATATTTAACATGTATGTTTCTAGCAAAAGAAAATGCATTTTGCCTGATTAGAGTCTTTTTGCTTTTTGCTTTGTCCAGCAGAAAAGGGTATAATCTCTGTTTCTGAGGATGGTGGGTACAACTGCTTGACACATTATTATGAGTTCTAACTTTGCATTTTTCTAAAAATAAAAAGAAATTTGTATTAGACTCAAAGCATATACATCTCAAAACGGACACACACATATAATACAGGAGGGGAGGCGCAGCCATCCTTTCTATTTTGTGGAATTCTGAGTGTTTGCTCTTACCAAATACCAAAATTCTAGCATCTCCAGCCTTAATGCTACAGACATTAGATGTTAAAAATTTAACTGGAGACTGTACTATCATTAAAGTTCTCTAGATTTTTCTTCCATCCCTTTACTGGAGAAGTGTTTTCCCTATAGCGTTTCACTTGAACACTTGGAAAATCACCACAAACAACCTTAGGTTTTTCCAAAGAATCTGTGACTGCCCCCATGTGCTTCCTCCTAACGGGCTGATCTTCAGATTCCCTGCTCCTCTTTTGGGATGCCTTCTGCACCTCCATATCCTCCTGCTCCTCCTCCTTCTGTATCCTGTCAAACTCCTCCTGTTCCTCCCTTTCTGCCCTATTACTAGGGATGTAGCGAACGTCGGAAAAAAAGTTCGCGAACATATTCGCGAACTTGCGCAAAAATGCGAGCGGTTCGCGAACCCCATAGACTTCAATGGGAAGGCGAACTTTAACATCTAAAAAAGACATTTCTGTCCAGAAAAATGATTTTAAAGTTGTTTAAAGGGTGCAACGACCTGGACAGTGGCATGCCAGAGGGGTATCAAGGGCAAAAATGTATCTGAAAAATCTGCCTGTGTGTGCTTGGAAGAGCTAGTGTAGGGGGAGAGCTGTTAGTGATTTCAGGGACAGATGATAGTAAGTTTGCTGGCTAGTAATCTGCTTGATACTGCTCTGTATTGGAGGGACAGAAGTCTGCAGGGATTTGAGGGACATTTTAGCTTAGGTAGCTTTGCTGGCTAGTAATCTACTGTTCTCTTTAAACAACTGCCATACGTTGACCTTGTAGGCATTGTTTGCCCAGTTTTTTTGGACGCAGCCACTGAAGCACAGTTGCCAGAAAAAATATGCCATATAAATGCTGAAAATAGTCATTTTTCGCCATACGTTGACCTTGTAGACATTGTTTGCCCAGTTTTTTTGGACGCAGCCACTGAAGCACAGAGGCCAGAAAAAATTAAACCAGTAGGGTTTGCACCCTAGTTTGTAACGGTGGCGGAGGGAGGAGGACGCTAAAGGACAGCTGTGTGTGGAGTCATGAGGCTTGAAGAGAAGGACAGCTGCATAGAAGTCAGAACAAGTCTTCCAGCGTGCAGTAACCCTCCGAGATCCACCCCTCATTCATTTTAATAAAGGTCAGGTAATCGACACTTTTGTGACCTAGGCGAGTTCTCTTCTCAGTTACAATCCCTCCTGCTGCACTGAAGGTCCTTTCTGAGAGCACACTTGAGGCTGGGCAAGACAAGAGGTTCATGGCAAATTGTGACAGCTCTGGCCACAGATCAAGCCTGCGCACCCAGTAGTCCAGGGGTTCATCGCTCCTCAGAGTGTCGATATCTGCAGTTAATGCCAGGTAGTCCGCTACCTGCCGGTCGAGGCGTTCTTTGAGGGTGGATCCAGAAGGGTTGTGGCGCTGCCTTGGACAGAAAAACATTTGCATGTCTGATGTTACAGACCGGCCAAAGGGCTTTGTCCTTGCAGGTGTGCTCGTGGCAGGATTACTGGCACCTCTGCCCCTGGAATGTTGATGAGTTCCTGAAGTGACATCACCCTTAAAAGCATTGTACAACATGTTTTGCAGGCTGGTTTGTAAATGCCGCATCTTTTCGGACTTGTGGTATGTTGGTAACATTTCTGCCACTTTATGCTTGTACCGAGGGTCTAGTAGCGTTGCGACCCAGTACAGGTCCTTCTCCTTAAGCCTCTTGATACGGGGGTCCTTCAACAGGCATGACAGCATGAAAGACCCCATTCTCACAAGGTTGGATGCAGAGCTATCCATCTCCGCTTCCTCATTATCAAGGACTGCATCATCCACGGTCTCCTCCCCCCAGCCACGTACAAGACCAGGGGTCCCCAAAAGGTCACCACTAGCCCCCTGGGAAGCCTGCTCCTGTTGGTCCTCCTCCTCCTCCTCCACAAAGCCACCTTCCTCCTCTGACTCCACTTCTGGCACCTCTCCCTGCATTGCAGCAGGTGCCTGGGTTCGTTCTGGTGATTCCGACCATAAATCGTGCGCTTCCAGCTCCTCGTCACGCTGGTCTACAGCCTCATCTGTCACTCGTCGCACGGCACGCTCCAGGAAGAAAGCGAAGGGTATTAGGTCGCTGATGGTGCCTTCGGTGCGACTGACCATATTTGTCACCTCTTCAAAAGGTCGCATGAGCCTGCAGGCATAGCGCATAAGCACCCAGTAACGGGGGAAAAAAATCCCCAGCTCTGCAGATCCAGTCCTACCACCCAGTTCAAAAAGGTACTCGTTGACGGCCCTTTTTTTGTTGCAGCAGACGTTCCAACATAAGGAGCGTTGAATTCCAGCGAGTCTGGCTGTCAGAAATCAAACGCCTGACTGGCATGTTGTAGCGCTGCTGAATGTCAGCAAGGCGTGCCATGGCTGTGTAGGAACGTCTGAAATGGGCCGACACCTTTCTGGACTGGGTGAGAACGTCCTGGAATCCTGGGTACTTGGAGACAAAACGTTGGACTATTAAATTTAACACATGTGCCATGCAGGGCACATGTGTTAAATTTCCCAGTCTCAACGCTGCCAACAGATTGCTTCCATTGTCACACACCACTTTTCCGATCTGCAGTTGGTGTGGGGTCAGCCACCGATCGGCCTGTGACTGCAGAGATGACAGGAGTACAGATCCGGTATGGTTTTTGCTTTCCAGGCACGTCATCCCCAAGACAGCGTGACAACGGCGTACCTGGCACGTCGAATAGCCTAGGGGGAGCTGGGGGTGCACAGGTGTGGAGGAGAAGAAGGAGGACCCAGCAGCAGAGTAAGAAGAAGAAGAGGAAGAAGACGAGGTAGAGAGTGATGGAGGAGTAGAGGTGGTGGCAGAACCGCGTGCAATCCGTGGCGGTGACACCAACTCCACTGTTGTTGTTGTTGAGCTACCCATTCCCTGCTTCCCATTCCCAGCCATTACCAAGTTCACCCAGTGGGCAGTGTAGGTGACATACCTGCCCTGACCATGCTTGGAGGACCATGCGTCAGTAGTCATATGGACCTTTGGCCCAACACTAAGTGACAGAGATGCGGTAACTTGGCTCTGCACATGTTGGTACAGGTGTGGTATTCCCTTTTTAGAAAAAAAATTGCGGCTGGGTACCTTCCACTGCGGTGTCCCAATTGCTACAAATTTGCGGAAGGCCTCAGAGTCCACCAGCTGGTATGGTAAAAGCTGGCGGGCTAAGAGTGCAGACAAGCCAGCTGTCAGACGCCGGGCAAGGGGGTGACAGTCAGACATTGGCTTCTTACGCTCAAACATGGCCTTCACAGAAACTTGGCTGGTGGCAGATGACTGGGAATGGGAACAGGTGGTCAAGGTGGTCAAGGTGGAAGGCGGAGTGGAGGGTGGTTCAGATGGGTCAAGGAGAGCAGAGGTAGAGCAGTAAGATGCTGGACCAGAAGGAGTGTGGCTTTTAGTTTGCCTGTTGCCTTTGAGGTGTTGCTCCCAAAGTGCTTTGTGCTTGCCGCTCATGTGCCTTCGCATAGAAGTTGTACCTATGTGGCTGTTGGGCTTACCAAGGCTCAGTTTCTGACTGCACTCATTGCAAATTACAATGCTTTTGTCAGAGGCACACACATTAAAAAAATCCCACACTGCTGACTTTTTGGAAGTGTGCGATCTGGCGGTAACAGTAGAAGTTGGCGGCATTGGCGGCAATGGCGGGTGCGTTGGCCGGCTGAACACAGGTGCCGATACATGTTGTTGCCCTACTGATCCCTGCGGGCTGTCCTCCCTGCTTCTTCTAAGTCTTATTCTCCTACTGCCTCTCTGACTCTCCGTCTCTCCATCTGAACTACCCTCCTCTTGTTCTCTTCTACTAGGCACCCACAAAACATCAATCTCCTCATCATCATTCTCCTCAGATGCATCAATTTCTTCTGACACATCACAGAAGGAAGCAGCAGCGGGGACCTCCTCCTCATCACTCATCATTATGTCCATCTCTGTCGTGTTCTCTGCCAGAATTAAATCTGGTGTAACGTCCTCATCTCCTTCATCTTCTTCTGCCAATAATGGTTGCGCATTACTCAGTTCAAGAAACTCATGGGAAAATAACTCCTCTGACTCCAGTGAAGAAGGGGCACCGGTGGTGGAGGAAGTGTTACGTGGGGTGGCCATAGCAGTGGAGGATGAGGAGGATGTTGTGGTAAAGTTAGAAACGGTAGAGGATGGGGTGTGCTGTGTAAGCCAGTCAACTACCTCTTCAGCATTTTGGGAGTTCAGGGTCATTGGCTTTTTAAAACTGGGCAATTTGCTAGGGCCACAGGATTGCATAGCAGCACGGCCCCTAGCACGGCCTCTGCGTGGCGGCCTGCCTTTGCCTGGCATTATTTTTAAAAAAACAACAACAACAAAAACTCAGTTGGTTTTTCTGGAAACGATAATACACACAGCTAGATGGCAGTTTGAAGAAAACAGTGTGCAAATAATGCCTACAAGGTCAACGTATACACAGCGGTGGATACGGATTACGTAAAATATAAGAATGCTGCTTGAAAAAAAGTAACTCAAGTGGTTTTTCTAGAGACGATAATATTATCAATATTTAGACAAAATGTGAACAAGCTCACACAGCTAGATGGCGGTTTGAAGAAAACAGTGTGCAAATAATGCCTACAAGGTCAACGTATACACAGCGGTGGATACGGATTACGTAAAATATAAGAATGCTGCTTGAAAAAAAGTAACTCAAGTGGTTTTTCTAGAGACGATAATATTATCAATATTTAGACAAAATGTGAACAAGCTCACACAGCTAGATGGCGGTTTGAAGAAAACACTGTGCAAATAATGCCTACAAGGTCAACGTATACACAGCGGTGCATACGGATTACGTAAAATATAAGAATGCTGCTTGAAAAAAAGTAACTCAAGTGGTTTTTCTAGAGACGATAATATTATCAATATTTAGACAAAATGTGAACAAGCTCACACAGCTAGATGGCGGTTTGAAGAAAACACTGTGCAAATAATGCCCACAAGATCAACGTATACACTACTACAGCGGTGGATACGGATTACGTAAAATATATTATGGCTGCTTGAAAAAAGTCACTCCGGTGTTTTTTCTGGAGACGGTAATATTATGGATATTTAGACAGAATGTGAACAAGGTCACACAGCTAGATGGCAGTTGGTTGAATAACACACTGGGCAAAAAATGCCTACAGGGCAAATAATGCCTAAAAGGTCAACTTATACACTACTACAGCGATGGATACGGATTACGTAAAATATATTATGGCTGCTTGAAAAAAGTCACTCCGGTGTTTTTTCTGGAGACGGTAATATTATGGATATTTAGACAGAATGTGAACAAGTTCACACAGCTAGATGGCAGTTGGTTGAATAACACACTGGGCAAAAAATGCCTACAGGGCAAATAATGCCTAAAAGGTCAACGTATACACTACTACAGCGATGGATACGGATTACGTAAAATTTATTATGGCTGCTTGAAAAAAGTCACTCCGGTGTTTTTTCTGGAGACGGTAATATTATGGATATTTAGACAGAATGTGAACAAGGTCACACAGCTAGATGGCAGTTGGTTGAATAACACACTGGGCAAAAAATGCCTACAGGGCAAATAATGCCTAAAAGGTCAACTTATACACTACTACAGCGATGGATACGGATTACGTAAAATATATTATGGCTGCTTGAAAAAAGTCACTCCGGTGTTTTTTCTGGAGACGGTAATATTATGGATATTTAGACAGAATGTGAACAAGGTCACACAGCTAGATGGCAGTTGGTTGAATAACACACTGGGCAAAAAATGCCTACAGGGCAAATAATGCCTAAAAGGTCAACTTATACACTACTACAGCGATGGATACGGATTACGTAAAATATATTATGGCTGCTTGAAAAAAGTCACTCCGGTGTTTTTTCTGGAGACGGTAATATTATGGATATTTAGACAGAATGTGAACAAGGTCACACAGCTAGATGGCAGTTGGTTGAATAACACACTGGGCAAAAAATGCCTACAGGGCAAATAATGCCTAAAAGGTCAACTTATACACTACTACAGCGGTAGTAAAATAAAAAAAAGTAAAATAAAAAAAAAATGAATATAAAAAAAAAAAAATTACAGTTGGTGCTGCTGAACTACTAGGAGCAGCAGATTAGCACACCAGTCCCACTCCCCAACACTGCTAGACTAATAGCACTGGGCTCTTATAGTAGTAGTAGTAGTAGTAGTAGTAGTAGTAGTAAAACAACAAAAAAATAAATAAAAGCAGTCCTTACAAGGACTACTGTTATTGCAGCAGTCAGCAGATGAGATCAGAAGCAGGACAGCTGCCCACTGCAGCTACATACAAAGCACTGCAGTAGAAGGTAGATTACTAGCCAGCAAAGCTACCTAAGCTTAAATGTCCCTCAAACCCCTGCAGACTTCTGTCCCTCCAATAACAGAGCAGTATCAACACGATTACTAGCCAGCAAACTTTCAACTGTCCCTGAAATCACTAACAGGCAGCAGCTCTCTCCCTACACTATCTCTTCAGCACACACAGGCAGAGTGAAAAAACGCTGCAGGGCTTCGGTTTTTATAGGGAAGGCGAGTGGTCCAGGGGAGAGCTTCCTGATTGGCTGCCATGTACCTGCTGGTCTGGGGTGAGAGGGCAAAAAAAAGTGCCAACAATGGCGAACCCAAAATGGCGAACGTCGCGCGACGTTCGCGAACTTCCGGCGAGCGCGAACACCCGATGTTCGCCGGCGAACAGTTCGCGCCATCTCTACCTATTACCCCAGGAATCTGGGTCATCGTCCAGCACTGAGTATTTATTCCCAGTGCTGACTAAGAAAACTCCAGCAGTACCTTCTCCTGGGTCAAGTGAGTGGGCTTGTTTTTTATTCTGTTTCTTTTGAGCAGTTTGCCACCCATCATTATTCACTTGCCTAGGTCTAGCTTCCTTTCCTTTAGCTTCCATTTTTGGAGCCTTCTCTGGTTTCCTTTCTGTCTTTTTAGTATTTCTTGCCTTTGCCTTAGATCTTTTTGTTACAATTTCCTCCTGTGAAGCTGAAACCTCTGCAATTTGCTCCTGACTATTTCCCTGTGCTGGTGGTGACATCTCCTTTCTCATCTCTTTATCCAAGCCTGGAAAGAGACGGACCATGTTGTGATGGGCTTCAGGACATTTCCTATGTGTGTGACCCATCTTCAAACATAGATTACACCTTATTTGGTCACAAGACTGGGCTTCATGTCCTGTTGCATTACATAAGGCACACCTTAGGACAGCACAGGCCCTTGCCAGGTGATCTCTTGCACCACATTTGTAACAGCGACGTGGCTGGCCTACATAAAAACAGACACCACGCTCCTTACCAATGAAAAAGGAATTGGGCAGATGATCGGGCACATTACCTGACACATTCAACTTCACCTGTGTTTTCCAAACACCTGCCCAGACCCCATCTATATCATATTCTTTAACCAAAGGGGTTAACACTGTGCAATGGCGGCGTAGCCAAACCAAGATGTCTTCTGGTGGAACTGCATCATTTTTCATTACAATAGTAATATTTTTTGTCTCGGGCTTAGTCATGGGTATTACCACTAAATTCTCCCAGTTTTGATTACCTGCTTTTTTTTGAATATTATAAAGTCTCCAAAAATGATCTAGAGTCTCTGGCAACTTAAAGGTGATGTCAAACTCCACTTCTGACTGGGATATCACTGCTGAGAGGTCACTTGGTGAGAATCCCATGCCATCTAAAAGGACAGATCTAACAACAAATCTCCTAGGGGGCACACTTTCTTTTTCGCCATCCCACTTGAACTTTACCCAGTTTTTCCTTCTAAAAGGTTCATTATCAGAGGAGGGATCTGGCACAGCGAATAGTCTCATTTTCTCCCAAAAATTAGCAGAAGACTCTGTTTCCTTACCCCCAACCACATGTATTGACTGCACCTCTACTGACTCCTGCACCTCTACTGACTCCTGCACCTCTACTGACTCCTGCACCTCTACTGACTCCTGCACTGCCTGTTGATCTTGAGTTTGCTCCTCCTCCTGCCCATTTACTTCCTCCTCCAAACCCCTGTTTGCATTGAGATTTGAGTGATCACTCTGCTCATTCTCCCCCTCCCCCTCTTGCACTTCCATCACATCTCCAACTGTCACTTCCACTTCTCTCCCCACATCCACCCTCTCACCATTCTCACCCACATTCAGCGCATTCACCCGTTCACTCTCATTAGCAATAGCAATAGAACCAGGCAGCACTACTTCCATTTCGCTTGTTGATGCTTCTGCAGCTTGGCTTTTAGGATCCATTTCACTCTCATTAGAAATTGCAGAAGACTCATGCAGGGCTAGTTCCATTTTGCTTGTAGCTGCATCTGTGACTTAGCTTTCAGGATGTCCAATGTTCTTAGCTGGCGGCTGCTCTGCTGTAAATTTACCCACTGGCTTTAGAAGTTCAGGAAAGTCCTGATCCGATGATATTTCAAATGCTGTTGGTTCCTGTTTTCCTTTCTGTCGAATTGTGAAGCGCTTTTGCTTAGACCTCCTTTTCTCCTGTTCCTGTACATCGCCCTCATTAAAAGCCATATTCTGCCAGTTAATCTGTTTCTTGTATCTGGGAGGTAACGGCTTTACAAACTCAGCTTCACTTTCAGAGGTGACTGGGCTGCTGGTAGTACTTGACTGGTTGGGCTGAGATTTAGCTTTTTGTAAAACTGGTCTTTTCTTTACTTGTCCAGATTCAAATTTCATATTTTCAAATCTTTGCTTGTTCTGATAAATTTCCTTCCATGGCGCAACTTCTTTATACAAATCCTCTATATGGGACTCGACTTCTGCTAGCTCAGCATATATCTTGTCTCTTTTAGATTCGTTTGATTTCTTAGTTTTGCCTACAGAGCTAGCAATCACATTTGTCAGATACTTAACGGATATAGTCAGACTCTTTTTCCTGTTTTGCAGCAAGTCTAGCTCTTTAAGAGCCTCTGCAACTCGCTCTGCAGTGATCTGATGTGATTTACCATCCTTCTTTTTAACTTTGGCTGAGTCTTTGCATTTAACATTTTGTGGGTTGACTTTCCCTTTAAATGCACTTGAATGTCCTGCTGAATTTATTGGATGCTTTCTCTGCAGCACTTCCTGCCAGTCCATTCGTCTGTGTAAATTGGTGTCATCATCGCTGACATCACAGCTAGCTGCTTGCTCTCTCCCAGCCGGCGCCATCTTTGTTACTGGCATTCCCACATCTGCAATGGCTGCAAGGTTGTTTGTTTGCTGGGCCCTGCCTTTCACATGCATCAACTTTCCTTTACCTCCCAGGGACTTACCACACTCTACCTCCGCAGGCTGTAGCGCATCCCCAGGGGCCAAGCTGTTCTCTCCAGCTGATTCAGGAGCAGGTGCAACTTCAGGTTTAAAACACACATTTTCCTCTTGCTCTGACATTGGGAGAGCAGCTTCCCCAGGCTGTAACACAGACTGTTCTTTAGCTGCCACTTTACTTTGCTGTAGGGCTTCTATGCTTTCCTTTTGCTCAAGGTGTTTTCCCTGGGTCCCCCTCACTTTAGCACTTACAGAGGGGCTTGGGATTTTTACCTCAGAAAGGGAACTTTCTCCCTGTGGGAAACCACGTCGAGCCTCCACTTGCAAATCACGTGCTGCTTGAGCATTTTTCTGCTTTTGCTTCTTTATATCTGAAATAAAGCTTTCTGTATCCACCTCAGACTCGCTGTTTTCCTTGGCATTTGTAGATCTTGAGGCTCCAACAGAAGAAGACCTCAACCTTGGCCTTATAGTTTCTGCCCAGGGGCAAGGCCCCAAAGCCTGGGCCTCAGTTTGCCGGGGAGCCCGACCAACCCTAGCAGGGCCTGGGCTCACTCCAGCCATCCTTTAGGCTCCACAGAGCTCCCAAAACACACGTCCTCACTCTATAGTAACAGTGGGATAATAGTCTCTGGGAAGGGACTGTGACTGGGGGATAGCAGGTATAGTAGGGAGAGATGGTGTCTATAGTAGCAGTGGGATAATAGTCTCTGGGAAGGGAGTGTGACTGTGGGATAGCAGGTATAGTAGGGAGAGATGATGCCTATAGTAACAGTGGGATAATAGTCTCTGGGAAGGGACTGTGGCTGTGGGAATAGCAGGTATAGTAGGGAGAGATGGTGCATGTGGCTATGAGAATAATATAATATACTCAGGCATGGGTTTGAGTTGAGGGAATGACAAGTGTATCAAGGACACAACAATACCCTATGTTGAACCACAGTTGAATGTTGTGGGCAAGCCCTTTTCTACATAAAATAAAAAGAGTCCAGGTGGGCTATACAGTATGTGGATTTTCCCATGCACCAACTTACTACCATTCAGATATATTACCCAGGTGGAGCCATTGGCAGGTGTTAAATACAGGCCTGCCTTCTATCTAACAGTGCTGTGCAGAGCACAATATAGAGCACAGACTGCACAAACTGTTGCCCCAGGCACAGCTAAATAGACCACAGGACACAATTTTCTTAGTGCTTTAATTAAACGAATGCTATGGCTTTTCTACCCATTACTAACAACAGACTCTTC
The DNA here is from genome assembly GCA_038501925.1 of Xenopus petersii. Classification (NCBI taxonomy): domain Eukaryota; kingdom Metazoa; phylum Chordata; class Amphibia; order Anura; family Pipidae; genus Xenopus; species Xenopus petersii. The sequence goes on along the minus strand of CM076672.1, from coordinate 206,364,436 downwards.
AGCCCTTGGTATGCTAGGAAATTATATTGTATCTGCAGGCCAGGCAATGACATCTCATTTTTAGTTTAGTAAATATAATTTACCCCCTAAGGCACAGATTCAGCTAAAGCACAGACCCAACTGTTCTCCCAAGACTAGCTTTTGTTTTAATTGATTATTTCCACCAAGGGAGGGATTATTGTAGAGAGCAGGTCAGGCATTTGGTTAATGTGTTTTGATGAGCCCATGCTCACGCTGGGCTATAATTCAAACGTGGCCTTTAGGAGGCTTGAGGGCTTTATTTTAGTCCCCTCATTTATATATCCTTCTCCCATTTGCATTTGCTTCAGAGAAATCTGACAGGGTCAGGGACCAAGCGCCTAATTGCGTAAAATTAAAGAAATGCCCCAGTAAAAGTTTTAATAAATGACTCCTAGGGATCTGAGCTTGCAGTTGAGTTCATAGAATGTATTGATGGATAAACAGACATCAGTGGGGTGTATCCTTTGATTGGTGCCTTGTATGTGACGATTTGTAGAGCTTCTAAAAATAGTGATAACAGAGTTGTGACATTTTAAATGAAGATGGAATACAGATGCTGGAGGCGTGATACCCAATGAGCTGCTTGTCAGGTGATAGCAGTTACAGTGGTTGTAGTTGGCGAGATGTATTACATAGTCAGTTGGTCCATGGCAGAAACTTAATCTTTCTCGGTTTGGGTATGGGAGTAAGGGAACAGCTGTCAGAGGGCACATATTGTGTTACATACCTTGCTGCTAGAACATTGCTATAATGTAGATTATACAAGGCAAAAAGGAAAACTGCCTCGCTACAAAGAAAAAGCAGCCAAGAAAGAATATTAGTATCATTCATCAAACTTCTCCCTACCGTATCAAGTTCTGATGACAGCATGCAGCAGATGTAATAGGTTCATTTACCAGTCTCTCTCCCAGACCTATATTAGAGTTTACAATGGCAGAGCCAAAGGCTGAATTTTGTCTGATTATTTCAGACCATACAAGAAATACTGTCCATCCAAATGCAAGAGCCTGAAAGCAGTAAGTCATGTGACACAATTGACATCACTAAGCACTGATTATAGCTAATGACATCACTACCTGCCAAATACATTTTAGGATATTCATGGTTCTTGTGTATTTTATATATATATATATATATATATATATATATATATATATATATATAAAAAGCCATGGGGTCAGTGCACACAGAGTACAAAATGGATGCCTAGGTGCTGGAACTGATGAAACAATAGTATAGACTAGAGGGAGACCTTTTGGTTACAATATCGACACAAATGGGACTATCAGAATAGACAAGTTTTATTTACTGGATACATTTATTATTGCTAACAAGATAACAACATTCATTGATGTTTCTTTCCACTTTTTTCTCAGGTTATCCGCCTGCAGTGAGACACAGTTGAGCTGAGTGCCGTAGGACGGCCCCACACAGGGTTTCGGGAGACGTCGGACAGCTCCTGCAATAGACCAAAAGATATAACATTACAAGCCGCCCCAACAGTGAGTTAGACATCGGTTTCCTAAGTGCTTTTCAAACATCCTATGCCTGGCACTATTATACCATATGTCTGGGTCGCGTTCTCTTGGTGTTAAGTGGGTGCCTATAAGTTGTGGTTTGGTCTAGCGAGTCGTTTAATCGGTCCGCTGTCTAGACACACAGGCACCGCTACCAATACCGTCTTTACGGCTTATGAGAGCTCCCGACAGTAGCCTCCTAATGGTGAGGACAGCGCTTGATGGCAGGGTGAGCATGCAAACCAATAAAACGTGCGTTTTCCCTGGTGCTACCCAGAGATCGCACTGGACCCGCTGGCCCCTACGGGCAAATGGCTACAAGTATGTACATTGAAGCAGGAGCTGCCGCTTTCCATACGTCTGTGCCCGTACCTGTTATCGGTGGCGATATTCGTTGTCTGCTCCTCATGTGCCTCGCAGAATGCAGGTCGGTCCTGTTAGTGGCGGGGGTACCCCCCAATTTTTTTAGCTTGTTTTTATACATCTCTTTTACTCACAATTGACATATCTACACACCAGAGAGATGGGTGTGCGCTCCTTATCCCACAATGTGTGGACGCTCAGCACTGTGTGGGTCCTCGAGAGATCCTGCCCAATCATATCTGACTGAAAGTTAGGCAACCCTAAAGGTGGCCATAGACGCAAAGATCCTATCATAGAAATCGAGGATTCGTAAGATTTTCGGAACATGTGTGGAGAGTCCCGACATTTTTCGCCTGGCAGAGATCGGTCCCGCCAGAGCCCATTGCGCTCTCATCGTAATCTGATCATTCGGCCATAGGGCCGAATGTTCAGATTACCCTTCGATATAGCCTATAGCCATGCCCGTTAGTGGCATATCGGGGAAAGATCGGCTCATTTGGCGCTGTTGCCAAACGAGCGGATCTTTTGGTCTATGGTCACCTGATCCCCAACCAGTGGCTCACAAGCAACATGTTACTCACCAACCCCTTGGATGTTGCTCCCAGTGGCCTCAAAGCAGGTGCTTATTTTTAAATTTCTAGCATGGAGGCAAGTTTTAGTTAAATAACTTCCAGGTGTACTTCCAAACAGAACCTCCTGTAGGCTGCCAGTCCATACGGAGGCTACCAAATAGTCAATCATAGCCTTTCTTTGGCACCCCCAGGGACTTTAATCATGCATGTGTTGCTCAACTTTTTTTTACATGTGGTTCACACTAGAAAAGTTTTGGGACCTGTGCCCTTGGCCCTCACTATGATCAATGAAGATCAAACAATTCTGATTTTGCTCAGCATGGTGGTGGCCAAATTGGGTAAAGATCTGCTCATTTGGTGCCAAGAACATGGGCCCAGCTTTGTTGCCCTTAAATGAAAGCAAGTGCTATTCCCACTTAGATTGTGCTGAGTTATATGGCGATGGTTATCCAAGGAATTGGGGCACCAATGAAAGTTAAAGGAAAATGTTTGCAAGTGAGAATATAGTAACAAGTGTAAATGTTCTGCTGTCATATGTTGAGTTAATTAGATGAACGCTGGAGGTTTTAAAAAAATAACACTACTTCTAGTGGCATAAGGGATTATATTTAATTCTACTTCTTCCAGTCACTGATTCCTATGTATCTGTACAGACATGATCAGTGTTCCTTCTAAAGACTCTCTCCATCAAATTGTCCTCATCTCACACCTACACATTAAATGAGCCATTAAACCTACTAACTTGTCAGTACATGACAGATTTTCTGATCAGTATCTAACAGTACATCCGTATTTGTACAATTGCTTAGATCTTCCATCAGTGCTGAAATGCGAACAATTCACTATTGTACTTGTGTGTAGATAAATGTGTCAGTTCAGTTTCTGTGTAATGCCACGCCTCATGAAAGGACCCTTTTAATATAACAATTGTCTTAAATGCTTGTGATTATAAATCTATTCAGCTAACCAATGAAGATTGTCATTAGGGTGTCACTAAATCAGTTTACATGCCTCTTGTTTAGCACCATGTGCAATGACAGGTGCAGCTCAGAGACCCAGAAATATCTTTCTTTTCTGATGTCAGGGCTCTTGTGTCTTTCCTAAAATTTGATTTTCTTCTTGTGTTCTTTGCTATTTTTACTTCCTGCAACATTTTACTGGTCCCTCTTTGTAAAGGAGATCTAAAGGAGAACTAAAGTGCAAATAAATGTTGTACATTATGTTTGGACTTCTGTACCAGCCCAAGGCAACCACAGCCCTTTAGCAGTAAAGATTTGTGTCTCCAAAGATGCCCCAGTAGCTCCTCATCTTCTTTTCTGATGATTTACTGCACATGCTCTGTGCTGCTGTCACTTACTGAGCTTAGGGCTCACTGACAATATACAGTACACAGGGCCGGAACTAGGGGTAGGCAGAGTAGGCATGTGCCTAGGGCGCAAAGCTGGGGGGGTGCCAGGCACGTACCTGCTCTGTCGCCTACCCCATGTCTGGTCCTCTCACTCCCCGTCTTCCTGCACGCCGATTAACGCTTCTGTGCATGCGCGCCAGCGTCAACTTGCACATGCGCACACACAGCTGGCGCAGCGTCGGCCCAGGTTGCCTAGGGCGCCCATCCAGTGTGGCCGGCTCTGACAGTACACATAGAATAGAAATGTCACAATATAAAGCTTATTAGTAATTAATACAGATAATTACTACACGGTAGCACAGAAACCAGTGCAATTAACATCAGAATGGTATAACCATCCCTGTAGCATCAGTTTATATTACAGACCAACCTGATTTTCTGCTTAATAATTTGCAAAAATCCCTTAATTTAGCTTCTCAACAGCTGCTCAGAGCCCACTGAGCATGTGAATGTCGCAGACAATTTGCAAGATGGTGACAAGCTGAAACTTTAGTCTGATAAAACATGGCATTATATTCATTTTTAGGGTTTAGTTCTCCTTTAACTCCCACAAATCTATCTTAAACTTTTTGATCTTCTGACTTCTACTATTCTCCCCTAGTCTCTCTGATTATTGTATATTACTTGTTCGCACTTTCTCACCGCTGCTATTTTCTCACCGCCTCTACTAGTTTCCCCAATTCCCTTTATCTCTTAAACTTCCCCCTTTTTCATTGTATTGTTTTGTCTCTGCCCACCTCTACTCTGATGTTAACTTCTCCTCAACTGTCTTGTCCTCATTATCCCCATCAGCCTTCTTTCTTTATGTTTTTAACTTAATCTTCTCTTTAACTTTTTTTCAGCCATTTAGCCCCTGTTGCCTTCTGCTTCATCATCTGCTATTCTTGTGTTCTTATGGGTAGGGCTCCAAGATGTAGAACCTGCCAGTCCCTCAGCATATGCCTCTGCCAATGGCTCCTTAGTTCCCTCAAGCTCAATGGAAACTATACGCATCTCTGTTTACATAAGTCACAAGATGATTGGATACAGCAGGAGGTTAAAATCAAGAATCTCAAACTGAGAGGGAAACACTTTCTGCCAGAATCAGTACTACGTTCCCAAAGACCCTTGGTGTTCCCTTCTTGCCTCAATCAATATTGTTGCCCAGCAGACAACCCACAATCTTTCCCCAATTTCTCCAATCCCATAATTTTTATCATCTGCCACCCGCAGATACACGAAAATTTGCTCCTTATGTCTGCAACTGGGCCTGCGCTGTGCTTCTTGCTGCAGACATAGGAGGAGATGAGGTCAGCAGATCCCATGATTATTGGCCTGCATTTATACTGGCAGTGGTCTAAATCTTTTGTCACCCACTATATATCACTGGGTGTGTTTTTCCAGTTAAGAAATGAGTAATACGCCCCAGCCGTTTTTTCTTGACTGCAAGTGAAATTTATTCACTTCATAGACAACATTTTTACCTCACTGTTTATTTTTCAGTTCAGTGAGCTGGGAAAAGTGATATCACTTAATGTACTGTCCAGAGTTCTTTCTGTCCATTTGCTGCGAATGTAACATTTCTTAAAGTCCTGATTAAACATATGCTCAGCAGATAAGAAGGCTTCTCATTGTGTTCAGTGCAACACATCACTCCAAAGGAATGTGAATCATTTAGGAGGCAGATATAAAGTGGCTGGTGAATGTGATAAGAAACCTGCTTTTACAGTCAATGGCTTGGTAATAAATATCCCTTTGGGTCACTGCAGGGTTCACAGGCTTTGGTGCTGGATCTCAGAACAGATAGGCCCTGGATGGTTCTCTGACAAAATCTTGCATGCTTTTGCTTTAGAAGGACTGTGCATTAGGCTATAGGACTTGGATCTCACATTGCAGAGATTTTTAAACTACTGTATGGGTCAAAACTCAAAATTGTGTCCTATGATGTTTAGGCTGGGTGTCCATGACCACCCCCTTCTATAACTTAACTGCTACTGTAATTAGTGATGGGCGAATTACCGCGATTCGCGAAACCGCCGTGAAAATTCACCAGCGAATGTGCGCCGGCGTCCAAAAAATTATTTTTGAAAGAGTATATATCATGTATTTATCATATGGGTGAAAGTGAAAGTTCATCCTTTGATAAATACGCCTTTCAAAATCCCATAGAAATGAATGGAGAGTGGGGGAATTTAGCTATAGAGGACTGTGGTGATCTCTAACTTCACTTGATATATATACCCCAGAGACTCCCTTTAAATGAAATAAATTAGTTTCAGATATTAATTGATTAGAATTGATTTCCTTTTTCTCTGTAATAATAACGCAATCCCTTGTTGATCCCAACTAAGATATAATTAAAGAGACACTGTCATGGGAAAAAAAAATTTTTTCAAAATAAATCAGTTAATAGTGCTGCTCCAGCAGAATTCTGCACTGAAATCCATTTCTCAAAAGAGCAAACAGATTTTTTTATATTCAATTTTGACATGGGGCTAGACATATTGCCAATTTCCCAGCTGCCCCAAGTCATGTGACTTGTGCTCTGATAAACTTCAATCACTCTTTACTGCTGTACTGCAAGTTGGAGTGATATCACCCCCTCCCTTTTCCCCCCAGCAGCCAAACAAAAGAACAATGGGAAGGTAACCAGATAACAGCTCCCTAACACAAGATAACAGCTGCCTGGTAGATCTAAGAACAACACTCAATAGTAAAAACCCATGTCCCACTGAGACACATTCAGTTACATTGAAAAGGAAAAACAGCAGCCTGCCAGAAAGCATTTCTCTCCTAAAGTGCAGGCACAAGTCACATGACCAGGGGCAGCTGGGAAATTTACAAAATGTCTAGCCCCATGTCAGATTTCAAAATTGAATATTAAAAAATCTGTTTGCTCTTTTGAGAAATGGATTTCAGTGCAGAATTCTGCTGGAGTAGCACTATTAACTGATTCATTTTGAAAATTTTTTTTTTCCCATGACAGTATCCCTTTAATCCTTATTAGAGGCAAAACCATCCTGTTGGGTTTATTTAATGTTTAAATTTATTTTAAGCAGACTAAATGTATGGAGATCCAAATTACAGAAAGATCCCTTATCCGGAAAAAGCCATGTCCTGAGCATCCTGGATCATAGGTCCCCTACCTGTAAATGGCAACAAGAAAAGCAATTTAAATGGTCGTGCCATGGAACTATTCCAGGTGATTAAAACAAGGGATCTGCCATCTCTTGGGGATGCTTATGTCAAATGTTATACACATTGAAATCCTCAAAAGCTTTACAAAAAAAGACAAGGGGGCAGATTTACTAGAGATTGAAGTGGCTAGAGAAAATTCATCAGAAATCTCATCCGCACGGACATCTCCAATTTCTAACAGATAATTCCCTAGAGAAAGAGACCGTCGCTAGCGTAGTTTTTCACCCTATCGCAAATTGCTACTCTGCAAATACACTAAAGTGTGATACACATCTTTCACCAGAGTTTCCTTCGTTACCTTAAAGCTGGGGAACTAATAAGATAAAGCTACAGCCTCCACAATTAAGTCACATTCTCTGTGATTGTTAAATTTACTGAATCCCATTTTTGTTGTTATTGTTTTATAGTTGGCACTTGACTACTGTGTATACTCAGCTGGAGCTGCTGCCGGATGCACATTCATGGCACATCACTCTGCTAAGGGCTTTATTTTGCCCCCTTCTCTGACAAGCAACATCTCCCGACAGTAAAAACATCACATTTGTTATTGCCTTGCATGTTACAGAATATGGAAAGCGACAAAAGGCGTATATTTATAAATGGAAAAGCAAAATGTGTTGCGTTGCCATGTGGTTCCCCGCTGTGATGAATAGCATGTCGACAAGATCAAACCTGAGACAACAAGGAAAAACTGAAACACATTTGATTACAACTATTCATAAATACACACCCCGACTGCTCCACTGGAATCTGCATGAGCGGAAAGGTTTAACATGATGGATGTGAGATTTTTATTTCAAGCTCAACAATTATGATCCTTTGTTGTTCTTCTATGGAAAAACAACTGTGTGATATGTTGGTAAAATCACCAAACCTCAATAAATGATGCGTGATTTGTTTTTTTTCTGTGAGTTGGATGAAGTACATTTTCTTTGAGTTCACCTGACAAGAAAGTCATGTTTGAAGTCTGTGACGAAGCTATAGATACATAATCATACTAGGTCTCTATAAAAGATATGTAAAACCCTGCTTCATCAAAATAAACCATTTTCATAAAAATATACTTTTTAGTAGTATGTGTAATTGAGTAACCCTAAATAGAAAACTGTAATTTTAAGAAATGAGGGCCACCCCCTGGGACTATACAATTCACTGTGCACACAAACAAACTAAACAAACTATACATGTTAGGTCACATGAGCCAATTAACAGACAAAGTTCTGTCTTTTACTCTCACATTTCTTCCTGTTACACTAAAGGTGGCCATAGACGCAAAGATCCGCAACATCGCCAAACGAGCGGATCTTTCCCCGATATGACATTAACGAGCATGGTTATATCGGGGGTAATGTGATTGTTCAGCCATATGGCCGAATGATCCGATTACGATGCGCAATGGGCTCTGGTGGGATCAGTCGGGTCGAAATCAAACCTGACCAATTGACCAAACGAGCAATGTCGGCACACTCCACACACGATCCGAAAATCGTATGAATCCTCGATTCGTACGATAGGATCTGTGTGTCTATGGCCAGCATAAGAGTTGTAGTATTTCTGGTCAGGTGATCTATGAGGCAGCACACAGACCATCACAAAATGTTGGCAAAAGAGGTGTAAAAAAGGCAATATTTACTGGTATCTATATTTAAGTTTGGTAAGATTCTTTAATAGGCCACATTTTATGATATAAACTATCTCTTGCTTAAGTATTAATTTTGGGGGTAAAGTTTTCCTTTAAGGCTAGTGCTACACAAGGGCTAAAATTGGCCTGCTGAAATATGCAGACTGAAAATCCATCCTTACACGCAGGGCTTTTCTGCCTCAGGCGGCAGCTCCCCAGGAGTTACTAGGGACTGCAAAACAGAGCCGAGCCAATCCGGCCAGGCGCCCTAGGCAACCTGGCCAGCCACAGCGCTGGCTGAGTGCGCTCTTAATTGCACATGCGTGAAACTGCTCTCAAGCTCACAGGGAGAGAGACAGGAATGGACATGGGGTAGGCGACAGAGCAGGTACGTGCCTGGCGCCCCCCTAGCTTTTCACTCTAGGCAAGTGCCTACTCTGCCTACCCCTAGTTCCGGCCCTGCGGCAAAAAGGCGCTACTGGTAAGTTTAAGAGCCGAATTTCCAGTTATTAAACAATACCCCCCAACCTTAAGGTTGGGCGCGACGGGTGGGGGGGGCTCAGGTGGTGTTGCAGGCTGAAACGTGCCTACGCGGCCTCATCTTCATGCCTGAATTCGGAAACCGCTGTGTTCACTCGGGTTCAGATACATTCGGCTGATTTGGACGAAGAAACACAAAACTTTGCATTATGTCGCTGAAACACGTGTGCCTGCACCTGAGCAGACAGGACTGCGGTTCTGGGCATAGGGGCCGATTTTCAACCTGTATATTTCAGCGAGCCAATTTCAGCCCCCATGTGGCACTAACCTAAATAGGAAAGGTGCCCGGGGGATATTGCATATCTTTTTTCATATTTTGGGAGGCCTTTTCCTCTCCCCATTTGTTATTATAACTTGTGTCCAATGCCGGGCCAAGCCAGCCACCCTAGGCAACCCGACCAGTCGCGTTGTTTCCCACCCCCGATGCGCCCTGTGAACAAGCGCACATGCACGTGTAAATAAGTGCACATATGCTCCCACTACTCCCACATCAGGGGGAACAGCTCCGAATGAGTGAGGAGACAGGGGACCAGACTAGGGATAGGCAGCAGAGAAGGTACATGGCTGGCACACCCCCAGCTTTGTGCCCTAGGCACAGGCCTCTTCTGTCTGCCCCTAGTTCCGGCCCTGTTTGTGTCTGTAAAAACAAGAACATGAATTCCCCACCTGTTACTGGAAACTTGTGGCTTCCAAATATTTTAAGATCAAGCTCCCGCTGAGACACAGCATTTGGCTGTGGCTCCCCCTTAGCTCATAACAGATGTATACAGATGTATATAAACACAACACCATCGAACAGTCATGAATGCAAATATATCTAGGGCAGCAAATTGCTATCCCTCCCATTGTAACATCCTTCAAGCTTGGCTTTTAGAGGTGGCTACATGCCCCCTGAGCTTGCACACTATCTGACTGACAGCCCTGCGGGCTGGACAAGGAACCATACACAGTAACGGAACTCTGCGGCTGCAGCCGACTCCAGCCGGGGGAGCCCTGCAGGGGCAGGGGGTGCCCAGTTGCACCCCCTGCTCCCCTGGTAGTTACGCCCCTGACCATACACATTATAGATGCCATTGTTCCATGTGTTTGGGCTAACAGCCACCCAAAGTATGGAAACAACAGGTGAAGAGTCGCTGCAGCTATACAGGTAGACATGCTGCACTGGCAGATTAGATTTTTAAACCTGCCTTATCCCTAAACTGACTAATATCTAAAATACATGGATATTTGTCCAGATGGCAGGCTGCCATACACATACTGTGGTGTTTATACAAATGGCCTGTAGATGTCACTGTGCTTAAGACTTATACTGTGCATACTTTCTATTGTGCTTACTGTTGTGTAATGGCTGCATGAACCTGCTAATAAAGCACTGTATTCCTCTACTCATCCTCTGCTACCAAAACAAAACACATACCAAAAAAATCATATGAAGTTTATTGGTACAGGTTTGGGATCCATTAGCCTGAGACCTGTTATACAGAAAGCTCTGAATTCTTCCCAACTGCCTTTTAATATTTGCTCCCCTGTCAAAGAATCTGGGCCCTCTAAAATATTTTTAAAAACAAGCTCACTATTTTGTTGGATATAGGGTTCAGGACGCAATAGAAAAAGCAGCACATGATTCTATATACAGACAAACTGCAGACAGGGTAAAGTTAATATATCATTAGAAAATGATGGAAAATATCATTTATAGTCTGGCAGCTTTTATTATTAAATGGGGAGAAGAGGAATTTGCTTATTGCATGCATATGTTTGAGGCATACATCATAATTATACAGCAACTGCTTGTTAGCACAATATAGCACAGACCATGAGAGCACTTCTGCTTGTATTGCTTGCAAATCGACTCTGCTTTGTTCTGTACCACAGCTAATCTTTCATTATACCACTAAATGGATGTGTTTATATGCTAACAAGTGGCAAGTACTAATATCATAATAATATACATAGTAACATCATGTTTTCAGTGAATAAAGAATTAATGTGTAAAAATACAGATTATTATTATTGTTGTTATTATTATTGCATGCACGTATAAAGCACCAACATATTCTGCACTTTACACACTGAACATACAGAATTACTGTACAAAGCAAGAGGAGAAGAGGGCCCTGCCCAAGAGCTTACAATCTAAAACACAGGCTTCTCCTACATCCAAAATTACTGCTTTTTGGTGGATAGAAGTTCATTTGCTCACATTGTTTGCTCTTTTGTCAATTACCTGTAGTACGGGTATGGGACCTGTTATTCAAAATAACAGATGATATTTCCCTGGTCACTATGGCAGCCTTCACACTAAGGGTTTTACCCCGCCTCCTTAGCCAATAGGACAGGTTCTCTTCAAATCCCTCCAATAAAAAACAGTCCTTTAACCCTATATACTCCTCCTACTCCCTCTTAACTCTGTCTTTTTTCCTGTCCTCGCTGGTATAGGACATGGTTTTTTGGGAAAGTTTTTAAGCTTTAATCATTTTTTATTTTATGGCTCACTAGGACCCATTATGGGACCATGATCCTGGGGAGTTCTATTGCCTCTCTCCCTGGAAGGGTCTAGCGTGATGCTGCCTCTCAGAGGAGCAGGCTGACCATAATCCCGTTTTTAGGCAGCAAGGGGTTAAAATAACACATTTTGCCTAATGCAGAGGTCAATGCAAATTGAACAGCTGAGGCATTTTCCAATGTGAGAGGTATTACCTGTGTGTTACACCAGGTTAGGGCGGCACCAGGGTCTTCTTTCCTTTCCTGCGAGTGAGTATAGCTGGTGTGAAGCGCATTGACGCGCACCCGTGCGCATAGTGATGACGTCACTTCAGCGCGCAGAGGATTAATACACGCAAGGAAAGCCAGCGTTTGCGCCGTGTTGCAGGGAAGCTGATTAAGCGTTTCTTGGACACCAACTTGTAAGTCTGTGAGGCTTTGTCTAAATTTATGGAGCTTTTATTTTTAAAAGGTATTCATGGGGTTTCTTTTCTGTAATCAATTTAGATCGCTCACTATGGAGCCACAGGTGCCTAGTAGCCCAGAAATTGCTGCCCAAGGTGTTAGGAGGTGAGCCATGGTAAGGTAGGTTTGTTTTGCAAGGGTTAAAAGAGTGCATTTTTAATGGAAGTATTTTCTTTGGCAGTGTGTCTTCACTCAGAAATAGGGATGTAGCGAACTGCCGTTAATGTGTTCGCGAACGCCGTTCGCGAACACCGGCAAAAAAGCGAACAGTTCGCGAACAGTTCGCGAACAGTTCGCGAACTTCGAACGCTCGATAAAATCGTTCGATCGAACGATCGAAGGATTTTATTCGTACGATCGAAGGATTTTCGTTCGAATCGAACGATCGAAGCTATTCGATCGAATGATTTTAATTCAATCGAATGCTTATAATCGTTCGAACGAATGGAAATCGTTCGATTTTAGCGATCGAACGGTCGAATGGTCGAATGGTCGAACGAAATTTTACCTCGAATCGAACGCGAACACCAATTGGCGAACGTCGCGCGACGTTCGCGAACATTCGGCGGACGCGAACAGTCGAAGTTCGCGCGAACTAGTTCGCCGGCGAACAGTTCGCTACATCCCTACTCAGAAAGAGGAGCAGCAAAGAGAAGAACAAAGTTTGAGTGGCATGTAATAATACAGCACAGAAGCATTCAAAATTTTGTGAGCGCTGTTCCAGAAGGTTAGCTGGAGATGCAGCGGCAGATACAGCGGATATCCTAAAGTGGATTAAAGTGGCAGTAGCGGAAGGAGTTCAGGCAGCCACAAAAAGGCCTAGAAGGGGGTTTGAAACAGAAACTGACATACAGATACAGTGAAATAGCAGTCAATTTTCTGTGGATGAATTGACCGATGAATCTGCAGAGGAAGATTCTGATGAGGAAGAAATTAGATCTTCATTTCATTTTTCACTTGTGGAACCATTAATAAAGGCGGTGCGAATGCAGTTAGAATTGCCAGAGAAGCAGGAAGCTCATTCCTCTTCATTTAATCCTTTTAAGTCGTTGAGGAGGGAGAGAGCTACGTTTCCCGTTCATGAGGTTATTAAGGAAATTGTATCTAAAGAATGGGAAAAGACAGAGGGGAAATATCCAATCCCAGCAAAGGTTTTTAAGAAATATCCTTTTCCGGCACAAGAGGAACAAGTGTTAAGCAAGCCTCCCAAAGTAGACGCAGCAGTGGCTCGTTTAAATCCAATGGATAAAAAAATGGAAACATCTCTAAGAAAATCATATGTGGCAATTGGAGCTGCTACAAAGCCATCATTAGCACTAACATCGGTGTCTAGGGCACTTCAATGTTGGGTCCAAAACATAGAAAAAGCTCTTAAGGAAGGAGTAAATAGAGCAAACATATTAAAATCGCTTGCAGAAGTAAAGCTTGCTACAGACTTTATAGTGGAGGCATCTGTGGATTTAGTTAAGGCATCATCAAGAGCCATGGCTTTATCGGTAGCAGCCAGGAGGGCGTTGTGGTTAAGATCATGGACGGCAGACAGAGCGTCTAAAGTAAGTCTTTGTAATTTGCCATTTGAAGGGACAATGTTATTTGGAGAGAAATTGGAGGAAATCATTAAGAAGGTCACTGGGGGAAGAGCGTTTTTCTCCCACAAGAAAGAGTAACGATGAAAAAGGAAGATAGCCAGAGTAGGCAGTTTTTTCAGAACAGAAGATTTTCAAGAGAACAAAGATTTAATAGATCGTCAAGACAAAATTTCACTTCGGAGCAGTGGAAAGGAGGTCAAAATTCTCTGTTTTCGCAACCAAGAGGAAGAGGATCTAGAGGTGGAGGTCAAAGCAAGAAATCGTTTTGAAGACGAGGCAGTCCAGACCTCCTTTATACCCAGAAGATTACAAGATTTTGTAGAGGTCTAGGCAAAGTCAATAAAAGATCAATGGGTATTACAGACGATATGAAGAGGGTATTTGCTGGAGTTCGAAAGAATACCAGAGAACAATGTTTTTGTAAGGTCCGGGGTACCACTTCAAAGAGAAAAGAGAGAAGTCATGCACAATTATGTAAAACAGTTGCTCAGTGATGGAGCCATTGTCCCAGTCCCAGGGGAGTGCAAAAGGAAAGGATTTTATTCAGCAATGTTCCTTTTAGAGAAGAAAACAGGAGATTTGAGGCCAGTGTTGGACTTGAGGCCAATAAATGCTTATTTAAGAATAAGAAAATTCAGAATGGAATCGATTCAAACCATTATTGCAGAGATTCAACCAGGGGATTGGATGCTGTCCCTGGATTTGAAAGATGCATATTTCCACATTCCAGTGGCAGTATCACATCAAAGATTTCTTCGATTTACAGTGCAAGAAGACAAGCATTTCCAGTTTACATGCCTACCATTTGGATTAGCAACATCTCCCCGTGTGTTCACAAAAGTGCTGCAAGCCTTGATAGCAGAGATCAGGAAAAGAGGAATTTTGATCGATCATTATTTAGACGACATCCTTTTGAGGGCAAGAGATCCAGACACATTGGAGACACACAGAGGTGTTGTAGTGAGAATGTTGCAACAACATGGATGGGAGATCAACATGAAGAAAAGTCACCTCGTACCAGCACAAGATTTGATATATCTGGGGGCAAGGTTTCTGACGCAACAGAATCTGGTAACATTGACGGAAGAGAAGAAGGCCAAGATAAAGAAGGTGATGTCACATTTACTACAGACAGAAATAATGACAGCAAGGGAGATAGCAAGTATACTGGGACTGTTAAATTCATCAGTCCCAATGGTCAAGTGGGCCAGGTGGCATGTCAGGCCATTACAGCAAAGTTTCATTCAACAGTGGAAGAAATCGAATCAGTCATGGAATCAGAGTTTAATAATTACAGCTCAAGTTCAGGAAGAGATGAGGTTGTGGCTAGCAGAAGAAAATCTGGCCAAAGGGAGATCCCTGAGCGAAAGACAGTGGACAATACTGACGACAGACTCCAGCCCATGGGGTTGGGGAGCGCATGTGGATCATACATACCTCCAGGGGAGATGGAAGAGAGAGGAGCAGGATCTGTCGTCCAATATTTTGGAATTAAGAGCTGTTGGAAGAGCAATTCAACAGTTGTCACGTCAAATAGAGGGAACTTCCTTGATGGTGAGAATAGACAATTTGGCAGCGGTCATGTATATAAAGAAACAAGGAGGAACTCGCATCCAAAATTTGTTGAAAGAACTAAGTCCAATTATGAGTTGGGCGGAAACACATCTACAGGACTTGTCAGCACTATACATTCCGGGGAAGCAGAATCAAGTGGCGGATTTTTTGAGTCACACAAGTTTCAACAAGCACGAATGGGAATTGAACCAAGAAGTATTTTTTCAGATAGTCCAAAAGTGGGGTCAGCCAGTAGTGGATCTAATGGCGACGGTGAAGAATCGGAAACTGTGTCAGTTTTATTCGAGGACGGAGTGTGGCCAAGCGGTAGCGATGGATGCTCTGTTACAGGACTGGAGTCAGGGTCTGCTGTACATTTTTCCTCTGTACCCCTTAATTTCGAGAGTGCTCAAGAAGATAAAGAGGGAAGGGGCCAATGTTATAGCAATAATTCCAGATTGGCCGAGGAGGGTCTGGTATCCGTTATTGATATCAATGACGAAAGACAAGCCATGGTCTCTTCCATGGAGGAAGGACCTTCTAATGCAGGGGCCAATAAGGCACCCCTGCCCCCAGGAATTATCTCTGAAGGCTTGGAGATTGAAAGGGGAAGGCTAAGAAAAGAAGGATTTTCAGAAGCAGTGATTATGACAATGTTAGCGGCTAGGAAACCATCTACAAATAAGACTTATCAGAGAGTGTGGAAGATATTTTTACCGTGGCTACTTGAAAGAGGAGTTTCTCCTGAGAAAGTAGCAGTATCTGATGTGTTGGATTTCCTACAAGCAGGGTTTGACAAAAACCTCAGCGCAAGAACTTTGAAGTTACAAACCTCAGCTATTTCAGTACTAACAGAGAAACAATGGGCAAAGGATTCAAAAATAATGAAGTTCTTGACAGGGGTGCTACATTTAAGACCACCAGTCAAGAAGTTTTTGGCTACATGGAATTTACCTCTGGTGTTAAAGAGATTAGCTATAGAGCCGTTTGAACCGATGGAAGCGATTTCAGAGATGTTATTAACAATAAAAACAACCTTCTTAATAGCGGTCACTTCAGCAAGAAGGGTGAGTGACTTGCAAGCTTTTTCGTCAGAAGAGCCATACACAGTGGTTCAGGCAGATAAGGTATTGATGAGAACAGTACCAGAATTTCTGCCAAAAGTGGTAAACAACCAGCATTTGAATAAAGAGATCGTTTTACCAGCGTTCTTTCCAGAGCCAACCTCAGAGCAAGAAAGAGAGTGGCATAACTTAGACGTAGTGAGATGTCTATCGATTTATTTGGAAAGAACAAAGACTTGGAGAAAGTCTAAAAGATTGTTAATAATCCCGTCTGGAAACAGAAAGAGTCAAGGAGCTTCCACTACAACAATAAGTAGATGGATAGTGAACTGTATTAACAAGGCATACCAGGAAGCCGGAATTCGGGCTCCAAAAGGAGTAAAGGCACACTCTACCAGGGCAATCAGTGCTTCATGGGCTTTTCAGGCAGAAGTACCGATCAAAGAAGTATGCAAAGCAGCATCTTGGAGTTCTGCAAATACTTTTTTAAAGCACTATCATTTAGATGTGCGGTCTACCCAAAAAGCGAATGTTGCTTTAAAAATTCTAGAATCAGTATGTGAATAAAACATTTATTTCAGCAGTATAGAGGTTTGTGTTGTTGTATTGTTTTTATCCCTCCCTTACAAATAGCTCAGGTATATCACCCTTAGTGTGAAGGCTGCCATAGTGACCAGGGAAAAGAGAAAATTTAAATTCATACTTACCAGAATTTTCTTTTCCTGGTTACTATGGGCAGCATTCACACTAACCCTCCCAAAAATAAAAGGCTCGGACAAAAGACAGAGTTAAGAGGGAGTAGGAGGAGTATAGGGTTAAAGGACTGTTTTTTATTGGAGGGATTTGAAGAGAACCTGTCCTATTGGCTAAGGAGGCGGGGTAAAACCCTTAGTATGAATGCTGCCCATAGTAACCAGGAAAAGAAAATTCCGGTAAGTATGAATTTAAATTTTCTCTTTTCTATAATTAGACCTTAGGTCTACTAGGAAATAATGTAAACATTAAAGGGATACTGTCAAGGGAAAAAAAATCAAAATAAATCAGTTAATAGTGCTGCTCCAGCAGAATTCTGCACTGAAATCCATTTCTCAAAAGAGCAAACAGATTTGTTTATATTCAATTTTGAAATCTGACATGGGGCTAGACATATTGTCAATTTCCCAGCTTCCCCAAGTCATGTGACTTGTGCTCTAATAAACTTCAATCACTCTTTACTGCTGTACTGCAAGTTGGAGTGATATCACCCCCTCCCTTCCCCCCCCCAGCAGCCAAACAAACGGTAATCAGATAACAGCTCCCTAACACAAGATAACAGCTGCCTGGTAGATCTAAGAACAACACTCAATAGTAAAAACCAATGTCTCACTGAGACTCCTTCTGTTACATTGAGAAGGAAAAACAGCAGCCTGCCAGAAAGCATTTCTCTCCTAAAGTGCAGGCACAAGTCACATGACCAGGGGCAGCTGGGAAACTGACCTAGCCCCATGTCAGATTTCAAAATTGAATATAAAAAAATCTGTTTGCTCTTTTGAGAAATGGATTTCAGTGCAGAATTCTGCTGGAGTAGCACTATTAACTGATGCGTTTTGAAAAAAAACCTGTTTTCCGATGACAGGTTCCTTTAAATAGACCCAAAAGGGCAATTTAGCTTGAAATAAGGATTAATTATATCTGAGTTTGGATAAAGTACAAGATATGGTTTCATATCACTAGTACGGGCAAAACTTTTGCATCCCTGAACAAAATAAAAAAATAAATATATTTAAAACTTTGGATACACCAGCAATTCCAACTTCAAATAAACTTTGGCAGTTCTAGAAACTATAGGGGTCATTTACAGTTCCTCTGGGCAGAAGTCAGGGGGCACAGGCTAGGCCATAGGGCAGATGTTGTTGTATCCAGTACAAACATTATTTTAGTTAGTTACTGTAGCTCTCACAACCCCACCACAACTATAACAAGTGTTTGTTTTTCAGCTTTTCCTCCAGCCTCAAGTCCCCTGATTCTAGCAAGGTTCTGCTGACAGAAAATGCTTTACTCCTTTACTCTAGTTCACTTGATATGTTTAAATCTTTGATCAGATCTCCACTCCGTTTTCTCTTCTAATCTGCATTAGGGAGGCCTTGGAGGCCTTTCTGACTGTGTGTAATAAAGATAATGTATGTATGTATATTTTTATTTGTATAGCGCTCCTTGAGGGCCAAGCACTGTACAGCAAAACAATAAATTAGAAGTAACAAACAAGAGGTCATTGACATAAAAAGTAACAATAAGTGCATCATTAAAAATACAATTCACGTAATTATAAAATATAATTACAATACAGATTAAGTGCTTAGTGTCAAAGAGACAAAAGGCTGGAGGACACTACCCTGTAGGGCTTACAGTCTAATAAATTATCTGCCCTCCTCTGGGCAGCTGCTATTCTATTATTTTTCTATGGATTGGGTTTTTAGATTTTGTCTAACCCCGTTGTTCCACATTCTGGACGTGTAACCGGATTTCTGAGACTTGTGTTGTAATGTTGGCTGTATGGTGCCTAAAAATAAACATTTAGAACCATACAGACATCCACTGTGCCTGTATTTTATGGGAATCATCTCCTAAGAGAGTTTATATGGCTCAAATTAGGAAATGGAATCAGAAGTAAAACTTAGTCCCTGTGTAAAATGTATAATGAAGCAGTAAAATTGTTAATGAATCAGATGAAAGTTGAGTGTAGGACTGGCCAAATATGGGATGACTTTGACGTAGTTAACAAGCTTTAATATATTGCAATATATGGACAAACAATCCCTGTTTTGTTGAAAGGGAGGCCGTTTTTAGTAGTTTAGGGCACAAAATGGGTTGAGTGCAGAGGACCTCTTGAGGACAGAAGACCTCTTGTGTTTGTCTAAAGGAGAAGGAATTACCCAGAGTGAGGACTCAACTACTCAACTGAGGTGCATTAGAATTAAAATATGTTTATCTAGTATCTGAACAGCCATTATTGGGGAGCTGTACTCATCAGTAGAGTAGAGACCCAAGAATCACATTGAATAATGGTATGAATGCCTAGTGATTCCCTTTCTGTATGATATTGACTCTAACCCACTTATAGAAAATGGTGATAATACCATAAAGCGGTTATTCACTTTGAGTTAACTTTTATTGGTATTATGTAGAGAGTGATATGTTGAAAAGTGATATGTTTTCAATTTCTTCAGTTTGCGTGCTTTACTTGTCTTTTGTATCTGCCTCTGTTAAGATGGCCATAGACATGCAGATTATAACCTATGTCAGACGAATGATTGTGCCAATCTTCCAACCTGCAAATAACATTCTGATTACTATAAAGTAGTAAAGAGAACAAATCACACAATGCTTGTGCCATTAATAGTGATGGGCGAATTTATTCGCCAGGGGCAAATTTGCAGGGAATTACCGTGATTCATCACTGGCAAATAAATTCGCAAAACCGCCACTAAATTCGCTACCGAAAAATTTGCAAATTTTTTGCCATTGCGCAAGAATTTGCCCATCACTAGCCATTAATTGACAGGCAGCAATTGTAGTAAAAATAGTAAAAAAGTAAAAATGGAATTTTATTTTTTTGCTTTTCCTTGTCCTTTAAAGTTATGTCTGAGAAATAGTAGTGACAGTCTCCCAGATAGGCAATACATGCAGAGATCTTATTGGTAGCCAATATAATTCTTTTAACCTGTCCAATCAACTGAACGACCGATTGCCATGGTAAGAAAAATGTCGGGAAGTATTATATGTACTTGCATGAAAATGTACCCCTTCCCCCCCCCTTTCTTTCTGTACCCCCTCCCCCCACGCATAAAACTATAAATAAAGATTATAAAAAAAAAAGAAAAAAAGAAAAATGTCGGGACACTCCACACACAATCCAAAAATGATACAAACCATTATTTTGTACAATGGTATCTTTGCGTCTATGGCCAGCTTTACCCTTTCAGTATTTCCTTTATAACTGAGTAGCAATATTAGAACAGCAATGTAAGATCTAGGGAAAAAAAGCCCCCATGTTTCTCTGTCAGTAAGCAAGATATAGTATGACAAAGGATGGGTGAACAGGAAACAGGCACATCATTGTATTATATTTCAGGGTTGTACTTTAATATAAAAGAAACTGTAAAAGAAACTGAATCCTGCCCCCTTGGGAACAGTGATAGAAATAATTAGCCGCGGCCGACGGTGGGATTTAATATCATGCATCCAATGCAGCTTGTCAACTGCCATTCAAATGGCCGACACAGAAGAGCACATTGTCTAATATTCAACAGGCCTCGCACGTTTCCATGAGCGCAGTGATGGCTCGCAGCAGCTGCAGGCTTATAATTATAATACAGAGCTTCAGCACTAGAGATGGCGCGAACTGTTCGCCGGCGAACTTGTTCGCGCGAACATCGGGTGTTCGCGCTCGCCGGAAGTTCGCGAACGTCGCGCGACGTTCGCCATTTTGGGTTCGCCATTGTTGGCGCTTTTTTTTGCCCTCTCACCCCAGACCAGCAGGTACATGGCAGCCAATCAGGAAGCTCTCCCCTGGACCACTCCCCTTCCCTATAAAAACCGAAGCCCTGCAGCGTTTTTTCACTCTGCCTGTGTGTGCTGAAGAGATAGTGTAGGGAGAGAGCTGCTGCCTGTTAGTGATTTCAGGGACAGTTGAAAGTTTGCTGGCTAGTAATCGTTTTGATACTGCTCTGTTATTGGAGGGACAGAAGTCTGCAGGGGTTTGAGGGACATTTAAGCTTAGGTAGCTTTGCTGGCTAGTAATCTACCTTCTACTGCAGTGCTCTGTATGTAGCTGCAGTGGGCAGCTGTCCTGCTTCTGATCTCATCTGCTGACTGCTGCAATAACAGTAGTCCTTGTAAGGACTGCTTTTATTTATTTTTTTGTTCCAATACAGAGCAGTATCAAGCAGATTACTAGCCAGCAAACTTACTATCATCTGTCCCTGAAATCACTAACAGCTCTCCCCCTACACTATCTCTTCCAAGCACACACAGGCAGATTTTTCAGATACATTTTTGCCCTTGATCCCCCTCTGGCATGCCACTGTCCAGGTCGTTGCACCCTTTAAACAACTTTAAAATCATTTTTCTGGCCAGAAATGTCTTTTTTAGATGTTAAAGTTCGCCTTCCCATTGAAGTCTATGGGGTTCGCGAACCGTTCGCGAACCGCTCGCATTTTTGCGCAAGTTCGCGAATATGTTCGCGAACTTTTTTTCCGACGTTCGCTACATCCCTATTCAGCACTTTATTCACTTTAGTGTTATTAGAAAGAATAATACAGTCTTAATCAAAAGCTCATTATTCCTGCCTGCCGCCCTGCCATTTCCAGACTCAAGGCGTGTGGAACTTTTTTTTTCTTATTAGATTATTGCCACCAGGACAAACCTTTTCATTGATCAGCAGGCGGCAGGTGTGGAGTGGCTTTGCATTTCTATACATTAAACTGCAGATTTCTGTGCAGAGAACTTGCCATATATTTATGTTGGCAAAGAAGATTTGTAAAATCTATGACATTTCATTGCTGCTTAAACGCCTGCTCCAGATTCATAAAAATGGGATTTATAGCTATACCCAAATGCTACCAGAAATACAGTTATTACAGTATGTGTAACATACTTTATAGGCATACTAATAAACCAAAAAGGGGACTTCTCCTCCAATGCTAGGCTCCCATAAAATGGGATAAGGTATGTAACCATATGAGAAAGATGTTTAAGATAAAAGGCAATGTTTATTAACCACCACGCCAAAAGCAATTAAAAACATTTAAAACATACTAGAATAGCAGCGCTGCATGGGGTGTAGGGATCCCTACCCTCTAATTATCCAAATTTTGTGGGGCTCCGGGATATCAAATCATAACAAAATATATTCGTATGAAAAGGCTCGTCAGCCTTTGAACATACGACATGTAACCCTGTATGTCCTGGAGTCCGGTAATCAAGGGGACAAGTGTGCGCAAGTCTTCTTATGAATATTCCGATAAATAAAGTAGGTGAATCCTGTGCTTGGGTATAAACAAAAGCCGTTGGTCCTATGGATATGGACCGAGAGCGGAGCCAGTGTGTAAAGGGTCGGGACTCTGGTATGGATCCAATTAACCGCAGTGGAGCACCCAATTTGAATGACAGGAGCGGCTGATTAATGCAGCCGCTTAGGCAGTTGCAAAATTGCAATAGTCACCAATAAATGCCAAGTAGCGGTCCTGACGTCCCGATTATCATTCAAACCCAAATAAATGTTTATACAGACCATATGCAGTGTTCTGTTGTCCATACACCGGGTATTGTCACACTCTCTACACGGATCGTACTGTGTTTTCCAGACGGATTCCCTCTAACGCACCACAGGTCCCCACATACATAGCGGAATCCCACATCACTCCATGCAGACACTGAGCCTCGACAGCTGTTTCGCCACCGACCTTGGCTTTGTCAAGAGGTGGAAGAACCGGATGTAGCATCATTTTATTCTATTGGTCACATGATCTAGACGTTTAGCTTTCACAGTAGCGATATTTTCATGTTCAATTAGATACAATAATATCAACTAGAGTGTTACTTTTCCATGTAGCCATATGTTGTAGCCATTTTTGTATCCATTGGGAAACTCTTGTAGGATAAGAAAATATACATTGCAATATGTTGGAAAAGGAAGAAAAGGATTTATACAATGTGACTCAAATAGATTTCTATTATAAGTATACACCCAATATCAGCGTGGTGGTTAAAATCAAAACTTCCTGAGATACAAATATTATTTGTCGATACTTGAAAATATTGCTATTTTGTATTCATGGTACTATACATGTAATTAAAAAATTACCCAAAGAAAAATTGCATATACATAAAGAAAAATGAATAAAGCAAAATTGAAAAAATAAGTGAGGAAAGAAAGGAAAGGAATAAAGCGAAAGAAAATTGGAGAATACAAAAGGTTATTCCCTTGGGGATTGCATTAGTAGGGAAACTTCATATTACAGGTTCATATTGAAGAATAATAACCTAAATGATGTAAAAGGCTCATATTGCTTTTTGCTTGTGAATCTATCCTTATTTATTTCCAAATTTTTATTTATTAATGAAAGCTTGAAAATTAAGCTGACCATTGAGTCCGAATTCAGATCTAAAAGTGTTGAGTCTAAATATCCAACCTGTCTCCATTTGGAGTAATTTGCTATCCAGATCGCCACCTCGGATATCACCGTGAAGACGGTCGATACCCTGGAAATAGGATCCTCTATGTTGTCCATTATGCCTACAATAAATGTGTTTTGCAATGGATGATAGCAGATTACAATTATTAATGTCGCGCATATGTTCATATATGCGTCGTTTGAGGGGTCTCGTTGTTTTGCCTACATATTTACTGCCACAATGACATGTAAACATGTAAATAACATAGGTTGTAGTGCAGCAGATATAATGTCGCATATCATATCGGGCCTTCGCAGTTCCAAATTCCTTGGACACCTTTACATATTGGCACTGTTCACATGCCCCACAATTATAGGTTCCCACTAGTTTACAACATCCTGCTTTTGTACGTTTTTGAAAGTGACTGTGGGTCAAAAGGTCCCCCATGCTATTGTTTCTCCTATAACCAAATAGAGGACGGGTGGGAATTAACCTACCCACAGTGGGGTCATTTGATAGAATATTCCAATGTTTTTGGATCAAAGACCGAATTTTATGATCCTCCGAACTAAAAGTCAAAATAAGTCTGGTCTCATCTGTCCCCTTTGGTCCTGGTTTATGAGTCTCCGCCTGTTGAGACTTATATAGTAACTCTTCTCTATTGAAGGACAGTGCATTGTGGTAGGCTCTACGTAGGCAACGTGTTTTATAGCCCCGTGCTTTAAATCTTAGATATAATTGGTAAGCTTCCTTTTTGAAATCTTCCTCCGTGGAGCAAATTCTCCGCAATCTGAGGTATTGGCCCTTCGGAATACCCTCAATGCACTTCAAGGGATGCATCGAATCTGCATGTAACAAACTGTTACTGGCTGTCTTCTTGCGAAAAAGGTTGGTAGAAACCAAACCCATTTTGTCTTTTTTGATCTCAATATCCAAGAATTCCAATTTGGTATCGTGAAAATTTAGAGTAAACTTTAGATTAAAATTGTTTTTATTAAGTTTAGCCACAAATTCTCTCAACAATTCTTCGGGACCCTGCCATATGATCAAGATATCGTCGATATATCTATGCCAGCGTAAAATGTGGCACAGATAATCGTCGTATTCATCATCAGAGAATACATGTCGTTCCCATTCCCCTAGGTACAAATTTGCATAGCTGGGTGCACATTTGGCTCCCATAGCCACGCCTTGCCGTTGCAGGTAATAAACACCATTAAAGATAAATATATTATGATGTAAGACAAAACTCAATGCTTGTAATATGAAAGCATGTTCTTTGGAGATTGGTTTCTGTATCCGCTCAAATATGCATTTAATGGCTTCTAGGCCCAATGTGTGGGGTATACTCATATACAGTGCCTCTACATCCAGACCCACTAAAATACAATCCGGATCCAATGTTAATCCGTTTATTTCCCTTAAAAGGTGAGATGTATCTAATACAAATGAGTCCAACAAAGTTACAAGAGGCTGTAATACCATGTCAATATATCCACTTATGGGTTCAGTAAGTGATCCACACCCCGACACGATAGGTCTCCCCGGAGGTTCACTAAGGGACTTGTGAACCTTCGGGAGAGCATAGAATGTTGGTGTCCTAGGGTGTTTAACTTTTAAAAATTCAGAGGTGTTTTGGTCAATGACACCAACCTCATGAGCTTGATCAATCAAATCAAACAGTTTGTCCTTGTACTTTTGTAACTGTGGTAAAAGAATGGGTTGATACCATTGTTTGTTATGTAAAATTTTTGTGCACATCATAATATATTTGGACGAATCCATAACCACAATATTGGAGCCCTTATCTGATGATTTAATGACTATATCAGGATTGTCCCTCAATGTCTTCAATTCACCAGCCTCTTCCCTTGTAAGATTAGGGTGTGTGATGTTCCTAGTCAAGTGTAAAATATCTTCCGTGACCCTTTGTACGAAGGTATCTACTGCTCCATTTTCAGTAGTACTAGGATAACGAGTAGATTTTTTCTTACAGGATGGCAATTTAACATAGTCACCTGAATTTTCCAACCATAAGTCCTGAATGTCCTGCAAAACCTTCTGTTCCTCTTCTACCCTGGGATCATCCCAAAGATCAAATAGAATTTTTAGGGTTTTGAAGTCATTCAAGTTAAATTGGCTAAGATCCAGATCTGCTTTTCGATTGGACTTAGACCATTGTAGCTTTAGAAGTAATCTGCGTGCAAATAAATGGACATCCTTGATTACTGAAAAATGGTCAAGTGATTTTGACGGCACAAAAGTGAGACCCTTCTGTAATAACCCAGTGAGCGTGGAAGTGAGAGTTAAACTAGAAAGATTAATTATCTGTAAATCTTTATGTGATGAAGGTGAAATAGTACTCCCTGTGATCTTCACAGGTTCAGTGACTGTAAAAAACCGGTGCTTTGAACTGAAGGTGTATCTAAAGAAAGATTAGGCAGGAAGGGAGCTCTGACACTCCTCTCCTGTACGGCCTGTGAAGTAACGTGTTCCTTATGAAAAACCGTATTAAACTTTCGTTTTTTCCGGTCAAAGTGTTTTCGTGTATTAGAAGATGTGTCGGAACCGCTTAAATCGCTCTCCGAGTGATTGTCGCGGTCCGATTTCCCATATGTGTACTGTCTAGATTGTGCCCCCTGGGGGCCTCTTGTGCCCTCATTTTTGTTGTATGTGTTAAAAGTACGTGTCTTTTTACTATTCCATAAATAAACATGTTTATTTTCGTAATCAAGGGTGTCCCTATCAAATTTGCGTTTTTTTAAATGCATTACTTCCACATTTAGTTTGTCCATAAAATCTTTCAGATCACTATCCATTTTTTTGAAATCCTCACTCAATTCATATTCTTTTATTTGATCCCAGAGTTGTTTTTGTTGTATTTTTATTGACTCTAATTCCTCAATGTTATACTGTTTAAGAAGGGACATGAGTTTGCAGGAACATTCACTTAAGACTTCTTCCCATTTCGTTTTAAATATTTGTGGTGTATCCTCGAAAGAAGGAAAAATTTGGACTCGTAGACCCCTCGGGATAATTCCCCGTGTCAAATATTCCTCCAAACATATTACATTCCAAAATACATTCAACCTTCTCCGTAGTAAGTTTTTACTTTTCACCATTAGGTGAGAAAGAGTAAGGGAAGCCTTTCCCCCCTGTGTTAAAGATCCTGAAAAAACTGTTCTAGCCAAGGAGGCCCATTTGTTGTCATCTGCAAAAAATTCCATAGTAAAACAAGACAAGGAGAAATAAAAAAGAAAAGAGAGAAGAAAAGAAGAAAAAAAGAGAAAAGAAAATTATTTAAAGCGAACGCTAACCAAAATAGTTATTATTAAAGAGTGACAATAATAATCTGTTCACTAAGAACCACCTATTTTGAGGGAATACTAGTCCCATGTAAGCAAATAACATCCATACTAGAAACAGGTGGAAATCTCAGTAAATCAATGTGTATAATTAGCCTGATTGGAGGTGTCCACAAAACAATTACTATATACTAATAAACCAAAAAGGGGACTTCTCCTCCAATGCTAGGCTCCCATAAAATGGGATAAGGTATGTAACCATATGAGAAAGATGTTTAAGATAAAAGGCAATGTTTATTAACCACCACGCCAAAAGCAATTAAAAACATTTAAAACATACTAGAATAGCAGCGCTGCATGGGGTGTAGGGATCCCTACCCTCTAATTATCCAAATTTTGTGGGGCTCCGGGATATCAAATCATAACAAAATATATTCGTATGAAAAGGCTCGTCAGCCTTTGAACATACGACATGTAACCCTGTATGTCCTGGAGTCCGGTAATCAAGGGGACAAGTGTGCGCAAGTCTTCTTATGAATATTCCGATAAATAAAGTAGGTGAATCCTGTGCTTGGGTATAAACAAAAGCCGTGGGTCCTATGGATATGGACCGAGAGCGGAGCCAGTGTGTAAAGGGTCGGGACTCTGGTATGGATCCAATTAACCTCAGTGGAGCACCCAATTTGAATGACAGGAGCGGCTGATTAATGCAGCCGCTTAGGCAGTTGCAAAATTGCAATAGTCACCAATAAATGCCAAGTAGCGGTCCTGACGTCCCGATTATCATTCAAACCCAAATATTATATATATTTTCAAGTATCGACAAATAATATTTGTATCTCAGGAAGTTTTGATTTTAACCACCACGCTGATATTGGGTGTATACTTATAATAGAAATCTATTTGAGTCACATTGTATAAATCCTTTTCTTCCTTTTCCAACATATTGCAATGTATATTTTCTTATCCTACAAGAGTTTCCCAATGGATACAAAAATGGCTACAACATATGGCTACATGGAAAAGTAACACTCTAGTTGATATTATTGTATCTAATTGAACATGAAAATATCGCTACTGTGAAAGCTAAACGTCTAGATCATGTGACCAATAGAATAAAATGATGCTACATCCGGTTCTTCGACCTCTTGACAAAGCCACGGTGGGTGGCGAAACAGCTGTCGAGGCTCAGTGTCTGCATGGAGTGATGTGGGATTCCGCTATGTATGTGGGGACCTGTGGTGCGTTAGAGGGAATCCGTCTGGAAAACACAGTACGATCCGTGTAGAGAGTGTGACAATACCCAGTATATGGACAACAGAACACTGCATATGGTCTGTATAAACATTTATTTGGGTTTGAATGATAATCGGGACGTCAGGACCGCTACTTGGCATTTATTGGTGACTATTGCAATTTTGCAACTGCCTAAGCGGCTGCATTAATCAGCCGCTCCTGTCATTCAAATTGGGTGCTCCACTGCGGTTAATTGGATCCATACCAGAGTCCCAACCCTTTACACACTGGCTCCGCTCTCGGTCCATATCCATAGGACCCACGGCTTTTGTTTATACCCAAGCACAGGATTCACCTACTTTATTTATCGGAATATTCATAAGAAGACTTGCGCACACTTGTCCCCTTGATTACCGGACTCCAGGACATACAGGGTTACATGTCGTATGTTCAAAGGCTGACGAGCCTTTTCATACGAATATATTTTGTTATGATTTGATATCCCGGAGCCCCACAAAATTTGGATAATTAGAGGGTAGGGATCCCTACACCCCATGCAGCGCTGCTATTCTAGTATGTTTTAAATGTTTTTAATTGCTTTTGGCGTGGTGGTTAATAAACATTGCCTTTTATCTTAAACATCTTTCTCATATGGTTACATACCTTATCCCATTTTATGGGAGCCTAGCATTGGAGGAGAAGTCCCCTTTTTGGTTTATTAGTATATAGTAATTGTTTTGTGGACACCTCCAATCAGGCTAATTATACACATTGATTTACTGAGATTTCCACCTGTTTCTAGTATGGATGTTATATACTTTATAGGCAGACGAGCAGTGTTATTCATTGCGGCATGGTCAGCTGCAGCAAATAATAGCAACTTTTTAACATTTTTAACTATTTTTCAACTTGAAACACTGGACATATTTATAATATCCCACCACAGTCTGTTCATTCTTCTTCATAATCAGTGTAATAATGAAACAGCTATACAATGCATCATTCAAACATTATTACATTTTAGGTCCCTTGCTGATTTTTATGTCACAACTAGAGATGGCGCGAACTGTTCGCCGGCGAACTTGTTCGCGCGAACATCGGGTGTTCGCGCTCGCCGGAAGTTCGCGAACGTCGCGCGACGTTCGCCATTTTGGGTTCGCCATTGTTGGCGCTTTTTTTTTCCCTCTCACCCCAGACCAGCAGGTACATGGCAGCCAATCAGGAAGCTCTCCCCTGGACCACTCCCCTTCCCTATAAAAACCGAAGCCCTGCAGCGTTTTTTTTCACTCTGCCTGTGTGTGCTGAAGAGATAGTGTAGGGAGAGAGCTGCTGCCTGTTAGTGATTTCAGGGACAGTTGAAAGTTTGCTGGCTAGTAATCGTTTTGATACTGCTCTGTTATTGGAGGGACAGAAGTCTGCAGGGGTTTGAGGGACATTTAAGCTTAGGTAGCTTTGCTGGCTAGTAATCTACCTTCTACTGCAGTGCTCTGTATGTAGCTGCAGTGGGCAGCTGTCCTGCTTCTGATCTCATCTGCTGACTGCTGCAATAACAGTAGTCCTTGTAAGGACTGCTTTTATTTATTTTTTGTTGTTTTACTACTACTACTACTACTACTACTACTACTACTATAAGAGCCCAGTGCTATTAGTCTAGCAGTGTTGGGGAGTGGGACTGGTGTGCTAATCTGCTGCTCCTAGTAGTTCAGCAGCACCAACTGTAATTTTTTTTTTTCAATATTCATTTTTTTTTTATTTTACTTTTTTTTATTTTACTACCGCTGTAGTAGTGTATAAGTTGACCTTTTAGGCATTATTTGCCCTGTAGGCATTTTTTGCCCAGTGTGTTATTCAACCAACAGCCATCTAGCTGTGTGACCTTGTTCACATTCTGTCTAAATATCCATAATATTACCGTCTCCAGAAAAAACACCGGAGTGACTTTTTTCAAGCAGCCATAATAAATTTTACGTAATCCGTATCCATCGCTGTAGTAGTGTATAAGTTGACCTTTTAGGCATTATTTGCCCTGTAGGCATTTTTTGCCCAGTGTGTTATTCAACCAACAGCCATCTAGCTGTGTGACCTTGTTCACATTCTGTCTAAATATCCATAATATTACCGTCTCCAGAAAAAACACCGGAGTGACTTTTTTCAAGCAGCCATAATAAATTTTACGTAATCCGTATCCATCGCTGTAGTAGTGTATAAGTTGACCTTTTAGGCATTATTTGCCCTGTAGGCATTTTTTGCCCAGTGTGTTATTCAACCAACAGCCATCTAGCTGTGTGACCTTGTTCACATTCTGTCTAAATATCCATAATATTACCGTCTCCAGAAAAAACACCGGAGTGACTTTTTTCAAGCAGCCATAATAAATTTTACGTAATCCGTATCCATCGCTGTAGTAGTGTATAAGTTGACCTTTTAGGCATTATTTGCCCTGTAGGCATTTTTTGCCCAGTGTGTTATTCAACCAACAGCCATCTAGCTGTGTGACCTTGTTCACATTCTGTCGAAATATCCATAATATTACCGTCTCCAGAAAAAACACCGGAGTGACTTTTTTCAAGCAGCCATAATATATTTTACGTAATCCGTATCCACCGCTGTAGTAGTGTATACGTTGATCTTGTGGGCATTATTTGCACAGTGTTTTCTTCAAACCGCCATCTAGCTGTGTGAGCTTGTTCACATTTTGTCTAAATATTGATAATATTATCGTCTCTAGAAAAACCACTTGAGTTACTTTTTTGTCAAGCAGCATTCTTATATTTTACGTAATCCGTATCCACCGCTGTGTATACGTTGACCTTGTAGGCATTATTTGCACAGTGTTTTCTTCAAACCGCCATCTAGCTGTGTGAGCTTGTTCACATTTTATCTAAATATTGATAATATTATCGTCTCTAGAAAAACCACTTGAGTTACTTTTTTTCAAGCAGCATTCTTATATTTTACGTAATCCGTATCCACCGCTGTGTATACGTTGACCTTGTAGGCATTATTTGCACAGTGTTTTCTTCAAACCGCCATCTAGCTGTGTGAGCTTGTTCACATTTTGTCTAAATATTGATAATATTATCGTCTCTAGAAAAACCACTTGAGTTACTTTTTTTCAAGCAGCATTCTTATATTTTACGTAATCCGTATCCACCGCTGTGTATACGTTGACCTTGTAGGCATTATTTGCACAGTGTTTTCTTCAAACCGCCATCTAGCTGTGTGAGCTTGTTCACATTTTGTCTAAATATTGATAATATTATCGTCTCTAGAAAAACCACTTGAGTTACTTTTTTTCAAGCAGCATTCTTATATTTTACGTAATCCGTATCCACCGCTGTGTATACGTTGACCTTGTAGGCATTATTTGCACAGTGTTTTCTTCAAACCGTCATCTAGCTGTGTGTATTATCGTTTCCAGAAAAACCAACTGAGTTTTTGTTGTTGTTGTTTTTTTAAAAATAATGCCAGGCAAAGGCAGGCCGCCACGCAGAGGCCGTGCTAGGGGCCGTGCTGCTATGCAATCCTGTGGCCCTAGCAAATTGCCCAGTTTTAAAAAGCCAATGACCCTGAACTCCCAAAATGCTGAAGAGGTAGTTGACTGGCTTACACAGCACACCCCATCCTCTACCGTTTCTAACTTTACCACAACATCCTCCTCATCCTCCACTGCTATGGCCACCCCACGTAACACTTCCTCCACCACCGGTGCCCCTTCTTCACTGGAGTCAGAGGAGTTATTTTCCCATGAGTTTCTTGAACTGAGTAATGCGCAACCATTATTGGCAGAAGAAGATGAAGGAGATGAGGACGTTACACCAGATTTAATTCTGGCAGAGAACACGACAGAGATGGACATAATGATGAGTGATGAGGAGGAGGTCCCCGCTGCTGCTTCCTTCTGTGATGTGTCAGAAGAAATTGATGCATCTGAGGAGAATGATGATGAGGAGATTGATGTTTTGTGGGTGCCTAGTAGAAGAGAGCAAGAGGAGGGTAGTTCAGATGGAGAGACGGAGAGTCAGAGAGGCAGTAGGAGAATAAGACTTAGAAGAAGCAGGGAGGACAGCCCGCAGGGATCAGTAGGGCAACAACATGTATCGGCACCTGTGTTCAGCCAGCCAACGCACCCGCCATTGCCGCCAATGCCGCCAACTTCTACTGTTACCGCCAGATCGCACACTTCCAAAAAGTCAGCAGTGTGGGATTTTTTTAATGTGTGTGCCTCTGACAAAAGCATTGTAATTTGCAATGAGTGCAGTCAGAAACTGAGCCTTGGTAAGCCCAACAGCCACATAGGTACAACTTCTATGCGAAGGCACATGAGCGGCAAGCACAAAGCACTTTGGGAGCAACACCTCAAAGGCAACAGGCAAACTAAAAGCCACACTCCTTCTGGTCCAGCATCTTACTGCTCTACCTCTGCTCTCCTTGACCCATCTGAACCACCCTCCACTCCGCCTTCCACCTTGACCACCTGTTCCCATTCCCATTCATCTGCCACCAGCCAAGTTTCTGTGAAGGCCATGTTTGAGCGTAAGAAGCCAATGTCTGACTGTCACCCCCTTGCCCGGCGTCTGACAGCTGGCTTGTCTGCACTCTTAGCCCGCCAGCTTTTACCATACCAGCTGGTGGACTCTGAGGCCTTCCGCAAATTTGTAGCAATTGGGACACCGCAGTGGAAGGTACCCAGCCGCAATTTTTTTTCTAAAAAGGGAATACCACACCTGTACCAACATGTGCAGAGCCAAGTTACCGCATCTCTGTCACTTAGTGTTGGGCCAAAGGTCCATATGACTACTGACGCATGGTCCTCCAAGCATGGTCAGGGCAGGTATGTCACCTACACTGCCCACTGGGTGAACTTGGTAATGGCTGGGAATGGGAAGCAGGGAATGGGTAGCTCAACAACAACAACAACAGTGGAGTTGGTGTCACCGCCACGGATTGCACGCGGTTCTGCCACCACCTCTACTCCTCCATCACTCTCTACCTCGTCTTCTTCCTCTTCTTCTTCTTACTCTGCTGCTGGGTCCTCCTTCTCCTCCTCCACACCTGTGCACCCCCAGCTCCCCCTAGGCTATTCGACGTGCCAGGTACGCCGTTGTCACGCTGTCTTGGGGATGACGTGCCTGGAAAGCAAAAACCATACCGGATCTGTACTCCTGTCATCTCTGCAGTCACAGGCCGATCGGTGGCTGACCCCACACCAACTGCAGATCGGAAAAGTGGTGTGTGACAATGGAAGCAATCTGTTGGCAGCGTTGAGACTGGGAAATTTAACACATGTGCCCTGCATGGCACATGTGTTAAATTTAATAGTCCAACGTTTTGTCTCCAAGTACCCAGGATTCCAGGACGTTCTCACCCAGTCCAGAAAGGTGTCGGCCCATTTCAGACGTTCCTACACAGCCATGGCACGCCTTGCTGACATTCAGCAGCGCTACAACATGCCAGTCAGGCGTTTGATTTCTGACAGCCAGACTCGCTGGAATTCAACGCTCCTTATGTTGGAACGTCTGCTGCAACAACAAAGGGCCGTCAACGAGTACCTTTTTGAACTGGGTGGTAGGACTGGATCTGCAGAGCTGGGGATTTTTTTCCCCCGTTACTGGGTGCTTATGCGCGATGCCTGCAGGCTCATGCGACCTTTTGAAGAGGTGACAAATATGGTCAGTCGCACCGAAGGCACCATCAGCGACCTAATACCCTTCGCTTTCTTCCTGGAGCGTGCCGTGCGACGAGTGACAGATGAGGCTGTAGACCAGCGTGACGAGGAGCTGGAAGCGCACGATTTATGGTCGGAATCACCAGAACGAACCCAGGCACCTGCTGCAACGCAGGGAGAGGTGCCAGAAGTGGAGTCAGAGGAGGAAGGTGGCTTTGTGGAGGAGGAGGACCAACAGGAGCAGGCTTCCCAGGGGGCTAGTGGTGACCTTTTGGGGACCCCTGGTCTTGTACGTGGCTGGGGGGAGGAGACCGTGGATGATGCAGTCCTTGATAATGAGGAAGCGGAGATGGATAGCTCTGCATCCAACCTTGTGAGAATGGGGTCTTTCATGCTGTCATGCCTGTTGAAGGACCCCCGTATCAAGAGGCTTAAGGAGAAGGACCTGTACTGGGTCGCAACGCTACTAGACCCTCGGTACAAGCATAAAGTGGCAGAAATGTTACCAACATACCACAAGTCCGAAAAGATGCGGCATTTACAAACCAGCCTGCAAAACATGTTGTACAATGCTTTTAAGGGTGATGTCACTTCAGGAACTCATCAACATTCCAGGGGCAGAGGTGCCAGTAATCCTGCCACGAGCACACCTGCAAGGACAAAGCCCTTTGGCCGGTCTGTAACATCAGACATGCAAATGTTTTTCTGTCCAAGGCAGCGCCACAACCCTTCTGGATCCACCCTCAAAGAACGCCTCGACCGGCAGGTAGCGGACTACCTGGCATTAACTGCAGATATCGACACTCTGAGGAGCGATGAACCCCTGGACTACTGGGTGCGCAGGCTTGATCTGTGGCCAGAGCTGTCACAATTTGCCATGAACCTCTTGTCTTGCCCAGCCTCAAGTGTGCTCTCAGAAAGGACCTTCAGTGCAGCAGGAGGGATTGTAACTGAGAAGAGAACTCGCCTAGGTCACAAAAGTGTCGATTACCTGACCTTTATTAAAATGAATGAGGGGTGGATCTCGGAGGGTTACTGCACGCCGGAAGACTTGTTCTGACTTCTATGCAGCTGTCCTTCTCTTCAAGCCTCATGACTCCACACACAGCTGTCCTTTAGCGTCCTCCTCCCTCCGCCACCGTTACAAACTAGGGTGCAAACCCTACTGGTTTAATTTTTTCTGGCCTCTGTGCTTCAGTGGCTGCAACCAAAAAAACTGGGCAAACAATGTCTACAAGGTCAACGTATGGCGAAAAATGACTATTTTCAGCATTTATATGGCATATTTTTTCTGGCAACTGTGCTTCAGTGGCTGCGTCCAAAAAAATGCATATTTTCTGCATTTATATGGCATAATTTTTCTGGCCTCTGTGCTTCAGTGGCTGCAACCAAAAAAATGCATATTTTCTGCATTTATATGGCATAATTTTTCTGGCCTCTGTGCTTCAGTGGCTGCAACCAAAAAAATGCATATTTTGTCCATTTATATGGCATAATTTTTCTAGCCTCTGTGCTTCAGTGGCTGCAACCAAAAAAATGCATATTTTCTCCATTTATATGGCATAATTTTTCTGGCCTCTGTGCTTCAGTGGCTGCAACCAAAAAAATTTATATTTTCAGCATTTATATGGCATAATTTTTCTGTCAACTGTGCTTCAGTGGCTGCGACCAAAAAAATGCATATTTTCTGCATTTATATGGCATAATTTTTCTGGCCTCTGTGCTTCAGTGGCTGCAACCAAAAAAATTTATATTTTCAGCATTTATATGGCATAATTTTTCTGGCAACTGTGCTTCAGTGGCTGCGACCAAAAAAATGACTATTTTCAGCATTTATATGGCATATTTTTTCTGGCCTCTGTGCTTCAGTGGCTGCGGCCAAAAAAACTGGGCAAACAATGCCTACAAGGTCAACGACGTTGACCTTGTAGGCATTGTTTGCCCAGTTTTTTTGGCCGCAGCCAATGAAGCACAGAGGCCAGAAAAAATATGCCACATAAATGCTGAAAATAGTCATTTTTTGCCATACGTTGACTCAACGTATATGGCAAAAAATGACTATTTTCAGCATTTATATGGCATATTTTTTCTGGCAACTGTGCTTCAGTGGCTGCAACCAAAAAAACTGGGCAAACAATGTCTACAAGGTCAACGTATGGCGAAAAATGACTATTTTCAGCATTTATATGGCATATTTTTTCTGGCAACTGTGCTTCAGTGGCTGCGTCCAAAAAAACTGGGCAAACAATGTCTACAAGGTCAACGTATGGCGAAAAATGACTATTTTCAGCATTTATATGGCATATTTTTTCTGGCAACTGTGCTTCAGTGGCTGCGTCCAAAAAAACTGGGCAAACAATGCCTACAAGGTCAATGTATGGCAGTTGTTTAAAGAGAACAGTAGATTACTAGCCAGCAAAGCTACCTAAGCTAAAATGTCCCTCAAATCCCTGCAGACTTCTGTCCCTCCAATACAGAGCAGTATCAAGCAGATTACTAGCCAGCAAACTTACTATCATCTGTCCCTGAAATCACTAACAGCTCTCCCCCTACACTATCTCTTCCAAGCACACACAGGCAGATTTTTCAGATAAATTTTTGCCCTTGATCCCCCTCTGGCATGCCACTGTCCAGGTCGTTGCACCCTTTAAACAACTTTAAAATCATTTTTCTGGCCAGAAATGTCTTTTTTAGATGTTAAAGTTCGCCTTCCCATTGAAGTCTATGGGGTTCGCGAACCGTTCGCGAACCACTCGCATTTTTGCGCAAGTTCGCGAATATGTTCGCAAACTTTTTTTCCGACGTTCGCTACATCCCTAGTCACAACAAGAGCTTTAGTTTCTGCAGTGTGATGCCTAATACTATGGTAGCCTCAGTTAGTGACTGGCACAGTGATGTGAATGACTGCAAAACCACCACAAAGGGTGCTGCACCTTACCCTATAATGACAGTGCTTTCCATTTTCATTAATCTTGTCCTACAGGAGTCAGTGTTTTTAAGATAGTCATACACATTAAAATATGTCAGTTTAGCAAGGCTGTCAAATGAGGGGATATTTACCTGATTTGGCCACCTACATGCTTAGCCAAATTGTCTGATAATGGGCTACATAAGCACCCATTCCCACACCTGGCCACCACTCAGTCAATATGGGTGCTTCAGCAGGCTTGTTGGGAGAGGACAATATCCGTGCTAGGCCAGGGTGCCAATGACTGGATCATATTGAGCACTAATGAGTGTGGTGAGTACAACAGCACCATGCCTATGCAGGCCTTGCCCATTGCAATTTTGAAGCCATGGTATGGTGGCTTGTCAATTTTAAATCATAACTTTGTAACTAGTATTCCCTCAAAACTTTTGTGTTTGTAAATACATGTACTTGCATAGATACTAAATAACTAGTGAAACAGGGTACCAGGGAATGTGGATTAGCTGCCTTGTCTTACCGCTTTTAATAGCAATACATTAACAAATAACTTGAAAACCATGGAAAATCTGTAATGAATGTATATTGCAAAGTCGCTTAGCATCGTGACGTCTTTTATTAGAGTTGACATTTGGGTTGACATTCCCTTTAAGTTGTAACCAAATGCTATTGAGCACTTTATTCTGAAAGCATTGGGAGTAAGAGGTTAGAGATACAGTATATATTCAATCAAGAAAACAAGCAAGATTCTGCTGGTCCTTTTGCTCCAAAAAATGCACACGATCACTAAAATGAGTGATTGACAAATAGCAAGGGCTTCCAGTTTAGATATATGATTAATGAATATGAAGTACCTACTGGGGAAAATTAACCATCTATGCATGATATTACACAGCCTTTCCTTTGCTCTGGGCTACAATAATACAATTGGGTCACATAAGCCTCTGGGGCATGTATAGGTTCCCTTGTTGCCCATTTCTTCTTTTGTATGTAGGGCAGTTAAATTAAGGATCAGTTTTCAGTTGGCATCTGGGTCTTTTCTGCTGCATTGTGTGCTGCCCTAAAACAAAGGGAAATCTATCAATGTAAAGTAGGTCAGCCATACCTGAAGAAGATACAGAAACACCACCTTAAACTAGGTCATGAATTCAAGCAACAAGCTATATAAATATAATTTCAATGTATCTTTGTACCAGAATACACATGGAACTTTGGTTCTT
Source organism: Xenopus petersii (assembly GCA_038501925.1). Classification (NCBI taxonomy): domain Eukaryota; kingdom Metazoa; phylum Chordata; class Amphibia; order Anura; family Pipidae; genus Xenopus; species Xenopus petersii. The sequence goes on along the minus strand of CM076672.1, from coordinate 206,326,551 downwards.
TCATTGGAAATAATGTGTTGGCTGGCTATTTCCAATGGCTTGGGCAGGATTAATGTAGTAAACAAATAAAAACAAATATATATCTGTGTATTTATTGTGAATACAACACATATTCAGATATGGGACTTATTATCCAAAATACCTGGATTTTTCCAGATAACGGATCTGTCAGTAATTTGGATCTTTATACCTTAAGTCTACTTAAAATTAATATATAAAATAGGATGGTTTTACCTCTAATAAGGAGAAATTATATCTTAGTTGGAATCAAGTACAAAGAGAAAAACCAAATAAATTTTAAAAATCAGAATTATTTGATTAAAACGTCCTTCTCGTAATTCGGAGCTTTTTTATAACAGGTTTCCAGATAACAGATGCCATACCTGTAATAGCTAAATTAGTGTAACCCGTTCGACACCCCTTTTTCCTTTGTTACACTCCACGTGTGACGTTTACCTGATGGCACGGGACAAACCTGAGCCACTCCGCAGTGGCATTGGGAGAGACTGGGTACCTGGTACTAATTTGCGCAGTGCCTCAGCCTAGTGGTATCCGGGAATGCACCTACGGGTGGCCCCACTAGGAATACAGTAATAAAACACACACAGTATTAGCATTTCATAGCGAAGATGCTCTAGCATTCATTTGTGCCTAGCGAAACTTCAAAGATGATGTTGAGCTTAGACCAATTTGCATAGGGCAGAAAATTTAAAGTTTTACTGAGGTCTTTATTATAAATGTTGCTGCAGAATGTTTAAGTTACCGGTTTTTATTACACATGTCCAGGCAACACATGAGCCCACCATAAAATTTTTGTTCCATGTGTTATAAAATGTCTTGAGAAAATCAGTTACCCCATAAAAAGTCAAAGTTAGGACTTTTGCAGTCCGGCTTAAAAAAAAAGAAAAAGTCGACAGCGTTTTTTGAACTTTAATGCATTTTCTGCACACTGGATATGATGTAAGTGACAGAAGATTGAGGAAGATCTAGCTTCTTTTAAGCACTTCACCTGGTCTGAAATGGCAAAGTCAAATCTGGCAAAAGAAGTAAGGTTCAGTAAAATCTGCACTTTACTGAATTTTGGAGTAATGACCATTCGCCAGAGCAAAAAGTCGTTAGTGCAAACTAACGCTAGCGACGGTCTCTTTCGCAAATGAATTGACTCCTGTGCCGGTTAGTAAATTGGCGATGTCCCTGCGGATGTGCTTTCTGGCAAAAAGTCACTAGCGTTAGCCACTTCCCACTTTAGTAAATCTGCCCCAACTATCTTTTAACCTGGCACGTACCTACCCATGGTGTAGTATAGCGCATACTAGGGGCAAGTATTGAATATAGCAAGGGACATCCAAAAGTAATTTATATGGGCCTTCACTCCATATGTGCCTCCACTAAAGTTTTACATACATGTTCCTTCTTCTAGGGACTTTAATGTTAGCATATTTACTCTTTTTAAGACCATTTACCTCACCTTACTAGAACTCCCAGCACCCATGGCATTGTTCTCCAGGGGCCACAGGAAGTATTGATGCTTGTTCACCTTGTTATACAAACTTTAATGCTTTCAGGGAAGACTGACCTGACAAGTGATGGTGTTTGCTGAGAGCAGTGAACCAGGGCACATCAGTGGCCCTGATCCTTGTTAATCTGTTAGCATGGTAATAAAATGGTTATCTTGGAAACACTTTTCATACATGCGGATCATCAGCAGTGATGCCCTGGGCATACATCTACCATCTTAACTACAACTGCCATTAGTGCAAAAATAGGCAGGGCTGGTGGTTGTCAAGCAACCATAAGAGAAGCAGGGTACCCTAATCCCCACCTTTCTTAGGACATTTGTCATCTTCATACTGGCTTCAGATTCTTACAATTAGGGGCAGATTTATCAAGGGTCGAAGTGAATTCAAGGCAATTTTCGAAGTAAAAAAATTCGAAATTTTTTGAATACTTCGACCATCGAATAGGATACTACGACTTTGAATTTACTTTGATTCAAAGTAAAAATCGTTAGAATATTCGACCATTCGATAATTAAAGTACTGTCTCTTTAAAAAAAGTCGACTTCAATACTTGGCCAAATTAAACATGCCGAAGTGCTATGTTAGCCTATGGGGACCTTCTATAACCATTTTCGAAGTCTTCACACATCGAAGTAAAATAATTCGATCATACGCTAAAATCGTTCGATCATTCGCTAAAATCGTTCGATCATACGCTGAAATCGTTCGAATCGTTCGAAATTGTTCAAATCGCACGATTTAATTGTTCGTTCGAACGATTTCACTTTGACCGTTCAACGGCCAAACTCTGTGAAAAATACTTCGACTTCGGTATTGGAAGTATTTCAATTAGATGGTCGAATTTCGAGGTATTTTTTACTTCGAAATTCGACCCTTGATAAATCTGCCTCTTAGTGTGTCCAGCATGCTTTACAATTGTAAGTTGCTATCACCTGATTATGTGAAGGTAAAGGTGGCCATACACTATAAGATCCGCTTGTTTGGCACCAAAGGCCAAATTCGGTGAAATCCGGTGAAAAATACTTTGACTTCGGTATTCGAAGTATTTCAATTAGATGGTCGAATTTCGAAGTATTTTTTACTTCGAAATTCGACCTTTGATAAATCTGCCTCTGAGTGTTTCCAGCATGCTTTACAAATGTAAGTTGTAATCACCTGATTATGTGAAGGTAAAGGTGGCCATACACTATAAGATCCGCTTGTTTGGCACCAAAGGCCCGTGTGTGGCCACCATTAGTTAGGCATCCCCACTCCCCCAGTGATTATAATTATAATCACTAACCTGTCAGACCCCAGGCTGGTGATTTTCTTCACTGAAAACTGCAGAAGTGCAGGGAGAGTATCGATAGCCAGACAGTAGAAATTACATTTACAAATATCATTAAAATCAATATTTGTAATGTATTAGGCAATGTTGCTTAGAATTATATTTTCTTTTTCAACAAGCAAAAAAAAAAAACATTTTTTGGCTAGAAATCCCCTTTAAATCCCCTTTAAAAAATCAGGTATATTAGCATTATTTCAACTGATGTCTGTGGAGTTATTGAGTAAAATGTGCCAAATTGCCAAATGGGCAATAAGCATTATAGTTTATACAGGTATGGGATTCCTTATCTGGAAAATACATCTCCCATTCTCCCACAAATCCATTTTAAGCAAAAAAATTCTAGTTTTTAAAAATAATTTATTTTCTCTCTGTATTAATAAAATGGCACCTTGTATTTGATGGTAACTGACCTGCATGAACCCATATTGGTGGCAAAACAATCCTATTGGGTTTATTTAATGTTTACATTATTTTTTTAGTAGACTTAAAGGGATACTATCATGGGAAAAACATTTTTTTCAAAAAGTATCAGTTAATAGTGCTGCTCCAGCAGAATTCTGCATTGAAATCCATTTCTCAAAAGAGCAAACAGATTTTTTCATATTCAATTTTGAAATCTGACATGGGGCTAGACATATTGTCAATTTCCCAGCTGCCCCAAGTCATGTGACTTGTGCTCTGATAAACTTCAATCACTCTTTACTGCTGTACTGTACTGCAAGTTGAAGTCAGGGGCGCTCCACCAATGAGGCGAGTTGAGACACTCGCCATAGGCGGCAGCGTCCCCCTGGTTACCAGGGGCGGCAAAAATGCCGCTCCTGGTAACTAAGAGTCGAATTTCCGGTTTTCAACCCGGAAATTCGGCTCTTCTAGTGCAGAGAGCGCAATTGCGCTCTCTGCACTAGCGTCGTGCAGCGCCCCGACCCCCTCCTGCGCAGAAAATGTGAGCACCGTGAGGAGGGGTCGGGGCGGCAACGGAAGGCTGCCTCAGGCGGCAGAAAGGCGCGGATTGGCACTGGTTGAAGTGATATCACCCCCTTCCCTTTCCCCCCCTTACCCCCCCCCAGCAGCCAAACAACAGAACAATGGGAAGGTAACAGGATAGCAGCTCCCTAACACAATATAACAGCTGCCTGGTAGATCTAAGAACAACACTCAATAGTAAAAACCCATGTCTCACTGAGACACATTTAGTTACATTGAGAACGAAAAACAGCAGCCTGACAGAAAGCATTTCTCTCCTAAAGTGCAGGCACAAGTCACATGACCAGGGGCAGCTGGGAAATTGACAAAATGTCTAGCCCCATGTCAGATTTCAAAATTGAATATAAAAAAATCTGTTTTCTCTTTTGAGAAATGGATTTCAGTGCAGAATTCAGCTGGAGTAGCACTATTAACTGATGCGTTTTGAAAAAAACATGTTTTCCGATGACAGGATCCCTTTAAGATATGAAGATCCAAATTATGCAAAGATCCGTTTATCTGGAAAACCCCAGGCCACTTATTGCCATGGTGTACTAAAGGCAGGGAGCTCCCAATTCAATGGGGTTTGATCCGAGAGGTTATCCCTGAAAGGAATGTTGAAATCAGAATTTTCCATGTTGCCCTTAGATCAGTTCAAAGCTCAGGTCTGCTGACAGATTTATGTACTTCCAAACCCAAGAACTGACTGTGCAGCCATAATAATGAGAGGGAGCTGTTGGAAGATGCAGTGGGTTGTCTATAAACAGCAGTGGCAGAGCAGTGTTATTGTGGCCCCTGCAATTGAGTAGCACAGAATTTCAAAGGCAGCTTTTGCCATAGGAAAATGATTGCTTTTCATTAAAGCAGCACTACAGCTGTGTTAGTATAAAAGACTTGTTGTTTTGCTTGTAGCGAATATGTTAGCCTATTTTGTACAGAATCCTGGATTATTCTCAGCTTGTAAATAAATGATGGCATGTTATGAATAATAAAATATTCCTTGCAGCATTTTCTTTGAAATAGTTCTAGAAGTCGAATTTTCCTTTGTGGGTGTGGAATACATTGTTAGAATAAATATTGCAGCACCATATAATATATTCTGTTTTATGTGCCCCTTTATCCTCACAAACACTTTGCTCGAGAACTGCAAAGCGCTGAAGTACCATTGTACAGACAAGAACACGATGCATCCATGCAAGTAGAGTAGACAGTGGGATGCTATAAAAATAAATTGCAGCTGGTCTTACTTTTTGCACTGAGAGAACCTGACATAGAGGTTTTTCTTAGAACGTTATTGTTTTCATCATGCTAAAAGTTTCTACAAATCCTTTTCGATTGTAAGCTGTCATGGGCAGGGACCTATTACCTCCTGTCTCAGCCAATTTGATGGAAACTGCTGTACAGCACAATGCCATATGCTGGCGCTCAATAAATAGGCATTAATAATAATACTTATCATCATCAAATCGGCTTTCATTCTGATCCCTTCAAAGTTGTGTTTGTTAAGGTTTTAAAGTCTCTCTTAATAGGTTTTTTTACTCAGAGATTAGAATGAGCTTAGACAGACGGGCAAGCACTTCTGCGGGTCAACTTGCTTGAGAATAAAAGTCAGTCTTTATTTCATATTGCGAAAACTATTACTGCCCGATATGACTAAAACCATTATTGCCTGTGTACTCCTAGGCCATCATACATAGAATTCAAAAATGTTTTTTAATGTTTATTAATACATAATATGTGACCCTCTCACAGATGAACCTTTAAAGAACATGTAAAAAGGCATTAACCTTAATATGAAACTTTTTTCATGCACAAAAAACATCTTTTAGATACAATAAGCAGTAAAATTTTTGAAAATTTAACTTTGAAATTAAAACCTATAGGTTAAATCACTGAAGTTAATACTTAAAAGGGTAGTTCACCTTTAAAGGAGAATGAAAGCCTTCGTGCACTTGGGGGTGCCAAATGTTAGGCACCCCCAAGTGATTGTATTTATTTACCTGAAAACCCAGGCTGGTGCAGAAAACTGCGATCCTCTTCCGTCTTCTTCTTTCTTTACACAGCTGTGCAAGCGCAGTAGAACGAAATGCCGAACAAAAAGTTGGCTATGTTGTTCAACTGCACAAGTGTCTGTCCCGGGAAATTTGAAGAAAGAAGAAGCCGGAAGAGGATCTCTCTGTGGTGTTCGCTGGAATAACCCCAAGCCAGTGCAGTTTTTTGCTGATAGGAGCACCGGCCCAGGGTTTCAGGTAAATCAATACAATGACTTGGGAGTGCCTAACATTTGGCACCCCCAAGTGCAAGATGACTTTCCTTCTCCTTTAAGTTAAATATTAAGTATAGGTAAACTATTTTCATTTGGTCTTCATTATTTATTTTTTTCATCTTTTTCAATTATTTGTGTAAAGGGGGTGTGTTCGTTATCGCTGTTTATGCAGATGTTTGATACTTAGTATTCATACATAGGCGATATCATTGGTTGATAACTCCGCCTATTTATTCCTTAAAGAACTACTCTTAATTGACCTTTCACTATGTACGCTATATACTGTACTGTACTAACTATCTGCGTGCGCTTACTACTCTAATTACCATAATAACAAACACAACACAGAAGTTACAAATAACACAATATATATTTAATACGACACTCAACAATAAAAACAGCAACTACCTCTAATGCAGATATACCAATTACACAACATAAAACAACTAAATAAAACAATCCTCATTTACACTAACAGTCCCCGAAATTCACCCACAATCTAACAACACATACACAATCACACACGTTATAATTGCCCGCCCTTCCTGGTGCTAAACTTTCCCTAAACCAACAAAAGGGTGAAACAAACTGGGGTACAGGGGATAGGGAATTGGTGGTATTTTCGTTGGTGGGATAATAGGGGTGTGAATAGGGGTTAGTGGAATCGTTGGTGGGAGTAGGGGTTTGAGGAGTAGGGGTTAATGGGATTCGTTGGTGGGATAGAGCAGTGGGGTTAATGGGATTCGTTGGTGGGATAGTAGGGGTTTGAGCAGTAAGGGTTAATGGGATTCGTTGGTGGGATAGTAGGGGTTTGAGCAGTAGGGGTTAATGGGATTCGTTGGTGGGATAGTAGGGGTTGATATACTCAGCCTGGTTTAAATGCTCATTGTCCAGGGGGGTGATGTCCTCCGGGCGCTCCACAAAAGAAGAAGAGAGAGAGTGCAGCTGCGCCGGCCCTTTTAAACCCTGCTCAGTCCGCCCAGCAGCGTGCACACACGCCCCTCCTCTGGCACGCACCACTCTAACACGTGGGCCGGCGCGGTGATATGACGGCACTGCACATGCGCGCGCACGTCTGTTCGGCGCTGCCGGCTTGGAGGATCAAAGCAGATCCTCCGGCCGGACCGTGCCTGGCTGGGAAGATGGGACCCATCCTTCCCTTACAATTTGCCTATTTCTTCTGACTCTTTCCAGCTTTCAAATGAAGGTCGCTGATCCCATCTAAAAATGAAATACTCTGTAAGGCTACAGTTTTATTGTTATTGCTAATTTTCTTAGTCATCTTTCTATTCAGGCCTCTCTTATTCATATTCATATTGTTTTGACACAGTTGATGTTTGAGAACAAGAACACAATATGGTTGATCTGCTCCTGCTATTGCAAGTGATTTAGAAGAAATTCATCCTCTGTGCTAAAACTGCATTGAAGTCACTGGAAGTGACCAAAAATTATTCCTTAAAAAAACATGCCTGGGGTGGCAGGAATCAACCCTTAAAAGTCAAGTCCCACTGCTTTGTTTCCGAAAAACTGTGACAACCACTTTGCTAACATCACCAAACAAAAATACATTTTAGAAACAAATTCACGTACCTCCAAAATTACTTTTGAATTTCAGATTATAATTGTTTGCATTCAGCTGTGTTACAAAACATTCAAAAGTATCACTCAAACTCATATGAACAATAAATTGTCCGCACAGCGTATGCTACCTCCAAAGATGTGGGTCTCTTTCCAACAGTCCATAAAGAGGTTACTGTAGATGGGCAAAATTTTTTCGCTCATTGATGTCCCACGTCTTTGGAGGTAAAATGTTGATCCAGATGTTTACAAATTGTGCTTCAATAAATACTGAATGGCTAAAACACTAAGCATATAGGCTTGACAGAACCATAGATTTGGATCCGTACATTTTCCAGCATTATTTCTGGTTTAAAACAATTGCTAATTTGGCATCATTTGACTTAAACAGGGGGTTTTATACATCAGGGCTTGATGTAATTCATGGTTAGCATTATTTACTATTTGTTTAATTTTGGTTGTCCATATTTTGAGAGATCAGAAAGAGCTTTTGGCTCATGTGACTATAGGGGAGACCTATTGAGCCTATGACTAAATGCCCATAAGGCACAAAACACGTAAAGCTTATCTGAGATGTTTTTACTTTAATTTTAAGTAAATAAATGTACTGCATCAACTTCCTATACTATAGACCAGTGATCCCCAACCAGTAGCTCGTGCGCAACATGTTACTCTCCAACCCCTTGGATGTTGCTCCCAATGACCTCAAAGCAGGTGCTTATTTTTGAATGCCAGGTTTGGAAGCAAGTAATTGCTTAAAAACTAAGTACAGTGCTAAGTACAGCTTCCTATAGGCTGCCAGTCCAAATAGGGGCTACCAAACAGCCAATCACAGCCCTTATTTGGCACCCCAAGGGACTTTTTCATACTTGTGTTGCTCCCCAACTCTTTTTACATTTGAATGTGGCTTACGAGTAAAAAAGGTTGGGGACCCCTGCTACAGACTATACTAGAAGATAAGGGCACACACCTCTTGCCTACCCCTGCCACCGGTGTATAAATTGACTTTCTCCTTTGTTGAGCAATATATTTCATTGCATGATAATTTCTAATCCACATGTACTGTATCCATAGCAAAACAACTCTCTTACATTTTATTGGCTCCCTCTTGTGCATTGTGAAGTGAGTGGGGATTCTTAGATACTGATAAAGCACATACTGGCCCTAGGTCCTTCCCAGGGATTGGCAGCTCATTTATCACCTCTGATTACTACTCTTCAGCTCAAGAAAGAAATTTACCTCCAGAAACTCTCCTTGTTAAAAGCTTTATATAAAGGGCTGAATGGCCACAGCTGGGGAACGAGGAAATACTTCCCTGTGATTGATACCAGACCTTATGCAAAAGAACGAAACATCCTGTAATCTGTCTAAAGCCCTAACCCACCAGTCATATCCAGATCCCATTTTAAACACTGTGTTCCCCTTTCCCACATTATTACTACACATTCACATTGCCCCTTGTTTGACAGCAGGAACTCGGGCCTAGCTTTCAATGCAAACAGTTTGCATACATGCAAACATTTCTTTTGGAACAAGCTATTTGCAGCTAATGTGAAATGCAAATGTTATATTATTCCAGGAACATATTTGGGTCTCCCTGCCAACAAAACAGCAATGTAGTTTAGAACCTTCATACAGAGATTCATTGTATATAAAATTATACTTAATTCCATTTATACCTTCAAAGTCAAATAAGACCCCCTATGGTCTGACAAAGACATTTGGGACTCAAACGTGCGATGTAAAACATACTTTTCTGGTAGGCTAGTCCAACCCTGTATACTTAGGTGTCTATGGCAGCATATATGTGACACTGGCTCAGTCAAAAGATGTGCCTTGATAGTAGCAGCAGCCTGGGCCTAGATGTAAAGAAGGCTTAGTTTGAGTCTTACATGATGTGTCATCAAAGAGAAAGTCTTCTTTCCCAAGCCTGGGGTGCATGAAATATTTTGCTCTAAGCCAAGTAAGTTGCTTTGGTCCTCTTTTCTCTGATTGTTGTCTTAATCATTTAGATTTTTTAGTGCTCCTCTAATTCCTTCTAGACTGTGCATAAAATAACCTTTTGTGTTTTTGTGAGTGTAGACTCTGATGGGTGTGTCTGAGGAAGTCCTTATCCATGTGTGTGTGCATATACGCATGCACATATGTCCACATACACCATTTTCCGAGCACTCCATAACTTTTTGTGTGTGCTGGAGCTGTCATTTGTGCACAACAAAAAGCAGTACAGGTATGGGACCAGTTATCCAGAATGCTTGGGAGTTTTCCTTATTTTGTATCTACATACTTTAAGTCTACTAAAAAATAGGGATGTGCCGAATCCACTATTTTGGATTCGGCCGAACCCCCGAATCCTTCGTGAAAGATTCGTCTGAATACCGAACCGAATCCGAATCCTAATTTGCATATGCAAATTAGGGGTGGGAAGGGAAAAACATATTTTACTTCATTGTTTTGTGACAAAAAGTCACGCGACTTCCCTCCCCTTCCACTTCCCTCCATCCACTTTGCATTTATTTCTAAACACAAATGCCTGTTTTGTTCTGATTATATAGTGAATTTTAAATTTGTATTCAGCAGAGACAAAACCCATGATGATGACTAAATACATTATAAAACTTTCCTTCCAGTCTGTGTGAAATAAAACCAACTGGCTAGTTGACTTTCTCTGCACTTAGAAGATGCATATCATTTGTCAGGCACAGATTAGCCTAAATCAAACATGTCCGTAGGTCCAGCTGCGAAGATACAAATATTCCCACGATTCTTATGCACAGTTTCACGTGTACTGCAGCCTAAATATATTTAGTTATGTAAGAACACCAGCCCAAAACAACTGGCTAATTACACATGGTCTAATTGCATCTAAGAGGATAATTGCCATCTTAATTTTAAAGCAAAAATGGAAATACTTGCAGGCTGAACTTCAAACATACACAATCAAAGCACTCCCTTAGGTTCATCCGAGTATTCCGGGGGAAAAACGTCATTTTTAAAATATACTTTTTTATGCAAATGAATTGGAAACAGAACAGACAATTCAATACACAGTTAAACACATTTCATATTATTTCACATTCTTGTTTTTGCTTTTTTTCCCGCATGTGGGAGCCATGGCTGGAGGCAAGTAGGCAGCTGGCATGAAGACAAGCCCCAATGACACACACATTGTGATTTGTTAACTGAATATGTGACAGTGAGATTTATAAATTCTAAGCTTTAAAGGTTTATTAAGCTTCCCTGGGTGTTAAGGTTGATGCTCCTATCTCATAGAAACTGGGGCTCACATAAACTTAAATTTAAAGACAAGAGTAAAGTTGCCAATTGGGATTCAACCCTGACTTCTTAGCAGGGCAAAGTACTAAATGTCTAACACTGTTCTGGTATAATAATATGGGTAATTAATGGGGCAGGTGACATTTAATTTAACTTTTAGTTTATCATAGAATGGCAACTTTTCAATCGGTCTTCATTTTGTCATTTTTTTACTTTTTGAATTATTTCATTCTTCCAGCTTTAAAATGGGGGCCACTGACCCCATATAAAAAACAAATACTCTAATATTGATATTGCTACTTTTTAGTGCTCACCTTTCTTTTCACTCCTATTCACATTCCAGTCTCTTACGCAAATCAATGCATGGTTGCTGAAAGAGCTGCTGAATAAAAAACACATATATGAAGACCAATTACAAATAGTTTCAAAATATCACTCTCTACATCATACTAACAGTTAATTTAAAGGTGAACAACCCCTTTAAAATAAATGCTAACTGAAACCAGAGCACTTTGCAATAGCATTCAGATAGACCTTTGCTTTCATGTTCTAATTGGTATTCCAATGATAAAAATAGATTGCTGATTTAAGGACCAGCTAATTGGAGCAGGTTCCTTGATATTGAAAACCTTTTCCTTTGTCATTGTAGTTTGAACACTAGGCAGAGGGCAAATAAGGCTTTCCTGCACTGTAAAAATGTAAAATGAATTGTTTTCAGCTTTAAAATTGCCTTTACAAGAGATTCAAAAATAATATGAAATTTCAGCAAATTGTGAATTTTTCTAATTGTGAAACAGACGTTTTGTGTCAGTGGAAAACACAGTTATTCTGTTTGTTCCCAGGAGAGAGTGAGTTGCCGGAATATGAATAGTTTTGCCATTATTGTGACTTTTAGTAATACAGAAACTGGACAGATACTGGAAAATCTGTTTAACGAGAAACAATGTATTCAGGGAGTTGTATCTGCACACATTTAGCTGCTGTTTCCCCTTCTTCTAACTTTTTGCACAAGTTGTTATTATCCTTTATTTATGTAGGCCGTATTATATGCTGTGCCTGTGTATATTTTGTAATTTAAATCACCTCTGTTCCCACACACATATAATAATTAAGCTAAACAATTATATGTTTAAAATGTAGTAAATCATTCACCTTTCACTAATATGGACCTCAACCCACACATCCAAATAAAAGCCATTAAATCTACAGTATATAGGCACCTGAGGGCATGTGTCTAGTGTGTCAGCTTCAGAGGTGGACCGTAGATTGTTTGCCATCAGGGGCCCCATACAAGGTATTTATTGCCCCCTCCCATGAATACAAGAGAAAGTACCAAAAGTTTTGACTATGCCCCTTGTGTGTGCTACAAAATGATCAACGAGCAGGTAGGCAGGTTTTGCTGGGACAAAAGGTTGCACTTTATGGATGTGTGTGTGTTTTTTTTATCCACAGCTACTATGATTCATTTTCATCAAATCATTTTACCGAAAAGCAAAAACTATAGAGGGAACAGACCCGGCAACTGCAGGGGGGCCTATGAATTAAAGGGGGCCCAAATGGAACTTTCATGGATAATGTATTTTTCCCAAAATTTAGGGGCCGAATAATCTTGCTGTGGGGACCAATAACTAGTCATTCTTCTACTGAAAAGACAAAGTATTTGACATAAATGTATCAGTTAATAAATGTGCTAATAAGTCAGTCAGTTCATTGGCGGTTAGGGGAATAAGACCCCCCTACATACCAGCCCCTGTCATGCTTCTCTGCATTTTTATTGCTTAATACAGAAGTGGGGCCGTGCAAAGGGAGCTGATCCAATTGGCTGTGGATTGCCAGTGAAATTTCAGAACAAAACAAAAATAATCATAAAAAAATAATAAGTTAAATACTTAACAAAATAAAAAAATTCAGACCAATTGCATATTATCTTACAATATCTATTATGTTATACTAAAAAGTTACATCATACTTAAACTGCGTCTCAATTGAAAAGTAATTTCAGGATTATTATGGCTTCCTTGTAGCTACGGTCACTGAATCAGATAACATTTGAAAATTCAAGTTGGCAAGAGGAGAAACAAAAAGGCAATGAGCTTAAAAATCACAATATTTGAAGACAAAATACAAATGGTCTCGCTGTCTACATCACATTAAAAGTTAATTTTAAAGAAAACTGCTGCTTCAGTTATGGGCTTTGTAGGCTTCAGTGTGTGACAATAAACCAAAGCGGGTGGGACTCAATTTCATCTAACGGTTCTGATCCAATGGCTTATGGTTGGAAGCTGTTCACTTTCAGGTGCTAAGAAATAGGTTTGGTCATTTCTAAATATATCTTTTGCTGACTAAGTTGTCTAGTTGTATTTTTCCTTTGTTGTTGTTCTTTAAAGTCTAAGTAACAACTGCAGGTTACTATGACGTGATATGCTGGTCAGTTATTTCAGCTGAATTGAGTTGTTTGCTGCTACCTAATAACAGGTTGCCACAGTTTCAAAGGAATTAAACGCTACAAACTGTCTTTGATCAGCCAACACTTGTCTAAGTAACAACATCACAAAAGAGATAAAATCCATTATTATTTAGCTGACGTAGTCTCATCACTCTGATCAATGCTACTCATGCTAACAGCATAAAAGAAGACCTCACATTAGGTGATCACTTAGGTACCCACAGGTAGGGATGTAGCGAACCGCCGACAATGTGTTCGCGAACGCCGTTCGCGAACACCGGCAAAAAATGCGAACAGTTCGCGAACAGTTTGCGAACTTCGAACATCCGAAAATCGTTCGATTCGAACGATCGAAGAATTTTAATCGTTCGATCGAACGATTTTCGTTCGAATCGAACGATCGAAGCCATTGGATCGAATGATTTCATTCAATCCAATGGCTTCGATCGTTTGATTCGAACGAAAATCGTTCGATTTTAGCGATTGAATGGTCGAACGATTTTGACGCGAACGCCTATTGGCGAACGTCGCGCGACGTTCGCGAACTTGCGGCGGACGCGAACAGTCGAAGTTCGCGCGAACTAGTTCGCCGGCGAACAGTTCGCTACATCCCTACCCACAGGCAATGTGTATCCACCTACCCACACTGTTGACATGATAAGAGATAGAATTTATATCAGTTTTCTTGTTGACTAAAAATGAATTGAGCAAATCGCCCACTTGAACCAATAGTTCGGCAGACAGATCAAGGGACACAATGTCTATACTTACAATGAGCTATAGTCACCAAAACAGGGCCTTGTTCAGGCTGAAATTAAAAGATTATTTTGCGATCTGAAGGTCACTTAATACAAGCAAGGCAGGCTGGAAAGAGCAAACAACTGGCATAATCCATCGGGGTTTATTTACTAAACTCCAGTGTGGCTTTTTTTGGGCAAAACTAAATTTTTTTTTCAGGATTTACTAAAGTCCAAATGCAGCAAAAAGCCTGAATCCACATTCAGCCACAATTGCATTTGTTAAAGCAATTTCACATGATTACACAATTTCCACGGGTCCCAATGCACAGCTATTTTGGACACTTTGGAGCCCACGAGGGAAGCAATTTCCCTGGGGGACAAGAAAGCTTCCTATGTTCCATCACCCTAAATGAATTATGTGTGTGAATTTATTCCTAATTGGGGGGATAGGGTAAAGGAGTAGGACAACAGCAGCCGTTTCCAGGCATGATATGATCATTGTCAAAATATTATAGCAATTCAGTAATAGGTGTCAGTGACAAGTACTGTACAAAACACAGAATAGGAATTAGAAAGCCCAGTGCTATATCACTTTCAGCCTGTACAATTTGTGTCACACAGAGAATACATTAATGTAAAATATTCTGTTATAGCACAAGATAGAAAAATGTCCTATCAGACTGGGGCATAATCTCTACAGAGCCTAAATACACTTTATGTAGCTATTATCTACCCTTGATTGAGGGCATGTCAGGCTGAAGAAACAATTACCGATATTGAATATTAAAGGCAGGCTTCCAGAACACATTCCTCTGCTCATTATTCCCCCAACCATTCCTCCAAATGCATATAAAACTAGAATAAATGTAGTTTTGCCTTGAACTCATTGGTTATTATTATGAAATGAACACTTATCTAGGCTTCACTCTCTTTAGACGCTTGCAGATTGAACCAACTGTATACACACACACACAACAAATGGAAAATCCCTGTGTAGTTATTCTCTTCATTACATTATAAGCAGGGGGTCCCTGGAAATTAATAGTATTGTTTTGATCAGTATGATCAGTATGGAGCCTGGCATGGCACACGCGGCGCTTCGTTTTCCAAAGTTGCCCGAAGTTGCCTCATGAGGAAACTTTGGGCGACTTCGGAATACAAAGCGCCGCGCGTGCCATGCCACAAGTGACTTTTCATTATAGCCAGAGCAAAACAGGGGAAAGCCGCTTGGGGACATTAGTCTAAATCTCTCCGAATCGCCAGGTGTGCCCTTACCCTAATTTGTGATAGAGGAAGCTGATTTGTTAGCAGAGACAGGTTTCTACAAAATTCTCTTGAAAAAAAAAAAAATCTTAAATTTTCAAGAATATCATGGTAAATAATTTCTTTATCCTTTAGATAAATGAAGCATGGTGACTGAACTTAGCATTCATCTCCCTAGGTGGTACAAGTAAAGCATACCTTTTTACTAAAAAATCATGTCAATATCACATTAAATAAACCCAATAGGCAGGTTTTGCTTTCAATAAGGATAAATTGTATCTTAGTTTGGATCAAGTACATGGTACTGTTTTATTGTTACAGAGAAAACAGAATTTTAAAAAATTTGCATTATTTGGCCGGCGACCGAATCGCACACTTCGCACCACTTTGCCAGGCACAGATTTGTTACCACTACACTAATACACTAAAATGCGAGGTTGCGTCCTGGGCGCCGAAAGCTGGTGACTTTTTGCTATCGATACTTCTTCAGTGTGAGCATTTCATAGCGAAGATTCGCTAGCGTTCATTTACGTATGCCTAGCGTTAGTGGTCTTACGGTTAGGTCAATTTGAATAGGGTGGGTACATTAAAGTTGTATGGGAGTCTTTATTAGAGATGTTGGTGCAAATGCTTGAAGAAGCCATTTTTTATTACAAATGTCCAATGAACCTTTATAAAAAGAGATCATATAATGCCCTAGACACGAGCCCACTGTAAAATGAATGTTGCATGGCCTTCAAATGTCTGGGGAAAAATGTTAACACAAAAAAGTTCAAGTTAGGGCCCCTGGGAGCGTAGCCGAAGGGTTAAGGGACAGGGACATGACTGAGTGACGAATCAGGACCTTCATGGGGGTGTGGAATTGTGGGGATTGTAGTTGGCAGAGTGAGGGGAGGTAGGTGGGCCGACAAAAGCTGCGACAGACAGAGTCGGCAGCTTATTGGCCCATGTATGGGGCCCCCCGACAGGCTTCCCAGATCGAAAGTCGGCCAGATCTCTATTGGATGGGACAAAAAATCCCGTCGGATCACGGCCGCATCTGTTCGTTGATGCGGTCCCGCGATCTGACAGCCCGTTTCAATTTGTTAGGATCCGATCGTTGGGCCTTAGGGCCCATGATCAGATCAGCCCGATATTGCCCACCTCAAGGTAGGCATATTGGAGAGAGATCCGCTCGTTTGGCGACATCACCAAATGAGCGGATCTCTCTGTGTATGGCCACCTTAACAGAGGGTATATGTAGGCTGGGGCATGGAGAAGAAGCAGCCATTTTTTACCTTAAGTGGAGACAGCTTCCTCCCTCCCTGTTAGTATGACGACTGAGGGTAGTAAGGGTATAATGTGTTTTATTGTTCAGCAATGTGTTTTATTGTGCAGCCTCCGCTGGCTATGAAAATCACTATGAGAATGAAAATCACTAGTGCTCAGAGAGCTTTGTTTTCTGAAGTCGCGCAAAGTTGCCTTACAAGGAAACTTTGGATGACTTCGGAAAACAAAATGCTCCTATTGCCATCCCGCCAGCGATTTTCATTCTAGCAGGCGGAAAGGCAGGGGAAGGCAGTTCGGGGAGATTAGTCACCCCGAAGAAGAGGAGTCTCCCTGAATCTGACCGTGTGTGTCTGCCCCTAAAGGGCAATTCACCTTCACAAAACTGTAATAACTGAAAAAAACACAGAAATATGTCCCTTTTTTTGTTTCCAAAATGTTGGGAGTTATGCATAGCCTAATAACTAATTGGAGGCTCAGTGAGTATATGTGTATATGCATTCTCTGTATAGAAGGAAGGCTTATTTTTCAGAAAGACCTACAGCTGGGCCTTCCTGCGTCCTCCTGGGCTGCCTGTCACAAAATCACACAGTCGACAGCAGCAGCTGCTGATTAGAAGCAGGAAGTGCCTTTCTCTCAACCCATAACCCTCTCTGTTGGATTTAAATAAACATTAGCTTTCCCAGCGAGCTCCCCTGTCAATACAACATCACGTGTAGATAACATCTGCATGCAGAACAAAGTATCTACTCTCCCCTCAAATGATAAGACTTTGTAAACATGATACCACAATATCAAATGTACCCAGCTATAAAAGGTCTGTGTTCTGTTCCCAGCTAGACCAGTTCAACTTCTTTATATTTATTTAACCCCCTGAATATTTTTATTATTGCAAAATCAACATTATTTATTTACACAGTGCAGGCATGCCTATAAGCCGTACTTAATAGAAAATGAATGTCGCTCAAATTCTATTACGGTAGTTCTATAAAATTTCCATGAAGGTGACAAATGTATTGACGGCGAATAAAATATCCATGATTGCTTTACCCGTTTTGCTCAAAAGAAGTTTTGAATTCTCCCATAGATTTTTCCAAGCTGGAGCTGCCAAATACACAATTCTGTTGAAGTCATTTAAAGGAACAGTTCAGAGTAAAAATAAAAGCTGGGTAAATAGATAGGCTGCACAAAATAAAATAAAAAATCTAATATAGTTAATTAGTCAAAATTGTAACGCATAAAGACTGCAGTGACTGGATGTCTAACATAATAGCCAGAACACTACTTCCTGCTTTTCAGCCCTCTAAGGGCAGAGACACACGTGGAGATTTGGGGAGATTCAGAACATATCGCCTCTTCTTCTGGCGACTAATCTCCTCAAACTGTTTTCGATTTCCGAAGTTGCCTCATAAGGAAACTTCAGGCAACTTCGGAAAGCAAAGCGCTCCGAGTACCATCATGCTGGCAGGAAGGCATTACGGGGAGATTAGTCGCCCGAAGAAAAGGTGATTTGCCCCTGGGTGACTAATCTCCTCGAATCTCCATGTGCGTCTCTACCCTTACTCTGAGTTAGTCAGCAACTTTAAGGGGGGCACATGGGACATAACTGTTCAGTGAGTTTGCAATTCATCCTTAGCACGCAGCTCAGATTGAGAAGCAAACAGTTATGACACATGTGGCCCACCCTCAAGTCACTGATTGGTTACTGCCTGGTGCAAACCAAGCTGCAAAGCAGGAAGTAGTGTTCTGTTCTGTTACACATCTAGTCACTCCAGCCTTTATACATTAAATTTTTGGCTAGCTAACTATATTAGTTTTTATTTTGCACAGCCTATCAATTTACCCAGTTTTTATTTTTATACTGAACAATTACTTTAAGTTAGAAAATCTGCAAACTTTGGCCATTTTTTTACGTTTTTGAAGCAATATGTCAATTCCCTTGCAGCCCTACCCTAACAGGAGTAAATATATAAGGGTTATGGCACACAAAGTGTATTCTCCACAAGAGTATTTAACCTATGGGAAAGCACACGATCCAACACAGAATACCTGTCAGCAGCTATGTTTGCCTATAGCTCTTTTTGCTTGCAAACTTAATAAAAACGTGCCTGGCAAGTAGGCTATAGCATGAAGTGACAGTATAGCAAACAGCTTGTATTATATTAAAACACGCCAATCACAGAGCAAACAATCCCATTTCTGAAAAAAAAGATTTGCACATAATTATGCCCTTGTTTGCTTGAATCCATGAAAGTATTTGCATGAGAGTTTGAATAATTCAGTATTCTTTCTGAATCTCAGTATTTCCCAAATGACTGCTTTGATGTGCAAGAAGTAAATCCTTGAAAAACCGTGATTAACAAGAAAGGCAATTAAGGGCATCACAAGCAACATATCAAAACATACACTTTTCTACTTTTTTCCTGATTGTGTTTGTTCTTGTGCTCTGTAATTCATAAACTTGAAATTCTGGGAACCTAAGAATCTGAATTATGCAGAGCTCAGTGGTTCTTATATGGTACGTGCTAGTCAACTGTTACAAGAACTTTAATTAGCACAACACGTTATCGGCTGCTTTGAAGTGGACACTAAATTAGACCATTATGTGAAACTGAAAAAAAAAGCATCAGTGACAATGTGAATGTAGGCCAAGGGACATTATTCTCAGACTGTCAGACAGGTATAAACTGACCATCATCCTCCAAGTTTACTAAAGAATGTTCTTCTAGATTTAAGTTCCGACTGAGAAATTATATGGTGTCTGCTAGCAGACGTCATCCAGACTTCCATTTGTTAGAATGCTTTTGAAGCACAATATGGACTGAGGTTATATTTTTGTTATTATTACTCTTCTGATCCTTTCCAATTAAGACACTTTGTTAAGTTTCCAAGTTATTTACTGACAAGGTAATTGAGTTCAGGTAGTTGCAAAGCTCTCAATGAATTGTTTAGGTTCCTTTGTCCTTCACACTGAATACTTCCCAAAATGACATCACATTTCTCATGTAGACCAAAACTGATTATTATTTCCCCATAAGTGGATCCCATAACTAAAGGTGGCCATACACGGCTGATAAAAGTTGCTGACCGAGTTGGCATCTTATTGGCCTGTGTATAGGGTCCTCAGACAGGCTTTCCCGATCGATATCTGGCCAAAAGTCAGGCCCTGGGCCTGGCCACATCTATTCATTCATGCAGTCCCGCGATCCGACCGCCCATATTGGCCACATTATGATCCGATCGTTGGGCCTTACAATTGGATCAGTCCAATATGGCCCACCTCAATGTCGGCATATCGGGGAGAGATCCTTTTGTTTGGTGAAACCGCCAAATGAGCGGATCTCTATTTGTATAGATTATAATTATATCCCATGTTTATAAAAGTCCCAAAGTCGCTGTCATTGACCCTACAATGTACTGATCAGAGAACCCATCTGACAAATAATCAGAGCTAAAAAAAATGGGGCACCATGGATTTGCCAGACCGGCTGAAACATGGAATCCAAAAGAGAAAATGGGACTTGGCTGAATCAGTCAGCCCTAAGGCCCAACGGATCATAATGTGGCCAATATGGGCGGTCGGATCGCGGGACTTCATCAATGAATAGATGTGGCCAGGCCCAGGGCCAGACTTTCGGCCAGATATCGATCGGGAAAGCCCGTCTGAAAGACGGCGTAAGGGTGCGATGTAGCGCTAGAATAGGTCCACTTCGCTAGTGAATTTACGTCAGCACCCGTTAGTGGCGAAGTGGCAAAATGATGTCACGCTGGCGAATTTTCGCTAGCGTTAGCCACTTCGCCCTTTAGTAAATTTGTCCCATAGTGAGCAGGATAGGGGTTTGAAGAACTATTCATTTCTGAGAAACAGCTGTCTGTCTATGTCTATTATAGAAATACATACATATGTTGTATACATAATGTATTCTGTAAAAAATACTGTACAATTTCCCATAGTAGCTGCTTGTGTTTCACCTACAGCTATCTTTTATATAAAATGCAGACATTCCGTTTGCAAATAACATATATAGATCTTGGACTACCTTGATAGCCAGACTCAGCAAATGTATTTCTCAAAATTGGCCTTGTAAATGTATCCAAGCAGGTTTTTTTTCATTACAAATGCAATTTAAGGCAAAAGTGACCTATGTTCATAGTCAGAGGAGATGTACAATCGAACAGCAAATTAACCATTTGACAGCTGGGAAGATTAACCCACCGAAAAAAATGTGTGTGTTGAACAATACTAAACAGTTTAACAATACAAAGGTGCAGGCATATCACAAAATTTTGATTCAATATTTGAAGAAAATCTAAAAGAATTGAATGCAATTATCAGCTACAGTATGTTGGTGTATGGCAGCAGTTTTAGTCTTAGGAGGCTTACGGTTTAAATTTTTATAAACTGTACCCAGCTACAGCATGCCTCAAAATACTTCCCCTCACTCCACATTGCAGCTACAGACCCTTCTTCCTAGCAGTATAAAACTATCTATTTCCAAAACACAGAAACAGAAAATTAATATAAATTGTAAAATTGCCTATAGGACTGCTCTGAAAATGTTTATACCAATCCATACTTTGAGGTTTAGATTCCCCTTTCAGTTCCTTTTGAATGCAACCTACTTCTTTAAACAGACTAGGGGCGAGGTATGCTGCTTAAAGGGCCGGTGTACCCTCCAACATGAGTTCAATGAAAAGGGCTTGTCTATTATTTAATTACAAAAATGTATTGAGCTAAACAGTGCAAACAGGGACATCAGTGCTTCTCTATGTTTAGTTATTGTGAGGCAGATAATTAGGTTAGATGAACAGATAAAACCGCTGTATAATGGACTCCTGCTAAAAGAACAGTCAAAACAGAGAGTATAGGGAGGGGGTTGTATACTGGTAATCTATTTAGCTCAAGAATTAATAGATTCATGCCTATTTTTGATGCAATAAAACATAACAAGTGCAATCACATGGAATGAAGTCTATTTGTCTGTCTTTCACCCATGATCTTATACACATAAAACTATGACGACAGATGATGGGAGTTATATTCCAACAACTACGTGGCTATAGGTTTCTTAAAGGGGTGGTTTACCTTTAAGTTAACTTTTAGTATTTCTGGAATGACTAATTCTAATCAACTTTTCAATTGGCCTTCATTTTTTCTTCTTTCTAGTTTCTGAATTTTTCTGACACTTTCCAGGTTTCAAATGGGGGTCATTGACCCCATCCAAAGAACAAATGTTCTGTAAGGCTACAAATGTATTGTTATTGCTACTTTTTACTACTCCTCTTTCTGTTTAGGCCTATTCATATTCATATTCCCGTCTGTTATTCAAATCAATGCCTGGTTGCTGGGGTAATACAGTATGTATGAAAGTCAAGTATTATGTCTAGTGATGGGCGAATTTATTTGGCAGGCACGAATTTACAGAGAAATTCAGCGTTTCGGCATTGGCGATTAAATTTGCGAAATCAACGCAAAAGTTCACTGACGTCAACATTTTTTGATGCTGGCGACAATTAATAGACGCCCATTGACTAATGTGCATCGGAATTGTAGCTGGCGTCAGAAATTCGCCGGAATTGTTGCCAGCATAAAAAAAATTAACCCATCACTAATTATGTCTGATTCAGTACTTTGTAGTACAGGGTGTACCACTGGGGATAGTTTATCTCCTTTTCTGTTTACACTATTTACTTCTGATTTTAGGTACTCTTCACAATTATGCCACCTACAAAAGTTTTCAGATGACTGTAATTGTAGCCAGTATCAGAGGGGGGCAGGATGCTGAATATAGAAGTGTAATTGATAGCTTTGTGGGGTGGTGTGCTGCAAACTGTCTACATTTAAATGTGGCCAAAACTAAGGCTTAGTAGTGGATTTTAGTAAGTTAAGAACTGATTTTCAACCAGTCTGTATAAATGGGGTTGTTATAGATATGGTAGAGGAATATACAGTAAAAACCTGGGTGTTTTTATTGATAATAGGTTGGACTAGGTCAAAAACACGCATTGGTTCATTTTCCAAAGTCGCCCGAAGTTGCTGCGTGTAATTAGCGCGTTTTTTCATTTTAGACGGCGCAGAGTCAGGGAAGGCATTTGGGGAGAATGGTCACCATAAAAATGAGGCAATTATTCGCCAAATCTCCCCAAAACGCCCAGTGTGGCCTGACCTTAAGGGTCAGGCCAGATGTGGAGATTCGGGGAGATTTTGTCGCATGGTGACATCGCCACGTCTTTTGCGCGACTATCTCCCCGAACTGCCTCAGCGTCTTTTCCCCATAGGCTACAGCGCAAAATCACCTGTGCTAATGCACACGCGGCGATGCGTTTTCAATAGTCGCCCAAAGTTGCCTCGCCAAGCGACAAAAACTCCCCGAATCTCCTCATCTGGCCTTACCCTAAAAGAAGGCCATGAGAAGGTTTTTCATCCTTAGAAGATTACGATTATTCAATTTTTACAAGGAAATTATGCTAATGTTTTATCATTAAGTGGTAGTTAGTGTTACATCATTGGTAGCTGATGTAAATAGACTTATTGATTAGTTTTGGTTTTGTTTTAGGTATGAGAGGAGAGACCTTAGAGATGGTTTAAGAGAAAAAGATGTCTAAATGAATGAGTATTTTCGTAAATGATTCTCATCCTTTACATGAAAGTTTGGAGTCATATCGTTGCTCCTTTAGTAATCGATTGATTTTACCTAGATGTACTACTGATCGTTAGAAGAGATCTCTATTTACTCAGCGGTCAGCTTTTTTAAAAACCATGGCACGGACCGCGCCGAAAAACCTCATGTGTGTCCATGCCCAAAAAGTTAGTAACATAATAAATAATAAAAATGAAAATCAATTGATTATCTTATAATATCATTCTCTACATTGTGGTAAAAGTGTGAATAGATTAAAGGTGAATAACCCTTTAATAATGATATAAATTCTTACCATCTTGCTGTTGTCCCTGTTTGCTCTGTTTCTGGGGTATTTTGATTCTGCCTAATGAGATGTATAAGCACGTGAATGTACAAGGACATGACATAATATTCCATGCTGGACATCTCCTAGTGTTGTAATTACAGCTGGGAATCCTGTTGCTATAATAGAGTCAAACAGAGGGTTGCAATTGCATTTGTTCTGCATTAGATGCCTATATTGCGCACTACTTGCTGTTCATTGCTTACTCCATGCCCTTGTTACCATAGCAGCAAAGTCACCAAAGATATATATTACTAAATCCTTTCTTTGCTCAGTACACCTGCCCCAGTGACTAGGAAAATCAGATCATTATATGCTCATCAAAATTGCTGTTTTCAGTCCGTACATTGGATCATTTATTGCGACATTAATTGATGTGTAACAACAGCTAAACGTCATTTACTGGCACGCAAGATGGTAAAGTTGGCGACTTTAGCAATAAAGAATTTAAACTTTAAGGATCTGCTATTATAGATCCACTCCGTGTTTCTTAAAGGCATTTCTTGCAACTTCTTTTTCCATGAACTAACCATGGTTTTTTTGTTTTTCTTTTTAATTCGAATGAACTCGAATGAACTCAATTGCGCTCTCTCGTACAGCCGAATTTCGGGTTCAAAAACCGGAAATCCAGCTCTTAAAGGTGCAGGAGCGGCTTTTTTCCGCCCCTGGAATCCTTTCAGGCGCTGCCGCCTGAGGCAAGCAGCTCAGCCCGCCTCATTGGCGGCACCCCCCTGACCACAACAGCATGTGTTAAACCTAGGGTTGCCACCTGTCTGGTTTCTGGAAGCACTGTTCTGGTAAAAACTTCTTGTACAGACTTCCAAATTCGGAAATCCGGACAGGACATTGAAGTTAATGGCATCATCATCCCGCTCCCGACATCATCAGCCCACACCCCCAACTTCATACTTGTCTCTGGCGTCACCCAGCCCACCCCCGATGTCATCAGTCCAGCCCCCTGCCCGGAGTTGGGCAAACGAAAATGTGGCAACCCTAGTGATACCTGGAGATCAGCCCTTTACTTTCTTTGTATACAGGGGCGGTTCACCTTTAATGAATGCAACTTCTTGTATGTCATAGAATGTGCATTTTTTCAATTGGTCCTTTTTTTATACTTTTTTTACTTATTTCCTTTTCTCATCTGTTATTTTCCAGATTTCAAATAGAGGTCACTGACACCAGCAGCCAAAGACTATTGCTCTGTGAGGCTACAATTTTTTGTTACTACAGGTATGATTTTTTTTGGATCTTTCCATAATTTGGATCTTCATACCTTAATTCTACTAGATATTTATGTAAACATTAAATAAATACAGTAGGCAGGTTTTGCTTCCAATAAGGATTAATTATATCTTAGTTTGGATAAAGTAGAAGGTACTGTTTTTTTTACAAAGAAAAACAAAAACATTTTTTATATTATTTGGATAAAATGGAGTCTATGGGAGACGGCTTTCCCAGCTTTCTGGATAACAGGCTTCCAGATAATGGATCTCATACCTGTATTACTTTTTTACATTCCAAATCAGACCAGATCAGAATGAAAGCTAAGGGGTAGAACTTGCATACAATTTGCATGTACCATATATACTCGAGTATAAGCCGAGTTTTTCAGCACCCAAAATATGGTCAAAAAGTCTACCTCGGCTTATAGTCGAGTCAGTGCTGAAAAACTAGGCTTAGACTCGAGTTTGGAATCTACAACTGGGAAAGACAGCAGGGTTCGCGCCACCCCCCTCCTCTCCTCTAGACCCGCGGTTTACTTACCGCCGTGATCTCTGGCAGGCCCAGAGGGGGGGAACGGGCCATTGTTTTATTCGTCAGGCTTGGGCCTTTGGTGCGGTGCTGCCTGGGTCATGTTCTTGGGGGTGCCGTCTGCGGTGGGGGGGCGATGCGGCACACTCTGCGTGGTGCAGGCATGGTCCCTCCTTTGGTCCGGAGGTGGGGCTTCCTTTCGGTGGCGCTGCCCGGTGTGGCCTGTTTCGTGGTGGGACTGGTGGCGGCTGTGTGTGGGGTGGATTGGCCGGCAGATCGTGGGGGGACTCCCTGCCGTTCTCTGTGCTGCTGGGCATCGTGTTGTGCATGTTGGCGGTCAGGGGCTGTTCTTTGCAATTACGCTACCAATTACCGAATGTTCCAGCGCGGATCACTTCCACAATAACGTCACAGCCTCGAACTCAATCTGAGTTGCTGCTCTTAAAAGGGCAACACTAGTTTTTAAAGAGGAAATGCTGCCAGGGTTAGTCAAGAAGCTGGTAAAGTGAGTTTTAGGTTTGGACATTGGTAGAGTAATTCTAAAAATGTAGCAGGCTATTGATTTTCTTTTCTTGTCTTCAGAAAGGAAACCAACTCATATAGTTGAATCAAAAATAGCTTAACCCTTGGCCCTTTTCCCATAATCTGGCTATAACAATTATTTAGAATAAAAAAATGCCTGTTATTACAGCATTGAAAAATAGCAGTTTACCTGCTGCATTTCTCACCCTAGGCTTATACTCGAGTCAATAAGATTTCCCAGTTTTTGTAGGTAAAATTAGCTACCTCGGCTTATACTCGGATCGGCTTATACTCGAGTATATACGGTAATACCACAGAAAGGAGAACATGGTTATTTCAGGCATTTTGCTAATGTGTTTTTGGGCACAGAAAGATGTGACAGGTAAAATGCCTGAGAATCACAAAGTGTGCCCATAGGTATGATTAGGGGTGTAACTACAGAGGAAGCAGACCCTGGGCCAGGAGGTATAGGGTGCCCCATGAGCCCTAATTAATGAGTAATTTTAATATATTGGTAAGCTCTATTACATTGCATTTCTAGTAAGTGAAGGGTTCAAAGTTCAATAAACATGGATTTCCCAATTTTTTTTACTCTGCACCATAACTTGCACCTGGCAACTGACTCTATCTCTAATAATCTATCTCTTATCAAATAATGTTTCCATATTTTCATACTGTTGTCTTAAGCTGGCTATAGACGCAAAGATCCAATCGTACGAATCCTCGATTCATACAATTTTCGGACCACGTGTGGAGAGTCCCAACATTTTTCATCCCACGGAGATCGGTCGTTTGGACAATCGGACAGGTTAAAAGATTTCTGTCGGCTGCTGATAATATCTCTGCGTGTATTGCCGATCAAACGATTTTCAGTGGGAGACTGTCACCAGCTTTGTCAGACATAAACTTTCATGCGATTGCTGTTAGGGGCAGAACATCGGTTGACCTTTTCTTTTCTACTTTATTTAAACTGAAGTTTAATGGCAGGTCAGGAGACGGGGAAGTCCGAGCGTTCGAGGATTCGAATGATTGGATCTTTGCTTCTATGGCCAGCTTTAGTTATTTGTACAATCTGTCCTGTCGTTGTAATGTCTCTCACCCTGCATCATACTCAATACTACATCCAATCAGCATTAAGCTTAGGGTTGTTCCGCTTTAGGGTGGTGACACGCTAAGATTCCGGGGAGATTAGTCGGCCAGCGGCAAATCTCCTCTTCTTCGGGCGACTTATCTTCAGGCAACTTCGGAAAACGATTTACATTCTTGCCGGAGGGAAGGCTTTTCGGGGAGTTTAGTCGCCCGAAGAAGAGGAGATTTGTCGTTGGAGAACTAATCTCACCAGAATCATTGTGTGTGTCACCACCCTTAAATTAACTTTTAGTATGATAAAGAGACAATTTGCAATTGGTTTTCTTTTTTTATTATTTGTGGTTTTTCAGTTATTTAGATTTTAATTCAGCAGCTCTCCCTTTTGCAGTTGCTGTAATTTGGTTGCATCCATGCACTGATTTGATTAAGAGAATGGAATATGAATAGGAGAGACCTGAATAGAAAGATAAGAAATAAAAAGCAGCAATAAATGTGTAGCCTTACAGAGCATTTGTTTTTTTGTTTTTTATTTGTCAGTGAGTCAGAAGAAAAAGGTAAATAACTCAAAAACAATTAAATATAAATAATGAAGACCAACTGCAAAGTTGCTAGGAGCTGGATATTCTATACCATATTAAAAGTTACCTCAAAGGTGAACTACCCCTTTAATAAACTTGATCAAACACTTTTTAAAGCAAATCCTGTTAATCGGATTCCAGGGGAATAGCAGTACAGAAAACATGGCCTTCATTGTGTGCTTTTTATCTTTCTTCCTTATTTTTGATTGTGACCTTGAGCAGAGCCAGAACTATCGTGCTGTAATCAAAGCCCTGCATGCTTCATTTCCTAGCTTAGCATGTGAACTAGCTCAGTGCTTAAAAAACCCACAAATGCTCTTCCCTTGAAAGGGTTCACTCACTTTTTAAAATAAATATTCTATCATAATTGCCTTTGGTGGTGCCCTACTGAGAAAATACATTTTAAACATTATGAGAATATATAATGGTAGACCCCCCCCCCCCAAGAATTGTACTTTTCTACTTACTTACAAAAGAAAAAATGGAGACGTGTATAATGTAATGTTCGACTTGATCACTTAAATGTGTCTGCAAACTTTGATTTATGATCTTAGTGAAGCAGAATTGTGATATAGGGGGGACTGTTATAATTATAGGTCTTAAGAAAGAAACGGTGTAGTGACAATTCCACATGTTGCAGTTGAATTAAAAAGACCCTCAATATTTAGAAGGAAAAAATAAATCCTCTATTATTGTGTTGTGTTTAATTGCTTTTAGTACATGTAAGCATGATTTAATAGCAAGTTTCCTTCATTAGACTTGCAGCTGCCTGCTAGTAATTGTGCAGGTGGCAAAGTATACTCAATCTCCATATCCGCCATTATCCTTAGGGCTCTTACACACATCCGTTTCTGCCTGCGCTCCCCTGTGTTGCGTATTCTGCCATTCAGCCGCAGGGGAGCGCAGAAGTAGACAAACGCAATTATTCTGAAGGGGGCTGTACTCACACAGACGCATGTAAGCGGCAAACGCAGGTGGGATGCAGCATGTTGCATTTCACCTGCGTTCGGCGCATACATGCGATTTTGTTACAGGTATGGGATCAGTTATCCGGAAACCCGTTATCCAGAAAGCTCCAAATTACAGAATGGTTATATCTCATAGACTCCATTTTATCCAAAATGATCCTACTTTTCTCTTCTCTGTAATAATGAAACAGTACCTTGATCCAAACTAAGATATTAATCCTTATCGGTGGCAAAAAAAAGCCTATTGGGTTTATTTAAAGATTCAATGAATGTCTAGTAGACTTATGGTATGAAGATCCAAAGTACAGAAAGACCCGTTATCCGGGAAAACCCCCAGGTCCCAAGTATTCTGGATAACAGGTCCCATACCTGTATAGAGAAATGGATCCAGGCACAAACATGGCACAGAGGCTCTTATATTGTTTATATCCACAGCTATTAGGATAACGAGCTTGACTGAGTTCAGTGAATATATTACAAGTATATAAATAAATGTCTCCAATAATACATGATTAATAAAACACATATAAATACATATCACTGGCTTTTCTGCGATTTTCCCCTTTCCCAATAGGGATGTAGCGAACTGCCGATTTGGTGTTCGCGAACGCCGTTTGCGAACACCGGCAAAAAATGCGAACGTTCGCGGACAGTTCGCGAACTTCGAACACCCGCTAAAATCGTTCGATTCGAACGATCGAAGGATTTTAATCATTCGATCGAAGGATTTTCATTCGAATCGAACGATCGAAGCCATTCGATCGAATGCTTTTCATTCGATCGAATGCTTACAATTGTTCGAACGAATGGAAATCGTTCGATTTTTAGCGGTCGAAGGAATTCGAATGGTCGAATGGTCGAACGATTTGTATTCGAATTGAACGCGAACTCAAAATGCGAACGTTCCCAAACGTTCGAGAACATTCGGCGAACGGTCGAAGTTTGCGCGAACTAGTTCGCAGCAGAACAGTTCGCTACATCCCTATTTCCCAAAGACTGTTTGTTTACCTGCAAGATTCTTATTATCATAATGTGTGTTTTATCTGAATCCTCCTACACCGGCCACTCATTCTCCCCTATCAGTAAGGTGGATGCTGAAGGAGGTTCTTTCCTTAGGGAAATTCCATCAGCCTGAGAATAACCAGACACAGATCTGTCTGTTCGATATGAATTATTGCAGTATAAGAACACATTTATGCGAAACTCATGCTTGCCATGGCAAAACAATAGGTAACATATTGACAGACATTGATTAGCCTTTCTCATAGTTCATCTTCTGCAGATAAGTCTGCAGGTTTTCTAAACACACTATGTTTGTTGCACGATTAATATCCAACACAGAAAAATATTTGTTCTGTAGATTCCTTGACACTTGGGTGAGATAGAATGTGGCCAGGGTCTGTGAGAAAGGTTAATCATTCTTTGCTATCCTGTATTAGTATTTGCAGTGGATGAATGCCAATGTCTGGTAAAACTTTACACTTTACTGTCCTGATTTTACAGGGGTTGTTAGGGTCCAACTTTAAATTAACATTTAGTATGATGATATTCTGAGACAATTTGCAATTGATCTTAATTGTATTATTTGTGTTTTTTGTTAGTTATTTAGCTTTTTATTCAACAGCTCTCCAGTTTGCAATTTCAACAATCTGGTTGCTAGGATCCAGATTACCCTAGCAAACCATGCACTGATTTAAATAAGAGACTGGAATATGAATAGGAGAGCTCCTATAGTGATATGTGTAGTAAAAAGCAGTAATAGTTTTACAGAGTAATTGTTTTTTAGTGACCGAAAGCTGGAAAGATTTAGAAGAAGGCGGCAAATAATTAAAAAAAACCATATCAAAAAAATAATAAAGGTCAGTTGAAAATTTGCGTAGAATTAGCCATTCTAAAAGTTAATTTAAAGGTGAACCACCCTTTTCAGCTGGTCATACAGTCCCAGGCTTGCTTGGATAGATTAATTTCAACCATACTGTTCGATCCATCTTTGGTTCTGATGGATGGAAGATTATCTGCCCCGACTGAAAATTTCCATCTCTTTAACAAAATGAGGAGTATCGCCTCCTCTTTACTTCCTGCTGTTCCGATCATTCAGGTGGTTGTCACAAATGAACGGAATAATACAAAAGTTGCCATAGATATATATATAGATATGCACCTTCTGTTATAAGTCAACACATTTACACAGTACTCTGCAGAGACTGGTCATCATTCCCATAGTTCCCATCACTATTGAAGCACATAGTCTATGGGAAAACAGGATATCCCTAATACCCTGTATTAGTAGGGGATTTGGAACCTACCTGCCAGAAATTTAGAGTAGCCCAACTAGGTATGTCAGATTCAATC
Source organism: Xenopus petersii (assembly GCA_038501925.1). Lineage (NCBI taxonomy): Eukaryota > Metazoa > Chordata > Amphibia > Anura > Pipidae > Xenopus > Xenopus petersii. The sequence goes on along the minus strand of CM076672.1, from coordinate 206,295,679 downwards.
TGGGAATGCCCAGAGACCATGTGAGAAGCTCCAATAGAGATATCGGCTGTTACTTTAAGCTTCCAGGAAGGAAAAAAGTGGCCTTTGGTCGGAGGAATATCCAGTTGCAGGACTAGATTCCTAAGTAGAGGTGATGTGTTAGTATTAGTGAGGTGCAAAAAAATTCGGCAGACATTAATTTGCGATGAATTTCCGTGTTTCACCGCAAGCAAATTAATTTGCGAAACTGCAATGACAATTTGCCGGGGAAAAATCCGGCGCGTCAAATAAAAATTGCCGCGTGTCAAAATAATTTTGATGCCCATAGACTTCAATGCGTTTCCCAAATTTTTTCGCCGGCACAGATTCGCCAATCACTAGTCAGTATCAATTGATTTAGCAGCAAATGATATAGAGGGGTAATTGAGGACAGCAGAAGAAATCTTGGGGTTCCACCAGCTTTATAAAATGATTCATCCTTTGGTTTCATGCCTTTATATTGTCGTAGATTTCCAAGGTGTCTTTTGAAATCTTTATATTTAAAACAGGAGATACATATGTATATGGCAACACATATTGAAGTTGCATATTTGAGTGATTTAGTATAAGTTTTTATCTAGGCCCCCATTTCCTGGAATGGCAGGCTGTATCTCAGTTCAGTTAGACAGACAAACGTGGTTCGCATTCGCTAGATTCATTTATTAATTGCATTATATTGTGATTAGAAAAGCAAATTCCAGGCACAAAGCTTATGGGTACTGGAGAGCCAGAAATCTTGTACATGAGAGTCACCGTCACTTTCCAAGATGGGGACCCCCTTTGACAAGTTTGAAGTCCTGGATCATTGCTGCTATTGACAAGCTGACACTTTAGTCTGATGCAATAAGTTCTGTATATAAAATATGGCAGTTTTACCTACATTCATTTTTAGGGTCTAATTCTCCTTTATAGGGGTGGTCCACCTTTAAGTTAACTTTTAGTATGTTAGTATGTTAAGCAACCTTTCAATTTGTCTTCATTATTTTTTTTTTTTTAATTATTTACCTTTTTCTGACTCTTTACGGCTTTCAAATGGGGGGGGGTTCACTGACCCCATCTAAAAACAAATTTGCTGTAAGGCTACAATTTTTTGCTACTTTTTATTACTCATTTTTTTATTCAGGCCTCTCCTATTCATATTCCAGTCTCTTATTCAAATCATTGCATGGTTGCTAGCGTAATTTGGACCCTAGCAACTAGATTGCTGAAATTGCAAACCAGAGAGCTGCTGAAAAAAAGCCAAACAATAAAAAATTAAAACGAATGGCAAATTGTGTTAGAATATCACTCTCTACATCATACTAAACATTGATTTAATTTTTTCTTTGCTATTCCTTTTGTGGGTAAAACTCATTTCCAATCAGTTTAAATAAAAAATTACATTTAACTGAGAATAACCGCAAACATACATAATCTATATCTGAGTGATCATAGGAGAGCTGTATATATTTTTAGTAGAGTGTTAAACTTAAAGTGAAAAAAACATGAAAGATATGTGTGCCAGTGGCTCTTGACTGTGAACTAAAGGTTTATTGAACAGCAATCAACTTCCTTGGCACACTAAAATAACTAAGGAAACAGAGCCCAACAGAAATATATATATATATATATATATATATATATATATATATATATATATATATATATATCTAGTCCACGAGGTAGCCAGCACTCTTGAAAAAGTAGTTTACATTGCCTGGGTGCAGTATCACAAATATTTCAATGTATATCCAGCAAGAAAGATCTGCACTCACAGGACTTAGGCAAAGAATAAAAAGTTTTATTTTAACATACGAGCCTAACGTTTCGGCCTCCTCCGAGGTCTTTCTCAAAGTGTCTAATTGTTAGTCAGAAAGCCATATATACATAAAAGTTGGCGGGAAGATAGACAAATTGGAAGTGACGTATTCACATTGTAACATAATAATTTACATAACTCTCATTAAAAACATATAGGTACAAAATTACATCACACGTAAGATCCAGAAATTAATCATCTCAACATTTAGACACTACATCCATTCTACTGTTAAAAACAAGATACTTAGTAACATTAAAGGGATACTGTCATGGGAAAAAACATTTTTTTCTAAATGAATTGGTTAATAGTGCTCAGGGCCGGATTTATATAGCGGGCGCCCCTAGGCCCACTGCCGTGTCCCCCCTTTATTTATGCAAATTTTCATGAATGGGACCTGAGCAATATGGACTGGGCACAGGAAATTTACAAAATTACTGTATCTTCTGCACATCCCCAGTGTTTTTAAACCAATGTGGGTGTGGTTGGGCGCAACTAAAAATCCCCTTTCCACAAATCCAGCCCTGATAGTGCTGCTCCAGCAGAATTTTGCGCTGAAATCCATTTCTCAAAAGAGCATACAGATATTTTTATATTCAATTTTGAAATTTGACATGGGGCTAGACATATTGTCAATTTCCCAGCTGCCCCAAGTCATGTGACTTGTGCTCTGATAAACTTCAATCACTCTTTACTGCTGTACTGCAAGTTGGAGTGATATCACCCACTCCCTTTTCCCCTTCAGTAGCCAAACAAGAGAACAATGGGAAGGTAACCAGATAACAGCTCCCTAACACAAGATAACAGCTGCCTGGTAGATCTAAGAACAACACTCAATAGTAAAAACCCATGTCCCACTGAGACACATTCAGTTACATTGAGAAGGAAAAACAGCAGCCTGCCAGAAAGCATTTCTCTCCTAAAATGCAGGCACAAGTCACATGACCAGGGGCAGCTGGGAAATTGACAAAATGTCTAGCCTCATGTCAGATTTCAAAATTGAATATAAAAAAATCTGTTTGCTCTTTTGAGAAATGGATTTCAGTGCAGAATTCTGCTGGAGCAGCACTATTAACTGATGCGTTTTGAACAAAACATGTTTTCCGATGACAGTATCCCTTTAAGTTAATCATGCTGTTATTTTCTACTTCCTTATCTCAGCGATAAACAATGTTGCAAAGATATCACAAATTTGAGTTAAGCTGACAGTCTGCTCTGAAGTTTATTATCATCACATATACTAACTTAAAACTAAACGGATATAGAACTATCTCTCAGGTTGCGACTTGATGACTCCAGCAATTAATCTCATGTCAAAATCATTTTATATGCCGAACTCCTACATGGTAAGTGCCTATTATCATTTATACCCCTTCTATGTGTCCCTTATGACAGTATAGTACTCAGCTGTAAATCTATAATCATCTCACTAAGGAGACTCGCCCATAGCAACTATAACCACTCTTATACATCCCTATTCTCGACACCCCATATTAAGTGCGTCAATCAGTAACTAAATTAATACCCTCTACATCCCACTGTTGAATGTTGAAACACATACCTCCCCCACGTGCCCAATATAGATATATATATAAATGGGACCTGTTACCCAGAATGCACATGACCTGGGGTGTTCCAGATAACAGATGTTTCCATAATTTGTATCTACATACACAGATGGCCCCTGTTTCTGGATAACAGGTTTCTGGATAATGGATCCTGACCTGTATATATGCCTTTAACTTCAGCAAGAGCATTTCAATATTTGGTCCAGGTCTGTAAATTCTTCTTCATCATCATCATCATCATCATTTATATACTGACAGCTAGTTACACAGCAATTTACAGTAATATTATAGCAAACAGAGGATTCACAGGCCCTTCTATCAAAAGCTTACAATCTAAACGCTGGGAAACAATTAAAACATAAGGCTTTCGAAAAGAATTGGTGATTATTCTGTGTGTTATGTAAACATCTGATAATCCAGGGTTCATCAGAACGGCTTCTCAAAACAGGTGGATCTTTAGTAAATGCTTTAATGTTTGGAGGGAGTTTGTCTGGACTGTAGAGGTTGTCATGAACCAAGGAATATCTCTTTCAGCACTTTCCTTTCTGCTCTGTTATACTAATTACATTCAATTAATAGCTCAGCTCAGCTCAGCCCAAATACAGTGTACAACAAGTATCACTCAATCAAGGACCAACTGTTCTCTTATTTATCTCCTACAGAAATGATGTGTTGATGACAGACACAGTTTTCTTATCTTTTGCTCATTTTACTCAGCAGTTCTCCGTTATTAAAGCAAAAGTCAATAGTCTGGAACAGCATTTTTTTTACATTTTCAATAGAAAATCCTGTTGTCTGCCCCCCATTTTTAACAGTGTCACAGATACAGTAAATGAAAATATTGTTCTATTATTCATTAGAATTCTATGAACAACCAGCCTTTGTTTAAATATCTAGGGAATCAAGTGAATCAACTGAATTGTCCTTCTACCCAATAAAAATGTCCTTGTAGATGGGGTCTCTAGGCCTTCTAAATTAAATTTACACAAATAGTTTATACAGACCTGGGCTATGGATTGATGGAAATTCAGTTTGGGTACCTCGATTCTAAGCAGGGTCAGACTAGACCAATGGGACACTGGGAAAAATCCTGTTGAGCCCTGACCCTCAAGGGTCCCACTGACCCAGACCCAATCCTGCCCTCCCCCTACTGCCCCCCCACTGCTTTCCCTCCCCTAATTGCTGCAAAATTTGGAAAAGGGTGGCGTGTGGAGTGAAGGGGCTGGAGGTGGGGGTCCTAGAGGGGTTGTGGGGGGTATGGAGCCCCTGGGGTAGCAGCCCCAGTCAGGGTTGGACTGGGGGGATCAGGGCCCACGGGGGCCCCCCCAGTAGCAGGGACCCCCACCGCTCCCCCGTATCAGGGCCCCTGCCGGTTCTCACCAGTGGCAGGGGCCCTCTCTGCCCCAGTCTCCGGACTCCCCCTCCCCCCTGCTTCCTTACGCGATGGGGCGGGGGAGGTCAGGACAGAGCACTGGCTAGCAGAGCTGGGCCCAGGGTCGGACTGCGGGTCAGAGGAGCCCACCAGGGCTGACACATCAGGGCCCCCCGCCACATCTCCCCACCGCTCCCCCATCCCAGTGGCAGGGCCCCCTGCTGGCGCGTACCTGCTTCAAGTATCACGCCCGGTCTTTCTTACACGATCGGGCAGGGGAAGGGGAGGAGCGCCGTCTATCGATCCTGTCTGGGGTCCACTGGGTTTTTTCCCGGTTTCCCGCTGGCCCAGTCCGACACTGGCCTCAATGGACATTGCACATCCCAGGCAACACTGGTTCTAAGTAGGGATGCACTGAATCCAAGATTTGTTTCGGGATTTGTCCACCGTATGCAGATTTTATTAAAGTTTTGTAACTCCAGCTGCTTTGGATAACTTGCTAGATCTACATTAGCCCCACATGAAGTTATCAGCTACACAGCCCCTTGGCTTTTCCAAATAGAAAAAGTCAAGGTTTTTGTTACAAGACAAATGTTATCTTTATAAAACAACAGCCAGTGACTTGTCTGTAAATTGAAGAAATATGCAGAGGAAAGTCTGATTGCAATGCCCCTGTGGCTTTAGATCAGGGCTGTCCAACTGGCGGCCCAAGACCCCCCTTATGTGGCCCTCCACATCAAAGTCTGCCTGCTGTGTCTTCTTACCATTTGTAAGATTTAAAAGGCATTGTTTTAACCTCAAATTCACATTGTATTGTTCACACTTGTGACACCTCTATTGTTCACATCCCTAAACCCCTGTACTGTTCACACCTGAGACTGAGGGGCTGAGAGCAGCAAGTGCGAGCCACACCAAGCAGCCCGCCAGCTCTCTGCCTCTCTCTCTGCCTCCCGACCGCATCAGTGATGTCATTGACGCGTATACGCACATCACGCTGCACTGCCGCACCGCACATAAGGAGCTATTACTTGCTGGCAAGAGGGAGAAGGTGAAGGAGGGGGATTCCACCCGACTGAGTGACCATGATTACTGAAACAAATTATTAAATAAACGCTTGGAAAAAATGAAAAAGAATAAAACCCCATTAGAAGTGTGCCCTTCAATGATGGCGTCCTAGACAGCTGCCTACTCTGCCTACCGCTAGTTCTGGCCCTGATCCCTGCAGTGAGCACCAACCATCTGTTTTTTTGGTGTGCTATTAATGTGGACATGGTCTTGTAACATGGGTGTGGTTTAAAGTGGGTGTGGTCTAAAATAGGGCGTGGCTAACCCTGGCTTCCAGTATCAGCCCTCCACCATGTAGAATAGAAAAATTCCGGCCCTCTGTACCATATAAATTGGACAGCACTGCTTTAGATAATTTTGTCCTTACACCAGCAGTCTGTTCCAGAATGGGCTTGTGTTTGAGAGTTGTTGTATCTAGAATTAAACCAAACTTTGTCAGACCTTGTATTACTCTTGTAACCCATATAATCCTTGGGAGGTCAGTTCACTCATATTCTCCCATCGATCTTGATGTAAAAGTCCAGACAGCAGTAGCATATTTATGAAATGAGACTTATTCATCATCAGTAATCAGATGGGGAAAAGGGAGGCGCTTAAAGCATTCGGGGGGGCAGTCTGTTTCCAAAAAGATTTGCTTTTTGTTTTCAAATATGTTAGGTAAACTAGAAACAATAAAACAAACCCAAAGAAAAAAAGTACAAGTGGTGCTTTCTGTAACAACTAGTGACGCGCGAATTTGCACGATTCGGGAAACATCGCGAAAATTTGCCACTGTCAAAAACGGACGCTGGCTTAAAAAAAATGGATGCCGGAATCAAAAACTGCGCAAATTCGCCCATCACTAATAACAACACAAAACAATTGGAAAAATTCGAATTTACCATTTGAACCTTAATAAATCTGCCCATTACTGATATATAGTGAATAAAGTACCCCCTATTGTAAAATATAAGGATATTATAAGTTACAGAGGCGTTCCATGACCATATAAAAGCTTTGAGGCCAAAGGCAAACTGTTTTTAAAAAGGTCATGGAATTCAGAGGTGACTTCTAATAGCCTCATATTTTGCAAAGGGGTACTTTATTATAATAAACAAGTTTCAGTAAGTCATGTGACAGAAATGACATCACTAAGCTCCAATTATAACCGATGACATCACTAAGAACCATTTCTAAGGATATAATTTACAGCATATTCGTGACTCTTGTGTACTATATATATATATATTGCACTTTAGTAAGATTATTTAATGGGCATCTTAATATGGTATAAACCATCTCAAGCATTCTGGGGGGTATAAATCATGTCTTTTATACTGCAGAGAGGCCCAATTGAAATTAGTTAACAGTTAAGGTTAGCCATTGGTGCTACATGTTAGTAGATAAATATGTAGTCGCATGTGGCACTATAGGAAGAACTATAGACTGTAAATGGCTTGGCTGTGTGCAGATAGGAAGCTCAGCAGCATCTGGAGGACATGTGCCTGACATTCCAGAAGGCACCTGACAGGAAGTTGCACTTTTCGTGTATTTTATCATGTGCTTCAATCATATGTCCATCTCCGAAACAGCTCAGTGAGCAAGAAACAGCACACTAGGGTGTCTTACTGTGCTCTTAGACTTGTCTTTGTTCCCTTGTAGCAACAGGGACACAAAAAAAGAACAGGGGGTCTGATTTACGAGCCTCGAGGCAGAAACATTCAATGGGCCTTATTTATAAGCCTCATAACTTCATCTACAAGGACTTATCATCTTATCTGCCCCCCACACAAAGAATCATTTTCTGCTGCAGTCTAGAAATAACACTTAAAGAATGTCCATATTCATCCCAGGCAGAGACTCTTTCCTCAGTCATATGATGCTATCATTACATTCATTAGGAGGACACACACACACAGACTTGTAGACAGTTCTGCCTTTGCACATCCTGTTGGGAAATGAAGCACAAGGATTAGGGACTGTCCACCGCTAGTTATTATTTTTCTAATACTGAGACTTTGTTCTGCAATACAGGAAACAAAAAAAAAAATGATGTAATGTTCATTTAACAAGGCCAAAAGGGTAACAGATCAGGGGGCCGTTCCACTGTAGCAGACAGCAGGGTGCATTAAATCACTCGCAATCAAATAAAAGTATTTTTAATATTGTTCTTTTTTAAACTGAACTTTAACCGGAGAGTTCATTAAGAGATTTGTTTGTATAGCAGGGTTTATTCACACTCAGACATACACCAGCACATATGTTACATATAACAAAATATAGTATATAACAATTTAGAATGCCCATACACACCCATAAACCGAAAATTAGCAAAGGAGGTATGTTTCAATAACCAATGCTTTCAATCAAAAGCATCATAATCATACAAATACAGCTCAAAGTCTGTAAAGGGATTGTTCACCTTTGTATTAACTATTGGTATGGTGTAGAGTATGGTATTCTGAGACAATTCAATTGGTTTTAATTTTTTATAATTTGTAATTTTTGAGTTATTTAGCTTTTTATCCAAATTACCCTAGCAACCATGCATTGATATAAACAAAGAAGTAGGAATATGAATACTTAAGGTTCTAAATAGAAAGATGAGTAGTGATGGGCAAATTAATTCACCAGGCACCAATTTGCGGTGAATTCAGCCGGAGCAAAAAACAAAACTGGCGTGCCTCAGAATAGTCGTGTGCATAAAATTGTCATGTGTCAAAATTATTCGGGCACCCATTGACTTTAATGCATTTGGACAAAATAGTCGCGCATAAAAAAACCGTCGTCTAAATTGTCGGGCCTCAAAATTATAGTGACGCCCATTGACGCCCATTCACAGATTTTTCGGCGAAGCGAAACTGCACAGATTCCCCATCACTAAAGATGAGTAATAAAATGTAGCAATAACAGTAAATGTGTAGCCTTACTGAGCATTTGTATATAGATGGGGTCACTGGCCCACCAATTTGACAGCTGAAAAGTGTCAGAAGAAAAGGGCAAATAATTAAAAAACTATACAAAATAAATAATGAAGACCTATAAAAAAAATTAGAATCAGCTATTCTATATCATGCTAAAAGTTAACTTAAAGACGCACAACCCCTTTAAAGGAGCGGTTCATCTTCCAAACACTTCTTAGTTCAGTTGTTTTCAGATCAGAAAGAAAGACCTTTTTCTATTGCTTTCCATTTTTTTATTTTTTACCATATTTCCAAAATTGAAATTTAAAATTGAATGTTCGTGTCAGTCTGTCTGGCAGCTCAGTAATTCAGGTGCAGATTCGAAACTGTTACAATTTGCTACATCAGTTGATACATTTCTCAGCAGCATCTGTGGAATATTAACAACTATTGTATCAATTCTAACAGCTGCCTTTAATGAAACTCAAGGATTCTGCTCAGCAGGGACAAAGATAAGAAATGTATCAACTAATGTATCAATTACAATTACCTTGTTGTTGACCCCCCCCCATCCCCGAGCTGCTCCAGAAAGATATAGGGGCTCCAGAAAGATATAGGGGTATGGTCACACCTGGAGATTCGGGGAGATTTAGTCACCTGGCGACTAATCGCCTCTTCCTTGGGCGACTAATCTCCCCGAACGACTTCCCCCTGTCTTCTGCCTGCTAGAATGAGAGGAGAGATTAGTCACCCCCAAAGAAGAGGCGATTAGTCGCCAGGTGACTAAATCTCCCGAAATCTCCAGATAGTTTAGAAATCTTTATTTCTGGTGAACTATCTGAAAACAACTGAACTGAAACAAGTGTTGGAAGGTGAACAACCCCTTGAAGGGCATTCTATAAGGACTGTCATATACTGTTTTGATATGATTATTTCTCTAAGGGCCATAGATCCTCTGCGTAAATGGAGCATTCTCACTTCAGTTCTTTATAACTTAAAGAGACATGTAGCATATTCACTATGTTTCTATCCTACTCTGGCTCTTTATAACCTTTATAATACACACAAGCCATGGATATCATGAATGTCTTGTAAATTATATCCTTATAAACGGTGAGTTCTGATGTCATCAGTTATAAACGGTGAGTTCTCATGTCACATGATTCACTGAAATGTGTGTATTATAATAAATAAAGTACCCCCAGTTGCAAAATATGAGGATATTAGAAGTTACCTTGGAGTTCCATGACCTGTATAAAAACACTCGGCCTTCGGCCTCGTGTTTTTATATGGTCATGAAACTCCTCGGTAACTTATAATATCCTTATATTTTACAAGAGGGGGTACTTTATTCACTATATAACCACAAACCTCCACCCTACTCTCATAATCTGTAGTTCCTACCTGTTGTAACAACCCTGCCCACCAGCCCCCCCACCTGGCCTGAGGTTCACACCTTTACAATTGAACAGAAGAAGCCATAAATCTGCTACTGCCCCCCAACCCGGCTGCTGCCTGTCATCTCCCACTCCAGTTACTGCTACAGCCAGGACCTTTTTTGCTACAACCAAGACAATAACAAGAAGGTCGATAGCTACTTCTACTCGCTCGCTGTAAAGTTCAGGGGTTTAGCATTCACCAATGAAAAGTAAATTCCTTAGCTCACAATTCTGATAGACAGGACAGACAGAATGCAGTTGGCACATAATCATCAGGAGTTCATACTCCTCATCACGTGTTAAACAAAAGATATCATCACAATCTTCAGTCTCTATGGTTCTTTAGACTTGGCCTGAGAACTTCTGCTTTTATATGGTCACAGAACTCCCCAGTGATTTTTAAGAGCTTTATATAAATTGTATGGAGTACACTATCCACTATATAATCCTATAATATATTATACAGCAGGGAACAAGTATCAATAATTCATGCCAAACATTTTAACGCTTCATTACATTGTTATTTGCATGTTTGCCTCTCTGGTTTCCGATGGTGCAGTATTACATTGAGTAACACAATGATTACATTTTACAGTGTGTTCAAAAAGCAAATAATTCAGTGCCTGTGTGTCGCTGGGCTGCGGGCAGATCTTTGTTGTTTTGTAACATAACGCTATGCACACAAACGCTCTTATAATGAGGCAGGAAATTAACAGGAAGTATGGAAAGGCTTCCATTATACAAAAATATGGGATTATTGCAATGAAATTGGAGTAAAAACCATTTCTGAGAGAAAGAAAATAAGCAGCGCCCCCCTTTAATTTCTTTTGTAGATTTGGAATGGAAATCTATTGAAGCAATTCCAGCCACCCCCCCCCCTTTTTATATTCTTGGAGCAGCTACTGCTTATTCAGGGTGGTGAACTTTCAACCTAAAGATCCACAAAGCCAGTTGGTTAGTCATATAACAGTCCCGCAGTCTTACATCTAATTGCAGACTTTCCAAGGGTCACTGTCCTTGTGTCATAGCAATTTTCTGCACTCAAGCTGAAATAGTTGAACGGCCCCGATGTGCCAATGATTCTAATACTTTCCCATTTTAATGTGTCTAATTAAAATATTCATGGATAAAATGACAGTATAATTATATCAAAGTTGCAGAGTTTCCTCTTCTTTTTTACAGCAGATTCAGTCTTGTTCTTAAAAGCCATTTTACCTACTGGGGTCATGCCGCCCCACAATCAAAAGTACCTTGTACCGTGAACATATCCTGTAATTCAAAATTTTGTGTAAAAATAGAAAAAGTTTCACACATGGCGTTTTTACATTGTGTTTTTAAACACATGCAGCCGAGCGTAAATATGCACACAATGAAGCCTTATTGAAAATAATGGAATACGCACTATAGCAATTCCCATGGGGCAGTGACCAGCTCCATGTTGTAGCTCCCACCCTTCCCAGCTATAGTCAGGTGATCCCACTGGTGTCTAATAAAAGGGCAGCCAAGTTTGGGAGTTTTACTTTGAAAGCAGCAAGTAAGTTGCAGGTAAAACTTAGTCCCTTTGTAAAATGTATAATGAAGCAATAGAATTCTTAATGAATCAGATGAAAATTGAGCGTAGGACTGGCCAGATATGGGATGACTTTGACGTAGTTGGCCAGCTTAAATATATTGCAATATATGGACAAACAATCCCTGTTTTGTTTAAAGGGTAAGGCATTTTTCAGTAGCAGTATGCACAAAATGTCTCTGTCTTAAATATATTGATAATGGGTTGAGTGCTGAGGACTCTTGTATTTGACTATATGTATTTTGTGGTCACAGCCTCATTGCACCCCCGCCCAATGGTTTAAAAAATTAGTGGTGAGCACAACTTTTCCTTGTTTGTTATAATTCCCATGGGGCACTTGCGAGCTAACATCTGCCACGCAACGGCAGTATTTCTCAGCAGAAACGCCAAGGAAAATCGCATTTCTAAATTATCTAATTGCTAGTAGCAGCTTCCTATACAGATGTATATAACATTGTGCTTATGGCAGAGCTGGCTTTTACTCAGACTAACTTTCAGAAGTGAGATCTCCTGTGCTTTAGGCCGTACAGGATGAAGGAGATCTTGTTCAAGTATAGGATTTATATTTTCACGTATACAAATGAAAGCATATTTGATGTATTTATATTTCTGAGTGCAGCAGCACGGCTTCTTTAAACATTTCAGTTGGAAGTTTTCTATTCCAAAGGCCGCATTGTACCAGTTCATAGATAAACTCCTCAACTCACTGCCAAAAGTGCTTCCCTTATATAAAATGCAATATATTTTTTTTTGTTAACATTAAATATAAAGGTACATGTAGGCTGTGTTATTTGTGTTTCAGTGCTGTTGTTTTGTGTCTTCATCTGGCACTTAACACAAGTGTCCCAGAGCTGGTAATGTATAGATTGAAGGGGCTTTGTGTGGAGGAACACACATGCATATGGACATATGGCAGTGAGCGCTGAGACTGTGCAGGTCTTGAAGACATTTGTTCCTTTAAAAGAATGTTACAGAAAACCAGTTTATCTCCCTGTGCAGGTTTCCTTTCGTCTCTATTGTTTATTCGGGACTAACATTTCCTGATTAAAAAGGATGTTTGTTATTCGCCAATTGTGCAATGATTTTTAAATGAAATTAGAGAGTGGCCTTTAAGGTCTGTTGTTTTTATAATGGCATTAGAATCAAGAAAAGGCATCTCTGAAATATACTTAAAGCTGAAAAGTGATCTGTTTGTTGTAAGTCTAGTGCCAGACTTAGTGGATCGGATCTTGGCCAGGCCGAGAATCTGCCCCTTCGCTGCTTGATGTGCCTGTATCGGGATACATTGTCTTGTCCTGGGTGCAGAAATGTGACCGATTCTGGTGCCAAAAGCAAATTCTGAATTCTGCCGCATGAGCCTGCCCCCAGTCTGAGGCAATGGGGTATATTTTCTAAAGGTAAGTGAAAATTTGGAATAGTTTCACCAAAAATGAAGATTCCCTTCAACATCGACAATTTACTAAAAGGACAATAGAAGTTTTGGAGAATTCTCTTTGCATCGGTGTGAATTCACCTCTCTTCTCCAGGTGAACTTTCTCCAGTGAAAATTCTCCTAGCACAAGGAAATATTTCTGCAAAGAGAAATTTCTCCAGGTTCAGGCTGGTGAAACACCATTATAAAGACAGAGCATCACTAATTTTCTCCATAGCGAAAACACTCTAGAGAAAATTCTGTGGGGAATTTGCCCCACTACATTTTATGGGGAAAAATATACTGATGAACTTTCACAGAGAATTTCGGCCAGGAGAAAACTTACCAAGTGTAGTATTTTTAGTAAATACCATGTGGCAAATTCACTTAAAGGAGAAGGAAAGACAGTTTATTGCCAATTTATTGCCAATAGAATAGCCACAATAGTGCAAGCTAGAACGCTATATTTATTCTGCAGAATGCTTTACCATACCTGATTAAACAGCTCTAGACACTGTCTCTGTTTTTTTAGGATAGAAGCTGCCATATATGCTTGGTGTGACATCATTTCCTGCCTGAGTCTCTCCCTGCTTACTAACAGCTCTGAGCTCAGATTACAGTAGGGATGGGAGGAGGGAGGGGGAGAGGAGCAAACTGAGCATGCTCAAGGCCGTGCCCTGGAGGTTTAAGCTGAAAACAGGAAGTCTGATACAGAAGCCCATGTGTACACAATAAAAGCAAAGAAATGTGGTGTTTCTTTTGACAGAGGACTCAGAGCAGCATTACTTTGAGGGTTTACTGGTGTATTTATATAGACCTTTCTGATAAAGCTTACTTAATTTTAGCCTTTCCTTCTCCTTTAAGGGTGAATTTTTGCCTGCGAAGACTTCGATACACTAGGGCTAGGGCATTAGAGATCTCTTGCCTTTATTTTGTTTCCTTGAACATTCTTAATAATAAGTGGCCACTTAAAGCATTTGCACCAACATCACTAATAAACATATATATGCGACCTATATGTACCCGCCCTATTCAATTTGACCTAAGCGAAAGTGAACTAACAAAGTTTCGCTAGGCAGAAATGAACGTTAGTTATAAAAGTGTTATAAATACATGCTAATAATTACTAATCCATAAAACTGACCTTACATAAAAAGGGGTTTTCTGATACCTTGTTTAGTCTTGTGTCGAAAATATTTTGCTTTGTAAATCCAGCAAACCAATGAACATAGGTTTATCAGCACAAGGAGAATCTATTAATCTACTTGTGGCCAAATTATCATGAAATATTATAGAACACCAGGTTGGATTTATGAAGTAATACTTTCTGAACAAAACATCTTAAAGCATAGGATGATCCTTGTTTAATTTGGCAAAGTCAAGATTAAAATGTAGAGTTTATTTTCACAAATAATTATAACTACAGTAAAAGCAATGAGATGGCAGGGATTTCCCACTTCACTGAAGAAATATAATGAGCAATCTATTGAATGTATTTACATATCATTTACAGGTATGGGACCCAGAATCAGACATCTTATAATTTGGAACAAGCTAAAAATGGCACCATGGGGGAGCATTCAACCCAAACCCAAGTCCAGTTCCAAACCTTGGATATGCTAGATTTGTAAACTGGTTCAGAGAAATTTTAGCACTTTAGCATGAGTTTACTCTCTAGTAAGGCAGGTCATCCAGCCATGCAAAGCTTAATTTAGCTTATGACTTATTTCTCTTTTTTTGGGTGCCTTATTTCTGTTCACAGGCTGTTTCTCAGTCTGTGTGTAAGTGCTGGCTCTGATCCCATCTGCATTTTCCTATATCAGCATCCAGAGTTGCTGCCTTGGTGCAGAAACACAGAACAGATTTTGTCAATAACATGCATACTCATGTGTTTCAGAGCTGAAATTTGCTCCGTGATTCTGCTCCCAGGCAGTGTCGGACTGGGACACCAGGGGCCCACCTAAAAACCTTACACCAGGGGTCCACCAAAAAACCATAGATAAGGGACCTACTCTCAGTACTATTATTATTATTCTTTTCCTCACTCAACCTCTATTCTCCTAGTCTCTTTTCTTTACATACTATAGTCATATTTATAGTCTAGTCTATTTAGTCTCTTTGTTCTCAAAGAAATAGGGAATGGCCATGAAATAGGCCAAATGTTTAGCAGCACTAGGGCCCCCTGACACCTGGGTCCACCGGGAGTTTTCCTGGTATCCCTGTGGGCCAGTCCGACACTGCTCCCAGGCTAACGCAGGGCCTTTGAGTGCAGACACAGGTGTGAGCGGATGCCAGTGGATTGGCATATAAACACATACTGAGAACAGTGGTATAAATTAGGGATGTAGCGAACTGTTCGCCGGCGAACTAGTTCGCACGAACTTCGACTGTTCGCGTCCGCCGCAAGTTCGCGAACGTCGCGCGACGTTCGCCAATAGGCGTTCGCGTCAAAATCGTTCGACCATTCGACCATTCAACCGCTAAAATCGAAGGATTTTCGTTCGAATCGAACGATCGAAGCCATTGGATGAATGAAATCATTCGATCGAATGGCTTCGATCGTTCGATTCGAACGAAAATCCTTCGATCGAACGATTTTCGGATGTTCGAAGTTCGCGAACAGTTCGCGAACAGTTCGCGAACAGTTCGCGAACTGTTCGCAATTTTTGCCGGTGTTCGCGAACGGCGTTCGCGAACACATCGGCGGCGGTTCGATACATCCCTAGTATAAATACCAGGGGAGCACTGGGTGTGCCCAACGTAGTCATTGTGTAAGGATCCTACACTGAACTTAAATAATTAGATGGGAGCCTGTATGGTGGTGAACCAGGGGTATAACCAAAAATAGCGGTACAGAAACGAAATAGGTGGCTGATGAGAATATTAAATAAAATAGTCAGTGAAATAAGGAATTGGCAGATGAAAACAGTGTCCAATACAGTGTCGGACTGGCCCACAGGGATACTAGGAAAACTCCCGGTGGGCCCAGTTCTCAGTGGGCCTTTGTGCTGCTAAACATTTGGCCTATTTCATGGCCATTACCTATTTCTTTGAGAACAAAGTGGCTAAATAGAAAGAATTATAGATTATAGTATGTAAAGAATAGAGATTAGGAGAATAGAGGTTGAGAGAATAGAAGAAGAATAATAGTACTGAGAGTGGGCCCCTGGTCTATGGTTCTTTGGTGGGCCCTTGGCCTAAGGTTTTTGGGTGGGTCCCTAGTGTCCCAGTCCGACACTGGTCCAGTAGACATGCTATGGTCGGGTCAGGCAGCAAGCAAACAGAGTCCAGTAATCAGACCAAGGTCGCAACTGGGAAATCCAACAAAACAGGTAAGGAGGGAACAGGAGAACTGGAGCAAGACTGGAAATCAGGAACATGAGAGGGTCTTGAGAACAAGAATCCAGGAACAGGTAACAAGGAACAGGAATCAAGGCACAAAATAACAAGATTAGGGCTAGGATGGAAAATGACCAAGCAAGGAGCTATGGTCAGGGACAGGTTTATAAGGGTTTCTGATTAGGGGGATAAAGAACACATAAGACTAATGAGGTGGGTGGAAACAAGGGAGCAGACAGAACACAATGAATATGAAAATATGGCTGATCAAAAGCAGCCATGAGAGCCTCCAGTGGCTCAGCTGGAAAGTGCATAGTCCCTGGAACAAACACCCCAGAGTTTGAAACCAAGCTGGTCCTGACACATTGCCTGTGCTACAAGAAATTCTCAAGTTAAGAGAGTGCGTGCAGTGAGAGTCCTGATTGGGGGGTGGAGCAGGTGCAGTTTTTGCTTCCAGACCCATGGTCCTCTATTTATGGCACTTGCTGAAAACCAGCCCCCATGTTCCTTTAACCTTATGGCTGTGCAACGTTTCAAGCAGGTGATCAACTCCAAATTGTTCTGTCATTTGCTATAGCGCTACACTGTCCATTAGACCAAGCCTTGACAATATCTTACTTTGGTTTGTATACAAACTATGAGCTTTTGAATAACAAAGGTAGGCGGAAATCCAATAAGTCTGGATTTTATTTCTTTTAGCAAAAGGAATTAGTGTTACTATTATATAATACGTATTTGCTGTTGTACTGCTTTACTTTTACTGCCCAGTAAAGTCAGAACAATGAAAGAAAACCTCTAATTGGTTACTGCATATTTCCAAACATTCTGAAAAATCTTTAGATCATGCTCCAGCCCAAAGAGGGATAATACGGGGAGTATGATACTGGCCTGGGACTTCATTCCCAAAAAGGAATATTTATATATAAAATCTAAAAGCCTTTCTATGTTCTGTGCACCTGCCAGTCTATCTTATTCTGACACAGCTAAGTAAACAAAACGGAGCCCTCCAGTCTGAGAGTACTGGGTGATATTAGTGATTGAGCAATTAACCCCATGGGCATCCTGCAGTGACTTGGAGAGGCATTTGGCCTCAGAAAATATACAGAAAAAATTTACAAATAAGGGCTGGGATCAAGCTTACATTAGTCGAATTGAACTGAACATATTCATTTTACCATGACCCATAGTATATGGTATAAGAAGTGACCTTGTTTTATTGTGTGTATTGCAGAGAAGTGTAACATTTGTTCATGTTTAATAACTTTGAGTTTACTAGCAACCATTAAAAGTAGTGATGGGCGAATTTGGGGCGTTTTGCTTCGCTGAAAAATTTGCGAATTTCCAGTGAAATAGTGAAAAATGTGCGTCCATTTTTAGGACACCGGCGTCTGTTTTTCGCATATTCACATTTTTGATGGGCAAATTTTCGTGAATTTATTCGCCGGCGGCAAATCGCTGGAATTCGCTGCGTATTTGCTCCTGGCGAATAAATTTGCCCATCACTAATTAAAAGAAAGGTTGGGAAATCCATTATCCAGAAAGCTCCAAATTACTGGAAGGCCATCACCCACAAACTCAATTTTAAAGGAAATGTTGAACAAAAAAAATAATCATTTTGCCTAATAAAAGAAAACAGTGTCGGACTGGCCCGGCGGGACACCAGGAAAAAACCCGGTGGGCCCGACCCACATGGGCCCCTGTCGGGCCAGACCCCCTCTCCTGTTGCTCGTTTCTTTTTTAAAAAAGGATCTTCGCGGCGTGCATGCGCGCCGATGGGGTGTCTTGTGCGCATATGCGCCGGTGGGCGCCATGTGCATATGCGCTCCAAGGAGATGGCGCACAGCAGAGCACAGCGCCGCACGGTGCGCACAGCATGGCGACGGGGGGCCTGTAGGGAGCCCTGGACTGCAGTTCCGGTGAGCGCCGTGAAAGAAAACATAATTCTAAGCAACTTTACAATATACATTACAAATGTTCTATTTTGGATTAGGCCGAACCCCCTGAATCCTTCAAGAAAGATTCGGCCGAATACTGAACTGAATCCTAATTTGCATATGCAAATTAGGGGTGGGAAGGGGAAAATATTTTTTACTTCCTTGTTTCCCTCCCCACCCCAAATTTGCATATGCAGATTAGGATTCGGTTCGATTTGGTGCATCCATAATTTGTATATGTATTATTATGCAAGCAGTCTTTGTTTGCCTGTGCAGAAAAGCTCATGCGAGCGTGCATGAGAAACCACGTGAGCATGTGCGAAAAACCCTGCAGGTGAAAAAAAGAGATGCATCACAAAAAGGACGCCGGCCAGAGCGGCAATCGGGGACTGCACTAGGGGGTAGGAGAGGCAGACAAGGTTGGTGCCTGGTGCCCCCCAAAGCTTTGCGTCCTAGCCCATGTGCCTACCCCAGTTCAGACTGTTGATTCAATGTAAGACAAGGCAACTGATAAACAGACCTGTCTTTGCTGGGGAACTACGGTAAGAATCTTGCAACATTGTTTAAAAAGTAACAACCAGGAGTTAGGCAAATGCTGCTTTCAATAGCAATTGTTTTTAACTTTAAAAGCACTGAACATTTATTAATATATGTTGCTTAGAACTATGTTTTCTTTTATTAAGCACATTTTTATTTTGGGGTTAACTTGCCCTTTAAGAAAATAATTCTGATTTTTAAAAATGATTTCCCTTTTTAAAATAACAGTAGCTGGTATTTGATGGTAACTATGCTCCATGAATCCCAATAGGTGGCAAAACAATCCTATTGGGTTTATTTAGAGGCCCATTAATCAAGAGTCTAATTTCGAATTCATGTGAGCTTTTTAAAACTCCCATAAATTCGAAATTGTATTAAATAAAATCTAATTTTCTCAGCTCGGATGAATTGAATCGACCTGAAAACTCTAATCTAATTAGGTTTGAATTATAAAAAACGCAATTCGAATTTTAGAAACTCTATTCGTATGCCAGGAAGGCTGCAAACATCACCAAATTGATCCCTGGACCTCTCCCATTGATTTATACAGCAATTCGGCAGATTTAGGATGGCGAAAAGTCGAATTTGAGTTCTTAAAGGGCCAGAGTATGATAAATCTCGAAATTTGAATTCGACCCTTAATAAATCTGCCCCTCAATGTTTAAATGCTATTTAGCAGATTTTACTGATGAGCTGCATTACTGAAAGATCCCATATCCAGTAAACCCCAGGTCCTGAACATTCTGGATAATAGATGCCATACCTGTAGCTGTATCCAGTGTTCCAGGCTTTTATGCAGGCCCTATTACACTAAAAGCATTCTTCACCCAAAAATTCCTTCCTTACTGTAGTGGCACCCATCACCCATGCAGTTCAGTGTGCAGCAGTGCCCCAGATGGGAAGATAGCAAAGTCAGTGTATCGCTACTGAAATCAGGTGCAAAAATAAGGTTTCGGCAGTGTTTGTCAAGACACTCAGGTATGTTATAACGTCTATGCATTGTATCATTGGTGATCCAGACCCAGTAGACCTTTAAATGATAATTATGTTGGATTAAAGTGGAAGTTTGCCTTGTAATT
The DNA here is from genome assembly GCA_038501925.1 of Xenopus petersii. NCBI lineage: Eukaryota > Metazoa > Chordata > Amphibia > Anura > Pipidae > Xenopus > Xenopus petersii. The sequence goes on along the minus strand of CM076672.1, from coordinate 206,275,667 downwards.
TACTTTTAATATGTTATGTTTCCAGCAATGGCACCCACAACAACTTCCTCCATTGGTCCCATGTATGTTATTATTTAAGTTTGTTTCCCTTACAAAACAGCACTTATCAATAAACATCAACAGTTGCTGAAGATTCCTTTTTATTCTTGCCCCTCTGTGCCACAGGCTGCCCGATTCCCATAAAGAAAGATTTAAAGCCGCTCCCCCGCAGTGCCTGACATTTTTATTGCCACACTTTTCCAGTAAAAGATCAAGGTGATCAAAGGACACGATGTGCCATTGCTATTAAACCTTTTAACGAAATCATATTATGTTTTATCTAGATCTTTGATCACACACAGCTTACATTAATTTCCATTTATCCTTAGGCTGAGGCCGGACTGGTTTGTTTTTCTAGGTCAGGTGAAGAAAATACTGAAGGGAAGTTATAGATGAAGTACATGTTGTTCCTATGTGACAGTATTTTGTAACATTATACATATTCATAATAAACTGGCAGATATTTATATATTATCCTATGATAGTCTCATATTCTTTGTGTACAGCAAGTAAGCCCTATTGTCACAGAAACATTATGCTGGGATGTAAAGAAATGGCTGATATATTTGTACTCTGATGACCATGGCATTATTATTATTATTATTATTAATAATAATAATAATAATGGCTCTTTAAGGGGCAAATCTGCTCTATTTATACTCACATTCTATAAATTTGTAATAACTCATGTGGGCTGCAACAGAATAAAAGGGAGTCTTTTCTTTGAAACTGAAAACCCTAAGAATAACAGCCCATGAACTGCTTCCTTATTAGTAGGCGTAAAAAAAATATTGAGGCTCCTATCAATAAGCTGTGAAATCCTTTATTTATGTAGAGCCAACATGCAGTGCTGTACAGAAATTATACATCGTTCACATCAGTTCCTGCACCATTGAAGCTTACAATCTAGAGTCTCATATTCAAATTCACACACACTGTGGTCACTGGTCACTTGCAGCAAGAGCCTGTTTTTTTTTGGGGGGGGGCTGGAGTATCCCAAGGAAACCCATCTGGATATTGGTATAGAATCCGTTATATGGAAAACTGTTATCCAGAAAGCTCAAATTATGGGAAGCCCATCTCTGTTTCATCAAATAATTAGAAATAAAAAAGATTTTTAAAAATGATTTCCTTTTTCTCTGTAATAATAAAACAGTACCTTGTACTTGATCTACACTAAGATATAATTCATCATCATTGGAGTCAAAACAAGCCTATTGTGTCCAATTGATATTTAAATGAAACTTTAGTTGACTCAAGGAATGGAGATCCAAATTATGGAAAGGCATCTTATCTGGGAAACCCCAGGTCCTAAACATTCTGGATAACAGGTCATCCCTGTAATAGGAAGACATAAAAACCCCTGGACAATGTATCATATTGATTTTGGATATTTTTATTTTATCAGCAAACATTGGGCAAATTAACTCGAGGGCAAAGCATGTTTTTGTCAAAACGACAATTGGCAGGGATATCACCAATTTACTAAAAGGCAAAGAAGACAATTCACTGGTGCTAGAGACGTTTTGCGCTGTATCAGCAGGTGAATTTTCACCCCATGTGAACGATCGTTAGTTCGCAAGTTTATCAAAATACGAACTTTCCAATACATTACCCTTTACACCAAAGTCTATTTAGCCAAGTTCTACCTGGTGAATTGATCACATGAGGCTACATACTCAACATCATTTTGACATCATATCCTGTACTCCAAAAAAGTCATAAAAAAGACAAAATGCTCTTAAATATATGTTATTTACACTTTTTTAACCATTTAAAGCTCATGCCACATTGCTTTTAAAGTGGGCTCATGTCTTGCACAATAGAGACATGTGTAGCATTGTAGGCAGCAATTCAAGGCACAGGTTACATAGCAGATAGCAGATGTACTCTATAGAATACCATTGTATATTATTACAGAGCTTATCTGTTATCTGCTAAGTAGCCTGTGCGTTTTTTTTTCAGCTTGAATGGCTGCCCCCATGGCTACACAGCAGCTTGTTTATATGAACTATAGTAGTATTTCTGAAGCAAACACATAGGGGCATATTTATCAAGGGTTGAATTTCGAATTTGAAAAACTTCGAAATTCAAATTCAAAAAGACCAACCAAAATTAAGTTGAAGTTTTTTTTTTGGCCAAATAGGTCAGTTTTCGGACAAAGAATAATAGCGCATTCGATTGAATTAAATTTGAAGTTTTTCCAAAAATAGAACTTCGATTTTTCAAAGTCCACCAATTGAAGTAGGTTCTAGGAGTTCCCCCATAGCCTAAAACAGCAATTCGGCAGGTTTTAGATTGCGAATGGTGGAAGTCGAATTTTTAAAGAGACAGTACATGATAAATTTCGATATTCGAATTTTCGAATTTTTTTCAAATTTTTTTTCAGATTCGAATCAAATTTGAACTATTCCCTAGTCGAAGTACATAAAAATAGCTGATAATTTGATTATTTTTAATTCACCTCGATCTTTGATAAATCTGCCCCATAATGTTAACCAATGCAGGGCAGCAGTCCATCATATTTTAATTTAAAATGCTTTTATTTTTTGCTGTTACTGTTTCCTTTAAAGCCTAGATCATTTTCCATAGTCTAGCCATGTATATGGGTAAGTTGTGCTAATGTGCAGCTGCCTGACCCAAGGTACCATAAGATATTCTGAAACCTTGGCCTGCAACAACAGAATCTTTGGTCCTTCACTGAAACTGTATTTGAATGAAGTCTGCATTATATAGAAGGCTGTGTTAGAATTGAGAAATTCTTCTCTGTCTCCCACTAATTCCCGATCTCTGCCGGCTAATAGTTGGCAAAGGGTTAGGGGACTTGAGTTTCAACAATAAAGTCAATGTTTCCTGGACTCTCATGTTCTTTTTTTCATAAACACTACTATGCATCTTTATTGCTGAAAAAAAGAGAAAATTAAAAAAAAAAAATACAAATACAAGTAAAAAACATGAAATTTATATTCCACCACACCAAAGATAGGATAAAAGATGAACTGACATAAATATAGATGGGAAAAGATTCATAGAGTTTATCCTTGCGAGTATATTTATCAGAAGCCTTTTCTGCGCATAAGAACTTCGACTTTATGCCTTGTTTTTTGTTTTCTTTGTCTTTGCATAAACTGTCGAATATATTTGTTTTCCTTGGGGGGTTTAACCTATGTATTCCAGATGGCAGTGTTTCCCCAGCACATATGGTGAAGCATATCGTAAGCTCATAGGATCATGATTGTATTGTTATATGAAACAAATACTGGGATGGGGTCACTGGCACATGTCACCAAAACTGACAGCCAAAGTAATGACAATCGTTCCTCCCCTGGTCACCACAACCTCACAGACATTTCCGTTAGCCGCATTTGCATGAGGTTTCCTTCGGTGCGTCAATCATTTAATTAGAAATCAGGGTTTGTAACACTTGGGGTGAAGCGTGTGCACATGGGGTCATTTCAAAGCAGAGACCGTTTCTACGTTCCCTCGAGACAAAGCCTGAGCACTAAGGGTCAATTCAGAGCAGAGGCTGCCAATTAAGCACCAATTATATTCTAGTGTTCTGGTTACTCATGTATTTACAGTGGTGTGAAAAACTATTTGCCCCCTTCCTGATTTCTTATTCTTTTGCATGTTTGTCACACAAAATGTTTCTGATCATCAAACACATTTAACTATTAGTCAAAGATAACACAAGTAAACACAAAATGCAGTTTTTAAATGAGGGTTTTTATTATTTAGGGAGAAAAGAAATCCAAATCTACATTTTCATGTGTGAAAAAGTAATTGCCCCCTGAACCTAATAACTGGTTGGGCCACCCTTAGCAGCAATAACTGCAATCAAGCTTTTTTGATAACTTGCAACGAGTCTTTTACAGCGCTCCGGAGGAATTTTGGCCCACTCATCTTTGCAGAATTGTTGTAATTCAGCTTTATTTGAGGGTTTTCTAGCATGAACCGCCTTTTTAAGGTCATGCCACAACATCTCAATAGGATTCAGGTCAGGACTTTGACTAGGCCACTCCAAAGTCTTCATTTTGTTTTTCTTCAGCCATTCAGAGGTGGATTTGCTGGTGTGTTTTGGGTCATTGTCCTGCTGCAGCACCCAAGATCGCTTCAGCTTGAGTTGACGAACAGATGGCCGGATATTCTCCTTCAGGATTTTTTGGTAGACAGTAGAATTCATGGTTCCATCTATCACAGCAAGTCTTCCAGGTCCTGAAGCAGCAAAGCAACCCCAGACCATCACACTACCACCACCATATTTTACTGTTGGTATGATGTTCTTTTTCTGAAATGCTGTGTTACTTTTACGCCAGATGTAACGGGACGCGCACCTTCCAAAAAGTTCAACTTTTGTCTCGTCGGTCCACAAGGTATTTTCCCAAAAGTCTTGGCAATCATTGAGATGTTTTTTAGCAAAATTGAGACGAGCCTTAATGTTCTTTTTGCTTAAAAGTGGTTTGCGCCTTGGAAATCTGCCATGCAGGCTGTTTTTGCCCAGTCTCTTTCTTATGGTGGAGTCGTGAACACTGACCTTAATTGAGGCAAGTGAGGCCTGCAGTTCTTTAGATGTTGTCATGGGGTCTTTTGTGGCCTCTCGGATGAGTTGTCTCTGCGCTCTTGGGGTAATTTTGGTCGGCTGGCCACTCCTGGGAAGGTTCACCACTGTTCCATGTTTTTGCCATTTGTGGATAATGGCTCTCACTGTGGTTCGCTGGAGTCCCAAAGCTTTAGAAATGGCTTTATAACCTTTGAACTCAGTTGTGATAAACCACAGTTAAGTTATTTTTTAACAAGGGGGGCAATCACTTTTTCACACAGGCCCATGTAGATTTGGAGTTTTTTTTCTCCCTTAATAACGTAAACCTTCATTTAAAAACTGCATTTTGTGTTCAATTATGTTATGTTTGACTAATAGTTAACGGTTTTTGATGAGCAGAAACATTTAAGTGTGACAAACATGCAAAAGAATAAGAAATCAGGAAGGGGGCAAATAGTTTTTCACACCACTGTACTCTCCTGTGTCTATATACTCACCATTTAGCTGCTCTGTGCTTAGGCAGAAATATTGTATCGCTTCAGACATCCAGTATAAACCAGACATATTATATTGTCCTGACAACACAAGATTTCATAATTAATAATAAGCTGAGAAAAATATCTACAAGCATAGGCTGCACAGACTTCTCTTTGGGGCAAATAAATCATTCTTTCTTTTCCTGATTGGCAATCTTTTCTATTGTAAATTTGTTAGTAGCAATTATACATTTGCATAACAATTATATGTGTCTACGCACTGTATGTTCTGAGACTTTTGCCCATTGCATGTTTATTTTTCATTTTCCTTGTGGATTTGGCAAGAGGAATTACTAAAGGCTGAATGCATATTTATTTCCCATGCTTCTATAGAGATATTACTGCCTCTGTTTGCAGTTAGCAGTTCCCTACTTGCAAATCAGTTTAGCATTCCCTAAGCAGCCATTAACGGCATTTATGAATGGATGCAAATATTGCACTTATTGGCACCATTCATTAAAGGTACCCGCATTAGGGTTGCCACCTTCTCTCCCGTGGAACTCTGGGCAGGGGGTAGAGCCACAATGTAATGGGTGCAGGTCTGTGATGCAATCAGGGGCGGGTCATGATGTCAGGAGCTATCGTTGATTGGCCGAATGCCACATCAATCAAAACAGGGCAGGCAGTTTTGAACTGGACAGCCCTTCAAAAAACAGGGCTATCAGGGTCAAAACTGGACAGGTGGCAACCCTAACCTACATCCAAACATGCCCCTTGCACTTTGGTGCAGTTGCACTAAGTGCCATTGTGGTTGCTCTGCCTTTTCTACTGAATCATATACTGTATATGCCTACTGACAGCGGGAACCCTTGAACTCCAAAATAAATTTCCACTACAGTATAATATAACATAGTTTGTATATATTATATATATAAATTCTAATACATTACTTCAAAAAGTGGAGCTTATGGCTTTAAACTTGATGTTCCGTTGCACTTACAGGATCTCTTGTATAAATTGTATGCAGTGCTGAATGATTCGCACAGTGAGGGGCACATTTACTATTGTCCAATATTGAGGGTTAATTAACCCGATATTCGACCCTCGAAGTTAAATCCTTCGACTTTGAATATCGAAGTCAAAGGATTTAGAGCAATTCATTCGATCGAACGATTGAAGGAATAATCGTTTGATCGAACGATTAAATCCTTCGAATCGAACGATTCAAAGTATTTTAATGCATCGATCGAATGATTTTCCTTCGATCAGAAATTGGTTAGAAAGCCTATGGAGACCTTCCCCATAGGCTAACATTGATGCTCCGTAGGTTTTAGGCAAAGTAGGTGGTCAAAGTTTTTTTTAAAGAGACAGTACTTCGACTATCGAATGGTCGAATAGTCGAATGATTTTTAGTTCGAATCGTGCAATTCGAAGTCGTAGTCAAATGTCGAAGTAGCCAATTCGATGATCGAAGTAATAAAAAAAATACTTCGAGATTCGAAGTATTTTTTATTCTAATCCTTCACTCGAGCTAAGTAAATGTGCCCCTGAAAGTATTGGCCCTGCTCATGTTTAGATTCATAAAACTGGATACAATTGGTGCATTCAAAGGTTTTGTTCACCTTTTAATTAACTTTCAATGTTCTGTGGAGAGTGATATTTTGAGACGATTTGCAATTGGTTTTCATTTTTTATTATTTGTGATTTTTTTTTAGTTATTTAGCCTTTTATACAGCAGCTCTCCAGTTTGCAATTTCAGCCTCTGGCAACCATGCATTGATTTGAATGAGAGACTGAAGTATGAATAGAAGAGGCCTTCAATAGAATGATGAGTAAAAAAAGTTGCAAAAACAATAAATGTGTAGCCTTTACAGAGAATTTGCTTTTTTGATGGATGGGGTCAGTAACCCCTACTTGAAAGCTGGAAAGAGCCAGAAGAAGCAAATAATTAAACAACTTTAAAAAAGAAACAACTCAAAAGTTGCTTAGAATTAGCCATTCTTTAATATACTAATTGGTGAATCACCCCTTTTATGTGCATACATAATTGTGAAATTTTATTTGTGCTGCAACTTTAAAAAGAGCTTTTTAAATATGGCATAATTGCAAATTGCAAATATTTATGTGCACACTTTCTGTTTCAATTATGCTGAAACTTCGGTGGCAGAATAAATTTTCTTTGGCAAATTGCAATTTTGCAAATTTATATTGCCACAATTACGGACAACACTATCTTTGTGCTCAGCAACCACATGCGGTGACTACATTGACTCAAACATCCATCTCATTTGTGAGCCATTTGCAAATTCAATGCATAGCTCACCGCAATTGCCAAAACAAGGAAAGACTGACACTGCAGTGCAATATTTAAGAGGTTAGGGGAAAGTAGAAGACCCTTTAACAGGTATCCAGCACCCCCTATTGTTGTGCCCTAGGCAGGTGCCTCTTCTGCCTACCACTTGTTCCAGTCCTGTTCCTTAGGTGCATCACCACCCTAGCCCCTGCCCAGCACCGATTCTGGGGCTGCTGCCATCTGATGCCGCCCCCTCCTCTCCCGCTCTGCGCTTAAAAATTAGCGTCGGAGCGGGGCTAAGGGGGGCAGTATCGCTAGTGAATTAAGCGCAATGAAGCTCTCTGCACTAGCGGAGCTGAATTTCCGTGTTAAAACCCGGAAGTTCGGCTCTTAAAGTTACAAGAGGTGTTTTTTTGCTGTCCCTTGTAACTGGCCGATCGCTGCCGCCTGAGGCAAGGGTCTCACCTTACCCCATACCCAAAAATTCAGATCAGGGTAAGGGCAAATGAGACCTGCCTAGTTGAAAGAGAGCATCCAGGGATGTTGTGATCATTTTGCTCATTCATTTCCAAAGTAGTCATTATCATATTATGTAGATACATTTGGAAGAGCTTAACTTTACATAAAAAAGTATGTTTAAGTGCAGACCATATATAAAACTAATACCAGATATAGATAGGATGAGTAACAAGCCGGCTACTCATTGTCAATGCTATACATATATTTCAGAGAGATGTTTGAAGTAGAACAGATGGTTAGACAAGGTGCGCCTGGCTGGCACACAGAAAATAATGAAGCAAAAGGGCAGACAGAAAAAGAAAAGAGCAAGGGATGAGATGTAAAGTTCAAGGTAAAGGCAATAAAGCCATCAAACCAAATATATGATATTTTCTTTACTTCATCAGATCAAAGCATGAACTTCCCCTGGGTATCCCATCTGCTGCAAAATGAAAGGAAACATATTCCTATGCAGTAAAGGGCAAACCTCCAAAATAAAATGAATACATGATTCAGACCCGTGCAGAATCATATTTGTACAATTTAAAAAATAAAAAGTTCCCCTTTTTGCATACGTTTTGTTTGTAAATTGCTTGCTCTGGAGTTACACTGGAATTCGCACAATTATTTTAATGATTTAGCAAAGTCCATTGACAAGTAAATGACAATAAAGAAGCTGCACTTTCTCCTTTCTTTATCATTGCTGGCTATTATATAGAGATTGTATTTTTCTGTCACTTTTAACAATGCCTTTGGAAATACCGGCCAAAGCATTTTGTATGTCTCCTCATAGCTTCCCGATAAACCTGCCAATAACTTCAAATGCTGTTATGTAACAATGATCTTGCGACTCATACTTGCCCAACCTCTTTGTGTCAATGACTTTAGGTGTTCATGGTGAAATCCATTAGTCTTAGTGTTAAACATTCCTTTCTTAAAGAAATGTAAACCCTCAAAACAAATTAGTTGAAAATTGCTCTTTTCAGCACTTTTGCAATTGACATGACATGGGCAGGGACAAATACCTGCCTTTTTCCCCCAAACTGGCCTAGGAATAACCTTTTATTCTTCCAAAATGGATGCCCACCTTAGCAGTTAGTGCTACACATCCGTTTACAACTCCACCCCCCAACTACGTCACTAAACCCATTGCTAATCCCCTGCCGGCCGCTTTGTTCCGCCCCTGTCATGCACCCTTTGCCAGCATGCACTGTCCTGGGTTTCACTTTACTTTTGTAACACTAATTATGCAGGTGAGGTACACACTGACATTCAGGGGTACTAAATAGTGATGAGTGCATTTTTTCGCCGTGCATTGATTTATGGCGAAATTCCACATTTTGTCATCTGCAATTTTTTGGAGAAACTGCCACAAAAATTTGCAGTGAATAAAAACTCAAAAAACATGCTCATTCACTTCAATGCATTTGGAGTTGAAAAAAATTTGAGAAAAAACGCCCATTGACTTTAATGAGACCTACTTACTCCTCAGGCTCTTCTAGAACTAACCACCCCCTCCAGCAAGTAGGGTCCAAAGTGAAAGTGCAAATGGTGACTTCACTTTAAAGTACTAGGAAAACCAGACACCCCCGACCAACTCCAGAGCTACCAGGAAAACACTTTGACCAGGATAAGCTCCAGTTTCCAACTGTGAAAAAGGACCAGGCCTTAGCTGGCTTAACCCATATGGGGACTGTTTGAAGTAAAGCGAGCAAAACCTTTATTCTCCTACATGTTACTTTATACGTGATGCATTTTTTCTAGTTTTCAATTTATAGCAGTTTCGACGCTGCTAATAAATCAGAAACAACAGTCCCACCTGCTGATCATTTTGGCCAATTGGGCACAGTTGGTAGAAAAATGAAGTTAGCAAAAACAATAAAGTCTTTTTGATAATGACAGAACATACATGGTGCGATATAAGCTGCCAACAGACCGAGTTGGCAGCTTATTGGCCCATGTGTGGGGCCCTCTGACGGGCTTCTCCGATCGTTATCTGGCTGAAAGTCGGCCATATGTCGATCAGGCAGGGTTAAAAATCCTGTCAGATAGCAGCTGCATCTTATCATTGATGCGGTCCCGTGATTCGCCCGCATACATTATTATGATCCGATCGTTGGGCCCTAGGGCCCACAATCGGATAAGCCCAATATCGCCCACCTCAATGTGGGCACATCAGGGAAAGATCCGCTCGTTTGGCAAAATCACCAAACGAGAGGATCTCTGCATGTGTGGCCACCTTAAGGGCTCTTACTGATGAGCGGTTGAAACTGCGATCCCCTGCATTCTGTTTTTCTGCATTCAGCCGCAGGGGAGCGCAGGAATAGACGCATTAAGTTCTTTTCAATGGGACTGTACTCACACAGGCGCGTGTAGGCGCCGAACAAAGGAAAAATGCAGCATGTTGCGCCTGTGTGAGTACATCCCCATTGAAAAGAACCTAATGCGTCTATTCCCGTGCTCCCCTCGGCTGAATGCAGAAAAACAGAACGCAGGGGAGCGCAGCTTCAACCGCTCGTCAGTAAGAGCCCTAACTCTGAACACAGCACCATCACAAGGTGTTAGGATTACTGATTAGTATATGCACTGATCCTAATTTGGAAAACCAGGCAGGCAGTTTTGACCCAAGCAGCCCTTCTGTAAACCGTAGCCCCTGTACACAGTGCAATATGAACTGATTCCTGTGCCCACAATAGAAACTGAGTAGAATCTGAGACAAAGAGGGGTATATACTGTATAGGTATATATGAAGTCCAGTGTGGGGTTCTGTATTCCCATCAGCTTTTGCAAGATACAGGATCACAGTACAAACAAAGGTGGAAAAAGATCTTAGTGGGGAAAAGCTTTATATTTTCAGTAATTGTTCTGTTGTATAAAATAAATTGCTGTTCGCTAGAGAACTATGCTATAAACACATTGCTGTTTCTTTTTAGAAGTAAGATCTGCTTTTACTTTTTCCTCAGCTGCTCGATGACCTTGACATATACATCCCGCAGGATAATCAGACCAAATTGTTTTGTGGTATGACTTAAAAAGAAAACTTTGAAAAATGCTGTATTCCAAATTGCTGTTGCAATTTAATGTAGGTCATAGGTTTGACTGAAACATTTAAAAAGCATGTGAACAAACTAAAGCCGCACAATTCTAGTTTTCATTATTCTTTTCTGATACGATTCAGCATCCTTACAAGTTATGTAAAAGCATTGCTAGCTCTACTAATACTATTATTTTCATATGTTTTTATTTTTAAATTCTAAGGCAGATATTAAAGTTTGAACTGGGGAATCCTGAAAAATTTCCATCTGCAGATACTGTAAATATATGGTGAGGGGAGGGGGGCAAAGATGTCAACCAAAAACAATATTTATCTTTAGATTAAGTCGATATGCAGGTGCTAATGTAATGCCAGGTTTGTAGATTCATTTATTGACAAAGCCCAGAAATTTGCTTGCAGCTTTCATAACTGTAACTAAGAGGTAACTGTTTAAGTAAAGAGTATAAATCATGAAAATTTGTTACTCTATATATGACAAATTATAGGAGAAGGAAAGTCATCTTGCACTTGGGGGTGCCAAATGTTAGGCAGTGATTGGATTGACTTACCTGAAACCCTGGGCCAGTGCTCCTATCAGCAGAAAACTGCACCGGCCCGGGGTTATACCAGCGAGCACCAAGGAGCGATCCTCTAATGTCTTCTGGGTTAACATTGGGCACCCCCAAGTGCAAAAAGACTTTCCTTCTCCTTTTAATATTTGGGAAGAAAGTTCAGTCCTGTTATTATCTAATTCCATTTAGGTGCAGGTTTAATTCTTTTTAGATTCAGGTGGAAAAAATGTCAATAAATACTTTTTATTTAGGGATTATTTTGCATCCCTTGTGGAGTTGAGTGTTGGATGCCCCTTGTTTTATGCTGTTGGTTTATATGAGAGTTTGCATAAATGTTTGGGCAGCCACTATTTTGTACATATTTGATGGCTGATACATGTTTATGTAGAGAAACGTATCGAGATAGTTTCGAATCAGGACGGGCACACAGGAAAACTTCTACCGATCAATAACAACAGATAATAACATAATAAACACAGAGGAATCCGACTGGAATTTGGTGGATTCCCTTGGTGCAGCAGCCACAGGAGCCCTATTTGAAAGGAAAATTCCGGTGGAATTGCCCTTACTGTGAATGTATCTGATCCATAAGCCCCAGTACATTATATGATCGTTGGCCCCAGGACAGCAATTGAATCAGCCAAATTTGGCCCTATGTTTGTGGGTGGCCAAACTGGGCCCAGATCCACTTATTTGGTGACCTTGCCAAACAACCAGTTCCGGCAGTGTATTCCATCATACCTCTTATACACAGGGCCTCTTCTGGGTAATTTGATCCCTTGAGTTACATTTAAAAATGTTCCCTGCAGCCAGGTACATAGTGAATTAAAAGAAAATATATTTGTGCAGGGAACACATCATCCTTTTTGCCTTAAAAATGATACCTCCAAATGTATCCTCTGTTGGATACTGAACAGAAAGGCAAACACACAAATACATGGTTTAATCAAATGACATTTGCCATACTCATTGTAGTACTCTGGTTATGCTATAAAGAATTGGATAATGGATTGGATAATGATAATTTAAAAAGAACTGTATACCGAGAGCTAGAACACAACAATGAAGTGTTATCCAAAATGGATGCTAGGTACTGGGCAGCAGATAGTGGCAGCAAATCAGACAGGATAGTAGTGCTCTTCTAGATACTTCTAGAATATTAGCATGATGTTTAAATTGTTTTGGATTTGGTGATGAGCACTAATTTGGTGTTTTATATATTATTGGAACTACGGCTGAATAGCTGAGCCCAACAACAAGTTCAACAACCATTACTCTAAACCAGGGGTCCCGAACCTTTTAACTTGTGAGCCACATTCAATTGTAAAAAGAGTTGGGGAGTAGTGATGGGCGAATCTGTGCTGTTTCACTTTGCCAAAAGATTTGCGAATTTTGACTTGAGCGACAATTTTTATACGCAAGACTATTTGGTTCAAATGCATTAGAGTCAATGGATGTCTGAACAATTTTAATGCGCAACATTTTTATGCGCTTAATTTTTTTTGCCAGCGAATTAATTCACACAGAAATTTTCCGCAAATTTGTGTCTGGCAAATTTATTCCACAATCACTATTGGGGAACAACACAAACATACAAAACCTTCCTGGGGATGCCAAATAAGTGCTGTGATTGGCTATTTGGTAGCCCATATGAGGACTGGCAGCCTACAGGAGACTCTGTTTGGCAGTACATCTGTTTTTTTGCAACCAAAACTTGCCTCCACGCCAGGAATTCAAAAATAAGCACCTGCTTTGAGGCCATTGGGAGCAACATCTAAGGGGTTGGTGAGTAACATGTTGCTCATGAGCCACTGGTTGGGGATCACTGCTCTAAGCCAACATATCACATAGAATGTATCTAAAGGTGGCCATACATGTAGAGATCCTCTCATTCCCAAACTAGCAGATCTCTACCCGATATGCCCACAATGAGGTGGGCGATATTGGGCTGATCCAATCGAGGTCCCTAGGGCCCAATGATCGGATCATAATGCTGCCAATGTGGGTGGTCAGATCGCGGGACCGCATCTACGAACAGATGCGGCTACGATCCGACGGGATTTTTAACCCTGCCTTTTAACCATCCCTACTTGACTTTAGCCCAGATATCAATCGGGGGAAGGCCGTCGGAGGGCCCCCAACACATGGGCCAATAATCTGCTGACTTGGTCTGTCTGCAGCTTTTATCGGCCCGTGTAGAGCCACCTTTATATTAAAGTTTTGAGCACAACAACAGTCTGAGCGAGAAGGTTGACTCTCCCTGAAACAGAACTAGCCTTGTTTCAGAAAAAATGTATTCATTTATCTTTTCTTAAAACAACCTTTCTGACACCAGCTCATTTGCTAGTTTGACAAATTGAATCTTTTTCACAATGAATATCTATGGGATATACAATACACACCAGTAACCTCAGGCTGTAAAATCTGATGTCATATTTATCACTGTCAGGCAAATTAAGAATGTTTTGTGATAGAATATAATTGCATGGGAACAGCACAAGGAATTATTACGGGGGTTAAACGCACTGAGACATGTTTTTCTTAGCAAACAAATGTCAGGAAGCTGTAGAATTCTGTTAGTTAAAAGACAAAATGCAAAGTGAATGGTGTTAAAATCACACGGAGAAAAAAAAATGTACAAGGTTTGAAATAACATGTCTCAAGGTTTAATGTACAAAACAGTGTCATATTTGGGTGGTGGAGAGGAGTGGCCAGAATCCCTACAAGAGGCAATTTTCACTACAAAATGACAGCTGGGTAATTGTTTTCAGAAAGGAAAGACACAAGAAAGAGACTATAAAGAATGGATCTGTCTTTCATTTTTTATAAACATGTCAGAAGCTTTTTTTCCTGTTTGTAGAAAGGGCATTCTCAGATGTTACATCTGTTAGGATGTAGGAGTTATAGCAAACTCTCTTTTCATGTTGGAATATCCTCATATACATTATGAAGTGCCAAGATTTATCCATATGTAGTACAGGTATGGGATCCGTTATCCGGAAACCTGTTATCCAGAAAGCTGGGAAGGCCGTCTCCCTTAAGGGTAGATTTATCAAAGAGTGAAGTTAGAGATCTCCACAGTCCGCAGAGTGAAATACTGCCTCTCTCCATTCATTTGTATGGGATTTTTAAAGGCGTATTTATAAAATGGTGAACTTTCACTACCACCCTTTGATTAATACGCCTTTAAAAATCCCATAGAAATGAATGGAGAGAGGCGGTATAAATTCGGGAACCGGCAAAAAAATTTCGATTTTGACGCCTGCGTCCATTCTGTTTCGCAAATTTTTTGCCGTTTTGTGAATTTCCCCGGAAATTCGCAAATTTTTCTGCGAAACGCCATAAATTGGCCCATCACTATTTCTTTTTACAGTTACACTGTGTATATATTTCTTATATAAACACTGTGTACAATTACTTATTAAATCTCTGTGAAATCAAGGGAATTCCACCTCCTTCTCTCACACTTTTTATTCTGGAAACACTTCAGTACACATGCAACACTTTCCATTTGAATTATTTCTGTTTAATCACTCTAATAAAGCCTAATTTATTAATGATTCTAATCCACTTGCATTCAATTCAATCAGACCGCCTTGCTATAGTTTGGCATTCCCACTATTCATTAACTACGCTTCCTCTGGGCGTTCTGAGTTAGAAATGTCCTAACATTTTGCCAGTGCGTCTTGGAAATAATATGCTACTTGGTACCTTATCTTCATGTTTGTTACATTTTTATATTCATGATTTGTTATTTGACCTTTGCAGAGAAACTTTAATTAACTTTGCTTCATAACTGCGTTCATATGAAGATACATTTCAGTATTGTGTAGTCTAGAGTAATGCACTAAACTGAGAAGAATCCATTTACAACATCAATAATATTCCGTTTATATTTGCTAAACATCTTTATTCAATATACTTTTTTAAGAAATATTTTGGAGCCCTAGGCCAACTAAATATTTTTATTGTATTACACTTCTGGAGAGGATGGCTCCAAAAGATTCAGAAGGAATTGAGGCTGTAGGGTGGTTCACCTTTAAGTTTTTGCATGCTATAGAATGGCCAATCTTCAGCAATGTTTCAATTGGTCTTCATTATTTATTTTTTATATTTTTTTTTAATTATTTGCTTTCTTCTTCTGAATCTTTCCAGCTTTCAAACGGGGGTTTAATACACAAATGCTCTGTAAGTCTACACATTTATAGTTATTACTACTTTTTATTACTAATTTTTCTATTCAGGCCCCTTCTTATCCATTTTCCAGTCTCTTTCTATGGTAATTTGGACCCTAGCAACTAGACAATATTTCAATAATAGATAATAAAACATGAAAAGCAACCTGTTTTTCTATATAGTTGGAGTGCCCTCCACCCATTTTTGTTGGTACACACATTTAGAGCCTTATTTATTAAAGAATAATAATAAAAAAAGTTTTTTTCATAAAACAGTCCAGGTGTATCAGGGTCTGAGCCCATGTCTCAATAAAGGCATTTTAAGCAAAGAAATCCATGATTGGTGCTGTCAATATTTGAAAATTGTCAATAAAACAGTCCAACCAAACTAGAATCAAATAGAATCCAAATAAAAAAAAATCAAGATTTAATCGGATCAGGGACAAACACAAAAAAATCGAGTGAAAATCCAGAAAAGCCTGAATTTTTTGGATTGTTTCCCGAAAAGTCAGATTTTAAGGCTAATTCCAGCGCAGACCACAGAAACTTCCACATAGGATAGGGACCTCTCCCATTGACTTATATACAACCTCGGGAGGTATGAGATGCTGGATTTTCGGATTCTGACTTTTTCCATCCATGGGGTATAATAAATCTTGAAAAATTTTCCCCACTAAAAATTTGTATTCTATAGTAAAAAATGTTTTTTTTTTTCAAATTAATAAATAACCCTCTTATTGTTATTGCTACTTTTTTTTTACTCATCTTTCTATTTAGGCCTCTCCTAAATATCGCTCTCTACATCATACTTAGGGGCCGATTCACTCAGCTCGGGTGAAGGGTTCGAATGAAAAATACTTCGAATTTCGAAGTATTTTTTGGGTACTTCGACCATCGAATGGGCTACTTCGACCTTCGAATTCGACCTTCGACTTCGATTCGAACGATTCGAAGTAAAAATCGTTCGACTATTCGACTATTCGATAGTCGAAGTACTTGCCCTTTAAAAAAAACTTCGACCCCCTACTTCGGCAGATAAAACCTACCGAAGTCAATGTTAGCCTATGGGGAAGGTCCCCATAGGCTTGCTAAGCTTTTTTTAACGAAGGATTTTCCTTCGATCGTTTGATTAAAATCGTTCGAATCGTTCGATTCGAAGGATTTAATCGTTCGATCGAACGAAAAATCCTTCGATCGTTCGATCGCAGGATTTGCGCTAAATCCTTCGACTTCGATATTCGAAGTCGAAGGATTTCAATTCGAGGGTCGAATTTCGAAGTATTTTTAACTTCGAAATTCGACCCTTCGTGAATCGGCCCCTAAAAGTTAAACTGGAAACTGAAAACCACAAAATGAAGGACTAAAGAAATGTGCCCTGAATCAAGCACCAAGGCTGACCATAAACAACGAATACAGCTTCTGACTGTAGATCAGTATATAGAAAAATAGCTAAATAAAACATAGACTCGCACACAGAGAATTACAAATAAAGTGCAAATTGCTCCCAATCACAACTCACACTCAGCTCATTGCTTTTTAAGGAAGGTTCGAAATATGTCTCTTGTGTCTGTTCTCCCTCCTTTGTCATCAATAACAGAGCTATTGCTATTCATCAAGTTCGGAGCAGCTTATCAACAGAACCACAATATATTCATTGGTTTAGAGAGGCGGATTGGTTTCTGTGTTACAAAGGACTTGCTGAGGTTTTCTTTCTGTAGAACTCTAGACTAGTTCATCTATGTTATCAATGAATATGTTTCAGTACTATGAAAGAACAGAAATCTTGCCAGTTTTTCCAACAGTATACCGCTACAGATATAAAGTGGGAAATTTAAGTACAATCATAGTTACATAGTTAAATTGGGTTGAAAAAAGACAAAGTCCATCAAGTTCAACCCCTCCAAATGAAAACCCAGCATCCATACACACACCCCTCTCTACTTTTAATTAAATTCTATATACCCATACCTATACTAACTATAGAGCTTAGTATCACAATAGCCTTTGATATTATGTCTGTCCAAAAAATCATCCAAGCCATTCTTAAAGGCATTAACTGAATCAGCATCACAACATCACCCGGCAGTGCATTCCACAACCTCACTGTCCTGACTGTGAAGAACCCCCTACGTTGCTTCAAATGAAAGTTCTTTTCTTCTAGTCTAAAGGGGTGGCCTCTGGTACGGTGATCCACTTTATGTGTAAAAAGGTCCCCTGCTATTTGTCTATAATGTCCTCTAATGTACTTGTAAAGTGTAATCATGTCCCCTCGCAAGTGCCTTTTTTCCAGAGAAAACAACCCCAACCTTGACAGTCTACTCTCATAATTTAAGTCTTCCGTCCCTCTAACCAGTTTAGTTGCACTTAGTCTCTGCACTCTCTCCAGCTCATTTATATCCCTCTTAAGGACTGGAGTCCAAAACTGCACTGCATACTCCAGATGAGGCCTTAACTATAAAGAGGCATAATTATGTTTTCATCCCTTGAGTTAATGCCATTTTTTATGCAAGACAGAACTTTATTTGCTTTAGTAGCCACAGAATGACACTGCCCAGAATTAGACAACATGTTATCTACAAAGACCCCTAGATCCTTCTCATTTAAGGAAACTCCCAACACACTGCCATTTAGTGTATAACTTGCATTTATATTATTTTTGCCAAAGTGCATAACCTTGCATTTGCATTGCATCAACATTGAACCTCATTTTCCAGTTTTCTGCCCAGTTTTCCAGTTTAGACAAATCACTCTGCAAAGTGGCTGCATCCTGCATGGAACCTATAGTTCTGCTCAATTTAGTATCATCTGCAAAAATAGAATCAGTACTTTCAATGCCCACCTCCATTAATAAACAAGTTGAAAAGCAAGGGACCTAGTACAGAGCCCTGCGGTACTCCACTAACAACACTGGTCCAATTAGAAAATGTTCCATTTACCACCACTCTTTGTAGTCTATCTTTTAGCCAGTTCTCTATCCAGGTACAAATACTATGTTCCAGGCCAACATTCCTTAATTTAATCAGTAACCTTTTGTGTGGCACTGTATCATACAATTATTTGTCTGAGAAGGCCAAAGACACAATGTAAGTATTAAATTGAAAGCAATATATGTGGAGGAGAGGGTATCATGATAATCAGAAGAATAAAGAAGAAGAAAGAAATTTTCAAGATTTATATTACCCCGACCCTGAAAATAGCTTGAATCTGAAAGTACGGTACATCTAAAATCTGTTGAAGACATGTAGTTCCCTTGAACCATTTGAAGATGTTACTAGCCTTGCTGATGTTCCATTTTATTTCAATTCGAGAGATTCAAGTTCGAGAGATTCACGCTGAAAACTTGATCAATTTGACTTTTAGGGGCAGATTTATGAAAGGTCGAGGTGAATTTTCGAATGAAAGAAAATTGAATTTCAAGCTATTTTTTGTGTACTTTGACTAGGGAATAGTCCAAATTCCAATCAAATTTGAAAAAAATAAAAAAATTTGAATATCGAAATTTATCATCTTCTGTCTTTTTAAAAATTCGACTTCGACCATTCGCCTATGGGGGACCTCCTAGAATTTGGAGTCAATTGGTGAATTTGAAAAATTGAAGTCGATTCGGTTGAATACGGACCTATCCGATCAAAAACAGACCTATTCAACCAAAAAAAAACTTCGACTTACTTTCAGGTTGGTCTTTTTGTATTTTTTAAGTTTGAAATTTGACCCTTGATAAATATGCCCCTTAGAGTTTCGCAAATCAAATTTGCAGAATCTAGTTTTTCCCATTCAAGTTTTTTCTTAAATAGGGAACCATTAGAGTTGTGAATTCATTTGCGTTCATTCGATGTATAAAAATCTCTTCATCGACCTTTGATTCAACCTTTGATAAATAAACCCCTTTTACGTGTAAAAACCATGTAAACCACTAATACAAATTTTCATCATGTAAAAGTTGCTGAGGTCCTATAGAAGTCAGTGGGAAATGTACTGATCCTATTGGGTCATTTTAAATCAATTTAGTATTCTTAGATGTTTTCAGCTTTCTTTTGTTAGGAATTGTCCGAAAATATAGAGCATTATTTTTCATTTGTACTTTTTAAATTCAGATCTTTTAATGAATTCCATGACATTGATAGTTTAATGGGCTTATTTACTAAAACTGTAATTAATGTAATTTTTTATGAAAACAAATCTGAACCAAGGCCCCTTCCACAATCTTGACTCGTTTATCAATAATTTTTCTTGAAAAGATTGAAGCAACAAAACGTCACAACAAAATCGTGCAGCAATTAATTTTTTGTGATCAGCGCCGTTCCGCGCCTTTATGCCGCCTGAGGTGGCCTTCCGTTGCCGTCCGACCCCTCCTCTTGGCGCTCACATTTTCTGCGCAGGAGGGGGTCGGGCGCTCCACGACGCTAGTGCAGAGAGCACATTTGGGGTCTTTGCACTAGAAGAGCCGAATTTCCGGGTTGAAAACCAGAAATTCGTCTCTTAGTTACCAGGAGCGGCATTTTTCCCGCCCCTGGCAACCAGGGGGGGAGGCTGCCGCCTGAGGCGAGTTGATCAACTCGCCTCATTGGTGGAGCGCCCCTGTGTGTGATTTACACTACGAAAACGCAATTTTATTGAGATTTTGCTGCTTTTGGATTATCATATCATATCAGATTATCCAGTGCAGATAACAATGTCAAGAAACAACTTCAGGGATATCTACCATTGACTTCTACATGACCTCAACCGGTTTGAGATGGAGTATTTGCAGATTCAGATTTTTAGCAGCTTTGGGGTATGATACATCTCTAAAAGTTCATGTTTTTTTTCCGGCAAGTTTTCAAATTTTCCTCCTAAAAGCCTCTACCAGAAAAAAATCAGGATTTAATAAATGGGCCCCTTGGAGTTTGTGAGTTTATTTGTGGATTAAAATCTCTAAAACCATTAAAATCCAACCTTTGATAACTAGGCCTCTATATGTATGAATAGCAACTGCAAAGGTTAATAAAATTACTAACATGCTTATTATGGGTTTTTGATAAAAGCATTAAACCTTTCTATAAAAACTGAAGTATATACACTTGGAAAGTGCAGCAAAGTTAATACAAAGAAGTGAAGAATTGACTTTTGCATTTCAAGTTGTTTCTTTAAAAAACATGATATGAGTAAGTGCATAACTGGGTGTCGGGTGTTAGGTGCAGATGTCAAGAGGAATTCAAAAAGACAAGAGAGCTGTACTTCACATGACTTACATCTAAAGTACTTGTAACATCTTTAAGTCCTGTGAAGTGTGACTCAATCTTGTTCTTGAATACTTGTTTCATTTGACTAAGATGCTATAGGTGATAGGAGGGCATGGACTAATACAGGGGATGAAAAATGTCTATTTAAAAATTTCAGCATGTCATATTTCAATGCAACTAGATTCTAGTGAGCATTATATAAGGCCAGTCAAGTATTTTCAATGTCATTTACAAATTTGTGTTCAAATGCATGAGTGCTCGGAAGAGGACTTTTTAAATTAGAAGGTCCTGCAGTGGCTAAAAAGCTTTCTTGGCATTACCAAGCAGTAACTGTAGAAATAAGAATCCTTCAGGTATGGTAATGCCATTGCATTATGCAATAGCTTTCAATTGAAGCCATAAAGATATTATTGTTTATAGATCAGTGATTGGGTGATACAATGTTAATTTCATAAGTTTCTGGGAGGTACAATATATCAGAAAGAGGTCATGTACAACCAAAGACACAATTTGAAGAAGAATCTGTTAAAAATGTAAATATACAGTTGTAGAGGATCAGATAAATCCTTCTTCTTTTTTTCTGTCTGTGACATCATCCAGCCCAGTTACAGGCTGGAGAGCCATCTGATTGCCTGAGCGCCCCAGTGCATCCTTGGGAGAGAGGGAGTGCCTGACTTTGGAGCCATTTGTACAGGGTCTCTGACAGAGTTTAACAGGGGTTGTATGCTGAAACATCCAGCCAGAACCAGTTTGTATAAGACTGTCCAGTGTAGAGAAGCTGCCAAGTTGCTAGAGACTCAGAAGGAGAAAGGTGCCACTGGTGAGATTGATCCTGCTGCAGAGCTGCCTGTAATCTCCAGTGTGACCGCCTCTGAGAGCACCCCAGTGAGTGAGCCACCCAAGGGAGGATACTGGCAAGGATACAAGCGTGGGGGCCCCAATATGAGGATAGGTCTTGTGCATTTGCCTGCTACGTGGAAGTGGCTGCTAAATTGCAAATGGAGAGGTACTGTGGTTTAAGAGCTCTGGGGAAGGGTCATTCCATTTGAACTGAACTGTGTGGTTATTAACCCCTTCCAGAGGATTGATACTTTGATAATAAAAAGGACTATGTTGGAGAAACTGTCAGGTACCAAATAGTTAGTTAGGTAGACGCCACATGTCCCCAGTGCAGGAGTGCATTGTGTATTAGATTGCCCAAGTTTTTCACTACTGTTTTATATAAAGTTTATATTTATTCCAGTGCAAAATTGTGTGTTTTATTTTTCCTAGTGGAACCCCCTGAGGTGTGCCCCTTGGTGTTCCCTAGGTGGAGGCACTGCGCTGTAAATCCCAGTTCCCAGTACTTTTCATATGCAAAAGGGACTCAAGGCCCTGGATTGCCAAGGGTTAATTGCTATTTAAAGAGACAGTAACCTAATTAGGGTTACACAGTAATTTTCAGTATGTTAAGGATGAAGTCTTCCTGCATATTTCATGATCTGAATGAGAAGAAAAGACTCCTAAAATACATGTTTGTATGTATGTATGTATGAGATCATAGAGTTATAGGTGAAGGCCAAAATTAATTAAAGATCTAATTTACTTATTTTATTTCCATAATTTATCATTTTTCACAGCGGAGAAATGGCTTTCCTGAATCCATCATTTCTCCCTGTAATTTGCATTAATACTTTGGAGCTGTGTTAGAGCTAATTATCACCACTGAGCTCCAACTGCTGATGAAGACATTCAAATGGACTGAATGTATAAGATTAGATGGGTGAAATAGGATTAGATGGGTGAAACAAGACCAGAGCAGAAACAGTTGTTTAAACCAGAGTAAAAGAAAAAGATCAAAATTAAGTTTTTAAACTGCAATCTTTCTGTGATTATACCATTTCCTCCATCATTTTTTCTTCAGGAAACAAATTCATGGCAAAAGTTCTCTTTGGCCTATATTGCAATTCCTTTCTATTATATAGTTCACCAAGTAATGCAGCATCGCTGTACATAAGGACACAACTATTTCCCACAGCTTGTGAAGATGAGCATGCAATATAACATATAGCAAAATGCTTTGCTCACATTGATGCTAGCACAGTCAGCCCATGGGGAAGAGCCTGAATTGCATAAAAGCAGCACTGGGAAATCGTAAATGAACCTGCAGCCTAGAAAGTGAACATCTTTAATTGGGGAGGGAATGGAGCTTTAGGAAAACTCACGTAGGAAACAGCTGTTGGCTCTGTCAAGCTCCCTCGCTTCCTTTTTGTTCTGGAACACTTATTGATCTGGGCCTCTGTGAATAAATAACTATATAAGTGCCTGTGCTCCGTAAATGTCCCCTTTCTCTGGCAATGTGAATATATTATACTAGCTTAATAGTGCACCTGCTTCCTTCTCATGTTCCTTCATACTGACTTAATTGTTATGCGCAATGTGATGATGGCATCAATATTATTTGTATTCACAGCTCTGAATGAAAGGCTTGTCTAACCCAGTGTACTGAAATAGTTTAAGAATTCTGCATGTTTTAATTATTTCCCTTGAAGGGCAAAATAAAGCCATGGGCTAACATTTGTTCAAGGCTTATAGTGTGGCTTCTGTATGTGTGTGAATGTACAGCAGCCACACCTTGTCTTTGCTCTGCATTTCTTAGCAAGCCTCCTCTCAGCAGTCCTGTGTGCTCACTTCTCAATATTAGATGCCACAGGTATCATAGATAATAAGTCCCACTTTGTTTCAGACCAGAAATGAGCAAATTGGCCCTATTTTGCCAGAAAACTTTGCCAAACCACAAGTCACAAAATATTTTCTTGTGCCAAATGCATTAGCGTCAATGGGCATTTTTTCTTGTACCAAATGCATTATACTGGATGTATGAAGAGCAGCGCTCAAATAAAGCAGGTTTCCCACCAGGTCAATAAAATCAAGTTTGGTTCTATGCTGCTTCTATGTGACAGAAGTAAAGTTTATACTTTTATTCGCCTGGTGGGAAGACTGCCTTATTTGAGTGCCTGCTCTACATACATCTGAAGGCTCAGGGCAGTGCACCTGGGCCTCTTCCATTAGGTGGTGAGTTATTTCACTTTATGGACTCCTCTCATTTCCAAATGTATTGTAGTCAATTGGTCAAAGGGCATTTTTTCTTGTGCCAAAGGCATTGGAGTCAATAGGCATGTTTTCTCATGCCAAATGCATTGGAGTCAATTGGCTTAATTTCTTGTGCCAAATGCATTGGAGTCAATCGACTTGTGCCAATTGCATTGGAGTCAATTGGCTTTTTTTCTCGTACCAAATGCATTGGAATCAATGGACTTTCTTTGTGCCAATTGCATTGAAGTCAATTGGGCTTTTTTTCTTGTGCCAAATGCATTGGCGTCAATGGGCTTTTTTTCTTGTCCCGAATGATTTATGAAAAGTTACACCACACGCAAAAATGTGCATTTGACACAAAACTGTATCAGGCATAAAAATCTGCTCATCCCTGGTTCAGATATGTTGCCCTTAAAAATGGTATAGACAGACATACGCAGTGTATAGCTATGAATATTTCAAAATGTCTATTTAACAAATGTTGCAATACTAAGAGAAAATATGATATAATTGCTAACTGTTAATGCTGGAAAAAAGAGGGCTCTAGTAATGTTGGAAATATACATAATCTAAATAGTGGAGAACTAGATAGATCAGGCTAGTTACTAATATTATTTAATGTAGGGGATATTGCCCCTTTGATACTGGAGAACCAGGTTCTACCCTACAACTAGTCATGGCTGGAATAGGTATAGAGTTCATTGAATGTCTCTTACAAGTAACAGACCGACACTGTATACTGACCATCTGCATGTGGTAGAGGGGCCAAATTTTGATTATCATCATGAAACAGATGTCTCTACAATACATGGGGAATAATTAGGTTCACAAAGCAGTCAGTGTGTTCATACACATGGTTAAAGTACTTCACTGTACACACATGAACACTAGGAGCCTTGGGCCATAAACACCTGAATCTACTGAAGAACACTTAGAGGAACATTCCAAAGGATGGATTACACTCACCTGAAATCACAGCAATACTAGTGCCAACGCTTAAACAATAGTGACACTGTTATTTCAAATTATGATTTAAAAAAAGGCTCAAGGTTAAATTGCAGGTGAACTGGAAAAAGTATGAGTTTTTTAATTGTAACAAAGACATATACCGCTCTTATATTAATTATCCTTTGTAAATGGTTACAAACAAGTGTCACAATGATGTATATAATATTGCTTCTTGTTTAATGCCTCTGGTTTCTTCTTCTTCAATGTTCCATATAGAACTTCCATTATTTTAACATTCTATTAATTAATGTGTGGCACTATATAGTAAACATTCTGCATTTACTTATCGGTTATTTGACAATAGAGGTCATTTATGAATACAGTTGCAAGTGTTGTCACACTAAAATGGACACAAATGCTGCATGGAACACCCTCCAAACACAATCTTTGCACTTCTGCATAATGGGGTTTTCCAGAAAAGGGGTCTTTCAAGAATTTGGTTCACAATACTTTGCCTAACAAAAATCATTTATACGTGAAATAATGGCAATGGTAATTTGATGACATTTGATTGTACGAAACGCATTGAAGTTAATTGTCGTTTTTACTTTTTTTTTCATGGGCGCAATAATTTTTCTTACTCAAAATGCATTAACGTCAATGGGCGTTTTCTCCTTTTGGCGAGATTTTTGTCTTAATGCTTTAAAGTCAATGAGCGTTTTTTCTTATGGCGACTTATTTGTCCTAATGCATTAAAGTCAATGGGCATTTTTTCTTATGGAGACTTTTTTGCCCAAATGCATTAAAGTCAATGGGCATTTTTTCTTATGGCGACATTTTTGTCCTAATGCATTAAAGTCAATGGGCATTTTTTCTTATGGAGACTTTTTTGCCCAAATGCATTAAAGTCAATGGGCATTTTTTTATGGTGACTTTTTTTGTCCTAATGAATTAAAGTCAATGGATGTTTTTTCTGATGGTGAAGTTTTTTGTGGAAACGCATTAAAGTCAATAGGCGTTTTTTCTCATGGGCGTTTTTTCTCTGCAAATTTTCCGCAGTATCGCCCAAAAAAATTTACACATGGCAGAATTACGAATTTTGCCGCAAATCCATGGCTGGCAATGTCTTTTCAGAAACACTCGGGTTGAAGGAGATTTTTGTTAGGATACCTCCCAGTACAACTCATCTTTGAGACTTTGTTTTCTTTATAAGTCCACAGAAATGTGTGCATCATAGGGTTCTTGTTGTTTGCTCGAGTCCTTGGGATCCATCCGACAAAGGACAGTCAATGATGTTTCTGGGTAAAATTGTACCATGCTTAGAAATTAAGCTTTGTGCATGATAAACTATAGTACTATATGATGCAGGAAGCCATCTCACATCAATATAACACTTGATATAGCACATTATTGAAAAGAGCAGCCAAAAGGATGTCATAGTTTGATATTTGCTTATATTAACTAGTGGAAATTACTAGAATGCCTAGCAAGGGCATGAATACCTAGACCAATTGGTCAAATAAATAAACCTGCCAGTGTTCCATCTGTACCAAGTGCTTGTGCAAGAAGATATGACACCAACACAACTTTATACAATTATTATATTATAATATTGAATTTATTGTCCATCAAAATGAGCTTGTGCTCAACAGAAGGAATAGCTGAGGCTTTAGATGGAACTCTGGTTATTGATCAACATGACGCTGAGCAGGACTGTAAGCTTTGTGGCGTAGAGAGTCACTGTGCCTGATTAAGTAGGTTATAGAAAGTATATAGGAAAAAAGTTTAACTGTAAATGTAACACATTTCATCCCTTAAACCACACTGCCAAGTGCAAATACTTACAGAAGTAATGGTACAAATGTGTTGCACAAGTTGAAGAGGTGAGGATTGCTGCCTGTCAGTTAAAATAAAGAACAACTGTGACACAGAAATTGCTGCTGACCATGTAAAATGCTGCCAGCAGCCCCCAGTTATATCACTGCCATGGAATGCCTCTCACTTGGCCTTTATTGTCATGGCCTTCCAGTGACATCTAAAGGTGTGACATCACAGGTTCTAGAAGCTCTGTGCCAGAAGCCATATCTGCCATCATATAGTCTAGATTCATTAAAGCTGACAAGTGGCAATCTTGCTGCCTGAGGTCATGCACTTCTGTTGTCTCATATATGGGGATGTTTTGATGCTTTGGAGCTCCAGGGCTTTTTGTACTTTGTGGACATATAGTAGAATTAAAAATAACTCAAAAAGTTCTTAATACACTCAAATATTACAGAGCCACTGCATATCAAATAAACATGTGATGTTCAACAGTCAAATACGTTCTAAAAGATACAGATATACCAGATATTCTGTATAATTAAATAATTATCTTATTTAAGTTCAGACCTACAATGTAGATGGAGCATTACTGAACCAGAAGAGTCAATGAAAACCCAATAACAGACTCATTTAATGGAGCAAAATAAAAAAAAATGTATATTTATTTGTATATACAGTATATATTTCTAACTGCAGCTTTGAGTATTTTGTGCCAGGAAGATATCAAGGCATCAAGGGAATCTGCCACCACAAACACCAATCAGGGCATTCCATAGCCTCACAACCCAATTTTAACGGGTGACCTCTTCCTTTATATCCCTTGCTAGCGCCCTCTAGTGCCATGTCACCTTGCAAGTTTCTCTTCCAAGGTGAAAACAACGTATTCAAAATATATCATATATTGATATGATGATGATCTTATTACATATTTATGGTTTGCCTTGTTTGCTTGTGTTTCAAAGTGGAGTCAGACAAGTGCACGAAAGAAAAAGATGGTGGATGAACTGCTGTAAATCACAATGAAGAAATACGCCTATTTGGTGTATTTAATGGTTACATGATTTTCTAGTAGCTTTAAGGTCTGAAGATCCAAATTACGGAAAGATCCATTACTGAATGTTACAGGAATTACATTGCTGTACTGCAATGTAATTTTTTCTAGCACCAGTCTTGTCCTAGATTGCTAGTAAAAAACAAAAACCATCTGTCATTGCAAGTAAGCATATCTTTTGCAAAGGAGCCCACTGCACAGACAAGGTTACCGCAGGTCCTTAACTACAGCCTAGTTCTGTCCATCCAACACCATTCAATGCCTTATCCAATATACATGACAGTGCTCCCAAAGGATGCGTAACTGAGTCTTACTAATGCTATTGCTTCTGTCCAAGCATCTGTTGTTCTGCTTTCTAACCTGGCATCACTTGATAGCTGGAGACAGATCTGTTTCTGAGATACTTATTTCCAAGGGAGCTATCATGTGGTTATCATGACGTGTTCTGTTACCCGGCCATTGCACTTTGATTCTAGGCTCAGGCTAGTAACGTGTCAACAAATTTATAGCTCATATGGCTCAGATGTCTGTATGGGATTTTGTGTTACTGTAAGTACTGTAACACCACTGGTCTCTTTTACAGAACCAACGCAAGCAAAGCTTTGTCCATTCTTATCGGTGAAACACTAACCATTTATTGGATGTAATTAGATAAAATGAAATCGTTGTGTAAACAAACTGACAGTGGTCATAAAATACAAATATTATGAAAAAAGGAAAATTGAAAAAAAAGTAGGACAATATAGCTGCAGGTCTTGTGGAGCATGGGGGTGTCAAGACCTGTGCTTTCCCAATAAATACAGTGCTACTTGTGCTTGGGAGAGCTGTATTTATTTATTCAAGAGGCAAGTTAGAAGGTCCCTTTCCTCGGGAAGCACCAATTATTAGCCCGCTGGTGACCTAGGCCCCTTGGGGGCGTTTCCGATGGGCCTCCCAGATTGATATCTGGCCAAGATATCAATCAGGAAGATTTGATTTTTCTGCCGAGGACCGCATCGGCTAGTTAATTCGGTCCTCATCCCATTCTAGTTGACACGGTCCCCATCCAGTTAGCGCCCAGTCTCTTCCTTGTAATCCGATCGTTCTGCACTAGGGCTAAATGTTTGGATTAACCCGATATCACCCTGATGTTGGTGGGCACATTTGGCGACCTTGTTTTTGCTAACTTTATTGAAATAATTATGCACAGCTTATCTGTCTACCCAGTTTATATTTTTCTACTGAACAATTCCTTTAAAACATCAAATCAAAGTAAGGGTCTAAAAATATTGTTTGGTACAAAAAAATTACTTCTTTAGATATGCTTTCTTGTACATACTGTATATATATATAACCACCCTTATGTCTTTCAAACAAAAGCAAAACAGCTTGAAAGAGCCCTATAAGGAGTCCCTTCTTAGTCAGGGCAAAGACACATTCTCAGATCCGGGGAGATTTAGTTGCCTGACGTTAAATCGCCTCTTCTTCGGGTCGACTAATCTCCCTGAACTGCCCCCCCCCCCCGCTGGCTAGAATGTAAATGGCAAACGGTGTGTTCATTTTCCAAAGTCACCTTTTGCCTCATGAGGAGACTTCGGTCAACTTCGGAAAACGAAGCACATCGGCGATTTAGATTCTAGTGGGGATTTATCGTCGGGCAACTAAATATCCCTGAATCTGAGCGTGTGTCTCTGCCCTTACAGTATTGGGCCACCAGCACATCAGCCAAAAGCTGGAAAATAAACTGAGATGTTACACATATTCCTGTAAGAGAGAGGGGGTATAATGCATGTCCTTATCACTGAGCTTATGCTATTAAAAATTCTCTCTCAGTGCTTTCCCTCTATTTTATAATGCCAGTTAGTGATGGCCGAATTTATTCGCCAGGCGCGAATTCGCGGCGAATTTGCACAATTCACCCCCAGCGAATAAATTAGCGAAGCGCCCGCGAAAATTTGCTGCAAAAATTCGTCGGCGTCAAAATATTTTTTCCGAAAAACTGACGCCGGCGTCCGAGACCCCGGCGCCGTTTCGCGAATTTTGCGTTGTTTCACACGAAATTCGCTAATTTTTCGCAAAGCGAAACACCGCAAATTCGCCCATCACTAATGCCAGTGCATTTGCATGGGTGAAATACACTTTTGCACTACCAACTTTTGTTAAAATAGATGGGATTCTCTGACCACTGACCAAGTCTTTTCTAGTCCCTTAACTTGTCTCTGATGTTACATTCAAGATGCTATTGAGTAGTGAAGTATAAAATGTCCTAGCATATCATTTCCATATCTGTATGATAGAATGTCCTCTAGGCAAATGGGCAATGTATTTTTAAAGGAGTTGTTCACCTTTCAACACTTTTTCCAGTTGAGTTGGTTTCAGATATTTCACAAGAAATAAAGACTTTTTCCAGTTACTTTCTATTTTCTATGTGTGACCATTTTTATAATATTGAAGTTTAAAGTTTAATTTTTCACCTTCTAAAGCAGCTCTGGGAGGGGGGGGGTCACTGACCCTGTAAACTGTTCTAAATTGATACATTTAGTTGATACATTTGTTATCTTTGTCCTATGACTGATGAGCAGAATACCTGAGTTTCATTAAAGGCAACTGTTTGATACAATAGTAACTAATATTCCAGAGAAGCTCCTGAGAAATGTATCAACTAAATGTTGCAAAATTGTAACAGTTCATTCAGAATCTGCAACTGAATTACTGAGCTGCCAGACTGAAACACCAGAGACACAAACATTAAATTTTAAACTTAGATTTTGAAAAAACTGTAAAAAATAAAGAATGGAAAGTATTTGAAAAAAAAGTCTTTATTTCTGGGGAATAACCTGAAAACAATTGACCTGAAAAAAAGTGTTTGGAAGGTGAACAACCCCTGTAACCTTAGGGTTATTTACTACAATCTTATTTATCTCATAATTTGAATAAAAAAAAGCTTGATCAAATTCCCATCCCTGATTTTGCTTTATTTATTAATACAATAACAATAAAATCGAGCGAAAGCCAGAATTCAAGAGTCAATAGTGAGTTTATTAATTTCATCCATATATGTTTGTAAAGTACACAGTGAAAATAAACAACGTTCCTCTAGGAACATGGTGCTACACACAACAGAAGAAAAAAGTGCAAGTGCAAAATATGCAACTCCTGCAAGACAGGACAGTATAGTGCAGGGACAGGACAATACAGCGCACACTCAGCAGATGTAATATGTTAAGTAAATAATGCTAAACATCAGACATGATGGGTGTATCATTGTGACATGACAGTAGCAAGAACATGACAAAGAGCAGATGTGCTCATAGAGAACAATTGTATCCAATGGCTATTTATTTATACAATGGTGTACAGTGGCTGTGTAACGTTGTGATATATAGTAAGGTCAGATGGAGTATGTGTGTGAGAGAGATCTGTCCGGTCCCTGAGTATTCAGGAGCCTTATGGCTTGGGGGAAGAAACTTTAACACAACCTGGTAGTGAGGGGCCTAATTCTTCGTTACCTTTTTCCAGATGGCAGGAGTGTGAACAGTGAGTGTGAGGGGTGTGTTGGATCAGCCACAATGCTGGTGGCTTTACGGAGGCAGCGAGTGGTGTAAATGTCGTGATGGAAGGAAGAGAGACACCTATGATCTTCTCTGCTGTCTTCACTATCCTCTGTAGGGTCTTGCGCTCCATGACAGTGCAGTTCCCAGCCCAGACAGTGATACAGCTGCTCAGGATGCTCTCGATAGTACCTCTGTAGAAGGTTTTGAGTAAGGATGGTGGGAGATGGGATTTCCTCAGCTTGTGCAGGAAGTAGAGGCGCTGTTGGGCTTTCTTGGCTAAGTAGCTGGTGTTGTGGGACCAGGTGAGGTTCTCCGCCAGGTGGACACCAAGGAATTTGGTGCTTTTGACGATCTCCATATTAGAGCCTTTGATGTACAGCGGTGGTGACTCCTAGTCTTCCTAAAGTCAACAACCATCTCCTTTGTTTTGTCTACATTGAGAGACAGGTTGTTGGCTCTGCACCAGTCTGTTAACCGCTACACCTCCTCTCTCTATGGCGACTCTTCATTATTGCTGTTGAGACCCACCACGGTCGTGTCATCAGCGAACTTTTTTCCCAAATCACTTGATCTTTTTGCCAGAAAACCTTGAATTTGTCGGATTATCAGGCTAAACCCAGTGTAAACCACAGTAACTTCCAACTGGGATAGGAAAATCTCCCATTGACCTTGACAGGTCTGAAATGGTGGGTTTTTGGTTTCAGGCTTTTTTTTAGCATGGGAGTATAATAAATCTCGAAAAATTTTAGTTTTTTTCCCCACAAAATATTAAAGTTTTTGCCTCAAAAAGCCTGATCAGATAAATCTGAGGTTTGGTAAATAACTCCCGTAGTGTCTGCCACTATAGAACCCCTAAATCCAATAGTTTTTCTACTATCCACCTAAGCAGAATATATTTCTGGTGCAGCAGCGTTCTTCTATTTACTTGGGCCACATTTTGAGTAGTTAGCAGTAAATCTCCTACTTTGATTCCATCATAGATATTTACACTTTCAAGGAGAACAATTAGACCTTGAAGGAACTTTCAGCAGTGTGACATGGCGTCTGACTTCTGACAGTGGTGGTATTTCAGGCTGACAGATTACCAATGCTTTTATACTTAGAAGGAGCACAACTACTTTATAAATGAGAAAACAGTTGTCTTTCGCAACAAAAGCAATATGTCAAACTGTCATTAGACCGTGATGAATAATGCTTTTATAATGCAGTCTTCTGGATACATGTCAGTGCTAGTGTTTACTAAAAAAAAAAAAAAAAGCCAATATGTTATAATTATTACATAATCTCTTATGGATGGCATAGTTAAAAGTAAGCTAAAAGTATATAAAATAGTTGCACAATTGTTAGCATTGCTTCCTTGTAGTGCTGGGTTCTGATCCAGTCAGGGCACTATTGACAAAGGATTTGTTCTCCCGGAGTCTGTGTGAGTTTCCTCTGGGTCCTCCCACACTCCAAAAACATACAGGCAGGTTAATTGGTTCCTGATAAAATTGACCAAAATATGCCTGAATTTCTAGTGTACTTTTTAGGTGTGTGAATTTGCTAGGGACCTTAGTCTGTAAGCTCCAGCAGGGGCAGAATATATTATATCTCCCCGAACTTCCTCCCACCGGCTAGAATTTAAACCGCTAGTTGGATGCTCTTCATTTCCGAAGTCGCCCAAAGTTGGCTCACAAGGAAACTTCGGGCGACTTCGGAAAAGCGATCCAAGTGCCATCCCGCCGGCTAATTTGATTTTAGCCGACGGGAAGGCTAAAGATTAGTCACCCAAAGAAGATGTGATTTGTGGTCTGGCGACTAAATCTCCCCGAATATTAGCATGTGCCCTTACCCTCATAGTGTTTCCATTTCCATTCCCAATAAACAATAGTTTTAAAAGGCCAAGCTTACTGTAGGTTACATGTTTGCAAAGTCATAAACACTATAAGTAGGAGCTGTCCCTGTGATACCCTTGGATAAGGCATTAAAGAACAGTGTCATCAGGAAGAATGTACTTTATTTACTCCTAAAAATGTGTAATGCTTAATTAAAGGTAGATTTTTGTTATTGTGGCCATACATTTAACATTAGACAGGCCATAAAGCAAGACAATATGTGCTTAAATCAAGCTCATGTTGAACTGAATTTTGGCAATCTGAAAATGTTACACTTGGGATAATAATCTGATCTCCATGGGAGTTCATGTAATGTTTCTGGCTGCAAAATACAAACCCAGACCAATGTGCTTGCTGACTGATGGGATTGTACACCCAAACAGATCAATAACAGAATGAGCCCTTAGGAAATATCAAACAAGAAGGTTAGAATTTGATATCGCCCTATCCCATAATCACCAGTCTTGCATTTCAGGCCTCTCAATTTTGTCTTGTGCCATGCGCACCAAAGAACCCTGCACCACATTCAGCACATTAGAAAACTCACTGAAACAAACCACCTGAGCTTGTCTCTATTTCCAGCAACAACATATACAATGGAACGATATAGTTCCAAATGACGTATACACAGAGCACAAATTATATTCAAGCTAACGCTAGAACAGATTGTGAGTGTAAAATAAAAAATATATCTAGCATTCCTTAATACCAAGGCTCAGCATATGGGAACAGGGGGGTCTGCTGGAACTTTATGCTTCAAAGGAGAACTTTACATATAATATCTGTTAATAAATCAACAATATGAATCATTTTTATTTTTCTTGGATACTCCCTTAGTCATACTGCACCATTTAATAATGTGTATTTTGCATTGAAATGCTGTTGTTTCTTGGGGCCTTTGATTGGAAGTTAAACATCATCAAGATCCTGCTATTACATTTCTTTCCTTGAGGGGTTGAAATTACACACAGAAAATGTTAAACTTGATTTATTTGCTTTCTTGATTAATTTCACATCATTGTGTGCCTTTGCCTTCCCTTATGGACTGCCTGTTTTGCCTATTTTTTGGCAAGTGTATGATTTAATATGCTTAAAGTGGACCTGTCACCCAGGAACAAAAATCTGTGTAATAAACAGTCCTTTTCAAATTAAACATGAAATCAAATTTCTATTTTTATTAAAGCATTCATAGCTGTTGTAAACGCATTTAAAAATCTTAGCTGTCCATCAAATATTGGCTTGCCCGCCTCTATACCTTAGGCATGGAGGCGGGGCAGACAATTACTTTCACTTTCCATTCAGCACTTCCTAGATGTCACTTCCCTCCCCACGTTCCCCCATTCTCTTCACCATTTAATTGTGTAGCCAGGACATGGGGATGGACATCAGGTCCCCCATTCTGGTGCACAAACAAGATTCTGAGATGATGCAAGGTTTGCTTTAATAACAGTGTCCACAAAATGACTCCTGCCTGCTTGTTATAATAATTGATTCCCAGTCTGAAGGAAACAAGATTAAAATAATTAATATTGTGTAATTAAAGTTTATTTTGCTTGACTAATGTGATAAAATAGGATTTTGAATATTTTTTTTTTTGGTTGACAGGTCCCCTTTAATAGTGAAAATAATCAAAAGAGAGTTTGCTAAATATTTATTGTTAGTTTGCATAATATTTATTGTATTGTCACAGGAGCCAACAGGTGCATGTAATGTTTACAAGTCTATTTTGCATGTTTGGCACATAGGTGCTTAATAATGGGGCTCTTATTTGGGATACACCCCATTTCTTTAGAATTCAAATCCCAACTTAGATTAAAAAGAGAGCAAAGTTATCCAAGTATGATTCCCACGCAGTACTTGCTGGTTCATGTTGCAAGTGAATAAGGGTGTGTCCTGTTAAGGAGGACTGCCACTTACCGGTATGAAAAGCATGAACATATTTTACTGCGGTAGCCCTATAAATTATAAGGTACTTATGGTTCATTGTTTTTTCCAGTACTAGCTCCTCTTCCTACACCTGGAACCTTGAAGGTTGGTTTTTAAGGAGATGAGTTCTGCATACAACTCCATTGCTAGCTGTGTCTCAGTTTTACAGATAAGTAGGTGTTCATTATACAGGATTTATCTGAGAAAGATAACTAAGCAGTCTGATGACCCAAATATAACAATTCTGGTACAACATGATTTTTTCATATGTAATTTACTTGCGTTTTGGCTCATCAGACTGCTGATTATACAAATCTATCAAAGGTAATTTAAAGCTTCAAAAGAATTCATTACCAGGCTGGAAATGCTTCAAGCTGCTCTCTCATCCATCTGGACAGTGTTGTAAGAAGCAGTTCATAATTGGAATCCAATCTTTCTTTTAGATCACTGAAAAGGACAAAGAATTGATGATCCTGATCTCCTGTTTCATATTTATAAAGAAGAGATTTCTCATCAGATGTATGAGGTTAAACTGGAGGGTAAAACACATTGCCAGTTCATAAAAGTAAACAAAACTCCGACATTTTCTGCTAAAGCGCAGTATACCCTCTTGTTCAACATGAGCACAATATATAGGATTTGCTCTAAACATAATTTGTCTGTTGTATGAACCATAATATCAAGGTTCTTATTATTTCTTGAGCTAAACAGGGCAAACAGGGAAATTGAAGCTCGTCCATGTTTGGTCCTGGCAAGTTAAAAAGATTACCAGCGCACAGATAAGCAGAAGTACATTATATAGTGAATAAAGTACCCCTTCTTGTAAAACATAAGGATATTATGTTACTAAGGCGTTCCACGGTCATATAAAAGCACGAGGTCGAAGGTCTTTAAACAGGTCATGGAACTCCGAGGTGACTTCTAATATCCTCATATTTTGCAACAGGGGGTACTTTATTTATTATAATACACAAGTTTCAGTGAGTCGTGTGACAGAAATGACAACACTAAGCTCCAATTATAACCGATGACATCATTAAGCACTGTTTATAAGTATATAATTTAAAGGACATTCATGGCTCTTTTGTGTATATATATATATATATATATATATATATATATATATATATATATATATATATATATATATATATATATATAGTATTAACAGTGCACTTGTAATCTTATTATCTACCACGCATAAAGAAGCTTCAGTTTAACTGTTTGTGCTGTTTAGCTCCATAAATAACCAAAACCATAAATGTTTTTGTTATTAAAACAATGGGCAATGAGTATGTTTAGGAAAAGCCCAAAGGTAATCTGCTCCCACGAGTCAGGCACACGAACAAAGCCTGTTCACATATAGGTGACATGCTGGATCCTTTCTCTCTCTACCCTCCCTCAGGCACAACTCACCCGGGGCCTCACACAGAACTGGAACAGGCATCCACAGCAATGAAATCCTCAGAGGTTCAAGCTCTCCTAGCCGAGCACATAACTTGCTTTATCCTCCTCTGCTTAACTATAATTCCCAGCACTCTCCATAGTGTGAGCATGTAAAAGTCCAGTTTTGCATTTAGGAGATTCAGACCCTCCTGGTCTAGTTCCCAGGCTTGGGGCTGCCACACACCAGCCATCCAGGGGCTCCTCCAGCTTTTGCACCTTACATTTTGCAGCCAGTGTCATATTCCACTCTGTCCTCAGTGAAGTAAAATCAGCAATGGCTGTGAGCACATGGCTCTACATATATCAACTCAATTGCGCAGCAGACACAGTGCACAGGAACAAGGCTCAAGCCCCTTCCATCACTCTAAGTTGAACCTTTAGCTCACAGGCAGGGGATTTCCCAACATGTAGTTTTACATTTTAAGGAAAAGAAGGGAATTAACCCTCTGTATCCCTACAATATTGTTTACTCAGACAATCTCCCTCATCTTTATCCATCCCATTGGATTTCCCAAGAAATCACATTAAAACTACAACGGAGTCTCAGGGTTCTTTTAGGGGTTCCTTTAAAATAGCAAAAACAAGCAACAATAAAACAGGAATATGTCATATTAATTATACCTCCAAATGAACAGGCCAAGAAAAAGTATCACACTATGGCATCTATTATCTGGAAACACGTTATCCAGAAAACTCTGAAACTCTGATATGCCATCTGTAATTCTCATATGCCCATAGAATCCTATTAAAGCAAACAATTCTTATCTTTTACTGATTTCCTTTTCCTCAGTGCAGGTATGGAATCCATTATCCAGAATGCTTGGGATCATTCTGTTATTTGGATCTTCATACTTTGTCTACTAGAAAATTATGTAAACATTTCATAAACCCAACTGACGGATTTTGATTCCAAGGATTTATTATATCTTGGGATCAAGTACAAGGTACTGTTTTATCATTGGGGAGAAAAAGGAAATAGTTTTTAATAATTTGGAGAGATGGCCTTTCCGTAATTCGGAGCATTCTGGATAATGGATTTCAAGATAATGGATCTCATACCTGTACTAAAATAGTACCTTGTACTTGATCTCTACTATTGGGTTGTTAATGTTTAAAAGTGTTGGTGGCTTTTGCATTGACAGTTGGACCCCTTCCCTGGAAAACCTCAGTGCCAAGCATTCCAGATAATAGATCCCATACTTGTAATAATGCAGAGGTCTATTTATACAACTCCCCGCACTTTGTAAATAGTAGCAAGGTATGTAATGCAGCAAAAGCATCACAAGATTCCATCAAAACTTGGAAAACATCATTCAATGCACATAGGCATTCAAGATTTGCTGCAATATGTTGCTCTGGATTTCAAAGGGTACAATTATAAGGCAAGGGAAATGGCCATTTTCAGTGTTTATGGCAGAATGCTTGATTTCTTGAAGTATGCTTCTATTAGTAAGTAAGGACCTGTCACGGTTGGCACCCTAATTCTAGAACCGATGCCAAGCACCCTGGTCTTGGCTTGTGCTTCTGCCTGTAGCAGCTGCCTTTGGCTTCGGAAGGAGCCCTCAGCTACTCAGATGCCGCCAGGTCTAAAACGAGAGGTGCAAGGCGAGGGGTTTTAAACAAGCAGAGGGGCACAACTGTAAGGCAAGAGTCTTTGGGCAGAAGGTAACAGCACAAGGCGTTAGACAGAATCGTAGTCAGATCAGGCTAAGTCGGGGCAGGCAGAGTACAAACGAAGTCAGGCAGGCAAGGGTCAAACCAGGAAGTCAATCAGAGGGTTAAGCAGAATCGGAGTTGGAAATCAGGCAAGGGGTCAGGATTAGAGATGGCGCGAACTGTTCGCCGGCGAACTTGTTCGCGCGAACATCGGGTGTTCGCGCTCGCCGGAAGTTCGCGAACGTCGCGCGACGTTCGCCATTTTGGGTTCGCCATTGTTGGCGCTTTTTTTTGCCCTCTCACCCCAGACCAGCAGGTACATGGCAGCCAATCAGGAAGCTCTCCCCTTCCCTATAAAAACCGAAGCCCTGCAGCGTTTTTTCACTCTGCCTGTGTGTGCTGAAGAGATAGTGTAGGGAGAGAGCTGCTGCCTGTTAGTGATTTCAGGGACAGTTGAAAGTTTGCTGGCTAGTAATCGTGTTGATACTGCTCTGTTATTGGAGGGACAGAAGTCTGCAGGGGTTTGAGGGACATTTAAGCTTAGGTAGCTTTGCTGGCTAGTAATCTACCTTCTACTGCAGTGCTCTGTATGTAGCTGCAGTGGGCAGCTGTCCTGCTTCTGATCTCATCTGCTGACTGCTGCAATAACAGTAGTCCTTGTAAGGACTGCTTTTATTTATTTTTTTGTTGTTTTACTACTACTACTACTACTACTACTACTATAAGAGCCCAGTGCTATTAGTCTAGCAGTGTTGGGGAGTGGGACTGGTGTGCTAATCTGCTGCTCCTAGTAGTTCAGCAGCACCAACTGTAATTTTTTTTTTTTAATATTCATTTTTTTTTTATTTTACTTTTTTTTATTTTACTACCGCTGTAGTAGTGTATAAGTTGACCTTTTAGGCATTATTTGCCCTGTAGGCATTTTTTGCCCAGTGTGTTATTCAACCAACTGCCATCTAGCTGTGTGACCTTGTTCACATTCTGTCTAAATATCCATAATATTACCGTCTCCAGAAAAAACACCGGAGTGACTTTTTTCAAGCAGCCATAATAAATTTTACGTAATCCGTATCCATCGCTGTAGTAGTGTATAAGTTGACCTTTTAGGCATTATTTGCCCTGTAGGCATTTTTTGCCCAGTGTGTTATTCAACCAACTGCCATCTAGCTGTGTGACCTTGTTCACATTCTGTCTAAATATCCATAATATTACCGTCTCCAGAAAAAACACCGGAGTGACTTTTTTCAAGCAGCCATAATATATTTTACGTAATCCGTATCCACCGCTGTAGTAGTATATACGTTGATCTTGTGGGCATTATTTGCACAGTGTTTTCTTCAAACCGCCATCTAGCTGTGTGAGCTTGTTCACATTTTGTCTAAATATTGATAATATTATCGTCTCTAGAAAAACCACTTGAGTTACTTTTTTTCAAGCAGCATTCTTATATTTTACGTAATCCGTATCCACCGCTGTGTATACGTTGACCTTGTAGGCATTATTTGCACAGTGTTTTCTTCAAACCGCCATCTAGCTGTGTGAGCTTGTTCACATTTTGTCTAAATATTGATAATATTATCGTCTCTAGAAAAACCACTTGAGTTACTTTTTTTCAAGCAGCATTCTTATATTTTACGTAATCCGTATCCACCGCTGTGTATACGTTGACCTTGTAGGCATTATTTGCACAGTGTTTTCTTCAAACCGCCATCTAGCTGTGTGAGCTTGTTCACATTTTGTCTAAATATTGATAATATTATCGTCTCTAGAAAAACCACTTGAGTTACTTTTTTTCAAGCAGCATTCTTATATTTTACGTAATCCGTATCCACCGCTGTGTATACGTTGACCTTGTAGGCATTATTTGCACAGTGTTTTCTTCAAACCGCCATCTAGCTGTGTGTATTATCGTTTCCAGAAAAACCAACTGAGTTTTTGTTGTTGTTGTTTTTTTAAAAATAATGCCAGGCAAAGGCAGGCCGCCACGCAGAGGCCGTGCTAGGGGCCGTGCTGCTATGCAATCCTGTGGCCCTAGCAAATTGCCCAGTTTTAAAAAGCCAATGACCCTGAACTCCCAAAATGCTGAAGAGGTAGTTGACTGGCTTACACAGCACACCCCATCCTCTACCGTTTCTAACTTTACCACAACATCCTCCTCATCCTCCACTGCTATGGCCACCCCACGTAACACTTCCTCCACCACCGGTGCCCCTTCTTCACTGGAGTCAGAGGAGTTATTTTCCCATGAGTTTCTTGAACTGAGTAATGCGCAACCATTATTGCCAGAAGAAGATGAAGGAGATGAGGACGTTACACCAGATTTAATTCTGGCAGAGAACACGACAGAGATGGACATAATGATGAGTGATGAGGAGGAGGTCCCCGCTGCTGCTTCCTTCTGTGATGTGTCAGAAGAAATTGATGCATCTGAGGAGAATGATGATGAGGAGATTGATGTTTTGTGGGTGCCTAGTAGAAGAGAGCAAGAGGAGGGTAGTTCAGATGGAGAGACGGAGAGTCAGAGAGGCAGTAGGAGAATAAGACTTAGAAGAAGCAGGGAGGACAGCCCGCAGGGATCAGTAGGGCAACAACATGTATCGGCACCTGTGTTCAGCCGGCCAACGCACCCGCCATTGCCGCCAATGCCGCCAATGCCGCCAACTTCTACTGTTACCGCCAGATCGCACACTTCCAAAAAGTCAGCAGTGTGGGATTTTTTTAATGTGTGTGCCTCTGACAAAAGCATTGTAATTTGCAATGAGTGCAGTCAGAAACTGAGCCTTGATAAGCCCAACAGCCACATAGGTACAACTTCTATGCGAAGGCACATGAGCGGCAAGCACAAAGCACTTTGGGAGCAACACCTCAAAGGCAACAGGCAAACTAAAAGCCACACTCCTTCTGGTCCAGCATCTTACTGCTCTACCTCTGCTCTCCTTGACCCATCTGAACCACCCTCCACTCCGCCTTCCACCTTGACCACCTGTTCCCATTCCCAGTCATCTGCCACCAGCCAAGTTTCTGTGAAGGCCATGTTTGAGCGTAAGAAGCCAATGTCTGACTGTCACCCCCTTGCCCGGCGTCTGACAGCTGGCTTGTCTGCACTCTTAGCCCGCCAGCTTTTACCATACCAGCTGGTGGACTCTGAGGCCTTCCGCAAATTTGTAGCAATTGGGACACCGCAGTGGAAGGTACCCAGCCGCAATTTTTTTTCTAAAAAGGGAATACCACACCTGTACCAACATGTGCAGAGCCAAGTTACCGCATCTCTGTCACTTAGTGTTGGGCCAAAGGTCCATATGACTACTGACGCATGGTCCTTCAAGCATGGTCAGGGCAGGTATGTCACCTACACTGCCCACTGGGTGAACTTGGTAATGGCTGGGAATGGGAAGCAGGGAATGGGTAGCTCAACAACAACAACAACAGTGGAGTTGGTGTCACCGCCACGGATTGCACGCGGTTCTGCCACCACCTCTACTCCTCCATCGCTCTCTACCTCGTCTTCTTCCTCTTCTTCTTCTTACTCTGCTGCTGGGTCCTCCTTCTCCTCCTCCACACCTGTGCACCCCCAGCTCCCCCTAGGCTATTCGACGTGCCAGGTACGCCGTTGTCACGCTGTCTTGGGGATGACGTGCCTGGAAAGCAAAAACCATACCGGATCTGTACTCCTGTCATCTCTGCAGTCACAGGCCGATCGGTGGCTGACCCCACACCAACTGCAGATCGGAAAAGTGGTGTGTGACAATGGAAGCAATCTGTTGGCAGCGTTGAGACTGGGAAATTTAACACATGTGCCCTGCATGGCACATGTGTTAAATTTAATAGTCCAACGTTTTGTCTCCAAGTACCCAGGATTCCAGGACGTTCTCACCCAGTCCAGAAAGGTGTCGGCCCATTTCAGACGTTCCTACACAGCCATGGCACGCCTTGCTGACATTCAGCAGCGCTACAACATGCCAGTCAGGCGTTTGATTTCTGACAGCCAGACTCGCTGGAATTCAACGCTCCTTATGTTGGAACGTCTGCTGCAACAACAAAGGGCCGTCAACGAGTACCTTTTTGAACTGGGTGGTAGGACTGCATCTGCAGAGCTGGGGATTTTTTTCCCCCGTTACTGGGTGCTTATGCGCGATGCCTGCAGGCTCATGCGACCTTTTGAAGAGGTGACAAATATGGTCAGTCGCACCGAAGGCACCATCAGCGACCTAATACCCTTCGCTTTCTTCCTGGAGCGTGCCGTGCGACGAGTGACAGATGAGGCTGTAGACCAGCGTGACGAGGAGCTGGAAGCGCACGATTTATGGTCGGAATCACCAGAACGAACCCAGGCACCTGCTGCAACGCAGGGAGAGGTGCCAGAAGTGGAGTCAGAGGAGGAAGGTGGCTTTGTGGAGGAGGAGGAGGAGGACCAACAGGAGCAGGCTTCCCAGGGGGCTAGTGGTGACCTTTTGGGGACCCCTGGTCTTGTACGTGGCTGGGGGGAGGAGACCGTGGATGATGCAGTCCTTGATAATGAGGAAGCGGAGATGGATAGCTCTGCATCCAACCTTGTGAGAATGGGGTCTTTCATGCTGTCATGCCTGTTGAAGGACCCCCGTATCAAGAGGCTTAAGGAGAAGGACCTGTACTGGGTCGCAACGCTACTAGACCCTCGGTACAAGCATAAAGTGTCAGAAATGTTACCAACATACCACAAGTCCGAAAAGATGCGGCATTTACAAACCAGCCTGCAAAACATGTTGTACAATGCTTTTAAGGGTGATGTCACTTCAGGAACTCATCAACATTCCAGGGGCAGAGGTGCCAGTAATCCTGCCACGAGCACACCTGCAAGGACAAAGCCCTTTGGCCGGTCTGTAACGTCAGACATGCAAATGTTTTTCTGTCCAAGGCAGCGCCACAACCCTTCTGGATCCACCCTCAAAGAACGCCTCGACCGGCAGGTAGCGGACTACCTGGCATTAACTGCAGATATCGACACTCTGAGGAGCGATGAACCCCTGGACTACTGGGTGCGCAGGCTTGATCTGTGGCCAGAGCTGTCACAATTTGCCATGAACCTCTTGTCTTGCCCAGCCTCAAGTGTGCTCTCAGAAAGGACCTTCAGTGCAGCAGGAGGGATTGTAACTGAGAAGAGAACTCGCCTAGGTCACAAAAGTGTCGATTACCTGACCTTTATTAAAATGAATGAGGGGTGGATCTCGGAGGGTTACTGCACGCCGGAAGACTTGTTCTGACTTCTATGCAGCTGTCCTTCTCTTCAAGCCTCATGACTCCACACACAGCTGTCCTTTAGCGTCCTCCTCCCTCCGCCACCGTTACAAACTAGGGTGCAAACCCTACTGGTTTAATTTTTTCTGGCCTCTGTGCTTCAGTGGCTGCAACCAAAAAAACTGGGCAAACAATGTCTACAAGGTCAACGTATGGCG
Organism: Xenopus petersii; assembly: GCA_038501925.1. Classification (NCBI taxonomy): domain Eukaryota; kingdom Metazoa; phylum Chordata; class Amphibia; order Anura; family Pipidae; genus Xenopus; species Xenopus petersii. The sequence goes on along the minus strand of CM076672.1, from coordinate 206,232,056 downwards.
AAAAATGACTATTTTCAGCATTTATATGGCATATTTTTTCTGGCAACTGTGCTTCAGTGGCTGCGTCCAAAAAAATGCATATTTTCTGCATTTATATGGCATAATTTTTCTGGCCTCTGTGCTTCAGTGGCTGCAACCAAAAAAATTTATATTTTCAGCATTTATATGGCATAATTTTTCTGTCAACTGTGCTTCAGTGGCTGCGACCAAAAAAATGCATATTTTCTGCATTTATATGGCATAATTTTTCTGGCCTCTGTGCTTCAGTGGCTGCAACCAAAAAAATTTATATTTTCAGCATTTATATGGCATAATTTTTCTGGCAACTGTGCTTCAGTGGCTGCGACCAAAAAAATGACTATTTTCAGCATTTATATGGCATATTTTTTCTGGCCTCTGTGCTTCAGTGGCTGCGGCCAAAAAAACTGGGCAAACAATGCCTACAAGGTCAACGTCGTTGACCTTGTAGGCATTGTTTGCCCAGTTTTTTTGGCCGCAGCCACTGAAGCACAGAGGCCAGAAAAAATATGCCATATAAATGCTGAAAATAGTCATTTTTTGCCATACGTTGACTCAACGTATATGGCAAAAAATGACTATTTTCAGCATTTATATGGCATATTTTTTCTGGCAACTGTGCTTCAGTGGCTGCGACCAAAAAAACTGGGCAAACAATGCCTACAAGGTCAACGTATGGCAAAAAATGACTATTTTCAGCATTTATATGGCATATTTTTTCTGGCAACTGTGCTTCAGTGGCTGCGTCCAAAAAAACTGGGCAAACAATGTCTACAAGGTCAACGTATGGCGAAAAATTACTATTTTCAGCATTTATATGGCATATTTTTTCTGGCAACTGTGCTTCAGTGGCTGCGTCCAAAAAAAACTGGGCAAACAATGTCTACAAGGTCAACGTATGGCGAAAAATGACTATTTTCAGCATTTATATGGCATATTTTTTCTGGCAACTGTGCTTCAGTGGCTGCGTCCAAAAAAACTGGGCAAACAATGCCTACAAGGTCAACGTATGGCAGTTGTTTAAAGAGAACAGTAGATTACTAGCCAGCAAAGCTACCTAAGCTAAAATGTCCCTCAAATCCCTGCAGACTTCTGTCCCTCCAATACAGAGCAGTATCAAGCAGATTACTAGCCAGCAAACTTACTATCATCTGTCCCTGAAATCACTAACAGCTCTCCCCCTACACTATCTCTTCCAAGCACACACAGGCAGATTTTTCAGATACATTTTTGCCCTTGATCCCCCTCTGGCATGCCACTGTCCAGGTCGTTGCACCCTTTAAACAACTTTAAAATCATTTTTCTGGCCAGAAATGTCTTTTTTAGATGTTAAAGTTCGCCTTCCCATTGAAGTCTATGGGGTTCGCGAACCGTTCGCGAACCGCTCGCATTTTTGCGCAAGTTCGCGAATATGTTCGCGAACTTTTTTTCCGACGTTCGCTACATCCCTAGTCAGGATTAGGGATGTAGCGAACCGCCGAGTATGTGTTCGCGAACGCCGTTCGCGAACACCGGCAAAAAATGCGAACAGTTCGCGAACAGTTTGCGAACTTCGAACATCCGAAAATCGTTCGATTCGAACGATCGAAGGATTTTAATCGTTCGATCGAAGGATTTTCGTTCGAATCGAACGATCGAAGCCAATCGATCGAATGATTTCATTCAATCCAATGGCTTCGATCGTTCGATTCGAACGAAAATCCTTCGATTTTAGCGGTCGAAGGAATCGAATGGTCGAACGATTTTTGACGCGAACGCCTATTGGCGAACGTCGCGCGACGTTCGCGAACTTGCGGCGGACGCGAACAGTCGAAGTTCGCGCGAACTAGTTCGCCGGCGAACAGTTCGCTACATCCCTAGTCAGGATGAATGCGTGCTGCGTGCACGCCCTTGTGTGAAGCCGGCACAGGAACAGACTGGACGCATGCGGCTGGAGTCCCTGCCAGAGACACGGCGGACACCCCCGCGTGCCAGGGGCACACCACTAGACCACGAGGGTAAGCAGATTTTATTACAGGACCAAAGAAAGACTCAGTGATTAAAGAAGAACTAAAGCTTAACTAAAGTAGCTAAATATGTACATTATATTTTGGACTTCTGTACCAGCCTAAGGCAACCACAGCCCTTTAGCAGTAAAGATTCACTGCACATGCTCTGTACTGCAGGATTTTAGGGGGGCGGCATGCTGCCCAACCACACACACTTTGGTTCAAAAACACTGGGGATGCACTGGAGATACAATAATTTTTTTACATTTCCCATGCGCAATCCACATTGCTCCGGTCCAGATGATGAAGATTTGCACGAATAAAGGGGAGGGAACAGGGTCGATGAATGGCAGTGGGCCTAGGGGCTCCCACTATGTAAATCCAGCCCTGTTTGTATTGTTTAACGAGATCAGCTACTAGATCCCTATATTCCCATGGTTGAACTCCACCATCTAGTGTACTTTGAACTGGGCTCAGGCATTATATATTTATGATTAATTAGCCTTTATATTAAACACTGTTTTAGTTAATAGCTGCTATGTCCTTCAGAGAAAAGTAATTAGAAAGGACAGATTAAAGGCAGCGTAACATAAAGCAGCTTTAATAATGCCCTCGAGCTCTGGGCAAGTGTTACATAGCTGCAGCATTCAGTTATGAACTTTATTGCATGAACTTAAACAGAACTAAGTGTTTGTGTCTATATAGATTAGTCTGTTCTCATGTATAAATATACACAGTTCACAGCAATTAAGAGAGGGCAGGGCAAATATTTTCCCCAGGCAGAAAAATAGTGAAATAATCGGACACATTTATGAATTAACACCCCTTTGTGCTTTATTTAGAAAAAGTGTAAAAATCTGTATTTTCTTAAATTCGTAGTGCCAGCTTATATATTTTCTACTCATATATTTAACATTTCGTCCCGGTGACAAGTAGTTATGCTCATCACTCCCTTCATTGTTTAAAGTTGCTGACAAATCCGTGTATTTTCTCAGCGCTTCTCAATGCCTTCAGCCTGAATAAAAGCTTGCAGCCCGAGGCTTTCGGAAATAGCATTTTTTTTTTCATAGAACGAACAATATTTTCCTATTGTGAAGTAAATGAAAGGGCTGATGGGAATGTATAAAGTAAGCTTCGGAGCTGTCATTGAGTTATTTGCCTTTATGAAAGGCTTGTAATAATCAGAATACGCAAAAAGCATATCTATTTTGTGGGCACAAAGAATGGGACACAAAAGCATTTTTACCACTGCAACCTCAATTATTTGATGGATGGTTTTGCAGTAATGCTATACTGTATTTTATTACTAGTGTATCTACATGAATATAGATGAAATTCAAGCTCATGTCTAGAAACAGGCAGTTGTAACTAGAAAAGAGAGGCAAATGGTTCAGCAAGTTTACAATTTCATTCTGTTTCAGTGATTCAGAACTTTTCAAAAACTTAAGAAGGGTTGTTATGTGAAGTGTTTCATCCAGATGGAACTTTGCACGTCCAGGTGAGCCAAAAGGTCATTTCAGGCTGATAGTTGCCAAAAGCTTAAAGTGGTTCAGCACCATATCTGTTTCACACGCATAGAGCATCTTCATAAAATGTAGTAGTTAAAGGGATTGTACTTGTCATCACCTGGATGCAATGAATTTGTGCAGAGAAAAATTGTGAACACATTGCCCCTCAGTGTTTATATACCTACACCATCTTGAGGGTTGGTAGTCATAAGACTAATAATAAAGTTTTGCATAACATCAGTTTCTGGCTGTGATGAACCTGCCGAAAAGATAAAACACAATAGTGTTTTTATTTATTCCTGCTAAAAGAAAATCAGCTAAATGCCTACTTTTAATAAAGATCTTTTAATACATCATAAACTAAATGCTACTTTGGAGTCCAGACTTTCTAATGGTGTTTCCTATTTGTGCCATGATATAGACGTTATCTGGCAATAATATTGCGTAGGTGCTCCCACAGAGTGCCCTATGTGACATTATTGTGCTCTTCCTCTTAAATATAGAAGTTATAAAGACTATTAAGTGGGTGCAGAATCCACAGAGTGAAGCAGAAGAGCTGTGAAATGTTTCTATAATTTGTAGTACATTTCTAAGCCACTTATGCTGGGGTCCCCATCCTTTGTCACCCGTGAGCCACATACAAATGTAAAAGAGGTTGGAGAGCAGCACCAGAAAGCAGGGAAAGTAGGGGCTGTGATTGGCTATTGGTAGATGCTAATTGGCTGGCACCATACAGGATGTGTTGTTTGGCAGTACCCATGGTTTATGGCAACTAAAGCTTGCTTTCATACTAGGAATAAGCACCTGCATTGAGGGCAACATCCACTGGGTTGAAGAGCAACATATTGCTCACTGGCCACTGGTTGGGGATCACTGCACTTACCCTAGGACAAAATGGCAGCAATAAGCAGAGAAATCTATGAGAATCACTGTGGCTTATTATATGACTTACATTTATTAAGATGTTCCAAGAGTCCAATGGGCAGGCATACCCCAGAGAATAGTAGTATTACTATTATACCAGGGAGCACCACAGAGAGTTCCTCTTCCGTCTTCCTCTGGCTGCGCATGTGCAGTAGAAGTCGGCTATTTTGTTCTACTGTGCATACGATTGCCCTTGGAAATCTGAAGAAAGAAGAAGACAGAAGTGGATCGCTCAGTGGTGCTCACTGGAAGAACCCTGGCCTGTTGCAGTTTTATGCTGATAGGAGCACCGACCCAGGGTTTCAGGTAAGTCAATACAATCACTTGGGGTTGCCTAACATTTGGCACCGCAAGTGCATAAAGTCTTTCCTTTTCCATAAAAACAAAGTCGACCTAACTCCCATCCCAAATCACTGACAGGCCTCTTTAAACATATATAAATGATCTTTGCTGGACTTAGAAGAAAACAGATAGGGGGTATTAACTAAAACTACAATTTTTCCATTTTTCCAGTTTTTTATTAAAACTAAGACCTTAGTCCCATCCACCAATTTAACTAATTTATCAAAAAATCAACTTGAAAAAGCCGGTGCGGGGAAAGTTTCAACAAAGTCGTGGGACAATTTCAATTGTAACGACTTTTTCGAATTTGATGCCTGAAGTGTATAATTTTTTTGGGTTGCCACCCGAAAACCCTGACTTTTTTCAAGATGGGGACATCTGTTATTGACTTCTACAGGACCTCGACAGGTTTTAGCTGGGGTATAGGAAATCTCTAAAAATGCGAGCTAAAAAACTTGACCAGATAAAATTGAGGCTTCATAAATAGGCCCCATAATGTACGATGCATGTGGCCATAAAACTACCATCATTACGTACAGAATCCAACATGTATTTAGCATGGGTACAAATTTAGCCTTGAACATTATTAACAGATTTACAGAGCCTAGGATTGAATTCACTTTGCACTAGGAATGCACCAAATCCACTATTTTAGGAGGCTTCTGAATCCCAAATCCTTTGTGAAAGATTTTGCCAAATCCCAAACCGAATTGGAACCCTAATTTGCATATGTAACTTAGGGAAACCAGGCAGAAACAGAAAAATAATTAAAATCTCTACTTTGCACAGAGATCCATTAATGGATCACTAAAGCAGCCCAGTGGCAGAACAAAAGAGGTCATGATTTGCTTTCCTCCATGACAATTGCATCACAACATCTGACTTGTATACATACAATAGTAACGGTCCCTTGCAGCTGTGCATTCCAGGGCAGGTAGCTTGCTTGGGTGTGGTCACATGGCGTGACTAACAAAAATGTGCAAATACCAATTACAACATGTAAGTTTCTTGGTTAAACATTCCAAGAATATATGACTAGGCAGAGGAATGCAATGGCTGTACCATAGCTAATATACAAAAAAGGATACATCAAAACATAAATACATAAAATATATAAAAAAAAAATTAAAAAAAGACATTTTGCTTTCTTGTGTGTGGCAGTTCTCTTTAGAATCATTTGTCCTTTAATTAAAATATTTTCCTTAATACAACTGTTTGTGAATAAGTTAATTTCCCTTTATTGCTTTTGGAGGAATGCTATGATTTCCCATAGTGTGAATCTAGTTGTTAGAATATTTTTACTTTGTTTCTTATTTCTGTTAGAAATCTAGTTTCAAAATACTTGTGTTCATTTACTTTATTGGAGGTCTGCCTTGATAAATTGTGGATAACTTGCATGAGAATGGTATTAGAATGTGCAACATACCATTGGAACCCTTGGACGCAACACCTCCTCAAAGCCGCAACAGGTATGGAACCTGTTATCCAGAATGCTCAGGATCTGTGATTTTCCGGATAACGGATCTTTCTGTAATTTGACTCTTCATCACTCAAGTCTACAAGAAAATCATATAAACATTAAGGCGCCGATTCACTAACTTCGAGTGAAGGATTCGAAGTAAAAAAACTTCGAATTTCGAAGTATTTTTTGGGCTACTTCGTCCATCGAATGGGCTACTTCGACCTTCAACTACGACTTCGAATCGAAGGATTCAAAGTAAAAATCGTTAAACTATTCGACCATTCAATAGTCGAAGTACTGTCTCTTTAAAAAAAACTTCAACCCCCTAGTTCGCCATCTAAAAGCTACTGAAGTCAATGTTAGCCTATGGGGAAGGTCCCCATAGGCTTGCCTAACTTTTTTTGATCGAAGGATATTCCTTCGATTGTTGGATTTAAATCCTTCGAATCATTCGATTCGAAGGATTTTATCGTTCGATTGAAGGAATTATCCTTCGATCGAACTATCTGTGATAAATCCTTCGACTTCGATATTCGAAGTCGAAGGATTTTAGTTCCTAGTCGAATATAGAGGGTTAATTAACCCTCGATATTCGACCCTTAGTGAATCACCCCCTAAATAAACCCAATAGGCTGATTTTGCTTCCAATAAGGATTAATAATATCTTAGTTGGGATCAAGTACAAAGTGCTGTTTTATTATTAAAATCATTTTTACAAATTTGGATAATTTGGATAAAATGAAGTCTAAGGGAGATGGCCATTCAGTAATTTGGAGCTTTCTGGATAATGGGTTTTCATATAATGGTTCCCATACCTGTATTAATTTCAAAGCTCAGTGTCAGTATGACCTGAACAGGTACATTGGTGCTCAGTGCAAAGTTTAGGGCACATATATGGGTGCATGTAATTTTATTAAGGGGAGATTTATCAATGTTTGAATTTAGATTTTTTTTTTCCTCTAAAACTCGTAAATTCACATTATGCTCAGAAAAACTTGTATGCATGATATTTATTACTTGCAAAAAAATTGTAAGGCTCGAATGTAAAACTTTGTCTGTAAAACTGCCTTCTTTCCCAGGCTGTTAAAGGAGAATTCAACCTGTGGGGAAAAAAACCCTAACCCCCCACCCTAGGTAGACCCTCCTCCCCCCAGGCTAAGTGTCCCCCGGGGAAATGCCCCATACTCCATACTTACCCTTCGCCGCAGATTCTTCCAGCGGAGTTCCATGCATCCATCTTCCGCATCCTCTGTAAGCTGACTGGGAGATCAATATTTCTGTTGGTGCAGTTTGCCGGGATGCGACAACTGCGCATGCGCGGAATAACACGGAAATTGCCGATCTCTTAGTCAGCTTACAGAGGACGCGGAAGATGGATGCGTGCAGCTCCACTGGAAGAATCTGCGGCAAGGGGAATGTATGGAGTATGGGGCAATTCCCCTGGGGGAGGAGGGAGGTGGGTCTACCTGGGGTGGGGGGAACTGTTTTTTTCAACACAGGTTGAATTTTCTTTAAGGGGAGCCAGTGGCACTCAGCACACTGCACTGTAGGATAGGAACCAATCAGCAGCTAGGCTGATCCATTACTGAATCCTGTCTTTGCTTTTGGCTGCAGGGCTGTGATTGGCTGTCCCCTTGTACTGTACTTCTGGCAGGCAGGGCCAGAACTAGGGGTAGGCAGAAGAGGCAGCTGCCTAGGGCGCAAAAGTGGAGGGGCGCCAGGCAGTTACCTCTTCTGCCGCTTTCCCCTAGCTCAGCCTCCGACCCTTGTGTCTTTCTTTTCTGGCAGCTCCAACTGTCTCTCTAGCGTGTCCCTGCGGCTGCGCACTTCTGCGCATACACATACGCACATGTCCTCTGGCTCGCCGGCAGCATCTATGGCATTCTTTGTGTGCGTGCGCCTCCTCATATGCGTGCACACACATGCTTAAAAAGGGGGAGACATAGCAGGGCTGGGTTGCCTAGGGTGCCCAGCCAGCTTGGCCCGCCACTGCTGGCAGGTACTGTTATACATCCACCCCTCATTTGAACTCGGACAGCGACTGTAACAAATCTATAGGGAGCTCCAATAAAGGTGCCATTTTTAAAGATAATATTTATTTTTAGCCCAAAGTAAAACCATCTCCATATAGTATTCATTATTTCCTACAATATTAGAGATGTTTTACTTATCCTCTATGTCTCCTTTAAAAATTGTATCTTGAAATTGAGTTTCATGATGTTGAAGTGAATGGAACCATTAAAATGCATGCGCTAAAATTGTTGAAACCACCATATGTTTTAAGCCCTGCCCCTTTACTTCCCCCTATTTTAGTTATAAAATGCACTTTCAGTGACAGTGAGTGGTTATATATCAGTCTGGAAATGCAGGAACAGCCATAACATTTCTAAAAAGATGAACCCAAAAACCACTGTGACGTATTTTGCATTGCTCATCTTTAGCCGCATTTTAAATTCCAACTCTCGGCATGAGCTTCATTTACATCAGACATACTCCCACCTGTAATGGAGAAAGACATTCATGCTTTGTATAGTACAGCCAACACAGTTTTGAAAGTTAAGAGGATTATGAACACAAAGAGATAAAGCTTGTGTTCTTCCAAAAATAATCCCTTTTAACTTTCCAAGTGTTTAATTCTTCTTGGCTAAAATGCGTGTAATCTGCAACTACAATTACACACTCTTCGTCAAGCCATAGCTGATGTGGTCAAGACTTAAAGGGATACTGTCATGGGAAAAAAATTTTTTTTCAAAAGGAATCAGTTAATAGTGCTGTTCCGGCAGAATTCTGCACTGAAATCCATTTTTCAAAACAGCAAACAGATTTTTTTATATTCAATTTTTAAATTTTGAAATCTGACATGGGGCTAGAGATATTGTCAATTTCCCAGCTGCCCCAAGTCATGTGACTTGTACTCTGATAAACTTCAGTCACTCTTTACTGCTGTACTGCAAGATTGAGTGATATCACCCCCTCCCTTCCCCCCCCAGCAGCCAAACAAAAGAACAATGGGAAGGTAACGAGATAATAGCCCCCTAACACAAGATAACAGCTGCCTGGTAGATCTAAGAACAGCACTCAATAGTAAAAACCCATGTCCCACTGAGACACATTCAGTTACATTGAGAAGGAAAAACAGCAGCCTGCCAGAAAGCATTTCTCTCCTAAAGTGCAGGCACAAGTCACATGACCAGGGGCAGCTGGGAAATTGACAAAATGTCTAGCCCCATGCAAGATTTCAAATATATAAAAAAATCTGTTTGCTCTTTTGAGAAATGGATTTCAGTGCAGAATTCTGCTGGAGCAGCACTATTAACTTATTCATTTCGAAAAAAAATTTTTTCCCATGACAGTATCCCTTTAAGAAAAAAAAAACCACATGTATTTTCTTTATAGGAGGCAGATGTGTTTTTTTTTTCAATACACAGGTATGGAACCTGTTATCCAGAATGATCAGGACCAAGGGTAACGGATCTTTTTTATTTTAAAGTTTTTTTTTAAATCTTTGGCTTCTTCTTCTGATTCTTTCATCTTTTAAATAGGGGCTACTGACCCCATCTATAAAAACAAATGCTTTGTAAAGCTACAGAATTAGGGGGGTATTTACTAAAACTCGAATTTATCCAATTTTTTATTAAAACAAAATCAACCGAACTCCCATCCACGAATGCAACTCATTTATTAAATAATCATCACGAAAAAGTTGGTATGGTAAAAGTCTCTGCAAAATTGTACGACTTTTTCTAATTTGATGTCCGAATTGCACAATTTTTTGAGTTGTTGCCTGAAAACCCATTTTTTTTGGATCATCCAGCCCAGATAACGATATCAAGAAACATTGTAAAAACAAACAAATTGTTAAAGGTGCATCTGCCATTGAATTCTACATGACCTCGACAGGTTTTAGCTGGAGTATTTTTCGGATTCAGATTTTTAGCAACTTTGGGGTATAATAACACTCTCTCCTTTACCCCTAAAAACTCTACCAGAAAAAATTGAGGCTTCATAAATAGGCCCCTTGTGGTTATTGCTACTTTTTATTGCTCATCTTTGTAGTCAGGCCTCTCCTGTTCATATTCCAGATTATTCAAATCAATGCATGGTTGTTAAGGTAATTTGGACCCAATTAACCAGATTGCTGAAATTGCAAACTGGAGAGCTGCTGACTGAAAAGCTAAGTAACTCAAACAACCCAAATAAAAAATGAAAACCAATTGCAAATTATCTCGGAATATCACTCTTTACATCATACAAAAAGTTATTTTACAGGTGAACAACCCCTTTAGGTCTAACGTTGTAAATATTAAATATTAAAATGGAAAAGGCTGGGTTTGATTCCATTAAGGATTAATTATATCTTAGTTGGGATCAAGTACAAGCTACTGTTTTATTATTACAGAGAAAAAGGAAGTTGTTTTTTAAAAAATTTGGATTATGTGTTTGCTTGTGTTTACCAGGGTATAGTTGTGAATACTAGGGATGTAGCGAACTGTTCTGCTGCGAACTAGTTCGCGCAAACTTCGACCGTTCGCGTCCGCCGAATGTTCGCGAATGTTTGGGAATGTTGAGTTCGCGTTCGATTCGAATAAAAATCGTTCGACCATTCGACCATTCGAATTCCTTCGACTGCTAAAAATCGAACGATTTCCGTTCGAACGATTGTAAGCATTCGATCGAATGATTTTCATTCAATCGAACGCTAAAAATCGTTCTAAAATATATATATATATATAGAAAAAGCACGTAGTACCGGCACTCCCAGGGTTTGCATAAAAAACTCAAATGTTCGATATATTGAAATAAGTGTAAAAGGTTTATTAAATCCCATTTAATAAACCTTTTACACTTATTTCAATATATCGAACATTTGAGGTTTTTTATGCAAACCCTGGGAGTGCCGGTACTACGTGCTTTTTCTGTTTATTCTCTAACCAGAGCACCCAGGTATTTTTGTGCACTTTAAGGTGTGCAGCTTGCACCCACCTTTCCCTATATATCTATATATATATATATATATATATATATATATATATATATATTTTTTTTTTTTTTTTCTTTTTTTTTCTGTGGTTTTAAATGATATATTCTGTTAGTATAATTAGTGGGCAACTGCAAGTATTTCCTGTGGGCTTGACCCAATAATTAAGAAACATGAACAACAGTCCATCAAGGTTATCCCCTCCAAATGATCAGCCTTGCCTCTTTCATTTTAATATATATGTAAGCCTATAGTAAACTGAGTTGCACCATTGCCTTACCCCGATAATATGCTCTAGATGAGACCTTAATGTCCAGGGGGTCAGCCCTCGCAACAGTGTAGAGGCAGGGCTTTGTGCAATTGTAACTCCATGCAATGCACAATAATTGGGCACCTGTGGTTTTTGAAGAATAACTGAACTGATTCATTATAACATATCCACAAGGTAGAATGGCATATGATACAGAAGTCATTTGTAAAGGAATCTGCGCGCGCACACACAAGATTATGCATTCGGGGAGTTGACCCCTTTTATTGTGCTACCAAAAGTATCAATGTTTATAGGGGGATGACCCTTCCTTCAT